>OY776121.1:47599712-48827712 GCA_963675135.1 Galeopsis tetrahit
TCGTAGATATTTTACAAAGGAATTATTTGACTAAGTAAGAAATAAATTCAACTTATAAAATTTTACAACCCATGATGTTGTCCCAAATGCTGATCCCAAGATAGTGACAACATCCATCCGAATTTTTCAGATAGTGCTCATCCCAAGAGATTTCCTCAAGATTGAGAATCTCTCATGGTCTAATGCCTTAGTAAAAATGTCAGCATTTTGTTTTTCAGTAGGTATATACTCCAACTTAACAATGTTCTTCTCTACTAAATCTCTCATAAAGTGATATCTTATGCTAATGTGCTTTGTGAGTGAGTGTTGTACAGGATTCTTAGAAATGTTAATAGCACTAGTATTATCACAAAAGATTGTAAGTATACCATTCTCAATACCATAGTCATGGAACATCTTGCTCAGCCACAAGAGTTGTGTACAGCAGCTTCCAGCAGCTATATACTCAGATTCTGCAGTAGATTGTGAAACACAATTCTGCTTCTTGCTGTGCCATGAAACAAGATTGTTTCCCATGTAGAAACATCCTCCACTCGTACTCTTTCTATCATCTATATCTCCAGCCCAATCAGCATCACTGTAGCCAATCAAAATGTTGTTGGTGTCCTTAGTATACCAGATTCCAAGGTCATTTGTACCTGCAACATACTTGATAATCCTTTTCACAGCATTCAGGTGAGATTCCTTTGGATTAGCTTGGTACCTAGCACAAACACACACACTGTACATAATATCTGGTCTACTAGAGGTTAAATACAGTAAACTACCTATCATGGATCTGTAAAGTGTTGGATCAACATCTGTTCCAGCACTGTCTTTGCAAAGTTTCAAAGAGGATCCCATAGGAGTTTTCATTGGTTTTGAATTCTCAAGACCAAATCTTTTAACCAAGTTCTTAGCATACTTACTCTGGGAGAAGAAAATACCATTGCTGCATTGCTTGATTTGAAGACCTAGAAAATAATTCAAGTCTCCAACCATACTCATTTCAAATGTTGCAGTCATTGCCTCAACAAATTTACTCAACATTTTATCACAAGTAGAACCAAACACAATGTCATCAACATATATTTGAGCAATTAGTATATCATTTTCAGTGTGCTTAATGAACAAAGTTCTATCTGCCTCTCCTCTAATAAATCCATATTCCAAAAGAAAGTCAGTAAGCCTACCATACCATGCTCTAGGAGCTTGTTTAAGACCATACAATGCTTTCTTAAGTTTATATACATGATCAGGATACTGTGGATCTTCAAATCCTATAGGTTGTTCAACATATGCTTCTTCATTTAATATGCCATTTAGAAATGCAGCCTTTACATCCATTTGATGAAGTTTAATATCAATAAAACATGCAATAGCTAGCAGTAATCTAATAGATTCTATCCTAGCAATAGGTGCAAAAGTTTCATCAAAATCAACTCCTTCAACTTGGGTGTAACCTTGTGCTACTAACCTAGCCTTGTTCCTAACAATATTACCAGATTCATCAGTTTTATTCTTGAATATCCACTTTGTTCCAATGACATTAGTATGACTAGGTCTAGGAACAAGTGTCCACACTTCATTTCTTTCAAACTGACCAAGTTCTTCATGCATAACATTAATCCAGTTTTCATCAGTTAAGGCTTCTTTAGCACTCTTAGGTTCAATTTCAGATAAATAGCATTCATCATTTACAACATTACACATAGAAGACATGCATATTGTTCTTACCACATCTACCTTGTTTGATCTTACTCTTCCTCTTATTTGCACTCCAACTGTAGCATCGCCTATGATCTGGTCAAAAGGATGACTTTTGCCTATTCTTGAAGAAGGATTCGTTTTGGGAATGTACTGATCATTCTGTGAATTTACAGCTGACTGTTCTGTAGATGTTGACCCAGATGTGTTAACATTTGGTACAACATTTTCAGACTTCAGTGTATTCTCAGAAGTGTCAGTAACCTGTGATACATCTTCTTCATCTTTGTCATCTGTAAGACCTTTATCATCATCAAACACAACGTTAACAGATTCTTGAACAGTGTTAGTTCTAAGGTTATAAACTCTATAAGCTTTACTATTTCTAGAATAACCTAAAAAGAAACCTTTATCACTTTTAGAATCAAACTTATGAAGTTGATCCCTATCATTCAAAATATAGCACACACAACCAAATACATGAAAATATTTCACATTAGGTTTTCTGTTGTTCAAAATCTCCTAAGGTGTTTGATTAGTGTTAGAACGAATAAAAACCCTATTAATAATATGGCATGCAGTATTCAATGCTTCTCCCCAAAATTTCTTAGCAAGATATTTGGATGTAAGCATAACTCTAGCCATTTCTTGTAAAGTTCTATTCTTTCTTTCAACAATTCCATTTTGTTGTGGAGTTTTAGGAGATGAATATTCTTGCAAGATACTTTTTTTATCACAAAAATCATTAAACATGCTGTTTTCAAATTCCCTACCATGATCAGTTCTAATACGGCCAACTTTCAAGTTAAACACATTTTTGAATCTCTTATAAAGAATTTTAAATGCAGCAAATGCTTCAGATTTGTCTCTCAAAGACTCTACCCAGGTATATCTAGAAAAATCATCTACCACAACTAAGGAATACCTATTTCCTCCAATGCTTTCAGTTTCCATAGGACCCATCAAATCCATGTGCAGTAATTCAAAGCACCGATGTGTAGTACAATGTGACAGCATTTTGTGTGACATTCTTACCTGCTTACCTTTTTGGCATGGTCCACATACAGTGGTGTTGTGAAACCTCAGTTCTGGAATTCCTTTTACTGCATCTGCTTTGATTAGTTTTTTCATTGCTCTGTAATTTGCATGACCCAATCTTTGATGCCATAAAATATTTTCATCATGTTTTGACAAGTTACACATATTTGTTCCAATAAGATAGCAATTATCAGCTGACCTAGTACCAGTCATGACACAAACTTCATCTTTATTAAGAACATAACATGAATCTTTATCAAATTTCACATGCAAATTATCATCACAAAGTTGACTAATGCTAATCAGATTTGCAAGTAAGCCATCAACATGTAATACATTTTTAAGCTTAGGAAAACCTTCAACATTCAAAGTTCCTTTACCAACAATCTTTCCTTTAGAACCTCCACCATATGTAACACTACCACTATTCAAGGTCACATAATCAGATAAGAAATCAATACGACCTGTCATATGTCTAGAACAACCACTATCAAAGTACCATAAATCAGGTAGACATGCTTTTAAGGAGGTATGAACAACATTACAAGTAGCTTTTGGTTTCCATGCAGATTTCAAAAACTGTTTACCAGGATGTGACAGTTTCTTATGCAGCATTTTCAAGTTTTTCTGTTCTTCAAACAACTTTATACAGTAAGGACGAATATGACCAATTTTGAAACAGAAATGGCAGATATACTTTCTCTTAACCTTGTGAGACTCTGTTTCTGCAGATGTTGCACCAAATGTGTCAACATTTGCCTTAACAAATTTCACAGGTTTTCTAAATTTATCAGAAATAGAAACAGTAGTACCATCATAACCTAAACCATGATTGTTAGACTTACCAGTAGCTATAACATTATTTACCTCAGAAGCACTCTTGGAATATTTCTTGAAACATAAAGTAGAATTTATCAGTTTCTCCTTTAAGTTACAGATTTCCAGATCTCTTTTGGTAAGAATAACTTCTAACTTGGTGATTGTGTCTGTCAAATCCTCATTCCTTTTATTCAGAGAATCAAGGGTGAGTTTCTGATTCTTCCAATCATCCAACAGCTTTTGGTATTCATTGTCATCAGTCCTTTTTCCTGCATCATCAACTAAACCATTAAAACAGTTCAAATCTGGGTGACTCTGTTCTGATGTTGCTGTAGATGTTGAAGCATCAGGTACAACATCAGAATTTGTTTCATCCAGATCATCATCTGAGGAATCATTATAATCAATTCTGGTAAAATTAGAATATTCATTCTTATTTAATTCATCAAGATCATCATCAGAATCATCACTCAAGGTAGCACTAAAATTCAGTTTTTGCTTAAGTCTAGTATTGGCACATTCATTTGCATAATGGCCATAACCAGAACAAGCATTGCATTGAACTGATTTTCGAAATTCAGGATCATACCTTGGTTTACCTTCACTCTTTGATAGTCTTGGTGTGAATTGACCTTTCCTCCTTTCTGGTTGAGGTGTTGATGTGTTGATTTGAATCTTAGGCTGAATGTTGCTAGATTTGTTCACAGATTTCTTAAGAAACTTATTAAAGTGCTTAGTAAGTAAGGCAATGTTGTTAGGATCCTTGAGACATTTATCAAGCAATTCTTCATCAGAATCAACTTCAGTAATGATAGGTTGAATCTCAGAAATGTTTGATATTTCTCCTTTAAAAACCACAACTTTCTTATCAGCATCATTTTCATCAACTTGATTAGTGTTTATTTCATATGTTCTAAGAATACTCACTAACTCATTTTGACTTAATGTATCTGTATTTTTTGCCTCTTCAATAGCACAAATTTTAGCATCAAATCTTTTAGGAACAGATCTTAATATCTTATGAACTACTCTAACATTAGAAATAGGGTCATCAAGAGAATGTGATTCATTAATTATCTCACTTAACCTTTCATTGTAGGATGAAATGGTTTCATCTTCCTTCATTCGGAGATTCTCAAATTTTGTCCCCAACATTCGAAGCTTTGTCCTTCGAACACTGTCTGAACCCTCACAATGCTCTTGCAACCTGTCCCATGCATCTTTAGAAGTAGAACAGTTAGATATAATTTTAAACATTGAAACATCAACAGAAGTAAAAATAGCATTTAAAGCTTTAGAATTGTAGCTTGCTGTTGTTATTTCATCAGCCGTCCAATCAACTTCTCTTTTGAGTTGAACTTCACCATCTGCGTCTGCTGGTCTTTTTGGAGCTTCCCAACCTGTAAGTACAGTTCTCCAAGCACGTTCATCAATTGAATTGATGTACATACGCATCTTAGGCTTCCAATAAGAATAATTCGAACCATCTAAAACGGGAGGCCTAAGTGCAGTGGATATGTGATGTGTTTCCATTGCTAACCTACACTAAAAACACACTTGACCAAAGATCTAACCTAGTGTCGTCAGGTATCGGCTCTGATACCAACTGAAAGTGTGCTGGGTGTATAAAAGTGTTTAAGTATAAGTAGATAAATGTTGCACAGAATGTTGAGACAAATAGTGCAACACTGACTCTAACAGAATATCAGAAATTAAGATTCACAGCGGAAGACTTGAAACACTAAAAACAAACGAGACACAATGGAAATACTTTTAACATAGATTTTATAAATAAAAATCTATGTCTGCCTTATGGCATAAAATCAATACTTATCTTCAAGTACAAATGTTGTGTGAAATGTTACAACAATAACTTTCACAACGAAACTATAAACGAGGCAGGTGCCAAGTCTAGAAAACGAACTAAGTGTATAAATTATACACTGTCGAAATGCCTAGTCTATCTAATGATTACACTCTCAATAGATAAGAAGACACACAGTCATACGGGTGGTATACAACGTATGAACTAAAATGTAGAACTATTGGCCACAATTTCCTAACAGGGATGAACGCTCGGTCTAGGATATTGATCGAATAGAGCACACTGAATTATGAAGCCTTCAATGGGTATTTATAGATGTGGGATACGAATTCTAGAGGCTTCCACATTGAGGTCCTATTTTTTAGGAAACTCAACTTCCACAACTTCCATGATCTTTCTAAATCCTTCTAGCCTGCTCCAGGTCGTTCCAAATGCATCCAGGCTGTTCTAGCATGTTCTCCAATGTTCTGGAATCTTCCAGGTTCCAGATCCTTGTAGAAGCTTCTAGATCCTGCCAGAAATGCGACAACATTTAGGTCAACATTTAATGTAGCATTTCAGAAAAGACTTAGAAAAAATCTCGAAAGGTCAAATTTAGATGTTGTTGATAATGTTAAGACATTTAAGAATTAACAACATCTACAAAAAGGTTGAATTTTCACACGTTATATGATATGTGTGCGTGTATATATTTTGATCGAATTGGGTCCAAATTTCATCTTTATATTTTTATTAATATTTGCTAAAATTTGACAAAAATTTTAATGAAATATTTCATACATGCAATATAACTAATTAAGGTAAATTTGAGGTCAAAATTCGTGAGTTGAATCCGGGTCAACACCAATTAATACGGATTAAATTTAATTAAAAAAATATATATTTTCCTTTTCAAGTATTGATTTACTAAATGACCAAAAATATTATGAACACTTAATTTTCTGGACGAATTTGTCATATTTTTTTTGACATTTAGTAGCACAATTTTGGTCTTGTAGTGATAATATTTTGGTGTTGTAGTAACAATATAATGGACATATAGTAACCTACGTGCTTGCAACCCGCGAATTTTTAAGCGACTTGTATCCCAACTTTTAACCCACGAATTTTTTAAGTTTTTTTTTTCTTTTTACTTTAATTACACGTGTATAAAATTTTATTTGTTATACTCAATAAGTTCAAACGTAATTTTGTAGTAGTTAATTTATTTTATTTTCAAAAGGTCAAAAGGAAAGAAAACGAATTATTTTCCAGACAAGATTTTATTTGACAATTAATTCATCAGAGTTAATGGGCCAACATGGGCTAATTTCACGTGGATGACATCTAACGGGCCCATTGTCAGAGAGCCCAGTTTATCATACGTACTTGGGCCCACGAGTACAATGTCTATCCTAATAAATGGAATTTGTATGTTATACAGTATGTAGCTATCGTCAAAAACAGGTGTTTGGTATTCAAAAGATGAATGCAAGGCAAATATAAATAATACCCCTTCTTTATTTTAATTTGGTGCACTTACGCTGTGTAACTGGATACATGGATGCAACATACATCAACTCTGATTTAAATGTGACATTAATTTTAACTAAAACATAACACTAATTTTAATTGAAATATGTAAACTATTAGAACTTAAAAATATTACTTATATAAAAAATCACTAGTAAATGAAATGGTCAAAGTTATATATAATCACAACTTACAAGTAAATATAACGTAAAACTAACTTTAATTGAAACGTAACACTAATTTTAATTGAAATGTAATAAATGTTTAAATTTAAAATTCGTGCACAAGATACCTTACGTAAATGAGAGGGGTTAACCTTTACTCTCATTAGTCATTACATATAACTCAATTTAAAATCTTAATTATTTTATCGGTTGAATTTAATTAAAATCTGATAAATGTAAATGCAATTGTCGAAGTATATATATATATATATATATTCAAAGCTAAAATATCATTGTTCGAGGACTCGAGCTGCTAAATGTAGCTAAATCTAATCAATATTGTACGAGAAGTCATTTTTTTTTCTTTAATAACTTGAGTTTGCATAGGGATCTGCTAAATGCAAACAATTTTGCTCAAATTCATAGATTCAATATATATATATATATATATATATATATATATATTTGATACTCCATCTTCTTCACCCCTATCTTTTATTTGGGGTTTTTCTTATTACACTAGTTGAATCATATATTTGATACTCCATAATTATCAAATTTTTAGTACAATAATAATTGATATTTGAAATAAAAAATATTCTCAAATTAATATATTAGTGTAACAACTAAGACAAAAATTTGTACAAGATATTTTTATACCTTAGACAAGTCTAATTTACTCTATCTTATGATTATGATGTATATGTATATGGATCTCAAATTAGTTTGACTCAAAAATAAGATAAAGTATTGTTTCATATATAAAATCGTCTCACACAAGACTCTCTCAATAATTAATTTTTTTTAAAGTGTACATTAGTTTCATAATGTATTTAAGTAAAATGTTTTGCAAGTGATAATAGATATTTAATTCCTAAGAGAAATAAACTATGTAAATTATTGAGTAATAAAGCTATAAACTTTTTCTTTTTAAAAAAGAAAAGGAAAGGTTGAAATTTCAGCTGAATAAGGTATCGCCTATCAATCGGTATGTCTATTTATTTTTGGAGAAGTGATTGCGAGTGCGGGCCTAATATATCAGGCCCAGTTAATATATGGACCCTCTGAGGCCCAGTTCGCTTTTTAACATATTTTGGGCCGGGTTGTGGCCCTTCTCTTTTTTTTTTCATTTCACTTCTTAATAAAACATTCATTTAGTTACGTGTTTGCAAAATATAAAATTATAAAATCTGTTAAATAAATTTGTATTAAAATAATAGACGAACTAAAAACTCATGGAATAATTCATTTTTAATTGGATCCAAATAATATATACACAAAAAGAGACTTCGAATAGAAAAGGGGATAAGAACATGTAAAGGGTGCTCACTTGTTAATTATTTTGATTAGGACAGTACAAAGTATAATTATAGTAAATTAGAGGACTAAGCACTAGTACAATGTCATCGCCACCACATCTCAGAAAAAAGGTGATGTTTATCAATATACGTTAGGTGTATAATGACGACGTCAATTATACACACGAAGTAGACTGATGAAATAGAATACGACGGATAAACATAAGATCCGTACTACTTATAAAAACAAGAAAGCAACCGTAGGTGGAGTGATTAAGTTAAGTTAAACACAAGACAATTTAATCCTAATCACCAAATCAATTAAAATATAATTACTTAAGTCGATCCTTGATGATATCAAATCCCATCTCAGTTGGATCAGTTGCTTGAACTTCATAATGGATGCCCTCTAATGCTCTTCTTAATCCATTTTTTGATGTTGCATATAGCATTTTTGCCCTAATTCTTGAAGCACTTGGTGCCCTGCTCAAAATTACAACAACAAAAATCATGATTAATTGAATTAATTAAAATACATTGAAAATTTGATGGGAGTATAATTTTTTTGAAGATATTGATAATGTTGATTTTTGTTAATTTTTGAAGGGATGCTTATTTCAATTGTTTAGAAAACAATCTCCAATGGAAATAAATATCCATATGAACATGAATGCGGAAAATACCCATTCCTTTTTTTTTTTTTTTTAATGGAAGTTAAATACCCATGACTCGAACCCATTCCTTTTTTTTTTTTAATGGAAGTTAAATACCCATAACCCATTCCTTTTTTTTTTTTTTTAATGGAAGTTAAATATCCATGACTCGAACCCAGGACCTAAGGTCTAGGTAGTGGTGCTCTAACCATTTGAGCTATCCCACTTTGTCAATGCTAATAAAGAGACTTAAAATATTATAGCTAGAAAAGTTATAATGGAATAATTCTGTCATTAAAAATTAATTTTCGTATAGTGCAAATTAGTAATTAAGACGGACCATGCAATGAAGAAGATCTTGCTCATGCGGCAATTGTCGACGGTGACAAAGTCGAAATCGAAGAGGGCGTAGCGGCAGTCGTCTTCGGGCAGGGCTGCCGCTAGATCCTCGTATCCTTCGGCGGGAGCTCCGACTTTGTCCACCTTTAAGAGCTTAGAGCCCTCGTCAATCTTGAAGACTATGTACCTATGGATTTTTTTCCATTTCATTTCCATAAATGAGTTTTTGCATTCTTCGGTCACCCACATTCCTGTTATCGCCTATATACATTTACATTAATCAATAATTAAATCATCAACAACACCAAATTTAAAATATAAAAATAAAAAAATTGTCAAGAACACCCAATAATCTAAAAACACCCTATCTGGATGGAGTAAGTGTGTGAAAACGACTGATTAATGGTGATTGATAAATGTGTAATTATACGTACCATCTTGAAAGCAGCCATGGCTTCTCACAACTTTTTTGATGAGATTGGTGGGAAAATTAAGTAGTTTATATAATATTTTGTCAATGAAATTGCCCCTATTGTTGTCCTCATTTTACGATTCTAACCATATTAATTAATTGATTATATACATAAGTATGTATACACAATTGCAATAATTATATATATGTATTATACTACTTTATGTTATCCTCGATCATATTTTTTTGCAATTATATTAACGGCGACTATTGTCCCACCCGATCACATGTCTAGAGTATTATTTTCAACCTTGAGTTTCACTTAATTAGTATATACTGTATCACGTAGTCACAAATCACAATTATATTAATATCACTCTTATGAATTAATACACCTAAAATGATATACTATGAAATTGAAGAATATATGAATCAGTTTGAGCTTGACTTGAGCTCTTGTCAAGTTGAGATCGACTCGACTCGATTACATTAATGACGAGCAAAAACGAGCTCAATTCAACTTATAAAGAAGTGTAACAAGTCTATTGAGTCGAGCCTAATGAGTTTAACTAGGGACGTTGCCACGTTGGGGCCAGGGGGCCACTGGGCCCCCCACCAATTTATATATATATATGATAAATGTTTTATAATAATTATATACTATGTGATAATAGTTATTCTCATCATGTATATCTTAATCTTATCTTAATTATCATATATTTACAAATATTTTAGTGGGCTAGTCTTGTATGAAATATTGTATATATGCATTTCAGTTATTCACACACATGTTATTTATAAATACACCCACAAACTTAATTCACACACATTTTTTATAAATACACCAACAAACTTAATTCACACACACATTTTTTATAAATACACCCACTGACAGCTTAATTCGAAAATTTTAATCCGTTTATTTTACTCGTTTCTGTGATTTTTTTATCTTTTATTTTATTGTCGAACGCGAGATATTAAATGTAGTAATTCAAATTGTAATATGTAGTAATACACATTATTTTATGTAATAATAACACAAACTATTTATATAATAATACAAATTCTTTTATTTAGTAACACGTTTTTTCTAGTGTTTTTATTGATATAGTAACTCACATTATAATACGTAGTAACATATATTGTCGAATTTAGTAAACACAATAATCATGTTGTAATACAAAATGTTTTATTGTACGATGATGTAAAAAATATTAGATCATCTGATAAAGTTACATATAGTAACAAACGTCTATTCAATGTAGTAATTCAAACTGTAGTATGTAGTAACATATAATTTTTTATGTAGTAAGACAAATTATTACATGTAGTAATAACACAATTTTATATAGTAATACTGATTCTTTTATATTTTTATATTTTTTTTATTGATTAGGTAACCCACATTATAATATATAGTAACATATATTATTGCATATTGTAAGATATATTATTGCACGTAATACAAAATAACATTGACCCATAATAATTAATATTAAAGAATATTTAAAGAAATATAAAATATTTAAGGATTAAGGTCATCGTAAATTGCAGCGTCCGATCGCGGCTTGAGGTGACCGAAAACTGCTCGGAGAAGACGACCATGTTCAATTTCTGTCAGTGGATGCATTTATAAAAAAATGTGTGTGTGAATTAAGCTTGTGGGTGTATTTATAAAAAATGTGTGTGAATTAAGCTTGTGGGTGTATTTATAAAGAACATGTGTATGAATGACTAAAATGCATGTATGCAATATTGCATATAAGTTTTTGTGTATTTTAGTTGCCACATGTCACAAAATCTATTTTTTCTTATTAATTTCACCTTTATTAATTTTTTATTAATCATTAATTGTAACCGTGTCTATTTTTTAATCTTATCTTTTGAATATTAAAATTTAAATGAAACTTTTTGATATATGAAAATAAAAATATTTTTTTTATTTTTTGACACATACATATTAAGTATAGACGAATAAAAAATAAATGCTGGTATACAAAGTTTGAAAGGAGTAATATATTTTTTCATGTGTTTTTTACTTAAAATTATTTCTTAATACTCCAAAAATAAATTATTTCTTCAATAGAGTCAATAATATAGATTGATGGTGTATTTGAGAATTATTGTCTAAGTTTTTACTAAGAATTGCAAAATATTTTAGCAATTTTTAAATTGTTTCGCTTCATCAAAATAAAATGAAAAACAATTTATCATGTAAAATTTCAATGAGTATAGTATAAGTTAATCGGGGCCCCCTATCGAGATTTTATGGCTCCGTCACTGAGTCTAACATATTTTTTATTTTTAAATCTTTAGATATTAAACCTAACGAGTGAACCTTGAGTCGGTTTGTCAGTAAGTCAATTATCTAACAAGCTCGAACTCAGCTTATTTATCGAGCCGAGTTTGCCTGATTCATCCGATGAGCCAAATTCACATTAAATTAATTAAGTAGGATTTAATTAATTAAATATTGTTTTAAGATGGAATGGTGCTATGCAGTGGTCCCATCTTGGGATCAAACACCTTAATCCCAAATCTCTTCGACCTGCTCAAATTAATAACCTTAGCATCTAAGCAAAAGGGATATGAATCATTTTTTTTAATATCTTCTCTCAAATTAATAATATTCCATCTATTTCACGATAAATTTCACACTTTTTTTTTCCGGACATTCAAGAATAACTTTCACACATCTAAAATGAATTTTTTTTTTATAAACTATATCCTCATAATATTCTTAATTTTACACAAATATCATTATTTTTGGGCTTACACATAAAGTCAACTCCTTTCTTTACTCTATACATAAAGGTTTAAAAAATTACTCTAAAAATTTTATCCATTATTACACTTTTTTAATTTACGTGTTCACGTACGTGTGAAAGTTATTCCGGAACCAGTGCAGTTTTAGTGCATTTCGTTTTGACATTTCAAATCCCAATCTTGAGCTTTCCAATAAAAGTGTCCCAACGAATGTAGCCATGTAGGTACCAACATTATATAGAGTATACTACAGCACCCAACACCACTTGTTAGTATTTTTATTTAATGTGTTCAATCTCGTGTTTTATTTTATCACTATAATCATGCATGTATGTAGTTATAAATTTGCATTGTATGCATAATATGTACTAGCAATCAATCAAAACTTTAATTTAAATAGTTGAGAAAAGATTACATGGACCAATTATAAAATTACATTGGATCATATGCATTTCAAATGAAATTTGATAATTGTCTCATGATAAAATGATGTGATGAATTAGGGTGTAAATGCAAAGTGATTAATTCAATTGGAAAAAGTCCGTTGAAGCTTTCTGCTGATGCAAATGAGATGGATTCAGTAGAGTTGGTCCGGTTTAGCGATTTTAAGATTAAATGATTTGAAACAATTGAGGGAAAGTTTGTCAGCTGATGTTTTTTCTATCGAATGGATCACGCGAGTTAGACTCGGGGGAGTTTTCATAGCTGTTTTTAGGAAAATTGTTCAAAAGGCAGTTTTTTGTTATAAGCAATTATGTTAGTTATTTTTTGCGACTGGAACTAATTTCTACCTATCTCACATATATTCCACAATGCACTTATATCATTGTGAGATCGATTAATCAAAGCCTAAGTCAATTAGAGTGAGAGCAATTGTGCACATTCTATAATTGAGAAAGTAAATAGTAAGTGAGTTGTCTTGGAGAGTTGGTGCTATTGTACCTAGTTCTTGAAACAAGAGATCTTGTATACTTGTAAACATCTTTGATGATCTAGTTAAAAGTGTATAGATTCTTCATAAACGTAGATCATTTGATCGAATTATATAAAATTATCGTTGTATCTAGCTACCATATAAGTTTGAGCTTATTCTTATTGTAACCCTCCCCACCATCCTGCCTATATAACTAATTATGTTAATATATACATTATATTATTTTGTTGAATTGTATTGGGATTTGCGAATATGCTAGAGAAAGAAGGGAAAGAGAGAATCAAGAAAAAATATATTTTACAAACACTAAAGTCTAATAATGTCCATCAATCCAAAGAGGAAATGGAATGAAGGTGCATAATAAGGAGACATGTACCGCTTTCCATCAATCCCATTCACACGAATGATTTCTCTCTCACATTTTTCAATATATTATCATGTGATCACGTATGTGTTATATAACTATAATACTTCCTCCTCCGTCCCATACTTATGATTCAAACTAATTGGGCACGAGTTTTAACAAATTAATTATTTATTAGTATTATGAAATATAAAGTGGGGTAGTAAAAACTTTTCAACTTTATAAATAGTAATAAAATTACTTTTTAGTATAATAAAATATATTTTAAGAAAATTGTTTAAAAGCATTTTTACTATTTTAGATAACGTTTCATCAAGTAAGGGACACCAAAAATAATAAAATGGGTCATAAGTATGGGTCGGAGTGAGTAACACATGTTTGCCCACGCTACACGGTAACACATACTTATTTTTATAATAATATAAATTTGTGTGCATTTTCTTTCTATTTAGTTTAAATGATTTTTTTGAGAAAGTTCAATTGACTTATGAAGGATCCGCGATGTTAATATTGCATATATTAATTCTAAATATGTATATTTAAAAAAAAAAAAAATCCCTAGAAACTAAGTTCATACAAAGGGGCATTGCATATAGAAAATTTAGGGATTTAATTTAAAAGATTACAAGCAAAAATAATAAATATACAGGGACTCTCTACTATACTTTTTTGCTTAACTTGAACACTGAATCTTGTATTTTGTCGTCCTAATTATAGAAACCATAAAACTATTAATCATGTTATAATTCAATTTGATTTTTTATAATCCAGTTCTTCAATCAGGATTAAGGGTTTTGAACTCATTAACCTTACCTCATCTTTTGTCAGCTTCCCAGAAAAATGTGTGTACAAAAAATTGGAGAACACATTTAGACGATCATGCACATCTTTTCAAGTAGAAACGAAGCTTTAAGCAATATGCATGATCTTTTTTTAACAAACTTCACCCAGGGGTGAAAACTGCATTTTTATATTTTTCGACATTATTTTTGCAATTTTAAATTTCTTCAAGGACTTGATTTAGTAATATGAACATATAACTTGATTTAAGAATGCAAGGTAGAAAAGAAGAAGTACAAAAAAAAAAAAAAAAAGCTAGTCAATGACTGAAACCCGATTTCGGACGTCTACACTCTTGGGTAGAATACAAGTGAGAATGTCGAGAATAGAAAGAGTTGAAGGACTCCTTGAACCTGTTAAGCTTTGATAACTGTATGTCGATCAGTTTGATTTAGTTTCAAGATCAAACAATTTTCAATAGAATTAACTATCATTTGGACATAAATCTTACTATATCATATCATGTCCATGTGGGTGGGCCAACAGATTCCTTAACTTGTTTCACATGGAATTACTCTATTCTAGTCGACTGCAAATCTGCAATGCATGATTCTTTCTAATCTAAACTAGTAGACAACCACCTAACCTCACATTATTACATTCTTCTTATGTCAAAACCTAAACAACACATCACACTTTAATTGCATTGTGTTGTCACTACCTTAATAACTTATGCTCTTCTCGTCGACCCCCGGCCCCACAAAGATACCGAAGAAAATAATCCAATGCAATAACTTCCCACTGCTGATGCCCTAACTAATGCTTATTAGTACTACAACACAAAATCCATCTTCTCCCTATTATAGCACAATATATGACAGAATAATATTTCATCTCGTTTTTCAGTTTATCACTACATACATGTATCGTGATGAATCAATCAATATAGACGAAACGAGAATCATTCACCATCAGAAAATTCACCTATCAAATTAGTCCAGAAATCGATCACTAAAACGATATTCCCAGTATCGTAAACAAGATATATAGGTCACACCCTTCGGAATATTCAGATACTAAAATAAATTTATGTATGCAGAAGCAGAACTACCACAAAATGATGCCAACCAGCCCTATCAGAATCTGCAGCACTAATTTATTTCATCGAGAAAGCTCAGCAAAAACAAAATCTCAGATATGCACAGTTTGCCACCTGGCAATTATACCTCCACGCACAACAAATTACAAGATTATACAACACGTGAACTTTGAAAAGATGATTACACGACTATTGGAGTTCTGGGGACAAAACCTGCTCTACGACTTGGCTGACTTCTACTGATGGGAAGGTGAACATAAACCTCGTGGACATCTTGTTTATATACTTCTCCCCTGTCCCTGTCTACCGCATAGCATACATAAATAGTGTCGATAACATTCTCCAGAATATGCACAAAGAACCCCAGAACCACGATCAACAAGATCCATGCCATGAAGGTAATGAAGTATGCATCATCATCAAGATGAACAACCAATTTTAAAAGAACACAGACCTGCATATGAGAAACGATAATTTTTCAGGACAAAACATCAATTGAGCTAAGGGAAACATGCAAATATGCAGAATGTGTTTTTTCTTCTTAAGCCAACATAACACAAAGTTCTAGCTTCTACGAAAAAATCCCATAAGTATGCTTTCAAGTTTTTTTAATTATATCAAATTATGAGCTGTCAAGCAAAAGAGTAAATGTGATCTTAGAATAGAGGTTAAACTTCATCGTCCATTTTTTAGTTGCATTTCATCATAATTTTAAGTTGAAGACTTGACACCAATATCCAGAAGTGCAAGATCCTCTGGACAAAGCAATGGTCATAAATATTAAGAGAAATAAAAATTGCTCTCACAAGTTGGCAAAGTTATATACATACATTATCAGATGATTCATAATTAATGAACGAGCATATAATCAAACAAATTTCGGATTTTTTTTTTTTGGCAGCTACAAAGCTGAAGCCAACTGATCAAAGAGCTCAAGCTTGGGATAGATGCATATATCGACTTATAGAGAATGTCAGGGGTTAAAACTTACCAAAATGGCATAAATTGCTGATAACACGAGGATAATTCCAGACAGTATTCGAGTGGAAACAGTCTCCACAATTACAGTTGATAGAAGGTTGCGTTTGAGAAGTTCATAAGTCATCTTGGCAGCACTGCAGTATGCTTCACCGGTTATTGCAGCAAAGTTTATGGTAAACTTGTTCAAAAAATCAACTGCTGATAACAGGGCATTAGCACAGCATCGCAGGATAAGGTTCACCATCCCAGATGCGTCTTCTTGTCTTCCACTATCCACCACAGAGCGTACGATCCGGACAACACAGATAAGCAATCCAGAGAAACATATCGTCCCGGAGGAGGGGCCAAAAGCATTTCTTCAATATTTTAAGATAAGGTCAGATCACAGAATCAACATATGAAATAGTAACGAAACTGAAGAGACGAGCATGTAACATTTGTGCAGGCAACATAACGGCAATAGTACATTAATGTCCAGATATTTGAAGAAATAGATGAAAAGGTTACTACAAAGATTCCAGAACGCAAGTAAAATGCTAGTATATGTTATTATTGAAACTCCAACAAGAGTTTACCAAGGATTGCAAAGGTTTTTATTAACTAAAAAAGATAAATTCAAGATGGTGGCAAATCATCCAACAGAAGCTAACAAGGCATGCGGTCTTCAGTTCGGTAATTGAACTAATATGTTGCATCAGGATCAGATGCAACTTATTTAAACACAAATGGAAAAGATACATGTTTGTTTAAACACCTCAAACAACCCCATACATTCAGTACATGAAATCTCATACTCAATCAGATGTAATAAGCAAATCCAATTTTGATTCAAACTCATACATAAAGAGCATAACAGGAAAATGAACAAGTTTGGAAATGAATTGATTAACAAACAAACAGATGGAATTAAAGGAAACACCTTAAGGAAGTCCGAATTCCATGCTTAGGCCCTGCATCATCTTTGGAGAAATACCACTGTGCAATAGTAGCACTAATCACATATACTTGAGCTTCCACCATTGCAGCAGCAGACCACAACATTGTCAAGATCGCCAACGTGTAATAAGCAGGCACCCAACTATCCTGTTTCCAAACACAAGAATATTCCCCATGTTCTTCCTTGGGCACAATCTTCCCATTCGAGTTTGTAAATATCAGAAACACAACAATGGGCACATAAAACACAATCAACCCAAGTGTCAGAGCTGGAAGAACTCCAAACAAAGCTAAGTTTCTGGACAATGCATTAGAGGACACAGCAATGATTTTAACAGTTAACTCAATTCTATGCCAGTTCAGTACAAAAATCCACACAATCACCCCTACTATCAAGAACACAAAAATGAGAATAACAATTCGATAGGCCAAAGGAAAAGCATCACTGCATTTAGAGCTCAAAATGCAAGCAACAAACCAGTAGACATTAAAGAAAATGGGGACTATGACGAATAGAGGAAGCGAAGTGTAGACTATCTGTTTGGTGTAATGCTTGAGCAGCAAAAGCACGGAGAAGACAAAGGGCACGCTCAGAATCAGAGTGATTACAAGAACCCATATCAAGCTCTCCAGAATACTCGAATCCCCAGAATTCAACCAAGCGAAATTGCCTAAATAAGACGAGTAATCATTCAAAAAGGACACGGGTTTCTCAGAAAAAGAGGGGATTTCACTTTCAATCACGGGAAAGGCGAGATTCGATGATTTTGAGGAATTTAAAGAAGTGGGAGCTCGAAATTTAACAAAAGAGCAAGAAGAGGAGGTGGTGTTGTAAAAGAAAGAGGAGATTTGGGAGCGGTGGGGGTTTCTGTTAACAGAGGCGAAGATTCCAAAGCCAAAAGTGGAGAGAAGGAGAAGGGAAAAGAGAATAAGGAAAGGCAAATCTTTGAGAGAGCGAGGGCCATAATTGTAAGAGATCTGAAGATATGGAGTTTGGTCTTCTTCAGTGACAGATGTGGAAGCAGCTATGGGAGGCTCCAGAGTTGGATACGGTTTGGAAAGAAGGGGTTGTTTGGGCTCATCAAGAGTGGAGGCTAACTTGTTGGAGTCGTCGGAGCTGTCCATTGGCGGCGGAGGGCGGCGGTCGGAGAAGGCGGTGGTTTGGTGTGAGTCACTACTTCATCTGAGCTGTGAATTGCGGATCATGATCTTGAATCTTCAGTCGGTTCATATGATTATAATGCGGATTATTTTTTAGACTTTTGACTTTAGTTCTTGAAATATATTAATTCGATTTAAAAATTCATATTTTTTTAAGTCAATAAAATGGTTAGTATTTATCGAAGTTAATTAATTCCAAAGTAGATATTTAGCAGTAAAATTCTAAGGCAATGTGGTTTGGTTGATAAAGTTTGATAGATTATATTTATATGAAGAATGAATAAAAACTAGAGTTGAAATAAATGTGTAATGATTTATGGGATGCAATAAACCGCAAACAGAGGATGACAAAATGTGAGCAACAGGAAAGAAAGGGGTGTTTACTGTTTAATAATGAAATGAAACATCCACGTAGAAACATTCAAAATGCATGGACTCGACACTTTACTTCACGCCACGTTAACACTTAACATGTAAGGTATTCATTAGCTTTAAGTATGAAGTTTAAAAAATATACTCCTATATTTTTGTTTCGTTATTAAGTAAATATATACTTTTTGTATGAGAGTTTTTATTATATGAATTGTTTTTTGATATTAAAAGTGATAAAGTAACTTTTAAAAAGGATATAATGTGGTGTAAATAAAATATGTTTGAGAGAATTTTTTAAAAGAGTAATAAATTGTTTTTTTCGAATAATAATGAAATTGTATTTTTAGCGAATGTTCTAAAAAATGTTAAAATAATAATGAGATAAAGTGAATATAATATAATAAATAAATGCATTATATGTGATGTGATCATGGTTGCAGAAATCGGGCCTAGGCCCTGCCTAGGCCTCGCCTAGGCGCTAGGCGGGAGGTATCCGATGAGATTTTATACTAATCGGGCCATCTAGGCGGCTGGCTCATTAGGCGCCGCTTAGGCGGTCTAGGCGCCGCCTATGCGGGATTTTTTAATTAAAAAATTCGAATCTACGTCGTTTCATCCACGTAAATAAATAAAATAAACTAAAAAATTTACAATTACATTTACAAATGTGAATTTGGGAAACAAATCAACAATACATAAATAAATTATTTTTTTAGTGTTAATATTCATGTATTTTTTAAAAAAAATAATAAAAAAATATAAAAAAGTAAATAAAAAATCGGATCGCCTAGGCGGCCTAGGCGCTAGGCGGTCAGAAAACGCCCGACTGGCGATTTCCGATTTCTACAACCTTGGATGTGATTGAGGGAAATAGAAGAATATAATTAAATGTGGGAGAAAGTAGTTTACCAAAAAAATGAGTAACTTTTATTGGACAAACAAAAAAGAAAAGTTTGACAACTTTCATTGGAATTTGGGAGGGAGGGAGTAATATTTTCAAATAGTGTTATAATTCCTTGAAATTCATGTATTTATTTTACTCAAATTAATATGATTTCATTAATTATTTACACTAAATTGACTTTTTGATGTTCCAATATTCGGTTCAAAGACTAACTAATTCAGAAAACCAATCTCATCACTTGTGGGTTTCGTTTAAAATCAGAGTTTATTTACACTAAATTAATTAATTGTACTTGAAATGAAAATGGTATATGAAAATTTTAGAGCAAAACAAACTGTAAGAATTTTGTGAAGTCAATCAAAGGAATAAATTGAGATGATGAATAGATGATTGAGGAGGAAATTTTATTTTTAGTCCTATAAGTTTGAAACATTCCAAAATAAATCCTTTTAAGTTTCAACTTTACAAAATACGTCCTTTACCTTTCAATTTTTGTCCTTTTTTACATCAATTTTTATCTTTTATGTTTGTAGGCATTAAAATTGGTAAAGTTGGTGCCACATATATTTAAAAAAACCACATCATCATGCCACATCAAATTATATTAAAAAAATAAAGCTAATAACACCCCCAAAATATTCTACACACACCCCATAATTTCAAATACAAAAATAGATGTATATAAAATGACTAAATATCCCTTATATAAATAAAGAGAAAAATAATTAAAAAAAATAACATGAAAAATCTGAAAAATATGTAATTAAAATTTAAAAGTATTTAAAAAAAACTAACAAAATCTTTAAAAATAATTAATTTACATAAATTAATTAATTTTTTTGAAAAAAATCTTAAAAAATTAAATAGAATCTGAAATTTAAAAAAAAAAATCATCAAAAAAAAAATTAAATTAAAATTATTGAAAAATTCAATAAAACATTAAAAAAAAGTAAATTAAAAAATCTTACTTGCTTAATAGTCGAGTAAGGTAACAATGCATGATGAACTTGTATTAAAATTTTTGGAATTTAGCATATCACTTGTTCTAAATCTATAAGTGCAAACTTTTGAAGAATGCAAAGTGTATTACTGCATTAGTGTTCATCTCATACTTATTACTGTGGAACAAATTAGGAAATACATTCTTTTTCGTGGGGGTCTTACTTGGCCACAACTCATTTCTCTTTTTTTTGCTAATTTCTAGCTGAGGTTCTGGGAGGGCCAATTTCAAGAATTCATGTTGATCTGTGGTAACTTGCAGTAAGAATTCAAGAAAATTAAATTGAAGTAAGATTTTATTTTTTTATTTAATTTTCTTAATATTTATTTTTGATTGAGTTGATTTTTATTTCGTTTTTAATTTTATTTAGTTTTTTTTAAATTGAATCATTAATTGATATTTTTAATTTAATTATTTTATAAATTTTATTTGATTTATTTAATATTTTTAGATTTTATTTGGATTTAATTGATTTTTTCATTCAAATATTTTTTAATATGTAGTTGATTTTTTAAAATATTTTAAAATTTTATTTAGTTTCTCGTATTATTGAATATTTTTTAAATTTATATTTTTAATCATTTAATTGAATTTTAAATCATATTTTTATTTTTTATTCAATTTGTATTTATTTTGAGGGATAAAGGGTAAATTGAAAATAATTAGGGTGTGTTTATTAATAAAAATTGATTTTTAAATTTTAGTGGGGTGTGTATAACATTTGAAGTTTGTATAACATTGTATTGGGTGTTAGTAGCATCATTCAAAAAAATTATTTGCACCTAGTTATACGTTTCAATTAATAAAGTAAAATAAGATTCACATAATTAACATATATAACACCCTATGAATTTGCTTCTGAAATTTATTTTGTTTCATATTTTTTCAAGTTATTTTTTAAAATTATTTTACTCTTTATTTATTTATTTATGTAAGAGTTACTTAGTTATTTTATATGGACTATACATTTATTTTTATTTAAAATTATGGGGTGTGTATAGAATATTTTGGGGTGTTATTAACTCTATTTTTTTTAATATAATGTGATGTGGCATGATGATGTGGCTTTTTTAAATATATGTGGCATCAACTTTACCAATTTTAATTCCTACAAAACATAAAGGATAAAAATTGATGTAAAAAAGGACAAGAATTGAAAGGTAAATGACGTATTTTGTAAAGTTGAAACTTAAAGGATTTATTTTGGAATGTATCAAACTTATAGGACTAAAAATAAAATTTCCTCGATGATTGAGCTCAAGAAGAATTGAAAAAAGAGATTTTTTACAACTAACTCCCACCTTGGCCAAACTATTGCAACTAACTCCCATTGACGTTTTTGCTTGCAACTAACTCCCAAACCCTTCATGAATTGTCCCTTTTGCCCTTTCATTCCAATCATTCTTATATTGGTTATATTTTATTTATTTCGAAGGAAAAGGCTTCCCTTCCCAGTACCCTCACCCTTCCGACGAACGTCCCATTCAACGCATTCTTCAAGATATAGCCGTCGCTTCCTTTCCCTTGTCTTAAAATTTGAAATTGAAATATTCAGATAGATGTAGTCGATTTTGGAGGATTAGTGGGTTTGGGTGTGGAGGATAGATGTAGTGGATTTTGGAGAAACATGCTTCCAAATGTAATTGTCCTTTAATTACAACAATGAACAATCCCTTTTACTCTAGCGTATTCCATGACAGAAGATAACAGATATTGTGGTGGGTTCATAATATCCATTCCAACGTATTTCTTCAATTGAGTTTCAAGAGAGAGAGAGAGATGCGTATCTTTTCAATGGAATGCCTATTTTTTCTATTGGGTTTTAAGAGAGAGAGAGAGAATTGGGTGGTTTCAAGAGAGAGAAGAAGAGTCAAAAGAGTGGGAACGTGGGAAAATGTGATTTAATATTAGGTGGGTGGGGTAGGTGAGAATATTAAAGAATTGTTAATTAAGGTGAGTAATGATGATAATTGAGTGACATTTAGTGTAAATAAGAATAAAGTGTAGGGAAAAATAATTATAATTAATATTTATGTATAAATTCGTAATATTCAAATTCAATTAATTAAGGTTTAAGATTCATATTAAGTTACTTATATTCAAATTCAATTATGTAATATTTAAATTCAATTAATTAAGGTTTATATTAAGTTAATTATGTAATATTTAAATTCAATTAATTAAGGTTTATATTAAGTTTAGTAACTTATGTAATATTATTCAAATTTAATTTAAGTTTTAGTAATTTATATAATATTCAAACTATTTAGGTTTAAGTTTTATATTTAGTACCTTATATATAATTTAAGTTTAGCAACTTATGTAATATTACAATTTCAATTTAAATTAAAATTTTAGTAACTAATGTACATTCAGTTTATATATAAAAATTTAATGAATGAATGAATTTCAATTTTTCATTTAAGTTTAATACCTTATGTTTCAAATTCAATTTATATATGTAAATTTAATGAATGAATCAATCAATTTCAATTTCAATTTAAGTTTAAGTTTAGTAATAAATGAATGAATCAATTTCAAATTTTCATTTAAGTGTAGTACCTTGTGTTTTAAATTCAATTTATATATGTAAATTTAATGAATGAATCAATGAATTTCAATTTTAATTTAAGTTTATGTAATATTTAAATTTAATTTAAGATTTAAAGTAGTTTAGTACCCCTTATAAAATAATGTTGGGAAATTTAAGGATTGGTACTGTTTTTCCTTTCGCGGCCCTTTCTCTAATCTCATTATACTATGTTATTTCTTGCTTATTTCCTTAAATGTTTTATTGGATTGCTAATCTGATATCGTAATCTATCTGGGTTTTATTTCTTTCGGCCCCATTTGGTGGGCCAGATTAGGGGTGACTAAAGTGAGATATGTATCTAATCTGGACCATTTGGGTGTTTGGTTGAAATCCGTTAGGCCCAAGAGAAATACACGGCCCACAACTAATTGATGATAAAACTGTGTTTTTTATCTTACCGAAAGTGCGGCGATAGTGTATCCGGGTTGTATCCGTTTTCGGACCTGTTGGTCCTGAAAGGAGTATATAACAAGTGTATGGGGGGGGGGGGGGGGATACACTTGTATGCAATTCTTTTCAACTTTGATCAAACCAGAGTTCAGCAAGGTTGTCTTGGACAACTCTGCTGAAGAAGATTAACTCTTCTAAGATAATCAAACTACTAAGTACTATTGAGTACTTAGTTGAATAACTATCTAGGGGAGTTATATGTGCGGAATAGTGGTTGGCCCTTTAAGTTTAGACTCCTTTAATTTCTGAAATCACTTAGTCAATGCAACACAGTCCAGTTTTCAGGGACCTTGTCCAAATAGGTTTTTGCACAGTCTTTGAATGTTTATCCTTGAAAGATCAGTTTTGTGTGCAGTGTTGAATGTATGAAAGTACTTGGGATGTAAATCAACACAAGAAGTTATAGTGGTTCAGAGACTCAAGCTCCTACATCCACTTTCCCTGATTTAACAGGATAATTCCTTCACTCTTGGAATTAACTTGTTTTATAGTGCCAAGGTGCACTTGATCAATAACACCACTCCTTGGTGAATTGATCCCTAGGATGTCTAGAGTCCTAGTACCCTCTTCTCAACTAAGAACTGAACTGTTCTTCTCTCAACAGTCAGCTCCTACTACTTCTACTACTACAACCTTCTCACTTTCTCTCTTGAAAGGGGTAAGGATTGAAGTAAGGTTCCAACTAATGAGATATCCTTTACAATGAAGATCAAGGTATAAGGATAGGATATCTCTCTAAGCTTGTGTATAAATATACAATTGGGTTCAGCTTAGAAGAAGTGTATAAAGACTAAGATAGTCTCTTTGAAAGCTTGAGAGCACTTGTCAACTTGTAGGATAGTTGGATATTCTTGTCAAGGTTGAGGTGCTTTCAAATGGTCTTCACACTTCTGTATTTATAGACAAAATGGAGGATTTGCCCGTTGGAGAGGCAGCCCCAAATTGCTATAAATGTCTTCCTTGAGTTCTTCAAACTGGAAGACAGATTCTTTGATAGTGACATGTCCTCATTTGGGTAATAAACGGCTTGTAAGACTTTGTCTTCATTCTGCAACACTTTTCCCAATGTTTGACTTCTTGTTAGGACTTGGACATGGCTTCTGAAGGTTGATCCAATGATAGGACAACATTCCTTATCAACTGGACAACTCTCCTTATCACTATCAGCAGTTTTGCTTTTCAGCAAGGTTGGCTTGCTCTTCTTCAGATGACTTGGCTCTTTTCCCTTTGTTTCACTCCAAGATGATCTTGGCATGTTTCATTGTATTTCTTTAGGGTATGGTTGTCTCTAATTCTTCAGCATAGTTGACCTTCAACCTTTAGAGCATCTGTTCTGATTCAATCATGCTGAGACAACTCTTCTGGACAACTCTTCTGATCAGCATATTTGGTCTTTTAGCATCAGAGCACTTTTCACATAGAGTTGGCTTCTCTGGACAACTCTCCTGATCAAAACCTTTGAGTAATCTTGTCCTTTTGAGCTAGGTAAAGTTGTTCTTGCATATGGCTAGCTTCTCTGGACAACTCTCCTGATCAGAGCATTTGGTTTTTCCATAGAGTGTCCTTGCTCTTAAGTGATTGTTCCAGAATTTTAGCCTTGAGGGGACTTGATCTTGATCATCTTCAAAGTATAGGTTCCCCCTCAAATTGTGCATCTAATTGTCTAAGAGCTGCCTAACATTTCAGCTTCTCATCTAGCCTTATGCTATGTGTTCTAACATTTTTAGAACACTATCAATTTGACTTAGGCATGTCACAGGGGGTTTTGGTATTTAATCAAAACATGTATCATTTTATTCCCAACAATTTCCCCCTTTTTGATGATGCCAAAACCTACACAATCTAAGCAAAAGTGACTTGTCTACACCTATTACATGTATCTTCAGAAGACATGACTAAGGTCAATATTCCTGAAAAGATAATGTGTTAGTGTATTCACTGTTTTTGTTGCAAGTAGGTTTCACAGATAGGCATAGAGAAATTTCTGTAAAGAATGTATCTTGATTCAAAAGTGGTTCAACTATCATTCATATAAAAAGTCATTACAAGCATGTTGATAGTTGAAGATAACTTATCAGAGCATGAAGTCATTACAAATCAAGATATACTAAACATAGGATCAGAGTAAAATAGAGCTTTTTCAAGTATCAAAACTATCAGGTATCAGAGCTTAACTACTACAAGATATTCCAGGCATCAAAGTAGAATGCATCTATTCTTGTATCAGATCATCTTGAACCATATCAGAGCAAACAGCATGTCAATGCACATATCAGCAGCCTTGTCCAAATTTCAGCAGATTTGACCATATAGCAAAAATATCTTCAGATAAGATAAATTTTTCATCCAGAAAGAGTCAGAAGACTTAGCCATTCTTAGAGATCATCCTCAGGAGGTGGGTTCATCCCATATTGTGCCCACACTCTTTTCTTGAGTTCCATGGTTTCCTGGTTAGTTCCTTTGGGTCCAAGGGTCATCTTGTTCAGCTTCAGAATTTCTGTGAACTCCCTTAGGATCCTTGCTTGGTCAATCCATCCATCAAGCTTTGGAGGCATGTAGATGATGGGCTTGGGAGCATTGAGTTCAATTCTTGCAATGTCAGCAGCTGCAAGTAATTGTTGATACAATTCTCTGTAGTATTCCAGCATGAACTCAGTGAAGGCAGAGTTTGCATCTCCTCCATTCCATCTGTCAATGACATAATAGTCATAGACAAACTCCCTTTTAGCTTCTTCCCATGTGTCATTCAGTTGAATTGACACCCATTTATCCAAGTGTGGATATTTGGTGTCCATTGGGATTAGAAGCTGAGGCTTCATCTTGCTGTAGGTTGCTCTCCTTCTTCTTGGTTTCTGAAAGTTAGCTCTTCTCTTGTCTCTTGCTCTGTTAGCCTCTTCCATCAAATCCATTTTCTCCTGGGCCCTCATCATGGCCAGTTTCTGTTGTGTTTCAGGGTCTTTGCCATACCCTTCATGAAACAGCTTTGATGGATCATGGGCTAGGACTGTTGTTTTCTTCTTAGGTTCAGGTCCAAATCCTTCAGTAAATAGCTCTTCAATGTCTTCAGTGGACTTGGGACCTTCAGTACTTTTGTCAGATTCAGAAGACTTGTCTTTTTCAGCAGCTTTGGGTACTTCAGCAGTTTTGGCCTTCTTTGAGATAGGTTCATCATCAACAACTCTGAATTCAGGTGGAAGATCAAGGCTATTGGGAAAGTCAGTGAATTTCTCAACTTGTCTCTTCCTTCCTTGGACCTTCTTGATCTTTCCTCTAGTTTGGACACCTTCAGCATCCTTGTCCAAACCAGATACTTCACCACCTGGTCTTTGTTGTAACCTCACTCTTTCCTCTTGAGCTGAGGCCATGGAGTTCTTCAATGCCAATGCTAACTGCTCCTCTTCATCCAATTCTTCCAAGTTCAGCACTGCTGGCTCTTTTCCCTTTCCTTCAGGGACTTTGTCCTTCCCTTTCACTGGACTCCCAATCACTAAGGCACCTTTTGCCCTTGCTCTTTCCCTTTCCCCCTTTTTGGCAGCATCAAAACATTCTGGCTTCAGTTCACTCATAGTGGATGCCAATAAGGACTGGGCTTGGGTTAGAGACTTCATTTCTTCCAACAAATATACATTCTCATCATGTATATTTTGCATCTTGTCATTGCTCAAGCTGAGAAAGGCAAGAACAGGCTTCATTTTCTGTTGGACAACCTCCTCCATGGTTGCCTTAAGAGATGCATCCAATTGGGCTTTTAGGAGCTCAGTGAGGTTGGCCACTGCACCTTCAGCAATGTTGGCCAACACTTCTTGGGAAAACTTTTCTGAGGCTGCTTTGACCATAGCTAGCCTTTGCTCTTCAGCTCTTTTCTTGTGCAAGGCTGTCTTCTTGCCAAGAGCTTGCTTGATTGTCAATCTGATAGCTTTAACATTTGCATTATGGTTATCTCTCAGCATCTTTTGATCCTTCTTGACTTCCTTTGAGATGTTTTCCATACTGACTTTGGCTTTGTGAACTTCAGTAGAGATGGTTTGAAGACCAGATTCTACTCCTTCAATTCTTGCTTCCAATGTGGGTAAAACCACATCTTCAGAGCCAGTTAATCTCATTTCAACAGAGGCTAGAGATCTTCCATGCTCATCTAATGCTCCAGAAGTTTCTGCATGAGCTGTTTGAACTTGTTGAGCCAAGGAATCCAACTTCTCTGATTGCATCCCAAGCAAGGCTTGTGCTGATCCAGTGTCAACTTGGATGGGAGAATCTGTCAAGAGATCATCTGCAAAAATTTGTTCAAAGCTTATCCCTGCAAGATCAGACAAATCAAAAGCATCAGTGAAAACACACTTATCTCCCTCATTTTCTTTTTCATAAGACTCTGATACATCAGCAGTCTTCTCCTCATTTTCAACTATTTCTTTTCTTCCTTCATTAAAAGTTTCCTCACGTAAAGGAACAGGCCTCCTCTCATCAAGGGATTCTTGAAGTTCAGATTTGACTTCAAGAATAACCTGTCCTTCCTCACTTATACCACCCTCATATGTTGGTACACTCACAATCTTAGTGATAACTACCTCTCTTTCATCCATAACTCCCTCTGATTTTTCAAAACTACTTTCCTTTTCAACTCCTTCTCCTAAACCTGCAACATCTCCACCTTCAACAAGGTTCAAAGATGGCAGTTGTGGGGAGATCACAGTGCTTATATCAACAGCCACTGAGTCATCCTGAATGATTAAGGGCTGATCAGTGTCCAACTCTTCTGATACTGAATAGGCCTTAATCAAACTAGCCTCTAGAGAAGGAACCTCCACATCTTTAGGCTGTGCCTTGGGTTCAGAAGAACCTTCATTGGCAGATGCGTCCTTGGTTGTGTTACCATCCTTGGTCAACACCTCTGAAATGACAGAGCCTTTCCTATGATAGGTTCTAGGGGGGTTGGAAAGTCTTTCAGAGACAGAAGACTTAGGAAGATTGGCTTGAGGGGTTTCAGGAGGGTTGGGTTTTGAGGGGTTTGAGGGATCATCTGGGGAGTCATCATCATTGGAGCTACTTTCAGGGTGTTTGATACCCTTAGCTTTTCTTTCCCTCTCCTCATTGATCTTGTCATTCACCAACTTTGCAAATATTTCCTCATCAGTGAGGAATCTAGTCTTTGAAACTCCAGCAAAGTGTAGCAATCTGTTTTCCTCTATTTGCCACCAGTTTGCACCCTTATCTTGGATGACTTGTGATATCTCCATCATAGATTTGTCTTTTACATCAACAAGCATCCTTAGATCATGAAATGTCTTCTGAATTCTTGGAAATTCAGCAAGTTGTGGATACAAACTGTCCACAGTAGCCTTGGCTCCTCCTTTGAGCATACTTTCATAAGTATACTCCTCCTCATCTCCACTTGAATGGGGACTTTGGGTTATAGGGGAGTTGGCTCTGGGTTCTCCTAATGTGGCTTCAGGCAGATTAAGTTCAGGAATGTTGGCTTCAGATGGGTTGGGTACAGTAGAAGGATCTTCAGTTGCTTTTGAGAGCAATGGATCTGAAGGGGCTTTGCTCAGGGGGGTTGGTTCAAAGAGTGCAGCTTCTAAAAGCTTTGAATAATTGAGCATAGATGAGTCAAGGGGAGATTGTAACCTTGTCTCATCTACAGCTATGTCAGCTAGCACATCTATCATACTTCTCTGCACACTTCCCTCAGGAGAGTATCTCTTTGTGAGGTTAATGGGGGTGATGGGTTGATTGGTTGGGGTTATATTGGTTTCAGGGGAGTTGGGCTCAAGATTCTGAATTTCAGGGATGTTGGCCTTCATTGGTTGACCTTCAGGGACCCTGGATTCTGGAGTTCTAGAACCAGATGAGTTGGTCCTTGACTTTGATTTAGTCCTGCTTTCAGCTCTGCTCTCTCTTAGAGCAAGTTGTAGAGACCTTTCTTCCTGAAGCTCCAACACCTTGTCAGTAGGCTTGACCCTTCTCTTACTAGCTCTACTGCTCCCACTTCCTTCCTTATCCTCCTCAGGGACAACTTCCCTGATCCTTTTATCACCCCTAGACTTTTGTCTAGTCTCAATGTACTTTTGCCTTAATTCTTCTGAATGATCAGAGGGCACTTGTACACCTTCTCTAGCAACTTCTTCAATCTCAGTTGAAGCATCTGAATTCTCTTCTGAGATTATCTGAGACATTTTCCTTGTCTTCACCACCCTTGCCTTTGTCCTCTTTTTCAACTTGGGCTTCTCCTCCAACATTGCTTCAGCAGGCTTGGCCATTAACATCCTTCTTTTCTCAGTTTTCTTGCTGAGCTTTCTGAATAGGATCTTTTGGGCTGGGAGGGGCTTTGCGAAGGTTTGCATCTGGGAATAGTGGGAAAACCTTTCAATCAACAAGCTTGCCCTGGTGCAATACTTGATTTTCCCTTCTAGCACCACCTTGTTGTGAGATTTCACCTTGAATTTAGCCTTTTCCTTCATCATCTCAGACATAATGAAGGTCCTCCAATCAAATTTAATGCCCTTATCACTGGCATCAATAATGGCAGCCATGATTCTGATCCTTGGATGGCTGACCTGCTCTAAGCTTCCAGTGTTGCTTAAGAGGCTCTTAGCAACTACCTCAAAAAGGTTGAGAAACTCTGGCTTGAGAGTCTTCTTGTTTTGAGTTGAGGAGAGAGGGCCTGGTGTCAATAGCCATTCCTGAGCTATTTCTTCTTCATGGCCAGTGCCATAAGCTTCTGGATTCCTTCCCTCATAAGGCAATCCAAAGGCTCCTTCCAGATCTTCTGAAGAGAATTTCACTCTATGAAATCTCTCTTCTTCCTCTCCTTCTGCAATGTAAGACAATCTGGTGGATACTTCACCATCTTCAGGTTTGCCTCTCCACTTGAGGAAGGCAAAGAATTCTGCCATGTAGCTTTCCAAGCAAGAGCTTGGTCTTTCTTCCAAGAACTTTTGAAGTCCAGCTCTCCTTAACCATCTCAAGGTTGGTGTAATTTCAGGATCCTCACTCTCAAAGGATACTATTGGCTCAAAATGAAGATTGTTTTTGTTGCTTAAGTAGCCAAAATCCAGGTCTAGATCCTTGTTAGAGAAATCAACAAGCATCTCTGGTCTAACTTTGGGGGCCATTGAAATTTGCAGAGAGAGCTTTGAGAGAGTTTGAAGGAAATTTGAGTTAGGGTTTCGAATACTTGGGGAAGAAGTGTTTGTGGGGATCTTAAGACTTGTGAATATTCTAAAAAGAATGTTTGTCAATGAGTTGGTAAGGTCTTGAAGCAATTCAAGGGTGAGCAAAAATGGAAATCCCCAATGGACGGCTAGGATTGATTTCAGGGGAGTTGTCCATTTTTGATCCAATGGTCAAAAACCAATGTAACAGTGAAAGAACTGTTTTATTCAAAACGTGGGTGGTTTTTAATGTTTGTTTAAGGCTGGGGGTTTTTCGAGATAGATCATGTCCCAAAAAGTTTAATGCAAACAAGAGTTAAATCTTGGCATTTAATGCATGGAAAGTGACCTTTTGGGTGGGGGACAAATTAAATCCTATAGTGATGATATCTGTAGTTGGGACATGTATCAAGGTAGGCAATGATTTACCCAAAATAGGTGCTTATCAAACCAAGGGAATAGTTTGATAGCCAAGACAACTTATCTGACCCCACTTGGACAAGTGTCCTGAAGAGATGTGGACAAAGGTCCTGAATTCCAATGGACAAGTGTCCTGAATGATTTTAGCCATCTCTTCTGATATTCAGTAGACTTGACCAAGTCTGCTGAGAACCTTTTCAATTTCCATATATCTCATTCACTTTTCATGACTTTTACTTGTCCAACTTCCCTGGATCAAGTAATCCCAACTCTGCTGATAGCTCCAGAAATCTTGCCTCTGCAAGTGGCTTGGTTAAGATATCAGCTTTTTGATGATCAGTGTGGATCTTGACCAACTTTATGTCCTTCTTCTCCACATGGTCTCTAATGAAGTGGTGCTTGATGTCCACATGCTTGCATCTTGTGTGCAAGACAGGATTTTGTGATATAGCAATGGCACTATTGTTATCACAAAATATTGGCACTTCAGTAGAGTTGACTTTGTAGTCTCTCAGTTGTTGTCTCAACCAAAGGATTTGAGCACAACAACTTCCAGCTGCAACATATTCAGCTTCAGTGGTGGAAGTAGCCACTGTGTTCTGCTTCTTGGAGAGCCAAGATATAAGTTTGTTGCCCAAGAATTGACAAGTCCCTGAAGTGGACTTTCTGTCAATTCTACAACCTCCATAGTCAGCATCTGAGTAGCCAGTTAGCTCAATGTTGTCATCAGCAGGGTACCAAAGGCCTAGATTTTCAGTGCCTTTGAGATACCTCAAAATCCTCTTTGCAGCCTCAAGATGGCTTTTCTTAGGATTTGCTTGAAACCTTGCACAAACACCTTCTGCAAAGGTAATGTCAGGTCTGCTGGCAGTGAGATAGAGGAGTGATCCAATGATTCCTCTATACTCAGTAGAGTTGGTTAGAATACCACTCTCATCAGGATCCATCTTCCAATTTGTGTTTATAGGGATCCTTACTGGCTTGCTAGTTGTACACCCAAACTTCTTGATCATTTCTCTGGTGTACTTAGCTTGGTTGATGAAGATTCCTTCTTTTGATTGCTTGACTTGTAGACCCAAAAAGAAGTTCATCAACCCCATCATGGACATCTCAAACTTGCTTTGCATGAGTTTGGAGAACTTTTCACACAGCTTCTCATTAGGGGATCCAAAAATTATGTCATCTACATAAATTTGGACAAGTAAGATGTCCTCTCCTTCAGAGATTCTGAAGAGAGTTCTGTCCACAGTTCCCTTGGTGAATCCATGATCCAATAGGAACTGTGACAGTGTATCATACCAAGCCCTAGGGGCCTGTTTGAGTCCATATAGAGCTTTCTTCAGTCTGTAAACTTGGTTTCCAACTTCAAAACCTGGTGGTTGCTCCACATAGACCTCTTCTTTCAAGACTCCATTCAGAAAGGCACTCTTGACATCCATTTGGTACACTTTGAACCTCTTGTGGGCTGCATAGGCTAGGAAAAGCCTTATTGCTTCTAGCCTTGCCACAGGTGCAAAGGTCTCATCATAGTCAATGCCTTCATGCTGGCAGTATCCTTTTGCCACTAGTCTTGCTTTGTTTCTGACAATCACATCATTTTCATTCTTTTTGTTCTTGAACACCCACTTGGTTCCAATAACATCTTGATGTGAAGGTCTATCCACCAGCTCCCATACTTCATTTCTGGTGAATTGGTTCAGTTCTTCCTGCATGGCTGTGATCCAATTGGCATCTTGAAGTGCTTCCTCAATATCACTTGGTTCTTGCTCTGACAAGAAACAACAGAAAAGAGCACTTTCACCATGGAATCTTCTTGTTTTGACTCCAATACTTGGGTCACCAAGTATTAGATCAGTAGGATGGTCTGACAACCAGGTCCTTCTTTTTCTGATCTCTTCAGTAGAGTTGTCCTCTACTGAAGTTGAGTCAATTTGATCATAGAATTCAGGATAATTGAATGCAGGATCTAATTCAGGATCATAATCAGGGGTGTTGTCCTCAATGTCAGGGACATTGATATTTTCAACATTTTGAGTTCCCCCTTGATTATTTGACCCATTAACTACCTCAGCAGGAACTGCTTCTTCATTGGTAGTTGTTACCTGGATGTGAACTGGGATTGGTTCATTCAGTTCACCATTTCCATCTGTAGGATTTGTCTCAGGAAGGTTACCTTCAGGATTGTTGTCCAATGTGGGTTTTTCAGGCAGATTGGTTTGAACAACATCTATGAATTCAGTGTCTTTGTCTTTTAGGCTTAATCTAGTTGTCCTCTGTGTGATTTCTTCAGGTTCCAAATGATCATTCCTGATCTCAAAGATAGATTCATCAAACACAACATGAGGTGTTTCTTCCACTATAAGGGTTTTCTTGTTGTAGACTCTGAAAGCTCTACTGATTTGAGAGTATCCAAGGAATACTCCCTCATCAGCTTTGCTGTCAAAGGCTTTCAACTGTTCTTTCCCATTATTGTGAATGAAACATTTGCAACCAAATATATGAAAGTATGACACTTTAGGCATTCTTCCTTTCCAGAGTTCATAGGGGGTTTTCCCTTGCCCCTTAGTGATCAAACATCTATTTTGAGTATGGCATGCAATATTTATAGCTTCAGCCCAAAACCTCTTAGGTAAATTTGAATCAACAATTAAGGTTCTAGCAGCTTCTTTCAAGGTTCTATTCCTTCTTTCTGCAACTCCATTTTGCTGAGGTGTTCTAGCTGCTGAGGTTTCATGAGCTATTCCATTAGATGTGCAATACTCATTGATGTATGAATTTATAAACTCAGTGCCTTTATCAGATCTTATCTTGATAATGCTAAGGCTTTTCTCATTTGACAATCTCTTAAGAAGTTCAGGTAGTTTGACTTGTGTTTCCTTCTTATTAAGGAGAAATACTACCCATGTGAACCTAGAGAAGTCATCTACTACCACCAATGTGTATTTTCTACCATTTATGCTTGAAGGGGTAATTGGTCCAAACAGATCCATATGTAGAAGTTCAAGTACCCTTTCAGTGGAGATGACTGGTTTACCTTTGAATGAGGCTTTAATCTGTTTTCCTTCTTGACATGGCTTACACACATGTTCTTTAATGAAAACCTCATTAGGCAGTCCTTTAACTAATGCATTTCTAGCAAGTTTATTCATAGATTTGAAGTTCAGGTGGTTTAGCCTTTTGTGCCATAACCAACTTTGTTCACTAGAACTTTTAGCAATAAAACATGCAGCATCAGTAGACTTGTCCCAGTCTGCAAAATACACATTTCCCTTCCTAGTTCCAGTCAATAGGGTTTGTTGAGTTTTACCCTTAATTAGACACTTTCCACTTGAGAACTCAACATTAAAATCTTTGTCACAGAATTGACTGATACTTAGGAGGTTATATTTGAGACCAGCCACATAAGATACTGTTGGTCCTTGGTGGAGTATAACACAAGTGTATGGGGGGGGAGGATGCACTTGTGTATGCAAATTCTTTTCTTTTTGAAGAACTGGTCTTATCAGGTAAGTTGTCTCACAACTGGCCTGAGTGTGAACTTTGATAGATACTTGTCCTACTGATTACTATTAAGTGATCAGTTGGCTAAATATCTAAAAGAGTTGCTAAGTGCGGAATGTGGTTGGCCTTTACTCAAAGAAATACTCCAAGTTGATTTCTGAAAAATACAAATTATCAGGGACTTTGTCCAAAACAGATTTTCTAACTTACTGAGTTATGAATCTTTGAAATATAATTGAGTGGAGTGAAGTTAAGAATGCAGTAAGTAAATGAGACACAAATTTATAGTGGTTCAGAGACTCAAGCTCCTACATCCACTTTCCCTGATTGAACAGGATAATTCCTTCTCAATGGAATTAGCTTGTTTTATAGTGCCAAGGTGCACTGATCAACAACACTCTCTTAGTGTTTTGATCCCTAGGATAACTTGAGTCCTAGTGCTCAATCTCTCTGAGTTAAGACTGTGTTAAACACTAACAGTCCTTAACTTCTCACTTCTACAACAAACACTCTCTTCACTAAATGAATTAAGGTTTGAGGTTTGGTTCCAACTAATAGAGATATCCTTTACAATAAGAACGGTGTAAAGGCTTAGGATATCTCAATGCTAAGCTAGGATGTTTACAAAGATTGGCTTAGCTGATTTGAAGTGATTCAGGAAACTTGGAATTCTAGAGAACAGCTTGGTTTCCTTTTGAAAGCTTGATGATAGTTTGATAGCTTGTAGTTTGATTCTGAATTCCTTTGATCACTTCTGTATTTATAGACAATTTGAACAACTAACCGTTGGAGGGATTAGTAATTCAAATATGTCTATTTGCAGCACCATTGAAACGGTTATGAGGCTTGACATCCTTTTATCCACTGTGTAAAAGAGGTCTTCAATGGTTGCTTGAATGAGTGTGTTGACTTCTGACAAAGGTGGCTGAGAAGACTTGTGTCAGTTTCCATTTTTGCACATTGTCCTAGGTTGATTTGTGGCAAACTTTTCACACCACCAACGGTCAGATGGGACAAGTTCCCTGAACATTCCTGCTGCAGTTTTAGAATGTTCCAACACTCATTCAATTCTTCATTCTTTAATGCTCTAAGTCTTTGATGCTTGGTTCAGGCATGATTGGCAATAAATGCTTCATTGAATGTATCTTCTGTAAGCTTTTGACATTTAATTCTCTTGATCATTTGTACTTCAACTGCCTAGATCTTTTGCATTTATGAGCACAGTTTCAGCATACTTGAACTCTTCAGCCAGGTTGTCCATTTGATCAGTTTGTCTTGAGTAGATCAGTAACTTTGTCCTATAGACCTATCAAGCTGCCTAACATTTCAGCTTTGGACAACTATCCTGATCACTAACATCTCATAACTTTTCTGAGATTTTAACTTAAGCATACTATACATATAATGCTCTGGGACAACTTGCCTGAACACAACTTTGAGCATATCTCAACTAACTTGTACATCATCAATCAGGGGTTTTGGTATCTAGATCAAAATCATTTTATTCCCAACAATTTCCCCCTTTTTGATGATGCCAAAACCTATTACAAAGGGACCTTGACTTAAACTAAATATTACCTTCAGGGAGAGTGAACTGGTCAACTTGCCTGAAAGAAACTGTTAGCACAATAAATCAAGTAATATATGTCAGGTTAGGTTAGTTGAGATAATGAGTTGTTATCTCTTTGATAGAAACATAGTGATCCTTTTATAGATGTGATAAACCATTACAGGGCTGAAAATCAAAAGGACTCACTAATCTAGAATGGCAGAAATAACAACAGAAATTATAACAGCAAAATAGGGAAAAGAGTGGACTTATCCTTCACAGAGTTCCATCATCTTGAGAAGCAATGCCATACTGAGCCCAGACCCTCTTCTTCAGCTCCCAAACATCCTTGTTGGAGCCTTTAGGGCCTATCTTCATCTTCTCCATCTTCATGATGTTGATGAACTCTTCCAGAATCTTCCCTTCATCAATCAAGTTCCCATTGAACTTGGGAGGCATGTACTGAATAGGACCAGGGGCCTTGAACTCCACTCTTGCCATCTCAGCTGCTGCAAACAGCTTTTGGTAGAGATCCCTGTGGTTCTCAAACATGAACTGAACAAAAACTTCATCCACACTCTCACCAAGCCATTTTCCAATGACATAGAAGTCATAGACAAAACTTCTCTTGGCCTCCTCCCATGCATCATTCAGTGAGATTGGAACCCACTTATCATGGTGAGGGTACTGAGTGTCCCATCTTTGCAGCATTTGAGGTTTGAGCCTTTTGTATGAAGCCCTCCTTCTTGGAGCTTTGAAGTTTGCCCTTCTCCCATCTCTTGCTTTGTTGGCCTCAACCAACTGATCCATTCTTTCTTTAGCTCTTAGGAGAGCTAGCTTTTCCTGAGTTTCTGGATCTTTCCCAAATCCTTCTTCAAACAATTTGGAAGGATCATCAGCAAGCTTGAGCACTACTTCTTCAGGCTCTCTGTCCTGTACATCCTCTTCAATTTCTTCAATAGCAGGCATCAGGACTGCTTTCTTCACTTTCTTTGATTTCCTTGCTGGAGTAGATTCTTCAGATTGAAATTCTGATGGCAAAGTCAGGCTGGTTGGGAATTCATTGAAGGCTTGCAGTTCCTTCCTCTTTCTTGTAGATGACCTTGTCACCTTCCCCCTCACTTCAGCAACCTTCTCTTGAAGTTCAAGTCCTGTAGACTCACCACCTGGCCTTTGAAGCATTCTTGCCTGACTTTCCATAGCTGACACCATGGACTCCTTGACAGCTAGTTGAATCTGCTCTTCCTCAGTTAAGTCTTCAACATTCATTGGGCCTTTGCCTTTCCCAATGTCTTCTACTGCTTCCTCCTCAACTTCAGGGACTTTCTCCTTTCCCTTGGATTCACCAATTACCAAGGTCCCCTTTACCCTTGCTCTCTGTCTTTCCCCCTTTTTGGCATTATCAAAACATTGGGGCTTCAAATCACTCATAGTGATAGAGAGATGTGAGTGGGAGTGAGTGAGGGATTTCAATTCCTGCAGTAGGTAAACATTCTCATCATGAATGTTTTGCATTTTATCATCTGCCATGCTCAAGAAGGTGTGAACAGGCTTCATCTTTTGGGAAACTATGGCATCCAATGTGGCTTTCAGTGATTGATCAAGTTTGGCCTGAAGTTGTTCAGTGAGATTGGCCACAACTTGATCAGACACTTTGGCCATGAGTTCAATAGTGAACTTTTCAGCAGCTTCCTTTACCATAGCAGCTTTCAACTCTGCTGCCTTCTTTCTCTGGGCTTCTGTCCTCTGCCTTAAAGCATCCTTGATTGTCTTTTTCAATGCCAATACATTGTGTTTGTACAAAGTTTTGAGACCCTGCTGCTCTTTCTTCACAGATTTAGTGAATGTACCCATAGCATCTTTAGCTCTTGTCACTTCAGTTGAAACTGTTTGCAGTCCAGTTTCAACTCCACAAAGTCTTGCATCAAGAGTAGGCAAGATCACTTCTTCTGACCCTGTGAGCCTCATCTCCACAGAGGCTAGAGTCTTGCCTTGGCCATCTAGGGTATCAGTAGTGGTTGCATGAGCCTTCTCAACTTCCCTGACCAGTGTGTCCAACTTCTCTGACTGCTCTTCAATGATGGATGCAGTCTGAGTAGCCATCTGAAAGTGAGCCTCAGAGGTGTTGGCTTGTTCAAAGTAGATCTGGTTAAGAGTGGACACATTTGCTGATACTGCTTCAAGATTAGTGTCAGCAACAACTGGTATTTCTGTCAGGGAGGCATCTGCAAAAATCTGCTCAATAGTGACAGCAACTGAATCTGCAAAACTAATAGGGTTAGTAAAAACTCCCTCATCACCCTCTATTTCTTTTACTCCCATAAGGTCTGATACATCAGCACCTTTTCTCTCATTTTCAACTTTATTCTTTTCTTCTTCCTTTTCAAGAGATAAACTCACATTCACTGGAGAATCAGGCCTCCTTTCACCAAGGGATTCATCAAGTTCAGATTTGACTTGAAGAATAGCCTGACTCTCATATTGGGCTGCACCCAATATTTCTACTTCCTCTCCCTCTATTTGTGGTGCACTCAAGGAACCAGTGATCACACACTCCTCACCATCACCTCCCTCTGATTTTTCAGCACTCACAGCCTTTTCAACTCCTTCAAAACCTGACACCTCTATATCCTCAACAGGATCCACAGAGGGCAGTTGTTGGGAGATCACAGTGCTTGGGCATCCCAAGTCCACTGAGTCATCCTGAATGACTAAAGGCTGGTCAATGTCCAACTTGCCTGACATTGATGAGGCTTTAGCCAAACCAGCTTCTCCTATGGAAGTCTCAGCATTGTCAAGCTGTGCCTCAGGTTCAAAGGAACCACCCTTGGCCAATGCATCTTGGACTGAGTCACCATCTTTGGTCAACTCCTCTGAATGATCAGAGTCCTTTACAGAATGAAAAGTCAAGTAATGTACCTGAGCTGAGTTGATACCAGGGGGATTGGGATTGGTGTGATCATCATCATCATCATCATCATTATCAGATGGACTATCAGGGTGCCTGAGTCCTTGTGCAATTCTTTCTTTCTCAGCTTGCACCTTTTCTGAGACAATTGTGCAAAACAGGGCCTCAGTGGTTAACACACTGGATTTCTTCACATTTGCAAAGTTTAAGAGCCTGTTCTCTTCAACTTGCCACCAGCTTGCTCCTTTGTCCTGAATAGCTTGAGCTATTTCCACCATAGTTCTATCCTTGATCTCAACAAGAGCTCTGAGATCATAGAACTGTTGCTGCAGTCTAGGATAGTCCTTCAACCCTGGGTAAAGTGCATCCACATTAGCCTTGGCAATCTGCCTTAGCATCCCCTCATAAGTGTATTCTTCACCACTTTCATCTTCAGAAGAGTTGGATTCAGGAGGGTTGGAATGGGATTCAGGTAAGCTTGGCTGGGATTCAGGTAAGTTGGGTTCAGAAGGGTTGGGGTCAGGAGAAATCAAAGCAAGTTGGGATTCAGGTGCTTTTGAGAGCATTGTGCCTGAAGAGGTAATTGGAATGGCTGGAATGGGTGGGAAACCAACTTGATCACCTTCTTGAAGGGCAGTTTCAAGAAGTTTGGTGTAAGAGAGGAGTCTAGGATCAAGTGGGGAAAAGGGTCTGTCTTCAAGATTTACCAAATCAGCCAGCACATCAATACCTGATCTATCAGGTGCACCTTCAGGGGAGTATACCTTCTTGGCAATGATTGGTGCATCTTCAGGAGTTTTGCACTCCTCTTCTTCTTGCCTTGGAGATATTCTTTTAGATTGAATATCAGGGGAGTTGGCTTCAGGACTGTTGGGTTTTGACTTGGATTTGGAGTTAGACTTGCTTGCCTGTCTAATCTCCCTGAAGAACTCTTTCTTCCTCTTTTCTTCCTCCATCAACCTCTGTTTCTCAGAAGTTTTGATTATTCTTCTTTTTCTTTCATACCTTGTTGGCTGGTCAAGGTCTCTGAATTCAGTGATTGTTTCAGGTTGCAGTGGGATAATTTCTCTGAATACTTCACCCTCTTCAGGAGGGTTGACTCCTTCCTCAGCAACCTTCTCTATTTCCTCAGAAGTGGCTCCTCCATTTTTTGACTGACTTTCTGGTGAGGATTCTTGCAAAATCTTCTTCATCTTCTTCATCTTTGGTTGAGCTTTTGGTGATTGGGCTTTCCTCTTTCTTGGAGAGGCTCTTGTTGCTGGTACAGTTGTGATGGCCTTCTTGGAAACTGCATCCTGCTTTCTCTTCTCTGTCTTAGAAGACAGCTTCCTAAACATCACCTTTTGTGCAGGGAAGGGTTTTGGCTTTGCTTGGAGATGTGTGTAGTGAGCAAATCTTTCCAAGAGCAGGCTGGCTCTTGTGCAGAACTGGAGTTTTCCTTCAACCACCACCTTGTGGTGCTTCACTTCCTTAAACTTAAACTTTTCATTCATCATTTTGTCAAGAATGAATTTCTTCCAGTTGAACTTGACTCTCTTCTCAGCAGAGTCAATCACAGCAGCCATCACTCTTAATTTGGGCATACTGATTTGTTCAACACTCCCTGAGTGGCTCAATAGGCTCTTAACAACACAATCAAACAAATGTCTAAACACTGGCTTTAATGTGTTTTTGTTTTGAGCACTCACAACCCTTTTAGGTTCTATCATCCAAGAATAATAGAACTCCTGATCATCTTCTTCCTTGTACAATTCAGGGTTCATACCTTCAGAAGGTAGCCCAAAGCTAGCTTCTAAGTCCTCTGCAGTGAAGATGATTGTGTGCTGAGTTTCTTCTTCTTCATCTTCCTCAGCATATGTGAGCTTTGTGCACACATCCCCCTTCTTGCCCTTCCATTTTAGATGGGCAAAGAATTCTGCCATACATGGATTTAGGCATGAGTCAGGCTTGGTGCCAAGAAATTTTTCTAGGCCTGCTTCCCTAAGCCAATGGAGTACTGGCTCAACCTCCTTGTCTAGGCTGTCAAAAGCAACCAGCTTTTCAAACCATAAGGAGTTTGGGTTACTGAGATAAGAGAAATCAATGTCCAGGGAGGAATCATTGAAATCTACAAGTTCTTCTCTCTTGAGTTTTGGTGCCATGGATAGATTTGAGAGAAGGAAGGTTTTTGGAGAAAAGTTGCAGGTTTAGAGGTTTTGAGACTTCAAAGGGTTTGGGAATTATGAGTGCGTGAGGATGGTGGTAAAAATTGAGAGGTTTATATATGGAAGGAATTTATTAACTGTTGGTTAAAGGAATGTAACAGTGGGTAATTTAAAAAAAACCGTTTGAATATAGTGGAGTAGTGGACTTTCAATGGCTCGATGGAGTTTTGAATGCAATTTAATGGTTTGGATGAAGGCTCAAGAATTCATGCAATCTTATTAAGATTTCCGCATTAAATGCTGATTTGCCTTTTGGGGGTTAAAAATCTTTATAGCACACTCCATCCTAAAATGGCCTACTCTTAGACCAAGAAACCTCTTAAATGTCTAATCAATGCAAAAAAAAGCAATGATTATCTAATTAATTCGGACAAACATCCTGAGATGTGCTTTGGTTTCTGTGTGGACCAAATTGCCTGATTGCTTTGCCTGAGTGAATCCCGAAGTTGCTGACTGGGTCCCACTTGGACAAATCCCCTGACCAACATTGCTGAACACTTCAGAGACAACCTTGCTGAGTTTCTCTCTTTGGCTGACAGCTTCAGTGAGGTTGGTCAACTTTGCTGAAGTTCAATTTTGATGAACTTCCCCCTTCATATGAGCTTTACTTTTCTCATTTTTCCATCTTGCCTAGATCAAGTAATCCTAATTCAGCTGACAATTCCAAGAATCTTGCTTCAGCTAGAGGCTTGGTCAGAATATCAGCTTTTTGCTTATCAGTGTGAATTTTGACAAGTTTGATATCTTTCTTCTCCACATGATCCCTTATGAAATGATGCTTGATGTCCACATGCTTGCATCTGGTGTGGAGTACTGGATTCTGTGAGATGGCAATTGCACTATTGTTGTCACAGAATATTGGCACTTCATTTGTGATTACTTTGTAATCTCTCAATTGTTGCCTGAGCCAAAGTATCTGAGCACAGCAACTTCCAGCTGCTACATACTCAGCTTTAGTTGTTGAAGTTGCAACTGTATTTTGTTTCTTGGAAAACCATGAGATAAGCTTGTTCCCCAAGAATTGACATGTTCCAGAGGTGGATTTTCTGTCAATTCTGCATCCTCCATAATCAGCATCTGAGTATCCAGTGAGCTCAATATTGTCATCAGCTGGATACCATAATCCAAGATTCTCAGATCCCTTGAGATATCTTAGAATTCTCTTGGCAGCATCAAGATGGCTCTTCTTTGGATTGGCTTGGAATCTTGCACACACTCCAACTGCAAAAGTGATGTCAGGCCTGCTTGCAGTGAGATATAGCAAAGATCCTATGATTCCTCTGTAATTAGTGGAGTTTGTTGATTCTCCACCTTCATCAGGATCCATCTTCCAGTTAGTATTCATAGGAATTCTAACTGGCTTGCTTGATGCACACCCAAATTTTTTGATCATGTCCCTTGTGTACTTGGCCTGATTGATGAATATTCCCTTCTTTGATTGAGTGACCTGAAGTCCTAAGAAGAAATTCATCAATCCCATCATGGACATCTCAAACTTGCTTTGCATGAGTTTGGAGAACTTCTCACAAAGCTTCTCATTTGGAGAACCAAATATAATGTCATCCACATAGATTTGGACTAACAAAATATCATTTCCTTCACAGATTCTGAACAAGGTTCTGTCAACAGTGCCTTTGACAAAGCCATGATCTAGAAGAAACTGTGATAAGGTATCATACCAAGCTCTTGGAGCTTGCTTTAAGCCATAGAGGGCTTTCTTTAATCTGTACACCTTGTCTCCTTCTTCAAAGCCTGGGGGCTGTTCCACATATACTTCTTCTTTGAGCACCCCATTGAGAAATGCACTCTTCACATCCATTTGATATACCTTGAATCTCATGTGAGCTGCATATGCTAGGAAGAGTCTGATTGCCTCAAGTCTGGCCACTGGAGCAAAGGTCTCATCATAATCAATCCCTTCAGATTGACAATATCCTTTGGCCACCAGTCTTGCTTTGTTTCTTACAATGATGTCATTTTCATTTTTCTTGTTTTTGAACACCCATTTAGTTCCAATGACATCTTGATGAGTTGGCCTGTCTACCAGCTCCCAAACTTCATTTCTGGTGAACTGATTCAGCTCTTCTTGCATGGCTATGATCCAGTTGGTGTCTTGTAGTGCTTCCTCAATGTCTTTAGGTTCCTGTTCTGAAAGAAAACAACAAAACAGAGCACTTTCTCCATGAAATCTTCTAGTTTTGATCCCTTCACTTGGATTACCAAGTATCAGGCTAGATGGGTGGTCTTGCAACCAAGTCCTTCTAGACCTGATCCTTTCAGGAGGATTGTCCTCATCTGAAGTTGGATCACTAGATTCATTAAATTCAGGAAAGTTAATTGAAGGATCAAGTTCAGGATCATATTCAGGGGTGTTGTCCTCATTGTCAGAGAGATTGACATTTTCATTGGTTCCCCCTTGAATAGTGGATCCATTAACTACCTCAGCATTGCCTGCTTCTTCATTGGTAGTTGTTACCTGATCTTGAACTGGGATGGGATCAGTCAGTTCAATTTCTCCTTCAGGATGGTTGTCTACTGGTTGATTGCTATCAGGTAGGTTGTCCAGTTTTCGATTTTCATGAAGTTCAGGCTGGGCAACATCCACAAACACTGTTTCCTTGCTTTGAAGCCTTAATCTGGTTGTTCTTTGTGTTATCTCATCAATATTCAGGGTTCTATCCCTGAACTCATTAATAGATTCATCAAACACAACATGAGGTGTTTCTTCCACAATAAGAGTTTTGCAATTGTAAACTCTGTAAGCCTTGCTGATTTGTGAATATCCAACAAATATTCCTTCATCAGCTTTGCTATCAAAAGCTTTCAATTGCTCTTTCCCATTATTATGGATGAAACACTTACAACCAAATATGTGAAAATAAGCAACAGTGGGCAATCTACCTTTCCATATTTGATATGGAGTTTTACCTTGTCCTTTGGTGATTAAGGATCTGTTTTGAGTATGACATGCAGTACTAATGGCTTCAGCCCAGAACCTTTTAGGCAGTTTGGATTCAGCAATCAAGGTTCTAGCTGCCTCCTTTAAGGTCCTGTTCCTTCTTTCAGCAACCCCATTTTGTTGAGGTGTCCTTGCTGCTGAAGTTTCATGAGTGATGCCATTCTTGCTGCAATACTCATTGATGTATGAGTTTATGAACTCAGTGCCTTTGTCAGAATTGATCTTGACAATGCTTAGGCCCTTTTCATTGCTCAATCTCATCATCAATTCAGGTAATTTGACTTGGGTCTCCTTTTTGTTCAGCAAGAATACTACCCAAGTGTACCTGGAAAAATCATCAACAACAACTAAAGCATATTTTCTTCCATTTAAACTTACTGGGATTATTGGCCCAAATAAATCCATATGCAATAGTTGAAGGAATCTCTCAGTTGAGATGACAGGTTTTCCTTTGAATGAGGCTTTGATCTGCTTTCCTTCCTGACATGGCTGGCATATATGTTCTTTGGTGAACACTTGATTTGGCAGCCCTTTAACTAGAGAGTTTCTTGCAATCTTGTTGATGGTTTTGAAGTTCAGGTGATTCAGTCTCTTGTGCCATAGCCAGCTTTGCTCATTTGTGCTTTTGGCAACAAGACAGACTGCTTCAGGGGTTTTGCTCCAATCTGCAAAATAAACATTTCCCTTTCTCACCCCTATTAGTAGCACCTGTTGTGTTGACTTGTTTTTGATAGTACATTCATTTGGTGCAAATTCAACACAATATCCTTTGTCACAGATTTGACTTATAGACAACAAGTTATATTTTAGGCCTAGAACATATGAGACATCAGTAATTTTAACACTACCAATGTTTAATGTACCATAGCCTCTTGTGATTCCTTGAGAGCTGTCTCCAAAGGTTACTGAAGGACCATCTTTTTCTATGAAGTCTGAGAGAAGCTCCTTGTTTCCAGTCATGTGCCTTGAACATCCACTGTCCAGGTACCATGCTGTTTTCTTGTTGATGCTTCTCTTCTTTTTGGGGTCCTTGCAGTCCTGCAAAGTCAAAATTTAGGTACCCTTTGAGTGTTGGGTCCTGGAGGGTTAGCTGTACCTTTTGGAACCCAAATCTGCCTGATAACTCTGATTGATTCAAAGTGACTGACTTGGTTTCCATTTACATCTACATACACAGTTTGACCCTTAAATGCCTTGGGTGATCTTTGTGTATAAGTGTTAGCTTTGTAGATTTCAGGAGAGTTGGTAAATTTCTTTGGGACATTTCTCCTGAAGTTACTAAGCTTAGGTGCAGCTTGGTAAGACTTTTGAGGATGAGTTTTTGGATGGCCTTTTCCATTTGGCAAGTAAGGTCCAGGCTTCCTGAATGTTTTATACCTGTCAGAAGGGATTGGCCTTAATCCATTCAGTTGAGGTTGCCTCAATTGAGTTGGCCTCTTCTGAACAGATTTTGGACATCTCTTCTGATGATGGTTCAGATGGGTTGGCCTTCCATTGGCTCTACCTTTCTGAATATCATATCTCCTGTAAGCAATGCCTTTAACCTTTTCCAGAGGTGTGGGTTTAGGTACATTGTTTACCTGAGTTGGTATAAAAATTCCTTTACCCTTATCCTTGATCAGTGGTTGATTTACTTCAATTTCATTTTGTTGTGCCACTGATCTTACAAAAGTCATCTTAGAATTGCTTGATGAAGCAATACTAAGACCAGGTGAGGGTTCAAATGGATTATAGCCTAATCCATCCCTTTGAGCAAATGGTCTTTGAAACCCTTGAATTTCCTCTATTGCCTTAGCAGATTTGTTCAAGGCAGACATTTTCATTTTCAAGCTCCCCTCACTTAATTTTAGAGTATCAAATTCTCTTGAGAGATTGTCAAATTTAGCTTGTAGAGTTCTAGAGTCAAAATCCTTTTTCTTTAGAGCCTGATTTTGTTCATCAATCAGTTTTTGTTGTTCAGAGACTTTGAGAGACATTTCTTCATGTTCTCTCACAATCTGTTGATACAACTTAGTTGATTTAATGTCAACTTCAGATTCAGGAGAATTGGACATTTTGACTTTAGACCTCAACTGTTCATTTTCTCTCAGAGCCATATTGCATACTTCTTGCATTCTGGTGAAATCTTCCAACAACTTTTCAAAGTCAAGATGGATTTCACTAGATTCATGTGTGTTAATTGACAAGTTGGAAGTTGAACATACCTCTTCATCTTCAAGTGCCATTTGACAGTCCTCATCACTGTCACTGTTGGAGAACAGCCCATCATCAGAAGAGTAGACACTCTCCTCACTTGCTGAATCTCCAGCTACCATAGCCTTCCTGTTGTTCAGCCTTTTATCTCTTTTGTTTTGCCTTTCCTTCCTTTCTTTTGCACTGAGGTCAAGACAGTCATAATGAAAATGACCCTTCTTCTGGCAGTTGTAACACACATCTTCATCATCATCCTTCTTGCTTGAGGACTCCTTCCTCCTTGATGATGATGGTTCACCTTTGCTGAATTTCTTCCTATCAGCATATCTGTCTTCTTTCTTTTCATCAGAGACTTTGTCCTCTGATTTATGTTCAGGAGAACTGAATCTCCTTCTGGTTCTGTTATCTTGGTAGAACTTCTTGTATCTACCAAATCTGGAGTTGAGCTTCTCAAATCTTCTAGCCATGAGTGCCAGCTCCTCCTTTATTTCAGATTTTGAAACAAACTGAGAGGATCTTTGAGTAATCTTCTTTTCTGTTTCAGCAGCTTTGAAGGCAACACCTTTGTTTGAAGATGATGGCTCTTCATGCACCTTCTTTCTATTGAGATCAAACTCATATGCTTTGAGTTCAGAGAATACTTGCTGCATTGGCATGTTGTCAAGATTGCTGGTGTTTTGCATCATGACAGAATATATGTCCCACTTAGATGTGAGACTTCTCAAGATCTTCAAAGCAACTTCTCTTTTGGCATAGAATTTGCCAAGAGAGTTTATTTCATTCATGATGTCAGTGAACCTGCCATCAAGATGATCAATAGTTTCATTGGCTTCCATGGAGAATTGTTCATATTTTTGGATATCCACTTGAAGCTTGTTCTCCTTGATCTTTTGAGTACCTTCACACATTAGTGCTAAGGTATCCCAGATCTCTTTAGCAGATGTGCAGTGGTATACTCTCCCCATCACTGCATCTGGAATTGTCTGGTATAATGTGTTCATTGCAATGTAGTTCAGGTTGTGTCTCTTTCTTTCTTCAGCTGTAAGGTCATCTTCATCTTTTGGCAGCAACTCCCTTGGATCAGCTTTTTGAGCATCAGTGAGCTTGGGATTTGCTTTAGTGAAAGTAAATGGCCCTCTAGTGATGACTTTAAGCATCTCATCATGCTGGCAAGCAAGATGAGCTCTCATCCTGATCTTCCAGAAATCATAGTTCTCAATTGAGAACATTGGCAATTTGTGATGAGAAATATGATTGACTTGGTTTGGACCCATATTGTTGATGGTGTTGACAGCATCTCCTGGAACTGCATTGTTAGCCATTTCAACAAATGTAATATAGGATGAACACAGAAGAGTTTTTCAGAAATTTTGGATCAGTTCAGTGACCACAGAAAAATGTGATTTTGAAAATCAGTTGGATTTTCAGAAGCAGTGGTCTTTGAACCCCTGCTCTGATACCACTTGTTGGTCCTTGGTGGAGTATAACACAAGTGTATGGGGGGGGATGCACTTGTGTATGCAAATTCTTTTCTTTTTGAAGAACTGGTCTTATCAGGTAAGTTGTCTCACAACTGGCCTGAGTGTGAACTTTGATAGATACTTGTCCTACTGATTACTATTAAGTGATCAGTTGGCTAAATATCTAAAAGAGTTGCTAAGTGCGGAATGTGGTTGGCCTTTACTCAAAGAAATACTCCAAGTTGATTTCTGAAAAATACAGATTATCAGGGACTTTGTCCAAAACAGATTTTCTAACTTACTGAGTTATGAATCTTTGAAATATAATTGAGTGGAGTGAAGTTAAGAATGCAGTAAGTAAATGAGACACAAATTTATAGTGGTTCAGAGACTCAAGCTCCTACATCCACTTTCCCTGATTGAACAGGATAATTCCTTCTCAATGGAATTAGCTTGTTTTATAGTGCCAAGGTGCACTGATCAACAACACTCTCTTAGTGTTTTGATCCCTAGGATAACTTGAGTCCTAGTGCTCAATCTCTCTGAGTTAAGACTGTGTTAAACACTAACAGTCCTTAACTTCTCACTTCTACAACAAACACTCTCTTCACTAAATGAATTAAGGTTTGAGGTTTGGTTCCAACTAATAGAGATATCCTTTACAATAAGAACGGTGTAAAGGCTTAGGATATCTCAATGCTAAGCTAGGATGTTTACAAAGATTGGCTTAGCTGATTTGAAATGATTCAGGAAACTTGGAATTCTAGAGAACAGCTTGGTTTCCTTTTGAAAGCTTGATGATAGTTTGATAGCTTGTAGTTTGATTCTGAATTCCTTTGATCACTTCTGTATTTATAGACAATTTGAACAACTAACCGTTGGAGGGATTAGTAATTCAAATATATCTATTTGCAGCACCATTGAAACGGTTATGAGGCTTGACATCCTTTTATCCACTGTGTAAAAGAGGTCTTCAATGGTTGCTTGAATGAGTGTGTTGACTTCTGACAAAGGTGGCTGAGAAGACTTGTGTCAGTTTCCATTTTTGCACATTGTCCTAGGTTGATTTGTGGCAAACTTTTCACACCACCAACGGTCAGATGGGACAAGTTCCCTGAACATTCCTGCTGCAGTTTTAGAATGTTCCAACACTCATTCAATTCTTCATTCTTTAATGCTCTAAGTCTTTGATGCTTGGTTCAGGCATGATTGGCAATAAATGCTTCATTGAATGTATCTTCTGTAAGCTTTTGACATTTAATTCTCTTGATCATTTGTACTTCAACTGCCTAGATCTTTTGCATTTATGAGCACAGTTTCAGCATACTTGAACTCTTCAGCCAGGTTGTCCATTTGATCAGTTTGTCTTGAGTAGATCAGTAACTTTGTCCTATAGACCTATCAAGCTGCCTAACATTTCAGCTTTGGACAACTATCCTGATCACTAACATCTCATAACTTTTCTGAGATTTTAACTTAAGCATACTATACATATAATGCTCTGGGACAACTTGCCTGAACACAACTTTGAGCATATCTCAACTAACTTGTACATCATCAATCAGGGGTTTTGGTATCTAGATCAAAATCATTTTATTCCCAACAGATACATTGGTTACTTTGATGTTACCAATCATCAAAGTACCATAACCTTTTGTAGTTGCTTGTGAGCTGTCTCCAAAAGTAACATTTTGGCCTTCTTTTTCAATGTAGTCAGTGAGGAGTTCCTTGTTTCCAGTCATGTGCCTTGAGCATCCACTGTCAAGGTACCATGCTGACTTTTTGCTCATGCTCCTCTTCTTGTGGCCCATTGGTACCTGCAATTAGATAGGTTTAGGTACCCTTTGAGTTTTGGGTCCTGAGTGGTTAGCTGTACCTTTGGGAACCCAAACTTGCCTAATAACCCTGATTGATTCAAGGTGGCTAAGTTGATTTCCTTGAGCATCAACATACACTGTCTTTCCCTTAAATGTCTTTGGGAAAGTATGTGTGAATGTATTAACTCTGTAAGTTTCAGGGGAGTTGACAACTCTCCTGAACTTATGAGTTCTTTGTGCAACTTGATGAAATCTTTGAGGAAAGGCCTTTTTAAGACCATTACCCTTAGGCATGAAGGGTTTTGGTTGTCTCATTTTATTCTGCCTTTGAGGGTAGTTGTCCTTAGGTCTATTCAGCTGAGGCTTTCTCAGATGAGTTGGTCTAGGCTGATTATACCTTGGATAACTCCTCTGAACATTGTTCAGGAGAGTTGCCCTTCCATTGGGTCTACTCTGCTGACCAACATTCCTCTCATGTTCAGGAGCTTTGGCCATTTCCTTAGGCTTTGGCCTACTCTCCTGAATCACTTGAGTAGGCAGATCATCCATTTTGCCCTTTCCTTTGTTCAGTGGCTGAATCACTTCATTTTCTGTTTGTGCCACTGACTTAACAAAGATTCTCTTAGTGTTACTTACAGAAGCAACACTAAGACAAGGTGAAGATTCAAATGGATCAAAACCTAATCCACTTCTTTGAGCCATAGGTCTTTGATAACTCTGAATTTCCTCTATTGCTCTAGAGGATTTCTTCAGAGCAGACATCTTTAATTTCAGACTCTCTTCACTTGATTTAAGAATATCATATTCATGTGAGAGGTTTTCAAATTTGGCATTGAGAATTTTAATTTCAAAATCTTTTCTCTTCTGAGAGAGAAGTTGATCATCAATCTCCTTTTGTTGGTCAACTATCCTGAGATTTGCTTCCTCAAGCTCTCTCAAGACCTGTTGATACAACTTAGTAGACTTGTCATCAACAACTACCTCAGAGTTTTTGGCAAGTTCAATGGCCAATCTTTCATTTTCTCTCACACAGTTATCATGAAATTCTTGTAACAAAGTGAAATCTTCCATCAACTTTCCAAGGGAAAGCTTCAAGTTGACTTCACTATTGTTCTGTGAGATGAATGATGGTGAGCTAGAAGTAGAGGATACCTCATCATCCTCAAGAGCCATGTTGCAGACATCATCATCATCATCACTGTTGGAGAACAGTCCATCAGAGGAGTTGAGGCTTTCAGTACTATCAGATTCATTACCAGCCATCATGGCCTTTCTATTGGTGAACTTTCTGTCTCTTTTAGCTTGTCTCTCTCTTCTTTCTTTAGAGCTTAGTTCAGGGCAGTCATACTGGAAGTGCCCTTTCTTTTTGCAATTATAGCACAGATCTTCATCATCATCCTTCTTGGATTCATCTCTTCTCTTAGATGATGAAGGGTCAGCTCTACTGGATCTTCTCCTATCAGAGGACTTGTCCTCTGATCTTTTCTCTTCAGGCTTTTTGTCCTCAGCCTGATCTTCAGGGGAGTTGTATCTTCTCCTGAATTTATTGTCTTGGTAGAATTTCTTGTATCTACCAAACCTTGTGTTGAGCTTGTCAAACCTTCTAGCCATCAAGGCTAGTTCTTCCTTCATTTCAGTCTTAGAGACTGTCTTTGATGATCTGGGAGTGGGTTGCATTTCTGGTTCAGCAACTTTGGCTTTGAATGCCACTCCCTTAGAAGGATTTGAGGGTTCCTCAACAGGCTTTCTTCTATTTAGATCAAACTCATAGGCTTTGAGTTCTGAGAATATTTGTTGCATGGGCATGGTGGAGAGATCTTTGGTGTTCTGCATCATTACAGCATAGACATCCCACTTTTGAGTGAGACTTCTCAAGATCTTCAACCCCACTTCTCTCTTGGTGTAGACCTTGCCCAATGAGTTAATCTCATTCATCACATCAGTGAATCTACCAGCAAATTTGTCAATGGACTCATCAGACTCCATTGAAAATTGTTCAAACTTTTGCACAGCAACTTGGAGCTTGTTCTCCTTGATCTTTTCAGTGCCCTCACACATTTCAGCAAGAGTATCCCAAATTTCTTTGGCTGTTGTGCAGTGGTAGACTCTTCCCATGACTGCATCTGGAATTGTTTGATAGAGGGTGTTCATTGCTAGATAATTCAGATTATCCTTCCTCTTTTCATCAGTAGTGAAGTCATCTTCATCTTTGGGAATCAGTTCCCTTATATCTGCTCTTTGCTCATCTGTCAATCTGGGGTTAGTTTGAGTAAACACAAAAGGTCCTCTTGTGATTACTCTTAACATATCAGTGTGAAGAGATGCAAGATGAGCCCTCATTCTAATTTTCCAGAAATCATAATTGTCTATTGAAAACATGGGCAGTTTGTGATGAGAAATGTGGTTGACTGGATTTGTGGCCATATTATCTAATCCTTGAACAGCAGGTGGAGGAACAGCATTGTTGTTGGCCATATCTCAAGAATAATCAGTTAGTCAACAAGTAATAGATTTCAGATAGAGATCAGTTCAGTGACCACACAAATATGAGAGTTTTGAAAATCAAGATGGATTTTCAGAAGCAGTGGTCTTTGAACCCCTGCTCTGATACCACTTGTTGGTCCTGAAAGGAGTATATAACAAGTGTATGGGGGGGGGGGGGGAATACACTTGTATGCAATTCTTTTGAGTACTTAGTTGAATAACTATCTAGGGGAGTTATATGTGCGGAATAGTGGTTGGCCCTTTAAGTTTAGACTCCTTTAATTTCTGAAATCACTTAGTCAATGCAACACAGTCCAGTTTTCAGGGACCTTGTCCAAATAGGTTTTTGCACAGTCTTTGAATGTTTATCCTTGAAAGATCAGTTTTGTGTGCAGTGTTGAATGTATGAAAGTACTTGGGATGTAAATCAACACAAGAAGTTATAGTGGTTCAGAGACTCAAGCTCCTACATCCACTTTCCCTGATTTAACAGGATAATTCCTTCACTCTTGGAATTAACTTGTTTTATAGTGCCAAGGTGCACTTGATCAATAACACCACTCCTTGGTGAATTGATCCCTAGGATGTCTAGAGTCCTAGTACCCTCTTCTCAACTCAGAACTGAACTGTTCTTCTCTCAACAGTCAGCTCCTACTACTTCTACTACTACAACCTTCTCACTTTCTCTCTTGAAAGGGGTTAGGATTGAAGTAAGGTTCCAACTAATGAGATGTCCTTTACAATGAAGATCAAGGTATAAGGATAGGATATCTCTCTAAGCTTGTGTATAAATATACAATTGGGTTCAGCTTAGAAGAAGTGTATAAAGACTAAGATAGTCTCTTTGAAAGCTTGAGAGCACTTGTCAACTTGTAGGATAGTTGGATATTCTTGTCAAGGTTGAGGTGCTTTCAAATGGTCTTCACACTTCTGTATTTATAGACAAAATGGAGGATTTGCCCGTTGGAGAGGCAGCCCCAAATTGCTATAAATGTCTTCCTTGAGTTCTTCAAACTGGAAGACAGATTCTTTGATAGTGACATGTCCTCATTTGGGTAATAAACGACTTGTAAGACTTTGTCTTCATTCTGCAGCACTTTTCCCAATGTTTGACTTCTTGTTAGGACTTGGACATGGCTTCTGAAGGTTGATCCAATGATAGGACAACATTCCTTATCAACTGGACAACTCTCCTTATCACTATCAGCAGTTTTGCTTTTCAGCAAGGTTGGCTTGCTCTTCTTCAGATGACTTGGCTCTTTTCCCTTTGTTTCACTCCAAGATGATCTTGGCATGTTTCATTGTATTTCTTTAGGGTATGGTTGTCTCTAATTCTTCAGCATAGTTGACCTTCAACCTTTAGAGCATCTGTTCTGATTCAATCATGCTGAGACAACTCTTCTGGACAACTCTTCTGATCAGCATATTTGGTCTTTTAGCATCAGAGCACTTTTCACATAGAGTTGGCTTCTCTGGACAACTCTCCTGATCAAAACCTTTGAGTAATCTTGTCCTTTTGAGCTAGGTAAAGTTGTTCTTGCATATGGCTAGCTTCTCTGGACAACTCTCCTGATCAGAGCATTTGGTTTTTCCATAGAGTGTCCTTGCTCTTAAGTGATTGTTCCAGAATTTGAGCCTTGAGGGGACTTGATCTTGATCATCTTCAAAGTATAGGTTCCCCCTCAAATTGTGCATCTAATTGTCTAAGAGCTGCCTAACATTTCAGCTTCTCATCTAGCCTTATGCTATGTGTTCTAACATTTTTAGAACACTATCAATTTGACTTAGGCATGTCATAGGGGGTTTTGGTATTTAATCAAGCCTGCGGAACGTGTGAAATGAGAAAAATAGCTAGGGTTTCACTATAAATATGAGGGGCAATTTTGTAACTTAAATACTCCGTGCAAGCCTGGTTTAGAGAAAATGGGTTCCCCATGTACCATCATTGCCACAGGTTTTTGAGGTTCATCGGCTCGACAAATATGCCTGACCCCAAATTCCAGGGTTGATGAGTTGATTCCTACTGGTATAAAGTTGTCAAAATTGACCGCTTCTGCGCGTGGTATCTTACAATGAAATGTCTATGTGGAGCAAGCTACATTTAAATACTTCGTATTCTGTTTTGAATTTTAGTGTGTCACATATGACCATGATGTAGTTTGATCATTTAGTATTAGTATTCATAATGTTCCACACTTATTTTAGTATTTAGTCTTATTTTGATTTTGCATTATGCGGCGTTTGTATGTACAACTATGAACGACATGCAAATTGCCTTGTTTAATCGGTGATATGCATTATGCTCTGTTTGTATGTACAACTTGTTCCTTTTGTTATCATTGATACTTCATTTGTGCACATAGAGTTTGGTTGGTGAATTTGTCAATTATGTTATAATGTATTCTTAAATGACATAGCTTGCATCTAGTAATTTGGATACTGATTCATTTGTTTGTGTGAAAACAGGTGATTTGATTTTTTTTGTCCAATGTGAGTTGTTAGCATGAAAAGTATTAGTTAAAGATTATATAATTAGGAGTTTGGTTGTGCTCGAACTTGAATTTGATATCCATTAGTAATTTTTTCAGTGAGATTCAAGCAGAAAGGAGCTTTGAAAAATGATTCATTTAAATAATGGTAAAATCTACCATTTTGAATTTTATCAAATTAACATCACTGCAGTAATAAGAAAATAACTGACCACTTTGATGGAAAAACAAAATTGTTGCCAATAGGCTGTAAAATCTACAATTCATTTTCTAAAGAATCAATTAAGAATTCTACCACTTGTGAAAAAGAAATGCTAAATATTTAAAATTCTATGTGTGTTTTTACTTTGAGTTCCGATAATGAATACACAGTATTTTATAATTTTATGTATTGCCACAAGAAAATAATTTTAGGAGGGAAAATATTTTAGGAGGGAAAAAATTAGCGGGAGATGAGTTATTTTCTAATCCCACAATTATTGAAGTTCCTATTTCAGTACAAACAAGTATACAACACTTCATTCAATACTCTCCACCTACCATTGACATTCAATACACTCTGCAGATTTCCGCATCCTTTCTTGACTTGGTAAGTCATTTTCTTCTATTTTACTCAAAAAACTTCATATACCCCTAATTAAATCGAGTGCGAGAAAAATAATTATGTGCATTTTTTTAAGGTACTGCGACTGTGGTTGGTATGCAAGAGAAATAATTAGCGTACAGGTACCTTCTCAGATTATTTAGTTTACGTTTTGCTTTTTTTTTTTTCATACGCAAATTGTGATTGGAATATTTAATTGTATAGTTAAATCGGTAGGGTTTCATATGAGTGTACTGCATTCCTTCTTTTTTTCTGGATGAGTTCGATTACATTACCTAGGATGAGTTCATACTATCTTGTTTATTATATTACCTAGGATGAGTTCGATTACAAGGAAAAATGAGTTTGCGTATTTACTACTGGAAGAAACCTTACAACAAACAATTATTGCAATTTTCATGATTGGTCACTTGAACGAAGAGGCATCTCGAAAATGTAAGGGGGGTGTTTCATATAGTATGATAAGTAAGATACCCCAACAGATACAACACCGAACACGACTATTGCATGGTATCGATACTAATTGTGTTGAGAACCTACGTATGGATCGCAATGCATTTGGTAGGTTATGTATATTATTGAGATCTGTTGGTGGTCTAATTGATCGTAAGTTTGTTAGTGTTGAGGAGCAAGTAGCTATGTTCTTGGGTGTAATAGCACACCATAAGAAAAATTCAGTGGTCAAGTTTGACTTCCATAGATCTGGGCAAATTGTCTCTTACTACGTCCATGAAGTTCTTGGTGCGATTTTGCAACTACACAACATTCTACTAGCAAAGCCTGTACCAGTCCCTAACGACAGCACAAACACACGGTGGAAATGGTTCAAAGTTAGTTATTTTCACTATCATTTTCGTATTATATTATAGCCAAAAATAATTTATATCTTTTTGTATACTGACCAACAATTATATATAAATGCTATAGGGGTGCCTAGGGGCATTAGATGGTATATACATCAATGTTCATGTCCCTGCAGAAGATAGAGGTCGATATAGAACAAGGAAAAGTCAGATATCGACCAATGTCTTAGCCGTATGCGACCAGAACATGCAATTTGTGTATGTATTGTCTGGATAGGAGGGGTCCGCTTGTGATGCAAGAGTGTTACGAAATTCAATTAACCGGCCACATGGAATAAAGGTCCCATAAGGTAAGATCATTTTTTTAATTTATTGGTCCAGAACATGCCTCATTATTATTATGGTATGTATTACAATTAGGTGAACATGCTTGACATATTTTATCTAATTTCATTGTGTTTACTACAGGAAATTATTACCTATGCGATAATGGTTACGCAAATAGCGTTGAATTTTTATCACCGTACAAGAATGTTCGGTATCACTTAGATGAATGGGGGCCTCAAGGAAGGCAGCCTATCAACTATAAGGAGCATTTTAACATGCGTCACACTAGAGCACGCAATGTGATCGAACGTGCGTTTGGTGTCATGAAGATGCGGTGGGCTATCCTTAGAAGCACATCATACTACCCAATACAAACTCAAATTAGATTAATTATGGTGTGCTTTCTACTCCACAACTTCATACGCAAGGAGATGGATATTGATCCAATGGAGACACAATTAGATGAGGGTGTTGGTGACATAGAACACGAGGAAGAGCACATAGAGTTTGTATCAACCATAGGAGCCACTTTAGAATGGACTACACAACGAGAAACACTAGCTCAACAGATGTGGGCAGATTACATTAACATGAATTGAGTGTGTCATGGTCAACACCTTTCATATGGGATTTGGTCATTTATTTTGTTTTATATGGTGTAATGTGTTTGTTTTGGTTAACTAACGTTGGTGAATGTGTAATAGTTAAGTAAGATATAACATACCTCTTGTAGGATATAATGGTTTAGTTACATTGTGTTATCAAATTCCAACTGATGTGTGCTTATTTTTTGTAATCCAACAAATATTAATGTTGTATATGATATAATTTGTGGCAGTGTCCTTATTTTTTCAAATTGTATAATGGCTTGCTAATGTATGTGCGTTGCCTTGTGGTGACATGTTATTCTACAGACTGGGGATATGGAACACACTCAGGCACCTGTTAAGCGAGGTCGAGGGTCATTCAAGGTACCATCGAGCAACACACGTCGGGTCTGGAGTAACAACGAAGAGGCTGTATTGATTACAGCACTTAAAGAGCTTGTTGTGCATGGTTGGAAAAGTGACAATGGATTCCGAACTGGCTATCTAAATAAACTAGAAGAGTCGATTAAGAATGATCTACCGGGTACCGATCTACGGTCGAACCCGAACATTTCATCTAAGCTTACTACTTGGAGGAAAACATATGGTTCATTGGTGACTATACTACGTGAAAATACAGGAGCAGGGTGGAATGGTACAACTAGCGCACTAGAAGTGACAGACGAGCAGTGGGAGGATATCTTACGGGTAATCAATAACTGTTAACATGACATTAATTATGTTATATGAATGTTGTGTTTTTTCCCCTTATTGGTGATATGGTTTGTGCAGAAAGACCCATCAATGCGTGGAATGCGCGAGAGAGAGTGGCCTTTATACAAGGATTGGAAGGAGATATTCGGTAAGGATCGTGCTACTAGAGAGGTTGCCGAAGACATAACAATCGCAGTTGAAAAAATACGAAAACAACCTGCAAAACACATTGTCGAGGAGAAATTACATGATCTCAATGATGATAACTTCGTCAACTTGGAGGACCTGCCTCCAAATCGTACTTCAAACATAGGAATCAATATGGAGGATGTATCAAAGATCACAGAATACACCAAACGAGGGCTCGAGACAATGACAGAAATTACTTCAAAACGAAAGAAAAAGGAAGTTTCTAGTGAGCCATCGTTAGCTAATGAACTCAAATCATTTAGTAGTGTTGCCAATAATCGTTTCGAGACAATTGCAAAGCGCATTGGACACGACCACGACATGGGCCAAGCCAGGAAATCGTTGTTCCAGCTCCTAGGAAACGTCACAACATTGTCTATGGTTGACAAAATTTATGTGTCCGAGATACTAGGGGCGAATCCGAACCAACTTGAGTATTGTAGTCAACTACTGGAACGCTCGAGGAAGTAGGTCGTGGATGATATCATTGGTGACATATTTATATTATATTGTAAAATGCGATAAACTACTTTTGGCCACGGTGTGCTTTTTGCTTTTTGAACGACCTATATTATAGTGTATGTATATGGTCTCTCGCACGCTCGATGTGTGTTGTTTTTCTGTTGTTATGCCTAATCATGTGGCTCATGTAAATAGGTGGAATATTAATGTTAGATACTATTTTGCTTACTTGTTACACAGGTCCCTATTGCTTTCTTTTTGCTGAGTTTGTGTATATGATAGTCTGTGGTAGTGTCCTAATGGAGTTCATGAATATGATGAGATGTGTGTAATAGATGGTTGAAATTTATGGTTGCTTAGATAACTATTTTTTATTAATAATTTGTTGCTAACCCCAAGTGTGCTCAAGATTTCTGAAATTTATACTCTACTGTCAAAGAATTGCAAAGAAAGTCGATAAATACTACTACAACTTGTGGAAACTAGCTATCTTGACCCTTCAAATTACACAAATTTATACAAAAAAAATCACCTACAGTTTTATATGTGAAACATTCAACATAAAACATACAATAAACTTGAAAATGTACATAAACATTCAATAAAGTAGGAACATTATATTACATAAGATTGGATAGGTCTACTTAACCCCACATGATATTTTACATTCAAACATGGTTCAAGGGTGTAACTACTGCATAACCAGACCACAAAAAGTGACTACCAACATTATAAAATGACACTGAGTTGACTTCAAATCATAGCAGCCAACTTGCACCTCTTAAGATGCTATATTTAAATACTAGATAGTCAAAAGATTGAGAACTTCATCATTGCACGATGCGCTGTGACATTAATTTCCAGTAGATGGGAAGTGCATTTTATGGGGGTTGTTGGATGCACAAGAGCTAGATTCTTTACTGATTGAGAGATAATTTTCAGTTAAAACCACGTCGCTTTTCATGGTTGGATTGACAAACAGTTGGCGAACTTCTCCAACTTGAACATTGTTGGACTCAGCACTGACCAAAAGTTCTGGATTGCACTTTGATGGACCGTGAAACAGTCTGGTACGAGGGAGCTTGCGTCTAGTAGTGACAGGAGATTCGACCTCGTGCTCGTCATCAGAATCCGCAATAGATATTGGGTTTCTAGAAGAGTTGGGAACTTGTTTTTCTTTAGTATCACCAGAACTAATTTGGATAATTTCAGTGGACTGCATATCTTCAGGACCAAACAATGCGTGGAGTCGATCATACAACGCGTCTCCCTTGTGGAAAAACGCATTGACAAAGTCATCGGTCTAATGTAGAGAGACAAATAAAAAAACCGTGTTATGTTAATGCACCGAAACGAATTTGTCATTTTATTATGAAAAATAAACACACAAACAAATTGATCACTTACTTGAGCAAGTCGGGCACAACATGTAGCGAACCCCCGAACAAAGTTCACGCTTTTGTCCTAGTTAACCCCAGAGGTAGCTAGAACAATAAAGAAATGCTGGTGCCTCTTTCTCAGTAAGTTCACTTGAGATAGGATGTCGTCCCATGTGAACTCTTGACCGGTCATCATGTTAATGATCGATTGGGCCTCTTCAAGCGTCTCAGTATTGTCACCATCATTCTTCCAGCAGTCTTCCTGTTTATGTTGAACAAGTATGTTGACGAAAGCAGTTACCGAGCGTGCGCCCCATTTGCCGGTATAAAAGTATGATTCCTGCGGTGGGATCTCATCGATAGGAATTGGGTCACCATTGAACTCCATCAACTATCTTCAACCTGTTATGCTCTAAGGTAATAATGAATTGGAGTGCAACCTATTTAAAGGCTGCAAACTAAATAAACAACAGTAAATACATGTGGTTGAAGGTTGAAGGTTGCAATAGTGCATTATACTTTAATATTGATGTGATTCAAGAAGATGTGCAAATCCATATTATAGTATATGCTAGTAGAACTGCAGTAAATACATGTGGTTGAAGGTTATACAACAAAGTGTTTACTGCTGTAATGGTAGTTGTAATGGTAAATGCACGAGCCTATGCTAGTAGAACTCAAGCATTCTGCCACCAACATTCAAGAATGGCCAAAGTCAACCCTCACTAAATGCGCAAAAAAAAAAAAAAAAATTCATTAATGAAATACAATTCAATAAGATCATATCTTAAAATACTGGAGTTAATTAGAATCAAATCAATAATAGCCCAGATGCAGAAATCAGAATAAAATCAATACAAAAACACAAATTGAGTCTATGTATAATGTCTCGACCATAAATCAATTAACATAATTAGATGATTAACTTCTAAAAACAAATGAATCGATGTGCAGCACATAAAAAAGTGAGCGCTTATATTCCCAATTAACCCTAATTAATAAACTCAATCATAATAAATTAGTAAATTTCAGGGCAAAATGAGAAACATTAACCCTAATTAATAAACTCAATCATAATAAATTAGTAAATTTCAGGGCAAAATGAGAAACAAAAACTAAAATTTGCCGTCGATGAAGGATCTTACTTGTAATAATGGCAAGCGTGTGTGGGTTTAATTGCATTTCTGGCGCCGATCGATTCCAACATAGTCGTTCGCAAAATGGATTCCATAATTGATTCCAAAATAATTGTTCAACGATGATGAAGACTCCCGTGAGGAAGAATTTGGGGCCCTATTGAAAACGAAGGAAGTTTCTTGCGTGATAATGAATAGCAGAGGAAGTTTTAAATTTTGATGATGGCATATTTGGAATTTTAATTTGTTATGGAGGACAATGTAGTAAATAAACAATTATCTCACAAACACAATCACACCACGACTATGTGTATATCAAACAATATATTAAAACTTAGTCAGCTATTTATCATGCACAATTAAGATATCTCCTTAACAGGCCTGATAACTTATTGGGCTACCAAATGGAGCCTTCGCATTCGATTTCTGCTGGTGGGGAAGGAAAAAAATTCTTTATTCTCTAAATGTAAATTAATCTTTTAAAGCTCGAATTGAGTTTTGCCTCGAATTGGGTTTTGCTTGTATCAGATTTTATGTTATCGGGGGTATGGATGAAATTAATTGTGTAGCTTAAGATTGAAGGAGATGTGCAAGATATATAAATCCCTGTTCTGTATCTTTCATTGTTTACTAATTCTCATTTCCAATCTGTATAGTATGTGGTGTATTTTTATGTAATTGTGCTCTCGACATCAATCTCAGGGTTCAGCTTTAATGTTTTATTTTGTAGTATAATTCAATAATTATCTCAACGTTCAACCTTAACACACTGAGTGTTCAAATATTTTATCTTAGTGTTCAATCTTACAACACTTAGTGTTCAAATATTATAAAAGGTCAAATAATTAATTTTAGCTCATACTTTTCATTTTGTTATCAAATTTAGCACAAACTATTTCTGACATACTCATATTTTTCATTTTTAATCAAATGTAGCACATACTTGTTATGTTTTATCAATTTCAGCGCGCACATGTTCTTATCATTTTGAGTTTAACAACTTATATATTATAATTCAATTTATATTCATTTTATATATTTAAATTTAATAAATGAATAATTTCATTTTCAATTTAAGTTTAAGTTTAGTATTTTATGTAATTTTCAAACTCAATATAGGTTTAAGGTTTATGTTTAGTACAATTTAAGTTTAGCAACTTATGTAATATTTCTATTCAATTTAGGTTTAAGGTTTATGTTTAATATATACTTTATATACCATATAAGTTTAGTAACTTATATAATATTATTCAAATTTAATTTCAATTTAACTTTTTGTAACTTATGTAATATTCAAAATTAATTTAAGTTTAAGGTTTATGACATTATGTTTAGTACATTATATACAATTTAAGTTTAACTGATATTCCAATTCAATTTATGGTTTAGTACTTTATGTTTATCGAATAATAAGAGATTTAACAAGAAAATTAAACATGGTGAGATGATTGAGAAATATTTTTTCTTATTTAAAATGGATAGCGATTTTATGTGACATGTTGAGAATGTGCAGTGATTCAATCTCAATTTTAGTAACTTATGTAACATTCAAACTCAATTTAGATTTATGGTTTAGTACTTTTTATACAATTTAAGTTTTGTAACTTGTGTAATATTCAAATTAAGCTTATATTCAATGGGTTGGTCTGCTATGGACTCGAGTCCATGTTGTGCACCCTAGTCCGTGTTGCACTTTTTGGTAAATAGTGTTGCACTTTTTAATTATTAAACTGTATAATAATATTTTTAGTAATAATTGAAAAGTGCAACACCATTTACCAAAAAATGTAAGTCAGTAAACTGAAAAGTGCACATGGACTAGGGTGCACAACATGTACTCGAGTGCATACTAGACTTTACCATATTCAATTTATATAGTAAATTGAATTGTTCCTATCTATAACGGGTATCTATTTATGATTGTTTCGTATCGTGTTGTATTTCTACTACATTGTGTTCTCCATGTCAATCTTGAGATTGAAATTGAAGTAAAGTTAATAGGAAATCATAAGAATCGCATTTCTTCTGTTGATAGCTTTGAGTATTTCTTCAACTGTTAGCTTTAACTCAATACACCTAAATATATCAGGAAAATAAAACAACAACTTTTTTTTTTCAATTCTACTCTACTTAAATCTATTATCAAGAGAAAAATTCAAAATAATACTCTCTTTGTTCAGAAATTCACCCTCTGTGTTCAAATATTTGCCTTAAATTTAAGGTTTATGTTTAGTACCTTATATATCATATAAGTTTGGCAACTCGTGTAATATTATTCAAATTCAATTTAAGTTTTAGTAACTTATACTTATAATATTCAAACTCAATTTAGGTTTAAGGTTTATGTTTAGTACCTTATATATTATTTAAGTTTAGAAACTTATGTAATATTTCAATTTAAGTTTTGGTAATTTATGGACATTCAGTTTATATATGAAAATTTAATGAGTGAATGAATCAATTTCAATTTTTCATATAAATTTAGTACCTTATATTTTAAAAAATCCTTACATAATGATAATTAATTACACACGTTATTAAACATAAACCTTAAATCCAAACATAAGTTACTAAAACTTAAATTTAAATTAAATTTGAATATTAGATAAGTTACTCCATAAAATGGTATATAAGGTATTAAACATAAACCTTAAATTTAAATTGAGTTTGAATATTATATAAGTTATTAAAAATTAAATTGAAAATTGAATACTACTTAAGTTACTGGAACATAAATTGAAATTTAGTTTGAATATTACATAGGACGAATATTTGAACACAGGGGTGAATATCTGAACAAAGAGTGCTGCTTTTTTTTTTTTTTTTTTTCTCATAATAATGGATTTAAGTAGAGAAGAATTGAAAAAAAAATCCTTATATATGTACCCTATTCCTAGAGATAATAAGGCATCTATTTTCAATTATTTCTAACAAAATAAATTAATAGCAATTACAAAATAAAGTAAAAAAGAAACCAGAAGAAGGTTTCTCCCAAATAATTGGACAAAATGATGCATATCTAATCCACCCGAGTTTGAACATAAAAATATAGAATCCTCAATCCCATTAATGAACTGAAATAATTGGACACAACCTCCATAATTAGCCGATGACCAAGATATAAAGCTTTTCGAACAGTTATTCTCATGAAATCAACTACTAAAAAATCTAATCAACTAAGAATTGAAATTTTAAAAATAAAATATTAAGAAAGCATATGCAGCTGTCAATTAAAATTTGGGTCCACACATTTCATTCAACTTCACATCACACACATAGAGGGGGTGGGAACACCTTGGAAACACCAAAAGCAAAAAGGGGCTTCTTTAATTAAAAAAGGGGAAATCAACTCAGGGTTATTATAGTCATATTCCCTACAATATGAAAGCTTTTTTCGACCCTCTTTTCGAGTGGGAGTGGGTTGCTATAGGTCACCCCCCAATGGACCTAATAGTGATCCCCCCTTGAATATAATCCAGATTTGTTTTGGATTTCAATGGTTGAAAATTTGAGTTTTCAATACACATAAATGTGGAGAGATTCATTTTCGGAGTTTCTAAAACTACTTCGCGAAACTAAAAACTCGGAACTGGTTCACTAAATTTTTTTTCATAATTCTCAGCTGAAATTTTCGAGTTTTGTTGAAAAAAATTCCAAAATTAAAAAATCGAGCTTTTTACAAAAACTTGAAAATTTTGACTGAGTTTTTCCCTCTTCTTCAGTTAACCAGTACCGAGTTCGACACTGTTCAAAAACTTCGCGACTTTCGTTCAAAAATCCAATATTGTCAATGAAATTTGTATAAACTCATTTTCATTTTTCATGCAATGTTCGTGAAAATTTTCACTTTTACCAATAAGATTTGTACAAAATCATGTCGATTCAATTGGGGTACGATAAGAGGCGACACATGTCGGCGGACGGACGATAGTGTTTGACGCGGGGGTTTTAAAATTGGAAAAGTTTGAATGGGAAGGAGGTGTGTGAGTAGTTAATATGTGTATGAGAGTGGATATGTGGGAGAGGGTAGTTATAATATTTATTGGGGTGAACTAACCCGAGGTCAAGACATAAAAAAGGGGAGGCATTTAATGGGGTTTGACTATGTGCACATCCATTTCAGATGGATGCACTCCCCCGATTGATGCACCCCCTCTAAAATCAGCCTAAAATAGATGCACTCTCTTTAATTGTCAGAAATGTCATTCTCTCATAAAATTTATGTTACTACCCACACCCCCTCTCAAACCCTAATTTCTCTCTTATCTTCATCTTCTTCTTTTCTCCCCCTCAAACTCACTCTACCAGCCTCCGTCGCCGGTGGCGGCACCCGCCCACGCCCCCACCCTTGCAGCCCCCGCCGCCGCGGCACTGCACGTCTATTCATCATTGTATTTACAGAAATCTCATATATCGAAAACCCAGATTTATGTGGAATATTTGCGTATCCTCTGTTCTTATCAATTTATAAGTAATTATGTAGAAGATGAGACTCGGGAATCAGAATACTTGTGAGAATAGGTATGTGATCACCGTTAATGAGGTGATAGGAATGATTCACTATTTATAAGAGTATTTACAAAGAGATAATTAATGTAAATACAACAACCATATATACAAAGATATGGACTAAATTAAAATATATTATTCCTATATTATTATTTCCTATTATATATTATTCCTATATTATTATTCCCTATTACCCCCCGTCAAGCGATGCTGTGGATGCAATCGAACACATAGCTTGGAACGTAACAACTCGAAACTGGGGCGAGGAAGACTCTTGGTGAAGACGTCGACGACCTGAAGAGTAGATGGGACGAACTTGGTGATGAGGCGACCAGATGAGACCAATTCACGAACAAAATGGCAGTCAATGTCGATGTGTTTTGCTCGTTTATGAGCAACAGGGTTTTGACTCCAAAACAAGGCACTCTTGTTATCACAAAGCAGGGTTGGAGCCGAGGAAGGAAGCTGACCAAGCTCCCAAAGAAGTTGAGTAACCCAAATCATTTCTTGGGTTGTGCTCGCGAGTGCCCTATACTCGGATTCACAACTCGAGCGAGCAATAGTGGGTTGTTTCTTCGCACTCCAAGAGATTAAGTTTCCACCTAAGAAAATTGAGTAACCATAAGTGGAGCGATGAGTTTCAGTGCAACGCGCCCAATCCGTATCCGAATAACCAACGAGCGAGTAGTCACCAATCCGGCCAAAGGGGAGCCCATAATTGATAGTGCCCTTAACATATCTGAGGATCCTTTTTACCGCGAGGAAGTGGTCGGTGGTCGGTGAGTGTAGAAACTGACTAACATGATTCACAGCATATGAAAGATCAGGACGAGTGATCATCAGATACTGTAGCGCGCCGACGAGCGAGCGATATAGAGTGTGGTCGGCAAAAGATTCCCCAGCTGCGAGGGGAGTGGAGATAGGCTTTGAGTCGAGCAACTCCGCTCGAGAGAGGACATCGCGAACATACTTTGCTTGGCTGAGAAAGAGACCTGTTGACGAGTGGGTGACCTCAAGGCTAAGGAAGTAGCTAAGGCGACCAAGATCCTTGATCGCAAATTCCTTGTTGACACGGCGAATAAATCGCCGAATAGCATGTTGGTCGCTGCCTGTAACAATAATGTCATCCACATAAAGCAAGAGGTAAAGAGTGACTGTACTATGTTTGAAGTAGAAGAGCGAGGGATCAGCTCGGCTGCATAGAAAACCCAAAGTTTTCAGAAAGTCACTAAAGCGAACAAAACAGGCGAGAGGAGCTTGCCGAAGACCATACAATGCCTTCTTGAGGTGACAAACATGGTCGGGAAAGCGAGGATCAACAAATCCAGGAGGTTGAACCATGTAAACAGTGTTCGTCAACTTTCCACGGAGAAAGGCATTGTTTACATCGAGTTGGTGCATGTGCCACTGATTCCGAACAGCCAGACACATGATGATACGAACAGTAGCGGCCTTGACAATTGGACTGAAGGTGTGCGAGAAGTCAATGCCTGGAACCTGCGAGAAACCCTGGGCGACCAGGCGAGCTTTGTAGCGATCAACAGTACCATCCGCATGAAATTTGGTGCGAAAGACCCATTTTGAACCAACAATGTTTTTGGAGGAAGGACGAGGAACGAGCTCCCAAGTTTGATTAGCATGCAGGGCATCGAGCTCAGATTGCATTGCAGCTAACCAGTGTGGATGCTTAAGTGCCGATTTGAAGCCCTTAGGCTCATCAGAGACCGAGAGGGCGGACAGGAGACCGGTGGTCGCAATGTCGGCAATGTGTCGAGGCTTGAATATCCCAGATCTGGCACGAGTAACCATGGGGTGATTCGAGATAGGAAGTGGGCGACCAGGGGGCTGCTGTACTGCTGGGCGAGCAGGGGGCTGTTGAACTGCAAGGCGAACAGGGGGCTGTTGAACTACAGGGCGAGCAGGAGGCTGCGGAGCTGCTGGGCGAGCAGGGGGCATGATCATGTCTGGTGGGTCAGGGCAGAGACCACAAGGAGAATGGCGAGCAGCAGCCGATGGTTCCACGAATGAGCTGATCTCAAGGGAGTCAACAGGCAAGGATGGAACATGAAAAGTCGAGAACGGGAACAAAGATTCATCAAACTGAGTATGACGAGTAGTGTAGAAGCGGGAAGCGATCGGATCGTAACACTGAAACCCCTTATGAGAGGAACTGTAACCCATAAAGATGCATGGAACACTACGAGGAGCAAGCTTGTGGAGAGCATAGTCACGAAGGTATGGAAATACCCGACAGCCAAAGGTCCTGAAGTTGGCAAAGTTCGGAGCAGAGCCGAATAAAACTTGAAAGGGCGACCTGTCCCCAAGAACAGGCGTGGGCAGTCTGTTGATAATGTAGACAGTCGTGGAAAAGGCATCAACCTAGAAGTGGGCGGGCATGCTCGCCTGAAATAATAGAGATAGCCCAGTTTCAGTGACATGGCGATGTTTGCGTTCAACGCGACCATTCTGCTGAGGAGTGTAAGGACATGAGATGCGATGGTGGATGCCATGGTCGGCAAGAAATCCGCGAACACGACCATTAACAAACTCAGTGCCACCATCACTCTGGAATGCCTTAAGAGAAGTGGAAAACTGATTGCAAACAAAGGTGTGAAACCGAACAAACACATCGTAAAAATCAGACTTGGCGTGCAGAGGATAAAGCCAAGTGAATCTGGAGAAATCATCCACAAATATGACATAGTATTTAAAACCATCATTCGAAGCAACAGGGGCAGGTCCCCAAAGATCACAATGAACTAAATCCAACACACGAGATGCTCGCTTCTCATTTATTGTAAAAGATAAGTGTTTACTCTTAGCCAACTGACATGGAGTGCATAAGCCCGGTTTGGGCAAAACAGAAGTAAGAGACAGCAAACCCATTTTATTCAACAAATTAATAAGAGAAATAGGAACATGGCCTAATCTACGATGCCAACACTCAAAAGAAGCCTTTAGCGACGAGCTCCGTAAAGCAGCGACCAAGGCTGGAGTACCCTGCTCCAGGGCATAGAGTCCTCGATTATGCCGACCCCTCGCCAAGGGTTGCTTGGTCGCCCGATTCTGAATGACAAACGAGTCATTAGTAAACAAAATATCAACAGGAAAATCTGAAGTAAGCTTACTGATGGATAACAGTTTCTTAGTAAGATGGGGAACGACGAGCACATCTAACAAACGAACATCCCTATTAATCGAACACGACCCAACATGAGTGATTGGAATAGTAGAACCATTAACAACAATAACATTGTCGTTACCAGAATACGGGTGAGGATTGTCTAGATCAGTAGAGCGAGGAGTCATGTGAGCAGACGCACCGCTATCAAGGAACCAATCAGAGGTCGGGGGCTGCGAGATGTGACACTGAGAGTCAATAGCATGGGCAAGGTTGGCCGCTGAGGGGGCAGGGCGAGCATAGCGGTCTGGACAGTGGTTGGCATAATGACCTTGTTGTCGGCATATCTGGCAGGTAGGAGGACGGAAAGCAGAAGTCGAGCCACCAGGCGAGGATCTAGTGGTCGCCTGGCCACCAGAATTCCGAGGGGAGAAGTTACGAGATTTGGGGCCAAGGCGAGAAGGTTTACCCGAGCGAGCAGAAACAGAGAATGCTGGAACGGGCGAGGACGAGAAGTCCATCGAACGAGTAAACTGGTCATAGTTTAAGGCTTGATGGATCAGATCCCGAAAAGCAGGCATGGGCGACATAGCCATGCGAGTGTCAGAGAAGCCAGCGAACTGGGGGCCAAGACCGGTAAGAAACCAATGACACTTGTCGTCGTCATCAACATGCTTACCAATGGAGGCGAGTTGATCGCAAAGAGCACGAAACTTCTTGCTGAAGTCATCGACGGAAGTGGATCCACGACGAAGGGAGAGGAGCTGATTACGCAGTTGAGTAATACGGGAGACCGAGGTGTGATTGTAGGCAGCCTCGAGGGCGGCCCAGACGGAGCGCGAGGTGGCACAGCCGATGACCTCGGCCATGGCTTCTTCAGAAAGGGAGGAAAGAAGAAGACTAAGGATCTTTTGATCCTTCTCAAACCAAGCGATGTAGGCTGGGTTTGGAGCCGATTCACCAGATGTGGTGATCGATTTCGCCAGAGCGGGTGTCGTGCCATGAACGTGAGAGATAAGATCATGACTTGACAGGACCGGAACCACCTGATTACGCCAGAGCAGGTCAGGTAGTTGGAGGATGACAACTTGATTGTCAAGAGATGAACCAAAACATTTAGAGGAATGGTGGGGGGAGTAGGAGTCGCCGCCGCCATGAGGAGGGAAGGGAAGAAATTTAGTGTGAGGCTTTAGAGAGAAAATTAGGGTTTCGATAAGTCAGACTGATACCGTGTGAGAATAGGTATGTGATCACTGTTAATGAGATGGACTAAATTAAAATATATTATTCCTATATTATTATTTCCTATTATATATTATTCCTATGGTAAAGTCTAGTATGCACTCGAGTGCATGTTGTGCACCCTAGTCCATGTGCACTTTTCAGTTTACTGACTTACACTTTTTGGTAAATGGTGTTGCACTTTTCAATTATTACTAAAAATATTATTATACAGTTTAATAATTGAAAAGTGCAACACCATTTACCAAAAGTGTAAGTCACTAAACTGAAAAGTGCAACATGGACTAGGGTGCACAACATACACTCGAGTCCACAGCAGACCAACCCTATTCCTATATTATTATTTCCTATTAATACCTCAATTGCCTTACCATCAATATTAATGAATTTTTATCCCTAATAGTATGTTATATGTTTTTATTTTTGTTGTGAAAGAATTACTATTCATTAGCTATAGTTTTTAATCTTTTGATTTTTAGAATTTTAAAAAAAATGCAAAATCTGGTTTCTTGAACTTTTCATTGTCACAAGTATACGAGAGTTTATTTAAAACAAACCAATGATCTTACTTCTTTATGCTCATTAAAGAAATCAGTAAATGAAGTCTTTATATTGTAAGCCATTTGGAAGGTATCAATTAGTTTTAGAGCAATATTACTTCTCCTATATCAATATTTGAATCACATAATTTCATGACTATTTGATTCTGCAATTGCGATGTTGCAACCAAGCTAACACGCATATCAATTACTCGACAAGACCTCTTAAAACCATATATCCAAAGAATCCAAGAAAATTCCGTATAAAAAAAAACCATCCAAAGTAAACAGATTTTGAGTCAAGAATACTAAATAAATATTTATTGTATTATTTAGAGAGAAAATTGATTGGTGGGAATTATATTACACCATTTGAAATAATGGTTCTCAAGTATATAAAATTTCCTTGGAAATTGGAATATCAATTTTAGAATCAATATTGAACATAAATAAAACGGCAAAAGGTTGCAAAAAAATATATAGGGGAGCTCACCATTACATACATTGTTAGATGAACTGTTGCAACTAGGCACGTAGGAAAAAAAAATGTTGCAAGTAGACCCAAAATATCACATAAAATGTCCAAAATAACCTTGAATACACAATTCAATTAAAAAGGCAGTAATATATAAAGAGAACCTTTTTATCTTTCCAAGACCCTGCATTTACTCTAGCCCATACCTTTTCCTTTCATTTGCAGAAGAAGACGTTTTAAGAGAGAAAAGGGAGAAAGCAAAACCTCCACTAATGGCGGTGAAAAGAAGACGAAGAGATGAAGAAATGGCCGTCGTCATCGTTTTCGAAATTAATTTTCTCGAACTTTTGTTGAAGTCTCACAAAAGGAGGAGGGTGAAGAAAAAATTTCGAGGCCACATGTTCGTGTTGCAAAAAATTAACAATAATTTATCTTAATGATTATTTTATGCAGGTGGGCTGCTTCGAAGCTTTTTTTTTCTGCTTCGAACCTTGAGAAACAAGGAAAGAGAAAAAGATAAAACAGGAACAAATGCTTTTTTCTTTTTTTCTAAATTTTCTGTTTAGTGTTTTTTCTGTATTTTGAAACAGAACATATACATAGGATCAAATCTTTTTTTTTTTTTAATTTCTCAACTTGTTAAACTGAAGATTGAGTCAAAGCTTCGAGAGTCAGCTCTAATATTTGAAAAGCAATTGAAAGAGGAGAGAATTTTGTTTCATAATTTTATATTTAAATAAAAGTAATATTTATAAATTACAAATGAATTTATATTTTATGATTTTGATAAAAATAAAAATATTTAATTTATAATTTAATTATATAAATTAATTTAAATATGAAGATAAAATATTATTTAATAAAACTTAGGAGTATTATATAACATACTAAAAATAAAAATAAATTGAAATTGAAATTAAATTATTTATTTATTAAATTTAAATATATAATTAAATTTGAATACTACATATATTAATAAAATTTAAATTGAAATTTAGTTTGAATATTACATAAGTTACTAAAATTTAAAAAATTGAACACTAAATGTTATAAAGTTGAACAATAAGTGTTGCAAGATTGAACACTGAGACAATTATTGTGATCGAAGAGAATGTTTCTTTTGTAATTAATTATGCCAATTGATTGATTTATTCCTTCCTAATATTCAAATTCAATTTAAAATTTATAGTTTAGGAACTTAAGTAAACTCTAAATTAATTTGAGCTTGAATATTGCATTTTCTAAAGTACTAAACCCTACAAACTCTATATTAAATTTGAATATTACATAAATTACTTATATCTAAATTGAAATTGTGATTTTTAAATATATTACAAAATGTAATGTAGAATGTAGTATTTTAGAGTTTAAAGTTCAATTTCAATTTAAGTTTAATATTGTTGGTCACATGTATGAAGGGAGGGAGGGAAGGGGAATGCAATTGTATATGCTAATTTTTTATATTTATCAAAATAGACTTAACTTTAGTTTGTTTAGTTAAACTCTCTGACTTATTAGTCTATCAAAGCTAGTATGATCTTTTAATCTTGATATCAATCTCATTGAGTAGTAGAAAGTTGTTAGCTGAGAAGTTATCTTTGTAAGATCAAATGTGCCCAATAGATAGGCCATTTAAAGTTATATCTCTTGACTCAGGGAGATTGTCCTAAAGATGGTTTTGTCGAGAACTAAATTTAAATATATAGATTTAATTTAAATATTACATAAGTTACTAAACTTAAATGATATATAAAGTACTAAACATAAACCTTAAACATAAAGTTAGTTAGAATATTACCTAAGTTACAAGAACTTAAATTTCCATTAAAATTTGCAATCACTAAAACTAAAAAAAAAAAACAGAACACTAAGTGTTCAGTGTTGCAAAATTGAACCAATCAACTCATTGCAAAATTGGTACGTGTCTCATTGGTGGTATATATATATATATTTCAGTCATTTAGTCTATCCGTTAAAAAATTGTTCAAGTCTATTGTTGAGTATCAGTACATATTCAAACGACGTCTTACTACAGGTTAGAAAACCCTAGAAAGTGATCAAACCCTGTTTTCTTGGAGTCCCACAACTTTTCTCTGGAAGGTATTTCTTCATTTCCTCTTCTTTCAATTCTTCTATATCTCATTTGAAAATGGAATTCGATCGGGGTTTTTGACAAGGTAGTAGGTTCTGAGTGTGTAGGCGCGGTCCGGCAGAGTTCTTTTCTTAATTTACTCTTCTTTCAATTATGTGTTTCTCGACAAATTTTGGGGATTTTTTACAAACATAAATACAATTGTTTGTTTTCAGTTTAAATGGCAAAAAACATGCTTATGTTTAAATTAAATTGTCCAAGTCAGCCTAAGAAGAACAAGATTTTCCGATGATGGAAAGATTATCAGGCCTCTACCGAGATATGGCAGGTGGGGAGAGGAGGCATAAAATAGAATTTACAAACAGGATCCTTCTCTCGATGAACTAGGTTAAACGAATAGGTTGGTTCCGTATTCATTTTGTATTCATTTTATTTAATATTATATTAATAAATTTTTTCTTAATTTTTTACTTTTTCGTTTGTAGCATTTTTAAATGATGAATTTGTCCCTCTCGACGTGGGCATTTCCGAGAAATTAGGATACTTAAAGGAGACTTATGGCCATCAAATTTTGGAGCGAAAAACTTCATTGATGAATTTCGCTAACAGGGGATTAGCTGACCTAGGTCTCCTAAGGAGAGTTGGGTTAGAGTATCAAGTTTTAGGGGTAACTATACGTTCACCCTGGGGTATCCCCACGGGCCCGGCCCGGGCCCAACATAACCCGCCCCAGCCGCCGCTCGAACATCAAAATGTTCATATAAGATATTTGGCAGGTATGTCCTGTATAATAGTGTCTATTGGCGGAGTCTGTAGGTATCATGGATGAGGTTGTGATTCCATCCGAAGTACTTTTGGCGGCGACGAATGATCGATACCGGGATAAGTTTGAAACGGACATTGGCGCTTTAGATATACTTACTGAATTTGAAAATGGAATTCGATCAGGGGTTTTTCTATTGTTGAGTATCACTACACATTCAAACGACGTCTTACTACAGGTTAGAAAACCCTGTTTTCTTGGAGTCCCACAACTTTTCAGACGACGTCTTACTACAGGTTAGAAAACCTGGAAAGTGATCAAACCCTTTTATCTTGGAGTCCCACAACTTTTCTCTGGAAGATATTTCTTCATTTCCTCTTCTTTCAATTCTTCTATATCTCATTTGAAAATTGAATTCGATCGGGATTTTTCCTATTGTTGAGTATCAGTACACATTCAAAGGACGTCTTACTACAGGTTAGAAAACCCTGGAAAGTGATCAAACCCTGTTTTCTTGGAGTCCCACAACTTTTCTCTGGAGGGTATTTCTTCATTTCCTCTTCTTTCAATTCTTCTATATCTCATTTTAAAATGGAATTCGATCGGGGTTTTTTCTATTGTTGAGTATCAATACACATTCAAACGACGTCTTACTACATGTTAGATAACCCTGGAAAGTGATCAAACCCTGTTTTCTTGGAGTCCCTTAACTTTTCTCTAGAAGGTATTTCTTCATTTCCTCTTCTTTCAATTCTTCTATATCTCATTAGCAAAATGGAATTCGATCGAGATTTTTCTATTGTTGAGTATCAGTACACATTCAAACGACGTCTTACTACAGGTTAGAAAACCCTAGAAAGTGATCAAACCCTTTTTTCTTAGAGTCCCACAACTTTTCTCTGGAAGGTATTTCATCATTTCCTCTTCTTTCAATTCTTCTATATCTCATTTGAAAATGGAATTCGATCGGGGGTATTTCTATTGTTGAGTATCAGTACACATTCAAACGACGTCTTACTACATGTTAGAAAACCCTGGAAAGTGATCAAATCCTGTTTTCTTGGAGTCGGAGTTTTTTCTATTGTTGAGTATCAGTACACATTCAAACGACGTCCTACTACAGGTTAGAAAACCATGGAAATTGATCAAACCCTGTTTTCTTAGAGTCCCACAACTTTTCTCTGGAAGGTATTTCTTCATTTCCTCTTCTTTCAATTCTTCTATATCTCATTAGCAAATGGAATTCGATCGGGATTTTTCTATTGTTGAGTAATAGTACACATTCAAACGACGTCTTACTACAGGTTAGAAAACCCTGGAAAGTTATCAAACCCTTTTTTTTTTGGAGTCCCACAACTTTTCTCTAGAATGTATTTCTTCATTTCCTCTTCTTTCAATTATTCTACATCTCATTTGAAAATGGAATTCGATCGTGGTTTTTCTAATGTTGAGTATCAGTACACATTCAAACGACGTCTTACTACATGTTAGAAAACCCTGGAAGTGATCAAATCCTCCCACAACTTTTCTCTAGAAGGTATTTCTTCATTTCCTCTTCTTTCAATTCTTCTATATCTCATTTGAAAATGGAATTCGATCGGGATTTTTTCTATTGTTGAGTATGAGTACACATTCAAACGACGTCTTAATACAGGTTAGAAAACCCTGAAAAGTGATCAAACCATGTTTTGTTGGAGTCCCACAACATTTTTTTTTCATTTCCTCTTCTTTCAATTCTTCTATATCTCATTTGAAAATGAAATTCGATCGGGGGTTTTTGACAATGTAGTAGGTTCTGAGTGTGTAGGCGCGGTCCGGCAGAGTTCTTTTCTTAATTTACTCTTCTTTCAATTCTGTGTTTCTGTGTTTCTCGACAAATTTTGGGGATTTTTGACAAACATAAATACAATTGTTTGTTTTCAGTTTAAATGGCAAAAAACATGCTTATGTTTAAATTAAATTGTCTAAGTCAGCCTGAGAAGAACAGGATTTTCCGATGATGAAAAGATTATCAGGCCTCTACCGAGATATGGCAGAAGACGAGAGGCATTAGCTGACCTGGGTCTTCTAAGGAGAGTTGCGTTAGAGTATCAAGATTATCAGACCTCCTCTTTCAATTCTTCTATATCTCATTTGAAAATTGAATTCCATCGGGATTTTTTCTATTGTTGAGTATCAGTACACATTCAAACGACGTCTTACTACACGTTAGAAAACCCTAGAAAGTGATCAAACCCTGTTTTCTTGGAGTCCCACCACTTTTCTCTGGAAGGTATTTCTTCATTTACTCTTCTTTCAATTCTTCTATATCTCATTTTAAAATGGAATTCGATCAGGGTTTTTTCTATTGTTGAGTATCAGTACACATTCAAACGACGTCCAACTACATGTTAGATAACTCTGGAAAGTGATCAAACCTAGTTTTCTTGGAGTCCCATAACTTTTCTCTAGAAGGTATTTCTTCATTTCCTCTGCTTTCAATTCTTGTATATCTCATTAGCAAAATGGAATTCGATTGGGTTTCGATCGGGATTTTTCTATTGTTGAGTATCAGTACACATTCAGACGACGTCTTACTACATGTTAGAACACCCTGGAAAGTGATCAAATCCTGTTTTCTTGGAGTCGGAGTTTTTTCTATTGTTGAGTATCAGTACACATTCAAACGACGTCTTACTACAGGTTAGAAAACCCTGAAAAGTGATCAAACTCTGTTTCTTAGAGTCCCACAACTTTTCTCTGGAATGTATTTCTTCATTTCCTCTTCTTTCAATTCTTCTATATCTCATTTGAAAATTGAATTCCATCGGGATTTTTTCTATTGTTGAGTATCAGTACACATTCAAACGACGTCTTACTACAGGTTAGAAAACCCTGGAAAGTGATCAAACCCTGTTTTCTTGGAGTCCCACAACTTTTCTCTGGAAGGTATTTCTTCATTCCCTCTTCTTTCAATTCTTCTACATCTCATTTTAAAATGGAATTCGATCGGGGTTTTTTCTATTGTTGAGTATCAGTACACATTCAAACGACGTCTTACTACATGTTAAATAACTCTGGAAAGTGATCAAACCCTGTTTTCTTGGAGTCCTACAACTTTTCTCTAGAAGGTATTTCTTCATTTCCTCTTCTTTCAATTCTTCTATATCTCATTAGCAAAATGGAATTCGATCGGGATTTTTATATTGTTGAGTATCAGTACACATTCAAACGACGTCTTACTACAGGTTAGAAAACCCTAGAAAGTGATCAAACCCTTTTTTCTTAGAGTCCCACAACTTTTCTCTGGAAGGTATTACTTCATTTCCTCTTCTTTCAATTATTCCATATCTCATTTGAAAATGGAATTCGATCGGGGTTTTTGACAAAGTAGTAGGTTCGGAGTGTGTACTCGCGGTCTGGTAGAGTTCTTTTCTTAATTTACTCTTCTTTCAATACTGTGTTTCTCGACAAATTTTGGTGATTTTTTACAAACATAAATACAATTGTTTGTTTTCAGTTTAAATGGCAAAAAACATGCTTATGTTTAAATTAAATTGTCTAAGTCAGCCTGAGAAGAACAGGATTTTTCGATGATGGAAAGATTATATGGCCTCTACCGAGATATGGCAGATGAGGAGAGGAGGCATAAAATGGAATTTACAAATAGGATCCTTCTCTCGATGAACTCGGTTAAACGAATAGGTTGGTTCTGTATTCATTTTATTTAATATTATATTAATAAATTTTTTTCTTAATTTTTTACTTTTTCGTTTGTAGCATTTTTAAAATGATGAATTTGTCCCTCTCGACATGGCCATTTCCGAGAAATTAGGATACTTAAATGAGACTTATGGCCATCAAATTTTGGAGCGAAAAACTTTATTGATGAATTTCGCTAACAGGGGATTAGCTGACCTGGGTCTCCTAAGGAGAGTTGCTTTAGAGTATCAAGTTTTAGGGGTAACTATACGTTCACCCTGGGGTATCCCCACGGGCCCGGCCCGGGCCCAATATAACCAGCCCCCGCCCCAACCGCCGCCTGAACATCCAAATGTTCATAGAACATATTTGGCAAGTATGTCCTGTATAATAGAGTGTCTATTGGCGGAGTCTGTACGTATCATGGATGAGGTTGTGATTCCATCCGAAGTACTTTTAGCGGCGGCGAATGATCGATACCGGGATAAGTTTGAAACGGACATTGGCGCTTTAGATATACTTACTGAATTTGAAAATGGAATTCGATCGAGGTTTTTCTATTGTTGAGTATCAGTACACATTCAAACGACGTCTTACTACAAGTTAGAAAACCCTAGAAAATGATCAAATCCTGTTTTCTTAGAGTCCCACAACTTTTCTCTGGAAGGTATTTCTTCATTTACTCTTCTTTCAATTCTTCTATATCTCATTTGAAAATGGAATTCGATCGGGGGTTTTTCTATTGTTGAGTATCAGTACACATTCAAACGACGTCTTACTACAGGTTAGAAAACCCTGGAAAGTGATCAAATTCTGTTTTCTTGGAGTCCCACAACTTTTCTCTGGAAGGTATTATTTCATTTCCTCTTCTTTCAATTCTTCTATATCTCATTTGAAAATGGAATTCGATCAGAGTTTTTTCTATTGTTGAGTATCAGTATACATTCAAACGACGTCTTACTACATGTTAGAAAACCCTGGAAAGTGATCAAACCCTGTTTTCTTGGAGTCCCACAACTTTTCTATGGAAGGTATTTCTTCATTTCCTCTTCTTTCAATTCTTCTATATCTCATTAGCAAATGGAATTCGATGGGGATTTTTCTATTGTTGAGTATCAGTACACATTCAAACGACGTCTTACTACATATTAGAAAACCCTAGAAAGTGATCAAACCCTGTTTTCTTAGAGTCCCACAACTTTTCTCTGGAAGGTATTTTTTCATTTCCTCTTCTTTCAATTCTTCTATATCGCATTTGAAAATGGAATTAGATCGGAGTTTTTTCTATTGTTGAGTATTAGTACACATTCAAACGACGTCTTACTACAGGTTAGAAAACCCTAAGTGATCAAACCCTGTTTTGTTGGAGTCCCACAACTTTTCTCTCTGGAAGGTATTTCTTCATTTCCTCTTCTTTCAATTCTTCTATATCTCATTAGCAAATGGAATTCGATCGGGATTTTTCTATTGTTGAGTATTAGTACACATTCAAAACGTCTTACTACATGTTAGAAAACCCTGGAATGTGATCAAACCCTTTTTTCTTGGAGTCCCACAACTTTTCTCTAGAAGGTATTTCTTCATTTCCTCTTCTTTCAATTCTTCTATATCACATTTGAAAATGGAATTCGATCGGGGGTTTTTGACAAGGTAGTAGGTTCTGAGTGTGTAGGCGCGGTCCGGCAGAGTTCTTTTCTTAATTTACTCTTCTTTCAATTTTGTGTTTCTCGACAAATTTTGGGAATTTTTTACAAACATAAATACAATTGTTTGTTTTCAATTTAAATGGCAAAAAACATGCTTAGGTTTAAATTAAATTGTCTAAGTAAGCCTGAGAAGAACAGGATTTTCCGATGATTAAAAGATTATCAGGTATCTACCGAGATATGGCAGATGAGGAGAGGAGGCATAAAATGTTATTTAAAAACAGGATCCTTCTCTCGATGAACCCGGTTAAACGAATAGGTTGGTTCTGTATTCATTTTATTTAATATTATATTAATAAAAAAAATTCTTAATTTTTTACTTTTTCGTTTGTAGCATTTTTAAATGATGAATTTGTCCCTCTCGACGTGGGCATTTCCGAGAAATTAGGATACTTAAATGAGACTTATGGCCATGAAAATTTGGAGCGAAAAACTTCATTGATGAATTTCGGTAACAGGGGATTAGCTGACCTGGGTCTCCTAAGGAGAGTTGCGTTAGAGTATCAAGTTTTAGGGGTAACTATACGTTCACCTTGGGGTATCCCCACGGGCCCGGCCCGGGCCCAACATAACCCGCCCCCGCCCCAGCCGCCGCTCGAACATCCAAATGTTCATAGGAGATATTTAGCAGGCATGTCCTGTATAATACAGTGTCTATTGGCGGAGTCTATAGGTATCATGGATGAGTTTGTGACTCCATCCGAAGTACTTTTGGCGGCGGCGAATGATCGATACGGGGATAAGTTTGAAACGGACATTGGCGCTTTAGATATACTTACTGAATTTGAAAATGGAATTCGATCGAGGTTTTTCTGTTGTTGAGTATCAGTACACATTCAAACGACGTCTTACTACAGGTTAGAAAACCCTGGAGAGTGATCAAACCCTGTTTTCTTGGAGTCCCACAACTTTTTTCTGGAAAGGTATTTCTTCATTTCCTCTTCTTTCAATTCTTCTATATCTCATTTGAAAATTGATTTCGATCGGGGTTTTTCTATTGTTGAGTATCAGTACACATTCAAACGACGTCTTACTACAGGTTAGAAAACCGTGGAAAGTGATCAAACCCTGTTTTCTTGGAGTCCCACAGCTTTTCTATGGAAGGTATTTCTTCATTTCCTCTTCTTTCAATTCTTCTATATCTCATTTGAAAATGAAATTCGATCGGGAAATTTTCTATTGTTGAGTATCAGTACACATTCAAACGATGTCTTACTACAGGTTAGAAAACCCTGGAAAGTGATCAAACCCTGTTTTCTTGAAGTCCCACAACTTTTCTCTAGAAGGTATTTCTTCATTTCCTCTTCTTTCAATTCTTCTATATCTCATTTGAAAATGGAATTCGATCGGGGTTTTTTATATTGTTGAGTATCAGTATCAGTATTAGTACACATTCAAACGACGTCTTACTACATGTTAGAAAACCCTAGAAAGTGATCAAACCCTGTTTTCTTGGAGTTCCACAACTTTTTTCTGGAAGGTATTTCTTCATTTCCTCTTCTTTCAATTCTTATATATCTCATTTGAAAATGGAATTCGATCGGGGTTTTTTCTATTGTTGAGTATCAGTACACATTCAAACGACGTCTTACCACATGTTAGAAAATCCTGGAAAGTGATCAAACCCAGTTTTCTTAGAGTCCCACAACTTTTCAATGGAAGGTATTTCTTCATTTCTTCTTCTTTCAATTCTTCTATATCTCATTTGAAAATGGAATTTGATCGGTATTTTTTCTATTGTTGAGTATCAGTACACAATCAAACGACGTCTTACTACAGGTTAGAAAACCCTGGAAAGTGATCAAACCCTGTTTTCTTGGAGTCCTACAACTTTTCTCTATAAGGTATTTCTTCATTTCCTCTTCTTTCAATTCTTATATATCTCATTTGAAAATGGAATTCGATCGGGGTTTTTTTCTATTGTTGAGTATCAGTACATATTCAAACGACGTCTTACTACAGGTTAGAAAACCGTGGAAAGTGATCAAACCCTGTTTTCTTAGAGTCCCACAACTTTTCAATGGAAGGTATTTCTTCATTTCTTCTTCTTTCAATTCTTATATATCTCATTTGAAAATGGAATTCGATCGGGATTTTTTTCTATTGTTGAGTATCAGTACACATTCAAACGACGTCTTACTACAGGTTAGAAAACCCTGGAAAGTGATCAAACCCTATTTTCTTGGAGTCCCACAACTTTTCTCTGGAAGGTATTTGTTCATTTCCTCTTCTTTCAATTCTTATATATCTCATTTGAAAATGGAATTCGATCGGGGTTTTTTCTATTGTTGAGTATCAGTACACATTCAAACGACGTTTTACTATAGGTTAGAAAACGCTGGAAAATGATCAAACCCTATTTTCTTTGAGTCCCACAACTTTTCAATGGAAGGTATTTTCTTCATTTCCTCTTCTTTCAATTCTTCTATATCTCATTTGAAAATGGAATTCGATCGGGATTTTTTCTATTGTTGAGTATCAGTACACATTCAAACGACGTCTTACTACAGGTTAGAAAACCGTGGAAAGTGATCAAACCCTGTTTTCTTGGAGTCCCACAACTTTTCTATGGAAGGTATTTCTTCATTTCCTCTTCTTTCAATTCTTCTATATCTCATTTGAAAATGGAATTCGATCGGGAATTTTTCTATTGTTGAGTATCAGTACACATTCAAACGATGTCTTACTACAGGTTAGAAAACCCTGGAAAGTGTTCAAACCCTGTTTTCTTGAAGTCCCACAACTTTTCTCTAGAAGGTATTTCTTCATTTCCTCTTCTTTCAATTCTTCTATATCTCATTTGAAAATGGAATTCGATCGGGGTTTTTTATATTGTTGAGTATCAGTATCAGTATCACTACACATTCAAACGACGTCTTACTACATGTTAGAAAACCTTAGAAAGTGATCAAACCCTGTTTTCTTGGAGTTCCACAACTTTTCTCTGGAAGGTATTTCTTCATTTCCTCTTCTTTCAATTCTTCTATATCTCATTTGAAAATGGAATTCGATCGGGGTTTTTTATATTGTTGAGTATCAGTATCAGTATTAGTACACATTCAAACGACGTCTTACTACATGTTAGAAAACCCTAGAAAGTGATCAAACCCTGTTTTCTTGGAGTTCCACAACTTTTTTCTGGAAGGTATTTCTTCATTTCCTCTTCTTTCAATTCTTATATATCTCATTTGAAAATGGAATTCGATCGGGGTTTTTTCTATTGTTGAGTATCAGTACACATTCAAACGACGTCTTACCACATGTTAGAAAATCCTGGAAAGTGATCAAACCCAGTTTTCTTAGAGTCCCACAACTTTTCAATGGAAGGTATTTCTTCATTTCTTCTTCTTTCAATTCTTCTATATCTCATTTGAAAATGGAATTTGATCGGTATTTTTTCTATTGTTGAGTATCAGTACACAATCAAACGACGTCTTACTACAGGTTAGAAAACCCTGGAAAGTGATCAAACCCTGTTTTCTTGGAGTCCTACAACTTTTCTCTATAAGGTATTTCTTCATTTCCTCTTCTTTCAATTCTTATATATCTCATTTGAAAATGGAATTCGATCGGGGTTTTTTTCTATTGTTGAGTATCAGTACATATTCAAACGACGTCTTACTACAGGTTAGAAAACCGTGGAAAGTGATCAAACCCTGTTTTCTTAGAGTCCCACAACTTTTCAATGGAAGGTATTTCTTCATTTCTTCTTCTTTCAATTCTTATATATCTCATTTGAAAATGGAATTCGATCGGGATTTTTTTCTATTGTTGAGTATCAGTACACATTCAAACGACGTCTTACTACAGGTTAGAAAACCCTGGAAAGTGATCAAACCCTATTTTCTTGGAGTCCCACAACTTTTCTCTGGAAGGTATTTGTTCATTTCCTCTTCTTTCAATTCTTATATATCTCATTTGAAAATGGAATTCGATCGTGGTTTTTTCTATTGTTGAGTATCAGTACACATTCAAACGACGTTTTACTATAGGTTAGAAAACGCTGGAAAATGATCAAACCCTATTTTCTTTGAGTCCCACAACTTTTCAATGGAAGGTATTTTCTTCATTTCCTCTTCTTTCAATTCTTCTATATCTCATTTGAAAATGGAATTCGATCGGGATTTTTTCTATTGTTGAGTATCAGTACACATTCAAACGACGTCTTACTACAGGTTAGAAAACCGTGGAAAGTGATCAAACCCTGTTTTCTTGGAGTCCCACAACTTTTCTATGGAAGGTATTTCTTCATTTCCTCTTCTTTCAATTCTTCTATATCTCATTTGAAAATGGAATTCGATCGGGAATTTTTCTATTGTTGAGTATCAGTACACATTCAAACGATGTCTTACTACAGGTTAGAAAACCCTGGAAAGTGATCAAACCCTGTTTTCTTGAAGTCCCACAACTTTTCTCTAGAAGGTATTTCTTCATTTCCTCTTCTTTCAATTCTTCTATATCTCATTTGAAAATGGAATTCGATCGGGGTTTTTTATATTGTTGAGTATCAGTATCAGTATCACTACACATTCAAACGACGTCTTACTACATGTTAGAAAACCTTAGAAAGTGATCAAACCCTGTTTTCTTGGAGTTCCACAACTTTTCTCTGGAAGGTATTTCTTCATTTCCTCTTCTTTCAATTCTTCTATATCTCATTTGAAAATGGAATTCGATCGGGGATTTTTGACAAGGTAGTAGGTTCTGAGTGTGTAGGCGCGGTCCGACAGAGTTCTTTTCTTAATTTACTCTTCTTTCAATTCTGTGTTTTCGACAAATTTTGGGGATTTTTGACAAACATAAATACAATTGTTTGTTTTTAGTTTAAATGGCAAAAAACATGCTTATGTTTAAATTAAATTGTCTAAGTCAGCCTGAGAAGAACAGGATTTTCCGATGATGGAAAGATTATCACGCCTTTACCGAGATATGGCAGATGGCGAGAGGGGATTAGCTGACCTGGGTCTCCTAAGGAGAGTTGCGTTAGAGTATCAAGGTCTCCTAAGGAGAGTTGCGTTAGAGTATCAAGTTTTAGGGGTAACTATACGTTCACCCTGGGGTATCAAGGTCTCCCAACATAACCCGCCCCCGCCCCAGCCGCCGCTCGAACATCCAAATATTCATAGAAGATATTTGGCAGGTATGTCCTGTATAATAGAGTGTCTATTGGCGGAGTCTGTAGGTATCATGGATGAGGTTGTGATTCCATCCGAAGTACTTTTGGCGGTGGCGAATGATCGATACCGGGATAAGTTTGAAACGGACATTGGCACTTTAGATATACTTACTGAATTTGAGAACCAAATGATTAATGTGGTTAACCACGTAAACTGCCTTATGACCACAATGGGAAAACGCGAATGCACTGTTCACTGGATTGACAACGGTATTTGTTTCCGACTCAATCCGACTTCGTCTTCGTCTTCGTCCGGGTAGCCTTCATCTTCACTCAGGGCAGCAATCTGATTTCTTTTAGGCTTCGTCTTCGTCTTCGTCCGGGTAGCCTACATCTTCACTCAGGGCAGCAGTCTGATTTCTTTTAGGCAGGTCAGTGATTTCTTTTAGGCATATGGTCACTCTATTGAAGTTTTGCTCACTTTTAAGCATATGGGCACTCTACTGAAGTTTTGCGGTGCATTTTTTGCATTGCATAGATGATATTACACTTTTATTGCGTATTTATTTAGAATTTGGGATCTTTGCGGTTTTAATGGAACAATATTACACTTCTATTAAGGCAATATTACACTTCTATTGTGTATTTGTTTAGAATTTTGGGATATTTCTATTGTGTATTTGTTTAGAAATTTGGGATCTTTGCGGTTTTAATGGAACAATAATACACGGCGGCAGTGCCCCCTCCCTTCCCCATTTTCCCCACCCTCTGCCATGGCCCCTCTCGCCCAGACGCGTTTTCAGTAAAAAAAAAAACTTTCAGCGGCCGCCCCCTCCCTCTCTTCACCGGTCGCGTCCCCTCCCTTCCCCATTTTCCCCCACCCTTTGCACCCCCCCCCCCCCCCCCGCCCCACCGCATTTTCTGTAAAAAAAAAAAAAAAACTTTCAGCGGCCACGCGGCCCCCTCTTTTGGTCGCCGCCGCCGCCCAAGGTATGTGCATTGGCCCGATTTGTTTAGGGCAGGTTTTATTAATTTTTTTTATATTTTGACACTGTAATGTCGACCACGTACACTTTCGTTGACAACATTTTGTCGACGAGAGTGTATATGATCGACATTATAGTGTCGATTTAAAAAAAAACTTTAAATTTTTTATTTGACCTTTGTTAGTCGACCATATACATTCTCGTCGATAACAATTTGTCGACGAGAATATATATAGTCGACCTATTATTGTCGAAATTTAAAAAAAAAAAATTCGTCAAACCAGTGTCGACAATATACTTTCCCGTCGACAAATTGTTGTTGACGGGAATGTATAAGGTCGGCACTGGTTTGACGAAATGTTTTTAAAAAAATGTTATTGAAATTTTTTTTACTGTTATTGAAATTTTTGGATGAATATGGTGGATTTGTTGTTGTTGCCGAAATTTTTGGATTTTTTTTTAATTTCTTGGCAATCGGAAAAAATGGTGACGGCAACCGGAATTGTAGTTTAGGGAAGGAGAAAGAAATGACAACAGGGAGTGCATTTAGTAAGGGGAGTGTATCTAGTATGCTGTATTTTAATGAAGGGTATTTTTAATTTTTTACCCTATTATTTTATTAATAAATTATTAAATTGAAAGGGGGAGTGCATCTCTCCGAAATGGAGGGGAATATAGTCAAACCCATTTAACCGTGGCCAAAAAATACATGTATTGAGGCCCATGATTTTGAGATTAATGTATTTCCAGCAGTCCAATTTCGAACACCCATTAATTGGGCCTAAAAGTGAAATATGGCCCAGGCTATATACCCCTCGAGCTTTGTTAAGTCTACTCCCCCACTCATTTATTAATTTAATAAATATGTAAAATACCCAAACTACTCTTTTAATAAATTTGGTCTAACAAGACACTCCCCATTTTTAAATCCTAACCCTAATTACACTAGCAGTAGTCGCCTCCGACAATCACCTCCGGCGCCACCACCATCTCCGGCAGCCACCTCTTGTATCACCCACAACCCAAATTTCACCCAAACATAACCAAAATAATATTTTGTCAACAAAACCAACATAAAATTATGTGCACCCAAAAATATTTTGCCCACAAACCAACATAAGTTCCACCCAAAATACTTTGCACCTAAATTTAAAAAATAATTCGGCCAACAGAAATTTCAAAAAAAATTAAAACACATTTCCGACAAACCAGTGTTGATAGTATGCATTACCGTCGACAACAATTTGCTGACAAGTATGCATACCGTCGACACATAATTGTCGAAACAATTTAAAAAAAAAAAATCAATTTTTTTAAAACTTTTGACAAACCAGTGTCGAGTAGATGCACTATTGTCGACAATAATGCATCTACTAGACACTGGTTTGTCGAAATTGAAAATAAAATACTTGAAACTGGAGGGAGACGGCGGCGATGAGGGAGGGATAGAGGCGGGCGGTTGATTAGGGTGTCGATTGCTCATATTTCACATGCATATTTAATCCAAATTGATTCGTTTGCATGTAATTTTCACTCATAATTACTTGATTTGGTGTATATTGGTTGAGAGAGGTCTTTGAGGTGTTTTTTGTAGGAATTGGGAGCTTATTCAAGGAAAGAATCAAAAGAGACGAGTGATCAATCATCATTGATACTCGCATGAAAAGAAAAGACGGTCTACATGAGCTTGAGTAAGGGAATTCGAAAGAAACGGGACATGATATGAAAGGATTAGACAAGAAAACAATAGAAAGAACCAAAATAACAAAGAGGACGGGTAAAATCGACCTGGCCGGGTAGTTTCAACCGGCCATGGTCTGTGCCCCCCAAAGCTTCGTAAGTTGGCCGGGTAAAACCACCCGGCCGGGTGGTTTGGCCCGGCCTTGCTTTGACGGTCTCGATAGCTTCGTATCTTGCCCGGGTTAAACTACCCGGCCGGGTCCTATCACCCGGGCAAGCCCCATTTTCACCCAAAGCTTCGTATTTCGGCCGGGTGGTATGCCCGGGTGGTTCCACCCGGTCGGGTGACATACTCCTCGGGGGTTGTTGGCCATTTTCTCCAATTTCGAGGGACTAAAGTGTAAAACTCATCTTTGGATTTCTTACAACATATAAAAGGGGTCCTATTTCAGAAGGGGAAAATGGAGACTTCTTGGAGAGCAACTTCTACACACAATCACACATAGTATTATATTTTCTTGTTATTTTTGCAATTTCAATTCATAGTTAGCCTAGATTAGAGTTACAATTTACAATTCAAGTGAAGATTTCCATTGGGCTTTGTAAGTAATTGAAGTTTGTAGCTACATTTCAACTTTTAAGGTGATATCTCTTTAATTTTCAATTTCAATTTGGTAATTTACTCATTTCTTGCAAATCAATTGTTAATTGTCATGGGTTTTGTGTATTCATGTGTTTTAGCCATGGGATTCTCCTCTAGAACCATGGGCTAATCCCCAATTGTCTTGGGTGTGGATGTTTTGATGGGTGTTTAGTGTAATTGTGAAGTAATTGCATGATTAGCTTAGGATTTGGGTGTATATATTTCTAGAGTTGTATTTCGATTGATTCATTCGATTGGTCAACCCTATAAGAAAACATTTTCGATTATGTTAATTGCAACGAGAGTTGGGTTTGTGTTGGTCCTGAAAGGAGTATATAACAAGTGTATGGGGGGGGAATACACTTGTATGCAAATTCTTTTTCAAACTGATCAAACCAGAGTTCAGTAAGGTTGTCCTGGACAACTCTGCTGATATGAATAACTCTTCTAAGATAATCAAACTACTAAGTACTATTGAGTACTTAGTTGAATAACTATCTAGGGGAGTTATATGTGCGGAATTAGTGGTTGGCCCTTTAGTTTAAACTCCTTTGAATTCTGAAATTACTTTAATCAAACAGTCCAGTTTTCAGGGAACTTGTCCAAATCTGTTTTGCACAGTTTATGATATATGTCTTTGAAAGGTTCAGTTTTGTGTGCAGTGTTGAATATATGAAAGTGCTTGAATGTAAATCAACACAAGAGTTTATAGTGGTTCAGAGACTCAAGCTCCTACATCCACTTTCCCTGATTTAACAGGATAATTCCTTCACTCTTGGAATTAACTTGTTTTATAGTGCCAAGGTGCACTTGATCAAGAACACCACTCCTTGGTGAATTGATCCCTAGGATGTCTAGAGTCCTAGTACCCTCTTCTCAACTCAGAACTGAACTGTTCTTCTCTCAACAGTCAGTTCCTACCACTTCTACTACTACAACCTTCTCACTTTCACTTGAAAGGGGTAAGGGTTGAAGTAAAGTTCCAACTACTGAGATATCCTTTACAATGAAGATCAGTGTATAAGGATAGGATATCTCTCTAAGCTTTGTATGGATATACAATGGGGTTCAGCTTAGATGAAGTGTATGAAGACTAAGATAGTCTCTTTGTAAGCTTGAGAGCACTTGTTAACTTGTAGGATAGTTGGCTTGGTAGTTGGTGCTTCAAATGGTCTTCACACTTCTGTATTTATAGACAAATTTGAGGATTTGCCCGTTGGAGAGGCAGTCCCAAATTGCTATAAATGTCTTCCTTGAGTTCTTCAAACTGGAAGACAGATTCTTGATAGTGACATGTCCTCATTTGGGAAATAAACGGCTGTATAGACTTTGTCTTCATTCTGAGCACTTTTCCCAATGTCTGACTTCAAGATTCACTTGATTAAGCTTGGACATGGCTTCTAAAGGTTGATCCAATGATAGGACAACATTCCTTATGAAATGGACAACTCTGCTTATCACTATCAGCAGACTTTGCTTATCAGCATAGTTGGCTTGCTCTTTTTCAGATGACTTGGCTCTTTCCCTTTGCTCCATTTGGATGTGATCTTAGCATGATTCTTTGAAGATCTTTTAGGGTATAGTTGTCTTGAACTCTTCAGCATAGTTGGTCCTTAAACTTCAGAACACTTGTTCTGGTTTAACTTTGCTGAGACAACTCTGCTGAACATTTCTTCAGCATACTTGTCTTTCAGTAGATTTAGCAATCTTTCCAGAATTTGAGCCTTGAGGGGACTTGATCTTGATAGACTTCAAAGCATATGTTCCCCCTCAAATTGTGCATCTATTCAACTAAGAGCTGCCTAACATATCAGCTTCTCATCTAGCCTTATGCTATATGTTCTAACATTCTTAAAACATATTCATGCTTGACTTAGGCATGTCTCAGGGGGTTTTGGTATTAAATCAAAATACTTCTCATTTTATTCCCAACAGTTTGCATGATTGGGGTGTGAGTGTGAGCTTTGGTCAATTGAATAGAAGTTAAGTAGTAATTAGCTTAACCGAGAGAGGGTTAATTGCTAGACCGACGACTTTAGACACTAAACGAATAGAGGTCGTCTAGTTTAACTTTGTTGAGACAACTCTGCTGAACATTTCTTCAGCATACTTGTCTTTCAGTAGATTTAGCAATCTTTCCAGAATTTGAGCCTTGAGGGGACTTGATCTTGATAGACTTCAAAGCATATGTTCCCCCTCAAATTGTGCATCTATTCAACTAAGAGCTGCCTAACATATCAGCTTCTCATCTAGCCTTATGCTATATGTTCTAACATTCTTAAAACATATTCATGCTTGACTTAGGCATGTCTCAGGGGGTTTTGGTATTAAATCAAAATACTTCTCATTTTATTCCCAACAGTTTGCATGATTGGGGTGTGAGTGTGAGCTTTGGTCAATTGAATAGAAGTTAAGTAGTAATTAGCTTAACCGAGAGAGGGTTAATTGCTAGACCGACGACTTTAGACACTAAACGAATAGAGGTCGTCTAGGAGTTTGGTGAGAGGGCGTTTCATAAGTATTAGTAACCGTGTTGAAAGTACTTATGAAACACTATCTTATGCGCTTATGGTATTTGGTTATATCCTATAATTGCTAATCAATGCACGATGTTGACCTATGCCTTTCGAGGGGGTTTACACACACATGTGATAGCCTTTAACTTAACCCGAATTCTTAGTAAAATCATGTAATTAGTTCACTAGTTCATTTAATTACTCACAAAATGGAAACACCCGAGGTAATACCCTTCTCTTGCACTTTCCAACGAAAGTTTGATAACTTGTTATTTCTTTTAACCATTTCTCATTATTTTAGTTAATCTAGTTTGATACTTTCGTTCTAATTCCCAAAAATCCAAACAAACGTGTGTAGTTACTACAATATCATGAATACTCTAACTTTAGGGATTCGCTTACACTCAATTAAATCCTTGGAACGAACAAACTACTTGGTCGTACTTACGTACTACAATCGGACCCATACGCTTGTGGGGATCGTATTGTTAAGTGCTTTAAAAAAGTGTTAAAAATGAGACAAGTCAATGGCGCCGCTGCCGGGGATTTAAGCGAGTGTTGTTAGTGAAACTTAGAGTTTGTTGAGTGATATTGATAGTAGCATTTCTTTTTGTTATTTTGTTTTCGTTCATCTTTGTGGGCTTTGACATTTTCTTTTGTAGGTGCATGATCACAAGATCATGTGGAGGAAACTTAGAACCGTTGGATCTTGAGATCGAGGCACACGCAAGAAGAAGGAATCGAAGTAGGAACCGACAACGAGTAATAGAAGAACCATTTGAGATGAAGAACAATGAAGAGATCAATCTTCCACCACTTGGAGATGATGAGCCTCAAAGAGAGAATCCCCAAGTTGGAAACCAAGTTGGAGGGAATCACCCTCAAAACCCTCCACCAAATCTCCATAATCCAAATCCACAATATCCACCTCAAAACCACCCTCCATATCAAAGATATTATCCTTACCCTTATCCACCTCCACAACAAGCCTACAATCCACCACCTCCACCACATCAATACCCACCACCTCAACACCCTTACCCTCCTTACCAATATCCTCACCCTCAACAAATTCAAGAAGAGTGCATTCCTCCTCTTCCTCCACATATAGAAGAGCCTCAACGTGTATACCATGGAAGGCCAATGAGGGAATATTTTGAGCCTCAGCCGAGGGAGCACTACGATGGGTTGGCAAGACCAAGGGTGGAGGCAAACAACTTTGAGATTAGTGCTTCTCTACTACGAATGTTGAGGGAGAGATAATTTGAAGGAAGAACGGAGGAAGGATTTGAGGAAGACCCGAATGAACATCTTGCTCAATTCTTAGAGATGGCCGACACTCTCAAGCAAAATGGAGTGTAGGAAGATGCTGAAAGATCTCTACGTTTCAACAAGGTCCAAATGAGGGGATCAAGGAAGCATGGGAAAGGTTTACGAATCTTCTCATCACATGCCCCCATCATGGATTTCCAATAGAACAAACAACATGTTGGTTCTTTAGTGGGTTACGAGCGGAAGATCAACACCACATTGATGCTTGTGCGGGGGGTTCAATTTGGCGGAAATCGGTGGATGAGATCAATGACATAATGGAATGGATATCAAGCAATACTTTCAAGATGAGAGTAGACCGTGGAGAAAGAAATCGGGTAGCTCAAGTGGATGACAATGATAGCATGAAGGCAATTGATGAGTCGGATTTAGTGCATATTTTTGTGCCTTAAATGAATATTTCTTGTGAATTAATTTGATATTTTTGTGCATTATTCGACTCGTTATTTTGTGACTTCAATTACCTAGATATTTTTATTTTCTTATTTTATTCAGGTAAAAATTGGAGCATTTTCATGGGAATGAAGTACACGTAATTATGCAAGTCGGTTGGTTGGTTACTGAAGTCAAAGAAATTGAAAGGATGCTAAAGAAAGTTGAGCCTAATTGATTCTATTGGGCTATTTTAAATCAAAGGAGAAGATTAATCCTAAAGGCTTAGGCCCATTAGTGGGCATCTAGCCCAGAATGGGCTTTTGAGGGATGAAGGCTTTGTAAACACACACATGCACAGCGCTGCCATTGGGAGAATTAAATGGAGCACGAATTATCAAGTTGGGCCCATGGTGATGGGCCTGAATTAGTTTTTGGGGGAAAAGGAGGAAACACACGGAAAGGGGAAAGAGATAGCCGCGAATCAGGACGGAAGCAAGCAGGAAGTCAACGCGGGTTTCTTTTTGGCTTTTGGAAGAGGACGTTGCTACTGGCCGTGACATTGGAATGCATAGAACAAGACATTGATTTTAAATGTTTCTTTGATTTGGTTTGATTACTTTTACCCATTCCTCTGTACCGACTTTGTTGATCATGGATTCATTATGTGATTGTATTGTTTCCTTGATTATGCTTAGCTAATTTCTTTATTCTAGCCCGAGGACGTAAAACCTCATATTGATTATGCCTGTTTAATTAAACAATTCCTGGTTAATTTTGATTTGTATCTCGATTTTGTTGTTATTTGAGTAGATGCTATGCGTGTTTGAATTAGGAGTTTAATAGGCTTGATCACCCAATTTTATTCCTATTTCATTTCTAGCTATCCTATAATTTATAATCCGTAATTGTTATAATATTGTAGGGATTGTAGCAACTAAGGCAGAACACCTTAGGGAGTAGTAACATTTAGGTTGCATGAAACGAGCGTCTCGTATTCATGGTCTAATTTATCCTATTGTTTTAATTCTTGAATGTGTCTCTCGAGTTGAACCTTAGATACATGTTTTAGGGTTATTCGTAGGGATAGATTAATTGGGGGTCGTACCTGCTGATTAATTAAACGTAAGAAGCAATTCGAACTAGTTTGGTCGTACCACTGGTTTAGGGATAAGATTCGAGAATAAATTGAGTTAACCGGGTTCGTTGATTAAATTGGTATAATGAATTGAGGGAACACTATCCGAGGGCTAGATCGTTCTTATTATTTGAATTAATATTATTTTACCTGCTCTTTGTTATTATTTCCTTGCTATTTAGTAGACATTAGTTCACTAATCCAACCCCCCCTTTTTATTGCTTTCGTACACAAATTAATTCGGTTAATTTACACCGTTCCCTGTGGATCGACTCTTACTTGCCCTACTATATTAGTGGGTAGTTAAGGAATTATTTTTGGGTGCCGGCGACAGCACACCAAATTTTGGCGCCGCTGCCAAATCCCGAGTTCACCACTATTGAGATCAATGACATAATGGAATGGATATCAAGCAATACTTTCAAGATGAGAGTAGACCGTGGAGAAAGAAATCGGGTAGCTCAAGTGGATGACAATGATAGCATGAAGGCAATGATGGCTACACTCATAGAAAAGGTGAATGTTTTATCTCAATCAAGAGATAATCATTTACCCTTTGGGCAAGTGGATCCTCAAATGTGTCCTATTGAAGAGGTGTAATACATGGGTCAACAAGGATACCCACAAAATTCTCAAGGGAATCGACAATATCAAGGGCAACCACCATATCAAAATCGTGCTCAAGGATATCAAGCTCCTCCTCAAAACCGATTTCAAAGGCAATCTTCATCATCTCAAGGACAAGGGGGTCCATCTCCTCAATACCAAACTCCTCAAAACTCAAATTTCCGGAGGAATGATAATTTGTCCTACTCTAATCCTAAAAGTGTTATTCCATATCCTCCCGGATTTGATCCCGGAGCAAAACTTCCAAGTGAAGAAGGGAAGTCCGCCACGGACGAGCTTCTTGCACTCCTCATGAAGAAGATGGATACAAGTGAGAAGAAATCTGAAGCAAGCGACTCCATCCTTGCTCAACTTATGAGTAATCAAAAATCAAGTGACTCCATCATTGCTCAACTTGTGAGTAGTCAAAAGTCAACTGACTCCACCCTTGCTCAACTTATGAGTAATCAAAAGTCAATGAAATTTCAATTGGGGCAATTGACATCTTCAATCGGATATCAACATACAAAAGGTAAATTGCCCTCAAATACCGAGGTAAACCCACGTGAACATTGTAATGTTATTACAATTTCAAGTGGTGAACAATATGGAGTTTCTTCAATGTCAAGTGAAGTGGAAGAGAATGAAGGGATGAAGGAAAAAGAAAGAGAAGAAGAAAAAGTTGAAAGTGGAGAGGTTATCCCAAGAATTCCAAAGTGGAGAATTGCCAAAGATTTGAAAAAGAAGAAGTTTGAGGTACCTTGTGATAAATGGGGGATGCCCATTACATATGAGCCACTTCCATATCCGGGAAGATATATGAAGAAGATGGATGAAAAGTTTGGAAAGTTTTTAGATATTTTCAAGAAAATCCACATTGATCTTCCACTTTCGGATGCTTTAGAGCAAATACCTCATTTCATGAAGTTTCTAAAGGATGCAATAGCAAACAAGAAGAAGCTAGTGGATGATGAGAAGATCAATTTGACCGAGGAGTGTAGTGCTATCCTTCAACGAACTCTTCCCGAAAAGCTCAAGGATCTGGGTAGTTTCACTCTCCCATGTGAGATTGGTGATGGTCCCATGATGAAGGCTCTTTGTGATTTGGGAGCTAGCATCAATTTGATGCCACTTTCAATCTTTAAACTTTTGGGACTTGGAGAAGTAGTGCCCACATAAATTACTATTCAATTAGCGAATCGTTCTATCACACATCCTAAAGGGATCATTGAAGATGTATTGGTGAAGATTGACAAATTTATCATTCCGGCCGACTTTGTGGTGCTTGATATGAAAGAAGATGCAAATATCCCATTGATTCTTGGGAGGCTGTTTCTTGCCACGGGGGAGCAAATATCAATTTGAGAAAATGGGAGGTAACATTGGAAGTGAATGGAGAGAAAATCATTTTTTCCAAGTATGGCTCAATTGCGAGTTCCCCAAGAAAGAAGGAATATTCCTCCATCAAAGAATTGGACATTTGTGTGAAAGAGCCCTTACCAAAAGTCCCATTGAAAGATCCGGAAGATGATAAAAAAATGAAGCAAACACCCAAACTTGAGTTTTCTTGAGCAAAACTCAAGTTTGGGGGAGTTTGATAAGAAGAAGAGTTTTGGTGAGTTCCAAGAGGGTAGTGAAGATGAAAATGGAAGAAGGAAGAGTTTGAAGGAGAGAAAGATCGAAAAAGGTTTTGACATTGGAGATACGGTGGTATGGGGCACTATGGGAATGATGGAAGTCCTTGGAAAGATTAAGCTCAAGGAACGCAAAATGTTGGTCATGAAGAAATTGGCCTATGAAGGAGGCGTTGCATTGGAAATTGATGAGGACAAAGTGATCATCACCGATGAGCACAATGTTAAGCACTACCATCCTCCATTCAAAGAAAGGGAAGTTTGAACTTGTTAAGTTCCGTCCGGCATAGGGCGTTAATCCTAGCACTAAATGGGAGGCAACCCATTTTTACTTGCTTTATTTCATTTCTTGTCCATTTTTTTGATTTTTTAGTTTAGTTGATGTGTTTGTGAGTTTTGATATTAGTTGGAGGAGCTTGGATCGAATGAATATGTGGATTGAAAGTGGAACCTTGTGCTTGGAAGAAGGTGTAGCTATAGCAACGAAAGAATTACAACACGAGGGTGAAATTTACAACTAGATGATCAATGAAAGATCCAAAGTATCAAATGACATGAAATGAATTCTTCTTCCTCAATATACATTCTAAAAAATGATCACAAGTTCAATATTGAAGATCCAACTAATTACTCACGCATGCTCAATACACAACAACAAGTGATGGTGATGACAATATCAAAATGTTCAAGTTCAACTCCCTAGATATAGTGTTTCTCTCAAACACTCAAATAAATTAAGGACAATAAGCACTCATCAATCAAATCATGCATTGCAATTCCCATATGCTTGCCCAAACTCTACCATCTTTCCACCACAAACATGTTCAACAATGAGATCAACAGGGCTTACCCAAGGACGTAACATTTGCTCTTTGGACGGGGTATGATGAATATGGAAGAAGTGACTTGTCTAGTGGAGAACGAAAGTTATTTTTCAACAAATCAAGCTCATGCTCTTAAGGATTACAACCCTTCATTCTCACTTTTCATTTAAGTTCCTCAAATGCATTCATCTCCTCATCTTTTTCTAGCCAATTTATTTTCTTTTTAAGCTCTTGGGGCTCATTGTCCCTCTTTTACGGTCGCGAGAATGGAGGGGAGGGCGGCGACAGTCAATTTGTGGCATGGCAGCCTCGAGAACGGAGAGAGAGGGGGAGGGAAAGACGGCGAGCTATTTGTGGGGTGGAGGGAGGCGGTCGGCCGCAATAATGGAGGAAGAAGGTGAGGCGGCCGTGGTCGCAAGACAATTTGGGAGGGAAGATGGCGACGACCGACTGGCGCTTGGGACGGCGGCGGCGTGGGGAAGTGAAGAAAATGGTGTGGTGGTGTGAATTGAAGGAAGAAGGGAGTAATGAGAGAGAGGATAAGAAATTGAGTTAGGCTTTACATTTAAATGGAGAAGTGTATCTATAATATAAATTAAATGTGCAGAAGGGTATGTTAGATATTTTGTGGGAGTACATTTAACTTATGCCACTTTGAGGGGGTGTATGTATCGCGGGAGTTGACTTAATAAAGCTGGAGGGGTATATATCCTGGGCCGTGAAAAATCAAGGCAGCCCTTTTATTTACATTGTAGCCGTGAGGTATGGAACAATTAATTGCTATTAGAAGATAAGGGTGTAAACAAGTCGAGTAGTGTTGAGCTCGAAACTCGATTCGATTATTATATTTGAAGCTCGAAACTTGACTCGGTCGAGTCTAAAAATTTGAAGATCGAGTTTGACTTGACTCGATTATCTATATAATTTTCAAATTTAATTTTAAAACATATTTTTTTCTAAAATAAACTCGAGCTCGACTCTGCTCGATTACTCGTATATAAATATAAATTATATATTAATGGTAAAATAGTAAATATTGTTTAAATTCGATTAGGTTCGCGAGCCTTTCGAGTTAAGTATTTATGAACTCGAACTCGATAGACGATAGCTACTCGAGTAGCTCGAAACTCGACTCGACTCAATTAATTTCGAGTCATTTTCGATCTTTTTTCGAGTTGAGCACAAGTAGGCTCAACTCATTTACACCCATATTTGAAGATAGGAAAGGAAAAGATATTGACAAATAGGTAGGTTTTAGGAGATTAGATTTATTGGTTTAGTTTAACTATTCTTATATTTATTAAAAAAAAAATAGTTGAATATTCACTACAAATTTTGGCCCTTGTACCGAGGGATTTTTCTGAGGAAAAAGATCCCTCGAAAAATGGGTATAATGAGTGAGGGAAAACACCGAGGAAAATAAAATCTCTCGCTAATTGACGAGGAAAATTAAATCCCTCGGCAACTGTGCAATTTCCATCAAAAAGTTGCCGAGGGAAATAAAATTTCTCGCTAATTAATGAGGAAAATTAAATCCCTCGGCAACTGTGCAATTTCCATCAAAAAGTTGTCGAGGGACTAGCCCTCGGGAATAAGGCATGTCAATATATATATAAATAAAAAATACGCCCTCCGTCCCAGGATTTTGTGCATGATTTGACCGGCACGGAGATTAAGAAAATGGAATATAGCGATGTGTATGGTGGAATAAAGGAGGGGTATTATTGGTAATTCATTGACTAAAGTGAATAAGATTTGACTAAAGTTATAAATTTGGTTAAATTGTGGGCCCAAATAGAGTGACATTTTTTAAATTAGATAAATGTTGTAAGGATAAAAATTATGTGAGTTATTTTATTTTTTTGAGTGTGCAAATAATGTTGGGACGCCCGATTAAGCAAAGTGTGTAAATAATCACGGGAAAGTTATTAGCAATCATTGAGAGTGAAAGTGAAGTCTGCTTTTAAGTTTAAAGCCAAGGTTCGAAAACCGCAATATACTTTGAATATATCTTAAAATAAGAAAATTTTAAAAGAAACGGTTAATTTCTTCATTAATTTCTTAACCATAATATGCATGATACATTTAATTTAGATATCATTCTTAAGTTTGTTATGATTTGAAATGAGTAATAATTATATAGGATCGGAGTACATTGTATTTTTTTTTTAATTTTAGATTTTAATTAGAATATTAAATTTTTTTATTTACACATTTTCCGATTTAATTAATAATTTTTAATGAGATTTTTTTAAATTATAAAATTTATTACACTTATATTTCCAGACAAAATATGATATAAATTTGACCCTAAGAGATAAATTAATTGAAAAAAAATAAAAGAAATATTTAAAGGTCTAAAATACGAGACATAAAATAAAATTATAGTATAATGGAATGAAATTAATACATTTGTTTTCTTACCGTTGAAAATAAAAGGTTACTATTATTTATTGTTATTCGAAAAAATACAACAAAACAAAAGGTAAAATAAAATAGCAAAAAATTAAAATTAAACTAAAATGTTGTAAACAAAAAATTAAATAAAAAAAATAGAAAGAAAAATTAAATAAAATTTTGAACTAAAAAAATAGAAAGAAAACGAAACATAAATTTTAAACTAAAAATAAAACAAAAATCAACAAAAAAAAAATGGCTTATATATATGGTTAAATAGTACGGAGTACATGAATTATTAAAAAATATAAATGTATTAAATAAACAATCAAATCAAATAATACATAAATTATTAAAAAAATGTATTATTAAAAAAATAAACTGAAAATATAATATATACTATATTAAAGGCATTCAAACTATAAGTGAAAATAGCTCCTAGCCTAACGACAATAGGAGCATCCATAATAAGCATTATCCTAATCCAGAGGTTCGTGTTCAACTCCTCCCCAATTTTATTTTGTTGTGACATTAATAAATGGTTTGTGAATGAGAAGTGATATTTTTTTTTAATTTAATGTTATGTTATTTTTTTTTATGAATTTAATTTTGATCGTCTAAAAAATTGATGGAAGAGCGAATTGTAAGCATTAGCAACTATGTTCACGAGTTCCCTATCTTAAAAATTTAATAGTAATTAAATAAATTAATTAAGTGTACATCTAAATCTGAAAAGAGATTGATATACACATTTACGTGATAGTGTATAGCATATATTCAGACATTTTGCTAAATTAAAAACATGGGCATATACTTGTACCATAAGGTGCATGACAACATGACATAAACATTTCCAATATCTCAACCCGCAAGGCACGTCTACCCACCCATAAAAATGTTGGTTTATAAGAACAAAAATATAATTTATTTCGTAAAAAAAATAAAAAAAATTAATGTCTTCACCTTTCGCAAAAACTTATATGCAATATTGCATACATGCAATATGACTAATTAAGGTAAGTTAGGTCAAAATTCGTGGGTCAACGCGGGTCAACATGGGTCAGCCTTAATTAAAATATTTATTTTCACTCTAATATACTATTATTTTACTACATGACCAAAACTATGTTACTACAAGAACTAAATTTTGTCACTACAAGGTCAAAAGTGTATTACTACAAGTCCAAAAATATTTTGGACACTTATTTTTTTGGGGCAAAATTACTAAAATAATTTTGACTTATTCGGCTACTACATGACTAAAACAATCTTACTGCAAGACCAAAATTTTATTACTACAAGGTCAAAAGTGTATTACTACATGTTCAAAAATATTATAGAGACTTTATTTTTTGGTGAATTTTTCAGAATGGTTTGACATGTAGTATTAAATTTTTGGCCTTGTAGTGGTAATATTTTGGCCTTGTAGTAACAATATTTTGGTCATGTAGTAAACCACCTGTTTGCAATCCGCGAATTTTTTGGGCAACCCGGATCCAGGCTTATGACCCGCGAATTTTTTTAAATTGACTTAATTTGACTTTTGGATTTAGAGTTTTGACTTGCCTAATTAGGATGAAATGCATGTATACAATATTTTACATAAGACTAACCCTTCACCTTTTATGAATGCAAGAGATACTATAATCAAATTTGCTATTTTTCAGTATATATATTTTTTCATGAAACATAAAAAAAATGAAATGTTTATTTTGATGTAATGAAAAACATTAGCTCATATGATTAAAATATTAATTACAATTAGTAAAATACTAACATTGTTTAATTTATAAAGTGTTTTTTATACGAACTAATAATTTTATTCATATAAATCATTATTTCTCGTTATATATTTCTTTTTTTCTTTTTATATATATATAAATGAGTTAAACTTAAATCAAAATTGCAATAGCCGCACAATTATACATGCAATTGATACATATGCATGTTAATGATGCATCGTTTGGATTTAACTTTGGCTGAAGAGTATACAGATTCCTCTCTCTAAAACATCTCTCTCGGGGTTGCTTAGGAAATAAGCACCGCCCAAAAATCCAAGGGCGGAGGCAGGATGAAAATTTAAGATGGGCTGGAAGCAAAAAAAATAAATACGATAGAAAAAAAAAAGTAAAATTTTTTTTTACATGCGTTGCACCCCACGATTCTTTATCTTATAGAATCATCGATAGGATCAATGTCTTCAAACAATTTTCTTTCAAAATAAACAACCATAAAATCAGATAATCACTCTCCATTTTATTTCGAAAAACACTTTTGACATGCTTCATAGCTGGAATTTTGACATGTTTCATAGCTGAAAATGCTCGTTCAGTCGTGGCAGTGGTAACAAGAAGTGTCAAAACAAGATGAATCAATCTTGTAATTAAAGCATACGTTTGTGTCTTGTTGGTCTCAACTAACTTATGGGATAGTTCAGAAATAGTTGACAGATTTTAAAATTTTTATTGAGAAGGTATATCAATTTTGTAATGCTGCAATTCAAATCTCAGACGAATCATCCATTACCTATTATCAAATTAAATAGTTTTCACTTCAATTCTTTGCTTCTCGATTATCCATTACCTATTATCAAATTAAATACACAATTAGTCAATTGATCATAGAAATACATTAATTAATGTCACTAAAAAAAAGTGAACATAAAAAGAAATAAATTAAATCATTCATAATTATTTATGTTATTCCTTCTACACAATTAAAACAATGCTACTGTAACTTTTAAAAAACCCAATCCAAACACTATGTTCTAAATTTTATTTTCTAATTTAAATAAGATAGTGGATATATGATATATTATTCATCATTCCCAATTTTCTGCTATAATTTTTTAAAAACTCAATTCAAAAACACTATATCTCAAAATTTGTTTTCCAATTTCCTATTCACTTTATAATATTTAAAAATATAATGATAGTGGTGGCCTGTTGTAGACAGTAGATGAATATTGCTTTGGAATTTGGGGGCCACAATTCATCTACTAGTAATATCATTAAAAAACAGATAGAGCACAGTAGCACACGACTCACGAAAAACTCTCAAAATTGAAAACCTACTCTTTTTGTCAAAAAAAAAAATCAAATATTTACCTAGTGCAAAGCGGCGACGCGACACGGAGTGACGGAGGCGGAGAGGCGGCTGGCGGCCCGGCGGGAGAGTGGAGCGCCGGAGCGTCAATTGCAGAGGTAAAACTTTTTTGCTGTCGGCCGCGTGTCAATGGAAATAGCAGCGTTTTTTTTTTTTATAGGTTTGAAATGGAAGGAAATTGGGGATTTTAGTGTGGGTTTGTTAATTAAGTGAATTTTAAAATTGTGCAAAGTGTTAAATATGTTTATTTTACATGTAATTATACCAAACTTAGTGTAGTTAGATGGTAAAAACTCTTGCAAACAAATTTTATAAAGGTCTTGGGTTCGATTTTGATAGGCTACATTTTTTTTTATATATATAATTTTTTAGTAATTTTTTTTTTTTTTAAAATAGGGTGGGCTACAGCCACCCTTAGCCATTGAAGGGATCCGCCCTTGCAAAAATCTCCACCGCCCACACCGCTCATCTTCTTCCTTCTTCATCGGCTCGTTAGACCGTCGCCCATCACTGTTGGAAAATCGCCGACCTGTAGAAGAGTCGTTCCCCTGTTGGGATCAATGTGTAGATCCTCTTCGACGGAGCCACGGTGACCGTATGGTTGAGTTTCTTCCGTTGATCCCATTTTACATTTTTGTTTTTTATTGTTGTTGTTTTCTTTAATGCTTTATTTCCTGTTTTATTTACAGTTGTTTTTTTATCTTCCCTTTTATGGGTCCTTTCCCCTGTTGTGGGTCTTCCTCCCCCTGTTGTGGGTTCTTGTTGTTTGGAAGTTGCGTTTGGTTGATAAGGTTTCTCCTTTGACACTGGTTGTCCATGGGTATCTTCTATGATTTGGGGAGTTTGTAGCGCGAGTCGTAGTGGGCGACAATTTGTTTCTCTTTCGAAGCAGATTTGCTATCTTTCTTGATCGAAGAATCCGATGGATTGCTTGTGTGACTCTCCACTCTCTCCAGATTGAGTTTGGAATATGAGTCTTTGGTAGAGTTTATATGTAATAGATAGGTGAGCGTGAGATGCAATTTCAATATTCCTATCTTGTAATTCTACCTTAAAAAAAAAAAAAAAAAGATACATATGCATGTTTTCCTTAAATTTCTTGTATTAAGGTCTTTCTACACTTGTGTGCACCAATTATATCACAATTTTAATTTAGTTATAATGTAATAAGTAAAAAAATTAATTGAATAATTGAAGATATATATCTAATTTATTTAAAATTTAATTGTATACAATAATTTCTCTTATTAAAAGCTTGAGTAGTGCTCCTTCCATTCCACCCTAAAATACTTACCCAATTTGAATGCCTCTCATAAAATTTTCATTTTCTTAATGTCGAAATTTACTATTTCACTCTACCATTATTTTTCATTACATTCTCTCTCTACCTTTTCTTCTTTTTACATCTCTTTATATTAACTATCCACTACATATTTTATATCATATTAATTCTTTAATCTTTATACAAAAAGCAAATAAGAAATTTATGATGGAACGGATGAAGTATATATTTTCGAAATGTGTATATATAATTGTGAGGTTTATCTCAAATCTCCAAGACCAGACGGGTTCGACTCGTCTGGTAAGGATCAGGTAGATTCTAGTCTACTACTGTACTCGTCTGTTGGGCAGATCAGTCGAGGTACTTAGTCGATAGAAGTCTTCTGAAGGACTCAGTTGTTGGGCGTATCAGCTGGTGGAGTCAGACAAGTTAACTTAGACCAGATCAGATGATGTGGAGGAGTCCAATCAGATGAGATGGGGTTGCGTAAGAATCAGACGAGTTGGGAAGACCAGACAGGTTGGACCAGATCAGTCGAGTTCTGTTAGCAGGGTTAATTTTTGGCTAAGTGTTGACTCGTCTTGTTTGCAAGATCAAGTGAAGGGCAAGGAGGTCATTTCAGATTGGGTCACGCTGAAGGTGTGAGTTTGTTACATGGTTGTAACAGAATCCACGTGGCAATCTACACGCTTTCCGCACACGCTGCAATCACCATTGGCAACCTATAAATACCCCATTGCTTGTAATTGTAATCTTTGACGAGTACGAGCATTCGTTTTGAGAGTTGAGAGTTCACGAGTGAAGTGAGGATAAATTCCCTTTCCGAGTGATGAGTGTGTAAACATCTCTTGAACTAATCAAATTGAAGTCGTGTGTCAAGTGGATGTAGACCACATTGATCGAACCACTTAAATCGTTCTTGTGCTCTGTTTTTCTATTTTCGTTTATATTTGTGAATTGCCATGCTTTCTTTGGATTGAATATTGGCCGATTATTTTGCTTGTGATTGGAGACGTCTAATCGAAGTTGAATTATCATTGACAATCGTAACAATAATTGTGGAATAACACGATAATTAAACTTAGACATATGAAAACTAAGAATTAGGGGCAAGATGAAAAGGGGCTATTGAAGGAAAAGTATTAACAACCTTGGTCCAAATACTTGTTTAATCATGTCATCTTTTTTCCCAAGCGACTTCCTTCATTACAAATATACAAGTAGTCCCTTAACTTGTCTGTACACTCACACGTGACGTTCAAGAAATGTACACAAAGCGCCATTATTGATACAACCAATAAGTGTCTCAATATGCATGAAACACGACTTTGAGGTTACCCGTTTCATTCACTCGTTTTTTTTGGAAATATTTGTTGGCGAGTGTATTAAATAATAGCCTTAATAGGTAAATGGGAGGTAAATTAATTGAATATAAACGAATAACGGAGTTCAAAAAAAAAAGATTATGATACAATATAGAAAACAAATGCTAATTTCGTTAACAAATGTTTATTTTGACATTCTATGCAATGACGCTTTAGTCTTTTTTTTTTCCATAACTTATTCCAATTTTACCCTTCTTTTACTTTCTAAAATATTTATATTATAATTTAAGAGATCTCTCATTCTTATTTTTTCTCACATGATAAGACTTCTTTCAATACAAAATTGACAATATATGAAGATAAATAATCAATTAAGGATAATTTTGTCAATACATATAACAATTTTTTTTTTTTAAAAGGTTAAAGCATAATTTATTTGTGAATAACATTTCTAGAGTATATATAGAGACCTTTTTTATTATATTAATATATGTTATTTTTAGATGTCTTTCTTACTTTCTTTTTAAAAATTTCTCAATTTCCTTTCGCATCTTAAATTCATGACTTCACGACCTAGGTAATGGTGTTTCAAGTTTCAACCCTTCGAGCTTATGTAATTCATTTACTTACGGGTCTTTTAAACACTCTACAAACTACCCTTTCTTTTAGATATGGAGTCCTTTTATATTAATTTGATGGTTTATGAAAGAAATATGCAGTAAGCAGAAAAACATAATGTTTAAAGATCATGTACGATTGACATATTATATGATCTTGGAATGTATTAGAGAGTTTATGGATGGTAAATATGGGTACTACTAAAAAATAATGGTAATATATTTTCTTAATTTTTAGGATGAAGTAGTTATATTTATTTGATAATTTAAGAAAAAAATAAACTACAAAATTGTATTACATGACTGATATCTTATATGATCTTGGCAAAGTATAAATAGATAGCTTATAAAATGATAAGGTGTGCGTGTGACGTCAATAATTGTTCTCAACACACAAAATTTGTTAAGCTTTTGTCATGTCCTCGAATATCTTATAAAAGTTTTTATAAACACAGATTCAAATAAAAAATAAATATGAATTCGATAATTTTAATTTGAACTCGTCTTATTAAAGAAAATGTTAATACTAGTACTACGGCTGATATTCTGCGTACTTGTTAGACTAATCAAGCAATTAGTTTAATTAGTTAGTTATCCAGTAGTTATTAAGTTGTAATCATATATTAGTTAGTTATCTAAAGTTTTCTTGTATAAATATGAGTCAAGTGTCTTTACATTTTCTCATTGAAGGATTATTCTCACTCTCACATGATATCGGCATTTTCTGAGAAAAACCATACTCTTCGCACTACCCTAATTGGTATGTTGACACCGGTGCTTCCTCGCATATGGTTCCCTCTTCGTCGACTCTTAATTCTGCTCGCCCTGGTGGTGGTCGAGGCTAGTTTAATTCTCGTGGTCGCGGTTTTTCTGATCGATGACGTGGTCGTTTTCCTCCTCGATGTCAAATCTGCAGATTTGAGGGCCATTTAGCTGACTCTTGTCCTCAAAGATTTATTACTCCTTCTGCTCGTCAGACCAACTTGGTATAGGTGCTTGCCCCTAGCCTTGCCATCATCTTCATCATCTCCGCTTGCTCCCACTCTGTGCTCGCTATGTATCCCCTTCGTCCACTCCACTCTAAACCCTCTATTGGTCGCCCATTTGCTCATCCTCACATCCGATGCGTACTCGCTCAAAGGATGGCAACTCCAAATCAAAACACCCTTCATCTACCTCCTTTCTTGTCCATCGTAACTTGTTCGCTGCCACCCATGACACCGCATAACCTAAAGGTTTCAAGTCTGCTGCCAAATCTCCGCACTAGCTAGCTGTCTGCTGCCATGGATACTGAACTTCAAGCTCTTTACAAAAACAACACTTGGAATTTGGTCTCACACCATCCGGACACCTATGTGGTAGGATCAAAATGGGTCTTCCAAACTAAGTTCCTCGTCGATGGTTTTGTTGACCGTCACAAAGCTCGCTTGGTCACTCAGGGTTTCACTCAGTTTCTTGGTTTCGATTACGATCACACCTTCAGTCCGATCGTCAAATCCACTATTGTTCGTGTGATCCTCTCCTTTGATGTCATGAATAAATGGTCGTTGCATCAATTAGATGTCAACAATGTCTTTCTTCATGGTCTACTTGATAAACTAATTTATATGAGTCAACCACCTGGTTTTGTGGATCCTCTTCGGCCAAACCATGTATGTCGCTTAAATAGAGTTATTTACGGTTTGAAACAAACTCCTCGCGCCTGGTTTCAACGCTTTTGTGATTTCTTGATCGTCCTCGGCTTCAAGGAAAGCAAATCTGACACTTCCTTGTTCATCCTCGTCTCAGGCCGTATCCTTCTTTACCTTATTGTCTACGTTGATGATATCATTATCACTGGTAACGACAAAACTTTTGTTGCTCATACTGTTTCCAGAATTAGCAAGGAGTTCGCAATAAATGATCTTGGTCGCCTAAATTACTTTCTCGGTCTTGAAGTCACCTACACCGACAATGGTCTTTTCCTTGGTCAAACTAAATATGCTAATGACATCCTTACTCGCGCTGACATGCTCGACTCCAAACCAGTAGCAACTATGCTCTCCCCAACTAATCTTCTTCAGTTGGATGGCCAAGCCTTCTCTGACCCAACGCTCTTCTGATCTCTTGTCGGTTCCCTCCAATACCTCACCATTACTCGCCTGGATCTGTCATTTGCGGTCAACACAATTAGTCAATTTCAAGCTCGCCCAACCACAATCCACTTTCAGGCAGTTAAACAAATTCTTCGATACGTAAAAGAAACGATCGATCTTGGCCTTTAGTTCTCGTCTGGTTCCTCCTCGCTGGTTGGCTACTCTGATGTTGACTGGGCACACTGTCTAGATACTCGATGTTCAACTTATGGGTACTCTATATTCCTCGACTCCAACCTTGTCTCTTGGGGAGCTAAGAAACAACCCACTGTCTCTCCCTCAAGCTGTGAATATGAGTACCAGACAATGGCGAACACATCCTCCTAAATGGTCTGGTTATGCTAGCTTCTACACGAACTTTGTACTCTCCCACTAACTGTTCTAACACTTCTCTACGACAACAAAAGTGCTCTAATCATCTCTCAAAATTCGGTTGCCCATAAACGAGCAAAACACCATCGACATTGACTATCACTTTGTTCTCAAGCTTGTCTCCGCTGGTCACCTACATACTCAGTTTGTTCCATCAAATTTATAGCTCGCGAACATTTTCACCAAAAACCTTCCTCGTCCACTCTTTGAATATTTTCGTTACAAGCTTCGCGTCTACTCATTTAACACTACTCGCTCCTCGCCACCTACTGTTCACATCTCTTCGCTTGAGGGGGATATTAGACTAAGCAAGCAATTAGTTTAATCAGTTAATTAGTGGTTATTAAGTTGTAATCATATTAGTTGGTTACCCAAAGTCTTCTTGTATAAATATGGACCTAAGTACCTTTACATTTCCACGATGAAACTCTCATAGTACTTAACTTTAACACATCGTGTAATTAACACTGAACTTGGACAATTAATTTCAATTTTATCATTATGACTTTTTTTTTTAAGTTATTATTCTTATTTTATTTTTGAAAATAAAACAATCTCGTGTTACTTTATATTTTCTCTACTTTATTTATTTTATACTCTACTCTATCTATTTTATACAAATGAATGCTCTCCTCCGTCCTATTATTAATTGAACATTTACTGTTTGCACGAGTTTTAATGTAAAATTGTTTATTAACATTAAAAGTGATACAATTGACTTTTAATTAGGAGAGATGTTATGGACACTTCTACTTCATTGAGAGATAATCTTCTACTTATGTGTAAAAACTAATGAAATGAGTGTAAATAATAGATGCTTAAAAGAGATTTTTAAAGAAATAAATAATAGGTAGCAATATGTTCGAATAATAATGAGACAAACGTTTTTTTAACAAATGTTCAATTAATAATGAAATCAGGGGAGTATTAGTACTTCTTAAAATCAAGTACCCTTATAAATGGAATTGAAATTATAAAATTGGGGGTAAATATAATTTTTTCCCTTTTTAAATTGTACATGTTTGATTTTGATCATCAAAGTGACTTTAAAATTAGTCTTCCATATTTATAAAACTCATTATTTTAGTCATTTTAGCAATAAACATAAATGATTTTTTTTTTATCTAAATTAAAGACTGGACACTTTTGAACGGACAATATCGTTATTAAAATTTTGTGCACTATCAAAATCACCTCACTGTCATCAACCTTAAAATGGATGGGATTACCTCGGGTTACTAGTAAAACAATGAAACACTGAGTTATGTAAATATAAAATACTAATTTTAAAGTTTTTAAAATTTAGAGGACAAAAATCAAAATTGACACAACTTAGGGGAAAAATGTATTTTCCATAAATTTGGAGTATTTTTTGCACCAAAACTTATATGCAATATTGCACACATGCATTTCAGTCATTCACACACATGTTCTTTATAAATACACCCACAAGCTTAATTTACACACATTTTTTATAAATACACCCACAAGCTTAATTCACACACACGTTTTTTATAAATGCACCCACTGACATAAATTGAACATGGTCGTTTTCTCCGAACAGTTTTCGGTCACCTCAGGCCGCGGTCGGACGCTGCAATTTACGATGACCTTAATCCTTAAATATTTTATATTTCTTTAAATATTCTTTAATACTAATTATTATGGGTCAATGTTATTTTGTATTACGTGCAATAATATATCTTACTACATGCAATAATATATGTTACTATATATTATAATGTGGGTTACTTAATCAATAAAAAAAATATAAAAATATAAAAGAATCAGTATTACTATATAAAATTGTGTTATTACTACATGTAATAATTTGTTTTACTACGTAAAAAATTATATGTTACTACATACTACAGTTTGAATTACTACATTGAATAGACGTTTGTTACTATATGTAACTTTATCAAATGATCTAATATTTTTTGCATCATTCTACGTACAATAAAACATTTTGTATTACAACATGATTATTGTGTTTACTACATTCGATAATATATGTTACTACGTATTATAATGTGAGTTACTAACATCAATAAAAACACTAGAAAAAACGTGTTACTAAATAAAAGAATTTGTATTATTATATAAATAGTTTGTGTTATTACTACATAAAATAATGTGTATTACTACATATTACAATTTGAATTACTACATTTAATATCCCGCGTTCGACAATAAAAAAAAAGATAAAAAAATCACAGAAACGAGTAAAATAAACGGATTAAAAATTTCGAATTAAGCTGTTAGTGGGTGTATTTATAAAAAATGTGTGTGTGAATTAAGTTTGTTGGTGTATTTATAAAAAATGTGTGTGAATTAAGTTTGTGGGTGTATTTATAAAGAACATGTGTGAATAACTGAAATGCATATATGCAATATTTCATACCAGACTAGCCCATTTTTTTGGGGCAATATATACAAAAAAATGTGTGTGCAAATGCGGGAAACGTGCAATTCATTGGGTATAAACTACTACTCCATAATGCAAATCTATAAAACGATACCTCTACAAAAAATGTTCAGTTTTTCTTTATTTTTTTTCGATCAGAAGAATTTAGTTACATTTCTCTTTAAATAGCGGTTAAATCAACAAATTCAATCACATTCAAAGCAGTCGCTCGAAATTCATACCCGCCAAACCCTGAATTTCCCCTACCCAATATTCCTTGAATTCCCAGTTTTCTGTTACTCTCGATCGATTTCAATGAGGCTCGGATTCACGCCGCGGTCCTCCGCCGCCGGAAAATGGCTCGGCTTCGTCACTGCCGTTTGGGTTCAAGCAATTTCCGGAAACAATTACACCTTTTCTAATTACTCCGACGCCCTCAAATCCCTAATGGAGCTCACTCAGCTCGAACTCAACAACCTCTCCGTCGCAAAAGACGTCGGTAAAGCCTTCGGGATATTCGCCGGACTCGCTTCCGACCGCCTCCCTCCCTCCCTCATTATATTCATCGGCTCCATTATAGGCTTCATCGGCTATGGCGTCCAGTGGCTCGTCGTGAGCCGCCGCATCCAGCCTCTCCCTTATTGGGCTGTAAGTACACAATAAACATGAGTAATTACAAAACAGAGTCGGTTAATTTTAGCTAAAAATAGTATACGAATTTCGTATGCAGATGTGCATTTTTCTGTGTATGGGAGGAAACAGCACAACGTGGATGAACACGGCGGTTCTGGTAACATGCATTCGGAATTTTCGGGGGAGTCGTGGCCCTGTTTCCGGAATTTTGAAAGCCTACGTCGGATTAAGCACGGCGATTTTCACCGATCTCTGTTCGGCTCTGTTCGACGACGATCCGGCGAAATTTCTCCTAATGCTTGCAATAATTCCTTTCATCGTTTGCCTAACCGCCATTTTCTTCCTCCGCGAGGTCCCGCCGTCGTCCTCCGCCGCCGAGGAAGCTAACGATGCTCAATACTTCAACGTAATCAACGTTCTCGCAGTAATTATCGCGGTTTACCTGTTGATATACGACATGACGGGGACTAACAGCCATTTGTTTGCGCAAATTTTCGCCGCCGTACTGTTGATTCTGTTAATTTCTCCTATCTCCATTCCAATTTACGTTGCGGCGAGCAATTATCTCCGGTTCAGTGCCGGTTCGGACCGTTCGGTTGATTCTGAACAAAATGTGGCCGAACCCTTAGTGGCAGCGGCGGCGGAAGAGAGGGTGGAGGAGGAGAGGGCGGTGGTGGAGAGGAGGCCGCCGGTTTTGGGGGAGGATCACACGATTTTTGAAGCGATGAGAACGGTTGATTTTTGGATCTTGTTTGTGTCATTTTTGTGTGGAGTTGGAACGGGTCTTGCAGTTATGAACAATATGGGCCAAATGGGTTCTGCTCTCGGGTATGAGGATGTATCCATATTCGTTTCACTCACTAGCATTTGGGGTTTCTTTGGTAGGATCTTGTCCGGCTCACTCTCTGAACACTACATCTGGTACGTCCATTTCTCGATCACTTCCCTAAATACAAATTCAATGTGAACTAGTTGAAATATCCAGACCTGATCATAGATAATTCAACACACGGTCGCATAATTGGTTGATTCAAATAGGTCTGGTTTTCTTGGAAAAAGGGTGGAATAGACTTTGCTTTGAAGAATCATACATTGTGATCCACTTTTTAAAGTTTGGCTTGCTTCATCACTTTTTGAGTTGATCACTCGTCAAGTAAGCCATTGGCGTGTTATTTAAATTGAGCTTAGGCCATATGTAGTTACTTATATCAAATTGCAATTAAGGTGAAAAAAAATACATCATTAGGCAATAATTGGGTGGAGTCACAATTTAAGTGTTACAATTGAGTGCATAAGATGACAATATATATGATGGAAACCATCATAATCCAGCTTTAGATGATCCATAAACATGCATGATTAATTTGATTGGGCTTGAGCTTATCAATACTAGTTTTTAAATCCAATCTTGGCCTCAACTGAGTTAGATTGGCGTTGTAAGAGATTTAGGACAATGAAAACAAAATCTCAACGCCTTGAATAAATGGCTACTTATAGAAAGGTCCATCTCCGATGTGAATTAGTTCTGCAAATGTGTAGTGGCTCCCATACATCATTGACCACTTTCTTGAATGTTGCATTTGTTCTGATTTTGATTATGATTCTATTAGCTTAGCTTAGCTTTGCCACTGGACTGTCTGGACATGAATTGAGGACATTGTGATGAAGAACATGCTTCGATTGTTGTATTTTAATTAATTCGATTGAGGACATTAGTTTTAATTTCAATACTGAATTTTCAATACGAGTGTGTGTACGTTACTGCTTGTCAAATTCTTTTCCTATTGAAGGAAGGAAAAAGGGGAAATATTGTTGATAAGCACAATAGTGAATAGTCAACTAAGATTGAAGGGCACTTGGTTCAAAGAAGATGGAGGTGAACCATTAATCATCTTTTATTCTCATTGACAACCACAATTACTCATGTTTATTCTTATTACTATTCACATTGAAGAATTTTGAACAAAGCGCCCCTGAATTATGACAAGATAAAATTGTTTTACGGCGCAAGAAAATTATCATGTACTTTACTGTTGTTTTAAAGGTGTGTTTTCAAACTCTACAAAGAGCTTCCGAAATCAATCTTTGTTATGCTAACGGTCGTTTTAAGTTTATAGTATAATTACTTGTGCAAGGCTTCTACTTGATAGTAGGCTTAATTATCCTCTATTAAAAAATATGATGCTTCATCTCTCAAGCCAATCCCATCAACAAAAATCAAAATGATATATATAGGCATAGCAATTGTACTTACTTCACTCACTATAACTTTTTTTTTTGACAATCACTCACTATAACTATTAATCTTTTATATTTTGCAGGAAGGCAGGGACTCCAAGGTCTATATGGAATGCAGCTTCTCAGATTCTAATGGCAATGGGATACATCGTGATGGCGATCGCTATCCCGGGTTCACTCTACATTGGCTCAATTATCGTAGGAATATGCTATGGCGTCCGTGTCGCCATCACCGTTCCGATTGCCTCCGAACTCTTTGGCCTCAAATATTACGGCCTCATTTACAACATTCTCATTCTCAATCTCCCTTTGGGCTCTTTCCTCTTCTCCGGCTTGCTTGCAGGCTTCTTGTACGATGCGGAGGCCACAATCACTCCTGGAGGCGGCGACACCTGCAGCGGGCCCCACTGTTACAGGCTCGTGTTCCTGGTTATGGCGGTTGCATGCGTTATTGGCTTGGCTCTGGATGTTTGGCTAACAATTAGAACGAGAAGTATATATTCCAGGATTTATGATACCCGAAAATCGAAGAAATCTTCAGTTCCTAGGGGCCATTGATTTAGATTTCATTTCATGTTACATGTAAAGTCTCCCCGCTTTCTCAAAAGCAGGGACAACGATGTCGGATTGATCCGTTGTAGGTTGAAGAACTTGACCTTGGAATTGTATTGATCTTGTAAATCTCTAAAAGAAAATAACAGTGTACTAACAAAGCAAAGCAAACAACTAATAGCCTTCTTATATTCTGCTAGCTATTCGATAGAATTAAAATTGAGGGCATAGTAAGACGTTTCTTCATAAGTGATACTGTGTTTTATAGTAATATAGTTTACGATCTTGGATAATCGTCCCAAAAAGAAAGAAAAAATGTAACTCGAAATGATCATAACATTACAGAATTGAAAACCGAACAAATACTCTTACATTTTCTTTTTCCATTCTATATTATCGTATTACAAGCTATGTGTATTACATCAACATGGTGTATTAACTATTAAATGATTTTACCCTAAAAAAAACTATAAAATGATTTTTTTTTTTAATGAAGTGCAAAGTATAAACCTTGATCTGGTATGAAATAACGAGGACTATTTTGACATGTTTGAATTTTTATTGAACTTCCTTAATTATCAATCAAATATGTGAGAGTGGAAATAATCTTTCATTAAGAAAAAGTAAAGGCACTTGACCTATATTTATACAAGCGGACTTTAGGTAACCGACTAATATAGTTACAAACTTAATAATAACAACTAATTAACTAACTAAACTAATTGCTTAGTCTAACAAAATCAAACGTCTTACTTTTGCCGCCAATTTACATTTTAAGGTTGTAATTTGCAACTCATCTTCTTAAAAAGGCCTAATTGAGAATCATTTGAGATTTACTGCTCCATTTGATCTTTAATTGGATTATACTGTATGTATAAAATTACATCATTAATTAACATATGATGTGATTTCTGTTAATAGTAATGAAATACAAGTTTTCTTGGAGCAACTGTACGTGGAAATCGAATACCTTTACACCCTACAAATGTTTTTACTTCGATTTCCAAGACTTAAAAATAATACTAGTACGTAATTAATAGTACTGATAAAAAAGTTAAACTAAATTGATATAACTAGACACCTTGAGTCCTTGAGTTATCCTAATTTGTTGGTTTGGAGGGCCTAAAAATATACTCTACATTTCTTTTTTTTTTTTTTGGACAAAAGGAGAAACCTAGTACTAGAAGCTCAAAAGACAAAATCTAGGTTTCAATATCTCGTATCTCCAACTCTGTCACGAGAATTGGTAGTACCGACCGCTTGTTGTGCCAACATGTGGGCTTGCTTGTTCCTATCCCGGTTTATATGTAAAAATTTGCACACTACAAAATTTTCTTGAAGCTTTGTAATTCTCCGAGCAATCGAACTTTCCGAACCTCTAAAACTAACATTGTTCTCTTCACCACAAATGGCGACAGCTTGCATTGAGTTCGATTTGATCAGTATACTCTGCAAACCTTTTTCAAATGCCAAGTTCATTGCCAATTCAATTGCCATGAGTTCGGAACCTAGAGGGCTTCGCTGAGGCGGGACTTTTCTCGAAAAAGAATCAATTCTTGCACCCTCCTGATTATACAAGACCCCACCCACGCCATATCGTTGTTTTTCAAGGTTAAAAGCACCATCAACCTCTGCATAAAAGGGCCTAAAGCGATCCACAAAATTTTCCAAATCATTATCAATTCTTATGTTCCTATCGCTTATCAATCTCCTCTTAATTATGTCCTGGAACGATTTCAGGTATTCCACCATTTGGTTTCCAATGTGTTCCTTAACCTTCGATCGGGAATTGTATGAGCTATGAACAATTCGGCATCTCTCCTTCCAAATCCCCCATGCAATCATAAATATTTTCTCTAACTCTTTCAGGGCCACAAACTTTTTGAGATGCATGATAAAATCAAATGTAATCATATACTAACCTTGCTTGATCCAATTCCAGACGTGCGTTTGCTTCCACACATCCTTCACTCCTTGACACAAGAAAATGGCATGAAGAGTGGATGGATAATATGCTCCGCACAAACCGCAAATTGGAAGTATTGGAACATGATGAGTTGCGATGTTACCTTCCGTAGCCACAATATCCATGCACATCTTCCAACCAAAAATACGAACTTTCGGAGGCACATTCAGGTTCCATATAAATTTCCACCATGATTTAGAAAACTCTTGATTTGAACTTCCTGGGCTATCAATATTGTCTTTCATCATGCTAATGCTCTCCCAATATCCTGACTTAACAGAGTAGTTTCCCTTTGGATCATGTTGCCAGTACCTTTCTTCCTCATCATCCTGTCCTCCAACCAAAGTTTTTAAGATGCCTTCCACTTCAAAAGGCCTAAAGGCAATATTTATGATATCCTCTTTCCAAAATCTGTCAGCATCCAAGAAGAAAGAGACATTGTGTCCAGCTGCAATTCTTGATGTAATCATGCCCTTATCCAGACCTTGAACCCACGCGCGTTTGAATAACGACACCTTGTTACCATTGCCTACAGTCCATCGAATACCACTTTGAAGAATTGAAAAACTGGAAATCAATGACCTCCAGACAAAAGATGGGTTGCTCCCAATATGGGCCTCAAGAATGTCACTATGCTTGAAATATCTTGCTTTAAAAACCCTTGCAACCAGTGACTCTGGTTTGGTCATCAATCTCCAAGATTGTTTTGCTAACAGAGCTTGATTGAAATGATGCATCTTCCTAAATCCCATACCCCCTTCTTCTTTCGACTTACACATTTTATCCCATCGAATCCAGTGTAGTTTGTTATGCCCCTGTTCACCCCCCCACCAGAAATTTGCAATATTTTTTTCCATATCCCTACACAGTTGCAAGTGTATTTTGAAGCATGACATTGCATATGTAGGGATTGCTTGAAGAACCGCCTTAATTAGAACTTATTTACCGCCCTCCGAAATTTTTTTGTTCTTCCAATTATCCACTTTACTCTTCAGTCTATCAATCAAATACGCAAACTGAAGTCTCTTACCTCTGAGCGAAAAGGTAGGAAGGCCAAGGTAGATATTATGTCCCTGAGTGTGTTTAATCTGAAGCAAATTGGATACCTGCACCTTTACATTATCGCAGGTATTTGGGCTGAATAAAACAGAAGATTTGTCGAAATTTATGATTTGTCTTGATGCCTTTTCATACCTCCACAAAGCTTGCTTCAATTGATCCGCATACACCAGTTTGGCTTTAAAGAAAACAATACTATCATCTGCAAAAATAAGATGAGTGATCATTGGGGCCATGCGAGCAATCTTAATTCCTTCTAATATGCCCTGATTAGCCAGATGGTTGATATGGGTTGACAAAGCTTGGGCACATAATACAAAAAGGAAAGGGGACAAAGGATCCCCTTGCCTGAGGCCTCGAGTTTGTATAAAACCTTCCAAAATAGAGTCATTGACTTTAAATGAATATGACACAGAAGATATGCATCTCAAAATTAACCTCACAAACTTTTCAGAAAATCCAATGCTTCTCATTTGTTTCTCCAAAAAAAGACCATTCAATACGGTCATATGCTTTACTCATATCTAACTTGAGTGCTGCATATCCCGTCGAACTTCTATTACCTCTCAACCAATGCATGCATTCATAGCTAATAAGAATATTATCAAAGATTTGCTTATCTTTAATAAATGCACTCTGATTTTCATCAACAATGTTGGGCATGATCACAGCCAATCGATTGGCAATGGTTTTGGCAATGATTCTATAAAAGACATTGCTGAGGCTTATAGGTCTATAATGAGCTGGACAAGAAGGGGATTTGATCTTCGGAATCAGCGTGATACTCGTACTATTCCATTCCGATAAATCTCCTTGAAGGTTGAGGATAATGTGCGCTGCTTTAAGAACCGACTCCCCAACAATATCCCAATTTTCTTGAAAAAATCTTGCATTGTATCCATCCGGGCCTGGTGCTTTATTTGGATTCAAATCGAACACATCCTTTTTAATCTCCAAATCTGAAAATTTTCCGTCCAGAAACTTATTCATTTCCTGAGACACCAGCTCCTGATTGTTTGCTGTAAATATTTGAATCTCTTGAATTGATGGATTAGAGGAAGAGAAAATATCTCTAAAGTGATGATTAAGTTCCTTTTTAATTCCTTCTTTGGAAGATACCCAGATTCCTTGTGAGTCCATGAATCCCTTGATATAGTTCTTCTTCAATCTTTCAGAGGCCCGTCTATGAAAATATGTAGTGTTTCGATCTCCACTCAAACACCAATTTGTGCGGGCTCTTTGATGCCAAAATTCTTCCTGTTGTGTTAGAAGTGTTTCAAGTTCTTTTTCCAAACCTTCAAATTCCTTCAATATTTCCTGGTCTACTTCCGAAGCTTCCAATTTTGATATCTTATCCAACATATCTTTTGCCCTTCTGTCAATTGCTCCAAAGTTCTTTGAAGCCCACATTGTTAGGTCTTTTGAGCATTGATCAAGAAGCCCAAACAGAGGAATATCCAGACCTTGCCTATTCCACGAATTTTTAATAGTTTCTCTGCAAGAGGCATCAACCATCCAAGCATTCTCAAACCGGAAGTATTTTTTCGCACATTTCTGCCAACGTATTTGATTAAATGAACAGGACAAACTTATAACCCTATGGTCGGATCCCCACCAATGCAGATTTTGAACCTCAAAATTCTTAAAACAATTCTTCCATTCAATGCTTGCTAAAAATCTATCAAGCCTCTCTTGAATATTATGATCTCCTTTCCTCTTGTTGTTCCAAGTAAAACAAGGACCCTTAAATCCCAAATCTACCAGTTCCAGATTCAATATACATTCCCTGAATTTGTCCATATTTTTCCTGGTTTTCCAATTATTAATCCCCCCTTTCTTCTCTTGAGAATTAATAATCTCATTAAAGTCCCCTCCAATCACCCATTCTTTAGTGTTGCCGTGTGAATTCTTAATTTTACTTAACAATTCTAACGAAAAAGGTCTCAAATTACTGTTAGGGTTTCCTTGAAATCCAGTGAAAAACAAAAACACATCATTTGACTTAATACTCACATCAATGTGACCAAAAGAGTAAGACTTCAACATAACATCCATTTCATCAGAAGCTAACAAAATAAGGCCGCCTTTCCTGCCCACGGCATCCACTACAAAACAGTATTTAAAACAAAAAACAGCATTCCATGCTTGAACTATTCTAGTGGACACCTTAGATTCCATGATAAACAACAATGAGGGCTTATTTATGGCTATAACTCGCCTAATTTTATGGAATGCTTGTGGGCCACTCAAACCACGAGCATTCCAGGATAGGATTCTCATTCGGATCGGCGGAGATGGGGCTCGCCCTTCTCCACCATACTCGAGCTTGCTCCATCGTCATCACTCTTATGCCTCTTTCTTCCATTCTCGACCTCAGGAAAGATTTCTTCATCCATTGTATTCTTATTAACCTCCTTCTCACCAATATCAATGGGGCGACCCCTTTTCTTCAGACCTTTAGTAGAGTACATCACAGCCTTACCTTTCCCTTTCTCCGGATACATATGCCCCTTAAGCTTTCCACTGTTGTCTCCTGAGTCCATCCTGATCATGGCTCCTTTACCAGCTCCCACTCCTTCACGGATTTGAAGGCTACGAGGTGGTCCATAAAGTCTGCTGGCACTGAAGGCTTCCTCTTCAAAGTTTGCAATCTGTGTATCCCTTAAAAGAGTTCTTGCATTTTCATTATCCAGAAGCTGGATGTCCTCATCTTGCAAAGCTGAATCTGCAAAAAACCTATCTTCATCAGAAAACCTGTTGTTGTTACCTCTCCACACAACTGGTGCAAGCTCCATCCCTAAGAAAGAAGAAGATCTTCTAGGAGGGTTAGAAGAAGATGCTCCAGCATTGTTATCGTTTACAGTGTTATCCATACCCGAATTAGATATGTTATTTTCTCTCTTCAGAAAGTCGTACTGCCTTGGATCCAGACCACGCAATCCTTCTGCCCTCAACCACATTGGAAATCTCTTGCTGTTTGATGGTTCATGACCATTCTCATAGTACCTCCCCGGACATTCCTTTTCCACGTGAGTGAGAAGACCACAGAAGTAGCAAAACTCCCCAAGTTTCTCATACCTGAGGGGGAGAGTGATAGTTTCTCCACGAACCGTGATATGAGCAGTACGAAAGAGAGGCTTACTACTATTCATCAAGACTCTAATTCTGAGACAGCGACCCCATGCCGTTTCTCCATTAGGGCAATCTATTTCGATCACGTCTCCAAGCTTGTACGCTATCTGCCTCGTCATTGAATACAGCGGCAATCCATGGACTTGAATCCACATAGGAATCATGTTGATCACCAGGTCTCTTGGTTGTTCGTCCCCCCTCACCTTTGACAGAATAAGCATTGGGCCATTCACTATCCAAGGTTGGCGGTGGAAAGCTTTGCTCCAGTCGAACTCGTCTTCGAAGTCAAACAGGAAGTATCCTTCACCAAGGTGGACTGCATTGACATTGCATTCAGACCTCCAGATTTTCTTCATGGTAACCAGCAACTCTTTGATACTTATTGGTTTTCTAACAGTGAATCTCCCCAAGAGGGCAAAGCGAGGCAGGATCAACTCATGGTCCCCCACCAAAAGGGGGGTATCTTCTATTTCAGAAAGTGAAACTCGACGAAAGGGACTTCTAAGATTCTTAGCCATATTGAAGAAACGAATAAAAGTATAAGGGAGATAATGATTTGTGACTACAACTTGGAAGTACATCCTATATATAGCTTCCGTCCCAACACTAACCAATCCGGCATGGTTGCTGCTGCATAGCCCAACCCTACTCGTAGTTTCCATCATTTCTTTCCTAGGGTTACTGAATCGACCCATTGGATTAAGAGAAAACGGCTAAAATCAAATCAAAAAATGCACGCCAAATACCTCAGCAGGTTTTGGGAATGGGGATACCTCCGACCAATTTATTATTCATACGCCAAAGCGATCAGAAAATAATATTAAAAATTCAATCGAAATGATTGAAGAAAGGCGTGAAGAAAGAAGCTCGCGAACCAACAAAACCTAGAGGAACATTCTATTCTATTAATCTTGGAAATCGCACTGTGAAAAGGTGAAATCGCCCATACTTGAGAAAATCGCACCTTCCACTATGTGAAATCGCCCGCGTGTTCCACACTCTAAATAGCCACAATTTCTCTTTTATTCAAAATCAGTGGAAAATGTTGACACAATTTCTTACCATTGTAAACAACTAAGTTATTTGCAAGAGCTTACTCAAAATGCATCAACAAAAATTGAGTAATGGTAGATATCATTTTTTATTTTTTTTTAAAATCAATTATTTGTTGGGACAGATCCAGGACTAGACCTTAGGGGGCAATTTTTTAATGTATACTTATGATTATAATAAAATATATTAATATAATTAAATTAGAAACTATGATATTGTTGAACGGTAAGAAAAAATATACTGTTGTTGCAATGTCTTGTATTGTATTGATAATTGAAAAATTGAACACTCAAATTAGTGAACAATGAATATCTTATTAAATTATGTTATTTAATGTGATATAAAATTAAAGAAATTAACCAATTAAACTATCAATTATATTTTATTTATCAATTTTCTTTTCAAGGGACTAAAATTTTGTATTTATATAATACTATTATGAGTTAATTGCAAATATGTTTAAAAAAATACTAAAGTAATTCAAAAGTGATTTTTTTTTTTATTAATAATAGTCTCAAATATATAAAAATATTTCTATCCAGAACAATTTTGCAATTAAAATATTTATAAAATATTTTTTTATATATAATTAAGTATCAAAAGTGTAATAATAAATTTCTTCTGAGATAACTTTTATAATAACCTTACTACTAAAATAAATTATTATTAATTTTACTTAATTTTTAAAAATACTAAAAATATTAATTTATTTTAATATATATATATATAAATAAAGGGGGTGAGGTAGGGGTTTGGGGGTGGGCAGGACCCCCTGGACAAAGGGTGGGTCTGCCTCTGAATATTATTGGTTCTGTCAAATTAGTTTTAAACAACAAGATGAATAAAATAAATTTCTCTATTTGATATTGTAAATTGACAAAGACTAGTATGAGATGGTTTTAAGTTAATACGGTTTACAAATTAACACAAATAAACTCATCACTTTCAAAGTAATGAAATGTCACGTTCAAACCCCACACTTTTCTTGTAAACTTAAATTTTGTGAAGGGAAGGATGTGCCCTCAATACTAATAAGAATGGATCTTAGATAAGTTATTGACTTATTGGGCCATACTTTTTTTTTTTAAATCAAATTTCATTAATAAAATAAAACGAAAGAATAGAAGTATGATTGTGAGGTAACTTGAGTTAATATAGTAGATTTTAGGCAAAGTCAAATGCATACACGATAGATTATAGAGCTAACACTTTGTGAAATATTTCACACATGAAATATGTTTAATTAAAATATATATTTTTTAAATGCAGGTCAAAAATCTGGATCCGGATCGTTCAAAAAATTCCCGGGTCGCAAGGAAGTACTGTAATTTACTATCTGATCAATATATTGTTACTACAAAACTAAAATATTATCACTACAAGACAAAAAATGTACTGTTGTTATTGGTCATGTAGTAACATAATTTTGATTATATAGTAAAAATGTAAAACAATACTTAAAAGCGAAAATACATATTTTAATTAAATTTAATCCGTATTAACTTGGGTTTGATCCATAAATCTTTACTTTAAATTTATCTTAATTATTTATATTTCATGTATATAATATTTTATACAAGTTTTTGAATAGATTATAAGTGAATTATAACATCGATGGTGCAATCAGTGGAAGACTGGTAGGTCCGAAATTTTAAATTAAAAGATAAAATGCAGATAATTAATAATTAATTAAATACAGGGCTTGTTCTATGAATAAATACGTTCAATTATTTATTTATTTATTTACATTGAGTATAAATGTGGAATTTTCAATTTGGTGGTCTAAATATTCCTCATGGTGCAACTCTTGTAATACTCCTCTATCCACGAAAAATATATTGACTTAATTTTCTTTCCAAAAAAAATATGCCATTATTTTACTAATAAATTTAATAATTTATGAATAATATCTCTTCGTTCCTTACTTAAGAACTCATTTTGCCATTTTGATTGTTTGTACTTATTGATTCATTATCTATAATAGTAAAAATATTTTTAAACTATCCCTTTAAAACATCACAATATTACAATAAATGTCACTATTTTATTACATTAAAAAATAACTATTTATAAAGTTGAAAAGTCTTTACTATTTTAATTTTTTTAATACTAATAAACAATTCATTTATTAAAATTTGTGTTCAATAGTTTGTGTCCTTATATAAAAAATAAAAAAAAATTTACTTTATATGTTAAAATATGAATTATTTTTAAAACGTTTGTGCTGACAAAGTAATGTGTCGAGGGAGTATTACATTGTCTCCCTACTACTATCACACAAAAAATGATGAAAGTACAACAACCCTCCACATGAAAAAACACTACTCTGACTAAATTTATATGATAGTATGATGCAGATATTGATAATCCAAATTTTGTATTTTAGTGTTTAATTTAATCACATCATAACCACAAAAGTCGTCCCAAAATCCCGAGAACCTAAACCTAATAAACACTACTCTGACTAAATCCTTGAAATAAGGAAATATGACTATGCAAACATCAAAGTTTCATCTTTTACAATTCCATAATTTAATTTAATTTAAGCTTTTGCATATATTAATACTCCATCGTTTTATATTATTTGTATTTTTTAACTTAAAATTTATTTTAAAATATTTATTGTTTTAACTATTTTTTAAAATTTTTTCTTAAGTTATCTCTGTATGTAATTATTACATCTTTAACAATTCTTTTTCTTTTTTATATATTTTTTATGATAATTGAAATAAATTATTCCACATTTTTTTTTTAATAATTTAAATTGTTTCCCCTCATTTTTCCTCTCTCTTTCATATATGAAGGGCAAATTTATTAAAAAAATGTTTCTTAATTTATACGAAATAACAAAAATGACTAACATTGGATGGAGTATATATTATATTCTTGTGTCAAAAAAAAAACAATTATATTCTTGTATATAATTAAGTGATATTTTAGTTTTTTTCTCACCCTTTCTTCCATTTTTAATATTCTCTTAATTTTACAAAAGAGTTTATTGCTGCTTAGGTGCCATTTTCACACCCCAACACTATGTAGGTGCTACTTTTTTAAAAACTTGATTTTAGGTGCAAAAACAAGCTGAAAGACCCAAAATACCCTTCCTTAAATTTTCTCTCTCCTTACACACAATTGCAAGCGACGGGTCCCCATCAAATCTTCTTTTTGTCTTTTACATCAATTTGAATTTCAAAATCACTCCCCATATCTTCAGCAACATTCAAAATTTCATGGTGATTTTTCAATTTTTGTCCTTCCATAGAATCCGATAGATTTTTCTGTTTAGGCGGCGCGGCAAGGTCAGGAATCGGGGTGGGTGGAGGTGATTGTCTGCAAATTTCAACTTTTCGATCATCGATTCTTCTAGAAATCAAAAAAAAAAGAAAAAAAATCGCTATGGGGGGTTGATCGTCTGCAAATTTCACCCGGCGATCATCGGCGAAACAATGGCGGCGGTGATGGAGGCTCGACAGCCATGGCAAAGCAGCGGCGGAGGCGATGATTTTTCTTCGAATTTATTGTATAAATTTAAAATTGATTTAATTACAAATAATTACAAGCAAATCACTAACTTTAAATAATCTCCTTTAATTTGTACCCCATGACGTAATTTGTACCCTAATTAAAATTTGCATCAGAATTTTATTTTTGCATCAATTAAGAAAAGATTTGCATCAGAAAAAATAATTTGCATCAACGAATAAAAATAAATTTCCATTAAGGAAGAAAATATTTGCAACAAAAAAAAAAATATTTGCATCGACCAAATTTTTTTTTGCAACAAACATAAAATAATTTGCATCAACCAACAATATTCCTACAATAATAACCAGAAATCATACATTTTGAGTTCAATTAAAAATACAAACAGAAACCTAAAAAATAGGTCTAGAACAATCTGTAACAAACATAAAAATGAGAACAGTGCTACATCCAACAAATTTCACCAACTAATGTTACTAAAAAATAGGTCTACAACAATATGTAACAAACATAAAAATGAGAACAGTGCTACATCCAACAAATTTCACCAACTAATGTTACTAGAAAAAAAAAAGATTTGAAATCTACCATGGATGAATTAATAAAAAAAACTCAACAAAAAAATCAACAAAATCCTACATCTTCAACACAAAAAATTTAAAACCCTATACCACCATTACAAAACCTCCATTACGCGTTGAAATTAACAGATCTGAAAAAACGAGAACAGATCTGAAAAAACGAGAACAGATCTGGAAAAAATCGAATCGGCGTCGGAGAAAAAAACGAGAACAGATCCCAAAAAGTAAAAAATGAAAACAGATCGACACACAATCCATTCGTCTTACAGGTGGGCGGCGGTGATCGACGGTGGTACAGGTGGACGGCGCTAAGGAATTACAGATCGACGGCTTGGGCGGCGGCGGCAACAAAGCTTCATCTTCGCCATGGCAGATCGACGACGAAGCTTCAACGACGGCGACAATGGAGTTCAAGGCGGACGGCCATGGCGGATGAGTCGACGGTGAACAGCTTGGCCGTCGCGATGGTGGTGGACCGTCTTCGTCGGAGAGTTGGAGGCGACGGCCATGGTGGGGCGGCTGCGGCCAGGGGTTTGCCGGAGAGTTGGGTTAGAGTTTTTTGGTTGCTGGGATTTTAAATAAGAAGAAGATGAGAGAGGTGGGGCTGAAGGAGAGAGAGGAGACGGTTAGAAAGAGAGAGGGGGTGAGGTGTTTAAAAAGTTTCTTTCTACCCTATAAGGTTAAGAATTTTATGTAATCCCCTATAAGGGCAAGAATGTAATCTTAACCTCAATATAGCACCTACATGAAACTATTTTAAAAGCTAGGACTAAATAGAAATGGATAAGCCCAAAAGACACCTTAGTAGAAATGGAGTATATATTATATTCTTGTGTCAAAAAAAAAACAATTATATTCTTGTATATAATTAAGTGATATTTTAGTTTTTTTCTCACCCTTTCTTCCATTTTTAATATTCTCTTAATTTTACAAAATACTCATAATTTATAACTTACTTTTATGGTAAACTAAAATTATAGAATACATTAAAGAATATCACTCATTAATTAAGGATAAAATTGTTAATACATATCATTTCTTAATTTGAGAAAAAATAAAATATAACATTACTTAATGTAGAAAGGTGGGAGTATAATATACGATGTATACCCACTACAAGAAAATGCACTGATTTGCGGTTGGATTATATTTCTACGGATACACACTAAAAAAATGCATTGATCTGCGACAGATTTTTAGTTGATGTAAAAATGCTTGTCGCAAATTTTTGCAATGGATTATTTTTGGTCGCAAATTTGCAATCATGGAAGAAAGCACACATTGCTTGGGTGGCCCCGGCCCCGTCCCCTCAACTTTTTCTTCTTACTATATATATGCATGTAGTATATAATTATATATGTATAATACATTAAATTTATTATTATTGCATTATATAATCAATGAAATTCTAGTCAATGCAAATAAAAGGGTTAAAATGGGCCAGACCAGCCCCATTTATAAAAAAAAAAAAAAAAAGACGGGTTTGAATTGAGTAAATACAAACTCATGTAAATGGAGAACCTATACGGGTCGGACCGCATGGATTGTGGTCTTTGACTAATTGGACTGTGGATGAGGTGGGCCGGCTCACGGGCCATAACTACCATATTCCTACCCGCCACAAAAGATACAACCTCATCTTGTAGGATTATACCACCCCGTTTGCATTGAATTTCAGGAAAAAAAAAACTACATCAACATTTAGTTTTCGCATTTTTGGAGGAGGTTTGTGCCACACCCCACAAGTAATCCCTCGGAGCACCCCTTGTGCAGAACTCCGGCGGATGCCTCCAGTTGCACTCCTCTATTTCAACCAATAAGCCATTGATGCATGAACAACTTCAGTCGACAACTTACCAACACTGCTCCAAACCTTCGATTTTCGTTCCTTCCATATCTACCACATAACTATCCCAGAGCTAGTTGAGACGACTCTGATAAGTTGAGCAAAAATTCGTAAATCCCTAAATCCCTCAACTTGTTGCGCTCTATCGTCCAGTTTAGCCAGGAGTCGGCCCGTCGATGTCCAACCGTCTCGTGCATAAGTGCAAGAGACGAACAAGGGCCATCTATGAGATTTAAAGGTTCTGTTGTCAATTGTCTTAAGTATTAGTACAAATTTTATTTAATAAAGATGGTTAGATTTATTTTCTTATAAAAATGTGTCTTAATGGAGTTGGATGAGTTTCATTTATGAAAAATTTACTACACCTAATCTTACTTTGCTATTTTAATGCAGAATAAATGTTGCAAACTGTCACATAATTAAACAACGCTATCCTAATGATTATCGTACGTCCTAAACTTTTCGTGTATTTTACCATCACCTCACTTATCCACTCCAATCCATTTTTATATTTTAATTACACAAACATATATAAATGAATAAAAAAAAATCCGAAAAGCGAAAGCCATAATCTACAAATTACTAAAAAATATTTTCTTTTTATACAATTGAATTTTTTAAAGATGATTTTAATATATTTACAATTGTTCTATTGAAGTTTTGATCCATTAATATCTTGCAATTGAATGCACACTTGTGTACAAATAATTGCATATAATGCGATTGAATTATAATTTTAATTAGATTTTAATGTAGTAAATTAGTAAAAATTCAATTATATATATATATTTTAAGTAAATAAAATTAAAATTTCTGGTTAGATGAATCCATAAAAATGAATGAAGCATTGAATGCGAGAGAGCGTGACATCCAGCGGTACCTACAACAAATCACGATAAACACAGACCGTTGGATTTCCACTGCTCCATCATCCACCGTCCGATTAATATTAAATGCTCTCACCAGCTTACTTTCCCTCTTCTCTCTCACTCTCTCTCACACACAACAAACACCGGAACGCTTCAGCCACCTTCACCACCACCTCCTCCGCCGCTAGCCGGGAAGTTTTCCTCTCGTCTTGAAGGGATGAAGCAGTTGTTTTCATGGAACAACTCCATGCTTCTCCTCGATCAAAATTTAGTGATTTTGCTTTTAATTTCTTATTTCTGCTGCAGAGTTTCCAGCTTGGGATCAATGTCATCCATCGCCATTTCGTACGGCGAGAATGGCCCTGTTTTCTGTGGTTTGAAATCCGACGGCTCTCATTTAGCTTCTTGCTACGGCTCAAACCCTGCTATAGTTCATGCAACACCCAATCATTTGCCCTTTCTTGGTTTAACAGCTGGAAATGGCTTCGTTTGTGGCCTTCAGATGGACTCCACTCAACCCTTTTGTTGGGGAAGCACCGGGTTTATTCCAATGGGAGTTTCTCTAAAAATGGCGAGAAATTCAAAATACTTAGAAATTAGCGCCGGAGATCACCATTTATGTGCGTTGAGAAAGCCCTTGATGGGAAGATTCAGAGACACTTCGTTAGTTGATTGTTGGGGTTACAACATGACGAAGGGCTACAATTTTGATGGGCAGATCCAGTCAATTTCTGCTGGCTCTGAGTTTAATTGCGGTTTATTTTCTCAGAATCGGAGTGTTTTTTGCTGGGGGGATCAAACTAGTAGCAATGTGATAGGATTAGTCCCGAGAGAGTTAAAGTTTAGGAGAATTGCAGCAGGGGGGTTTCATGTTTGTGGGATTTTGGTAGGGGATTCACGAGTTGTTTGTTGGGGGACTAGTTTGAATCTTGAAGAGGCTATTTCTGTTGGTTCTGTTGGCTCTGTTATGAATTCTGAGCTGCAGAATGTCGATTTACCACCTATTGATCCTATGTTATCTGTAGTTGGGGGGAAATTTCATGCTTGTGGGATTAGAAGTTACGATAGAGGGGTTGTTTGTTGGGGCTATATGATAGATAAAAGCACCCCTGCGCCTAACGGTGTTAAGCTTTACGAGATAGCTGGTGGTGATTACTTCAATTGTGGCATTCTTGCTGAGAGCTCACTTTTGCCTGTTTGTTGGGGGCTTAACTTTCCCTCTGCTCTTCCCTTGGCTGTTTCGCCTGGCATGTGTAAGCAATCGCCTTGTGCTCGTGATTTTTACGAGTTTAACAACGCGAGTGCGCCTTGCAAATTGCCTGGTTCCCACATTTGCTTGCCTTGCAGCAATGGCTGTCCTAATGGAATGAACGAGGTGGTTGTGTGTAGTTTAACATCGGATAGGCAATGTGGGTATAATTGTTCGAGTTGCATCTCCGGTGAGTGCATCAGCAATTGTTCTATTGCTGCTAAAGCTATAAAAAAGAGGGATAAGTTTTGGTCAGTTCATATGCCAGTCATTATTGCAGAGGTTTGTTTTGCTGTAGTTTTAGTGAGTGTTGTTTCTTTGACTTCTATTCTGTATGTTCGTAGCAAGTTAAGGAACTGTAGGTGCACTGATCAAATAGAAAAAAGTGTTGTGATTCGTTCGTTTCGTAAGGAGAATGGGAAAGTTGGGCCAGATTTGGAAGAATACAAGATTAGGAGGGCTCAGATGTTTAGTTATGAAGAACTAGAGAGAGCCACTGATGGGTTTAAGGATGAATCTATCGTTGGGAAGGGTAGTTTTTCTTGCGTCTTTAAAGGGGTAATGAAGGATGGGACGATAGTTGCTGTAAAACGGGCTATCGTCTCTCCTGATACTGATCTAAAAAAGAATTCAAAAGAATTCCATACAGAATTAGACTTGCTATCAAGGCTGAATCATGCTCATCTTCTGAATTTGCTTGGTTATTGTGAAGAAGGAGGCGAGAGGCTTCTTGTTTACGAGTTCATGGCTAATGGCTCTTTGCATCAACATCTTCATAGCAAGAACAAGGAAGTGAAAGAGCAATTAGATTGGGTAAGAAGGGTTACTATTTCTGTTCAAGCAGCTCGTGGGATCGAATACCTCCATGGATACGCTTGTCCTCCTGTAATTCATCGTGATATAAAGTCTTCAAACATTCTGATAGACGAAGAACACAATGCTCGTGTTGCTGATTTTGGGCTTTCGTTACTAGGGCCCGTGAATAGTAGCTCCCCATTGGCTGAACTCCCTGCTGGAACCCTTGGATATCTTGATCCTGAATACTACAGGCTTCATTACCTTACTACCAAATCAGATGTTTACAGTTTTGGTGTTCTGTTGCTGGAAATTCTGACTGGTAGAAAGGCCATTGATATGCAGTATGAAGATGGGAATATAGCCGAATGGGCTGTCCCTTTGATCAAAGCTGGAGATATTGAAGCTGTTCTTGATCCAGCATTGAAGCCTCCGTCTGATCTCGAAGCTCTGAAACGAATCGCTAACATTGCCAGTAAATGTGTGCGGATGAGAGGGAAGGAGAGGCCTTCGATGGATAAAGTGACGACTGCGTTGGAACGTGCTCTTGCTTTGTTAATGGGGAGCCCGTCCAACGAGCAGCCCATTTTACCAACTGAGGTCGTTTTAGGAAGTAGTAGAATGCATAAGAAGTCGTCTCAAAGATCAGGGAATCGATCGACCTCAGACGATACGGAGGATCAAAGAAACGAGTTCAGAGCTCCATCGTGGATCACTTTTCCTAGTGTGGCTTCTTCGCAGAGGAGGAAATCGTCTGTTTCTGAATCTGATCTTGATGGGAAGAATGCTGAAACGAGAAATGTCGGAAATGGGAACAACGGAGGAGATGCGTTGAGAAGTCTAGTTGAAGAGATCGGGCCCGCTTCTCCTCAAGAACACTTGTTCTTGCAGCACAACTTCTAGAAACGTGTAAAAAGGACAAGCATGATGTCTCTTTGGCAATCACTAACAATGGCGTCAGTGTTTCTTGTACTTCAGCAAAGTGTACGTGGTCTATCATTCTTCTATTACTAACTTGTGTTGTTTTTAAGAAAATGTTGTTGTTTATACGCGCAGACACCTAGTATCACTTTGATTTCACTCTGCATTGTCTTGCGTACAAATATTGTAAGCTTTGAAAATGGAGAATGCTTGTAAGAAAAGCAATATTTCTTCTGAGATTAATCTTCAAAGTCTTTTGTTTTAAACGTTTTAGCCTTGTCCTATATACTAGTCTGTCATATCAATGGATGAAGTGTTTGTCATTACATAATTTGGACAAGAACAAACTCATTGCTTCAATCCAACATTAAGCCAGAGAGTCTTGATTCCAAAACTCTAACCCTCCAAAAAAGCAACCGCAATTTAAGCAAATGGTTCAGCTCTAAATAATTCAAAGAACGTGGCAGAAATTAGAGATGATGAAGCAGTTGAAACGTCTTTTGTATTCGTCCTCTTTTACATTTTATGCTCGATTCATACATCTCGTCTCGCTTCAATAGTTTAGCAGAACCAACCAAAAGGCTTACAATTTTTAGAAGTGCATTTTCTGCTAAGTCCTGTAATAAATTTACTGCTTGGCTTCTGTTTACTGATAATAACATGAAGAACATAGTGATCTTTCTATTCTTGGGACTCACCCTCCTCGTTCGATCTTCAACTACTACCTCGACATCTTCTGGAGACGCAATTCCATACGATTATTCTGCAAGTATTGAGGTAAGTAGATTGTTCAAAATTCGATATCAAATTGTATACTTTGGTGTTCTTACATCTTCGACAGTGCAAATCAGCACCAGATGATCCACTCTACAATGGGGGCATCCTAAAAAACCAGGTCCTCATAATGCACAAAAGGCGTCATCGGTTCAGTTTCCCTACTTTTGTTTTAAACAATCTCACTGGTGACACGATCTACAGTTTTTCCAGTTAAGTTCAGTAGATTTACAGCATAACGTGTCAAAAAAACTCCAAATTCATGTCTATAATATTGTGTTTTTCATCAACAGGTTGGATTAAGATAGCTGGTGTAGATTCAGCTGTTATAAAGGCAAGTCTCACAACTGATAACACCACTTTCAAGTGCTTGGGAACCGTTATAGCCAAGAGCGGATGCTGGTCGTTTCTTAAAGGAGGATTTGTTCTCGACTCTCCTTCAACCTATGCTCGCATCTATTTTAAGGTATATATATTCTACCTCAGAGAAATCTCCTACTGTTAATATTTGTGAGTTTTCATTCGTGCTATCTTGCAGAATCCAGACAGGCAACAGGCAAACATATCGATTTCTAGTGCTTCTCTGCAGCCATTCACTCATCAGCAGTGGAATCTAAACCAGCAAATTGTGATAAACACGGTATGATCAAACTGAAAACACTTCTTGTAAAGATTAATGAGTTTACGTCCTGCAAATTGAAAAAATCCATGCAGGAACGAAAACGTGCTGCAACATTACACGTGTTAGATGCCGATGGAAAGAGGTTACAAGGGGCTTCAGTTGTTGTAGAGCAAGTTTCTCGAGATTTTCCATTTGGATCCGCTATAGCTAATACCATTCTAGGAAATTTACCATATCAAGTAAGACAATTATTGACCAAAAATTCCCTTATTTGTTTTATTTCATTTAGATCAAAACATGTTTCAAGATGGCTGATAGGCATAGTTTCCATCTTTAGAACTGGTTCGTCGAGCGATTTAATGCTGCAGTATTTGAAAACGAACTGAAATGGTATGCAACAGAGCCTCAACCCGGTGAGGTTAACTATACAATTTCAGATCAAATGCTGGAATTTTGTCGATTAAACCAGATTACAGTTAGGGGACACAATGTATTCTGGGAAGATCCAAAATACACGCCTTCATGGGTTCGTAATCTGACCACCACTGAGCTAAAATCTGCTGTTCATTCGAGGATACAGAGCTTGATGAACGAATACAGAAACGAATTCGTACACTGGGACGTTGACAATGAAATGCTTCACTGGGATTTCTACGAGCAAAAGCTGGGCCCCAATGCCAGTTTAGAATTCTTTCAGACAGCCCAGAAATCAGATCCTTTAGCCAGACTGTTTATGAATGAGTACAACGTGTTGGAAACTTGTGATGATATGAAGTCTACAGTTGATCACTATGTTTCAAGATTGCAAGAACTTGGGGAAGGAGGCGTGTTTATGGATGGAATCGGGCTTGAAAGTCACTTTACGGTTCCAAATCCGCCTCTTATCAGAGCAATTCTTGATAAATTGGCAGGATTGAAGCTTCCCATTTGGCTCACAGAGTTGGATATCAGCAAAAGTCTGGATCAAGAAACACAGGTTCGTTCTTCTTACATTCGAAATCACTTCAACTTGAACTGGTTTCATGTCTGTAAGAAACTTAATCGTTGTATAAGTCGTTTTTCAGGCCAAATATCTGGAAATTGTGCTGAGGGAGAGTTTTTCACATCCTTCAGTTAATGGGATCATGCTTTGGTCAGCATTGCATCCCTCAGGATGCTACCAAATGTGTCTCACAGATGAAAATTTCCGGAATCTTCCAGCTGGAGATACGGTTGACTCACTGCTGAAGGAATGGCAAACTGGAGTCGTGAAAGGTGAGACGGATGACCATGGTGTGTTCAACTTTTCAGGTTTCTTAGGAGAATACAAGGTTACTGTCACCTACAGCAACAAAACAACGAATTCGACGATGTCTCTGTGTGGAGGCCTTGAAACCAGACATTGGACCATTCATTTGTAGATTTCTCATCGTCTTTCAATCTCTGTGTTTATACATTTGTTTATTCAATCTACACTTTGTCATCGTGCATACACATTTTAAGACTTTACCACAGCCTACAGCAGCCTCTTTTACACACATTCACACCATATTGTGTGCTTTCTTTGTTTTCTTGCTTAAAATCTCTACTTTATAATATGTTTCTTGGATTTATTCATAGTGTGAAGTGTGAAGAAAAGAAAACCATGAAAGTAACACTTTTACTGGGAAGAAGGAACATAGAAAACAACACTGCTTATACACAATTCAAGTTAGAAAAAGAACACTTCCCTACACATACAAAACAATATTTAAAAAGAAAAACTGAGAAATTGGCTCCAAAGTTGCAGTGTCCATGAATCTTTTGCCCATAAAAAGCCAAAACTTCATTCCCTTCAAGGCAAGTGGGAGCCCAAAAGCCTAGAGAAACAAAATTAAACAAAACAAAACAAAGCCTAAAAAATAGAGTACTAAGAAATAATATAAAAAATTAAAAAGGTTGAAGCAATGAAAATGGCAGAATGGCAGGAAAGCCTAGTTGAATCCCCCATGGCCAAACCAGCCAACCAAGATCCATCTGGCAACATTTCTTGAGACCCTGACCCTGAAGCGGAATATGGGTTTGACCCGGAAACTCCTAATCCGGATCCTGAATTGGACCCACCCATGTTTGTATCTGACCCTGATAAAGACCCATCAACATTGGTCGCCCCTGGTGTAGTCATCGTTGGAGTTGGCTCTTTCGATGATTTCTGACTGCACAACATATTTCATAATTCAAGTAAACATATTTTATAATTAATGAAAAGAAGGGACTCAATACTCACACTCCAAAATCAAAATGATCATATTAATCCACTTATTTCAAATTTTGGTATTTCATTCAACTGAATTTTTAACACATGTTGTCTTTTATACGGTAGAAAGTTGATTATGTTCAATATGACACATATCAATAATAAGATGTGAAATACAAAATTGGAAAATGTGATTTCAATGTAGCAACATGAAATTAAATCATATATTTCAATATTAGTGTTTCACACTATAAATAATTGACATGCTTCACTTAGGGTGTGTTTTGAAATACAACTAACTACTTCTAGAATCACTTATTTTTAAAGTTCTCTTTTACAACTTTTGAAAAAAAATGATTCTAAAAGTAGTTTGTAAAATTTGAAAACATACACTTAAAAAAAAAAATCAATGTCTCATAATCCCATTATTGTATTAATGATTCATGAAACATCAATTAAAATACAATAACTGCAATAAAGAAACCAAAATGATTAAACACACCCCACTATTTTTTTTTTTTAGAAAAGACATATTTTTCCTAACTAGGATCCATGTTATTTCTACACTACCCTTACCTTATTAAAAAAATACCCTCGCATACCCACAACTAAGCACACCCCATGATAAATTAAAAAAGAAAAAAAAAACCACTTCCTTTCTCTCCTTTAAATAATTTAAATTTATACATTTATTGGGTTTATGTGTATATTTAAATTCTTTAATTTTTATTTTTGAGGTGATTCAATTGTATACAAACTATATGAGAATGCATTATGTTTCAATTGCACTGATTTTCTTTTAAGATTTAAATGTTAAAAATGCAATTTTTGCACTGATTTTCTTTTAAATTGAGCGAGGTGTGTTCAGCCATAAACATGACATTACATAAAGCTAATTAAATACACGACTCGTTCAGTCATACACACAACTAAGTGCATGACCTATCCCTCCGTCTAACCCAAATTTCATGTAGTGTAACACATTTGTTCCTCCGTTTAACCTGTAGTGTAACACATTTGTTCGAACATTAAAGTAATGAAAAGTAACATATGTACACCGAAACTACCGAATAATGATTTTCTTTTTTCCATAAAAAAATTGTTTGGCCATAATTTTGACGTTTCATTCGGCCTCCATAATAATATGAGGTGTACTTAGTATAGTATGAGGTTTTAGCAGTGCTCCATTAACAGAATTTAACTATATATACCTGGGCATGGAGGGGCAAAACGTCACCGTATAATCGGCGCCGGAGCAAGTGAAAGTGCTGGTGGGGTCATCATAAGCGTAGCTATAGGACCTAGGACAAGCCGACTTAAACACCATCGAGTAGGCCGACGGCCGGCACGTGGCGGGTGTGTTAAACGCGCCGCTACAGCAGTACTCTGGACTCCCAAAAGCCTCACACGCGCTCCTGCACGCTTCGCCCTCCCCAACTCGGAGCTCCGACGGGCAAACCCGGTTCACATCCGTCACGCAACCCGTGGAGGCGCACATACCCGACCCGCCCGACGCTTCAACTATCATCGGCAAGTTGTAACCGTCCACAAGGCTGACGTCATAAAAATCCAACCCCCCGGGCCCGAGTGTGAACTCCGCCAGCGTAGCGGGCGGGGCTGCGCCCGACCCGTTGCATTCGGGTTGACCCGAGCCGCAGTCACCGGTCTGGCAAATGCCGGGTTGTGAAGCGGAGAATGTGCAGCCGGTTCGGCCCCAGAAACGGCCGGACCAGGCGGCGGGAGCGAGGAATGCGCGGGAGGAGCCGGGTGGGAGCTCGAATCCGGTGGTGTCGAGTGTGGGGCTGCCGGTGTTGGCGAGTATACCGGGCCATACGGTGTAGTCGCATTTGTTTACAAATGTGAATGTAGCTCCATTTGCAAGTGTGAATATTAAGAAAAAAGAAAAGGGCAAGAAATGGAAGGCGGAGTAAGGAGAGAGATCCATGGAGGTGGAAGATTTTGTTTGTGTTGGGTTATTTTAGGGAGGGAAGCAAATAATTGGAGAGATAGAGATAGGTCCACTTGTTTGGGATGTGAAAAACAATAAACAAAGGAGAAGGGGACAATTGAATTGTGTGTACGTATTTTCAGGGGGTAATGAATGAATTGCAGAGCCCTAGTGGTGGAAATTTACAGCTCTTGGGCCCGATTTACTGATAACGGAAATGAGGTCGGAGAAGAGATGAATATTTAGTAATAATTATAGGGTGCAAAACAGATTTGTTAGTTATGGGTAACGCTGTAATTGTACTGTACAATTGTTGTTTCAATATCTTATAGTACTACACTACTACTAGTATTATAAAATTAATTAATTAAATCATCTTTACAATCTTACACTCATAGAATTTATACTCTTTTTTTTTTTTTTTTTTTTAAATATATACTGTGAATAGTGTATAGTAGTATTAATCATAATAACTACGGAGTATTTGATAAATGATACTGTAGTAATAGAGTAGGAGGCGGCTAATTGTAAGATTGCAATGTTATTGATCTCGCAATTAAATCATTTTCAGCCTGGTTCCACGATCCTCTTAATTGTATCATCGAGTATTCAGTCACGAGAAGAGCTTAGCAAACATGTAAAATTAACTTGTAATATGTATGGGTCGAGTACCCCTTACAATCTCGATTAAATGGAAACATTTTTTACTGGTTAATAAAAAAAATCATTTTGGACTTATTACTACTGATAATATTTTTATTATCTTCATGCAAAACAGGTAGGGAGAGGTATGGAAAAAAAATAAAAATAGAGAGCAACAGTTGAGTTTTTTTTTTTTAAAAAAAATTGAACTTTTGAAAAGATATCTAAAATGGTAAAATTAATAAATTTCAAAGTGACGGAAGGAGTATGTATTAGTGTTGTATTATTAATTCTAAAAGGAATAATTTGTTCTTTCCTTTTAATTTGTGTATTGCTCTTACATAGGAGTATTTTTTTTTAAGTCCAACAACTTCTTTATTTGCAATTTATGCAAACATGCATTATGGAGAAGGTAATTCACAATGATTGAAGACTCAATCCAACAGTAAAGACTCGAGAATGATCTCGAGACCTTATTAATCATGTGCATCACTAAATTGACATTACAACAAACAAAAACAAAACAACACTTGGTAAATAGAAAACGATACTCATTACATTCCATCACGTAGCTCCTAAACAGCGAAACGACTTAACTCATCTTGTTGATAGTGACATTCGAGTCCGACTCGATCTCCACCGAGGGAAAACCCTAACTTTTCAACCAATAGAGTGCTTCGAGCACTAGTCCCCATTATCCCAGCCTCGTCCAAACGAAATAAACCTTGGAAGAAAACCGAACGGCAAGCTATAAAGCCCCCCTCCTCGTCTCGAACCACCATTCTGAACCCCGTTTGACCCCGCATCCACATTTGCTTTAACCGAACCTGCCCATCACTCACAATAAACTTGGCCCTACTAGGACTTGAATATTTTACTAAAATTTACTCATTTCCTGGATGGGTGTGGCCTATATGTCGTGGCTCGACTTTTCATGCTTCGTTGCAGTAAATTTTGACTTGTAAACAAAATTTCATAATTGTTCAAACAACACTTATAAGATGCTCCCTTTAGTGATTGATGAATGTAAATAATTAGAAAAGGAAGATAGTACACTATAAGATTCAAATTACAAATTAAGTATATATATATATTAATATTAACTGAACTATTGAACATAAGATCTGATTATTGCAATATTTTAAAAAATGAATAGGGTCCCATATATTTAACAGTAGATATTCATGTGATGGATTGTTATGCAAAGTTAATTTTATGGAAGATTTTTGAGGAAGGCCTGTGACCCCACATGGGCCACATCCCACGACCACATATATAGACCATTCCACCCAACTTTTCAATTACTAAAAAAACAAACACCTTTTCACAAGTTTCTTAGGCAGCTGTTTATGCAATGTTTCTTTTCTTTGTCTTTTTACGCAAATTCTTCGACTTGTCCTCTACTATTCATAATTTTATATATTTATAATTATTACAAGAGAGATACTCTGTGATTAAAATATAATGACACAATATAGCAACAACCAATCCTAATTTCTACGTCACATAATTCTCAAGCCTAGCTATTTTGCAACAAGCGATTTTAATTGCTGAAAATATAAAAGGGTTTAAGCCTCTTTACGGTAAGAGTTTCTAAGCATCCTCTTCGGATAATTAGTCCAACCCAAGGATAGCTATAACTCTTTATAACGTTGTAAAGTTTACCCAACTCTTTGACCTTTGTGAAGTTTCATAATGTTCCTCGTCAACGATCCAAGAAAATACTCAGATCGCGTCGAGCATTGGTTTAATAGGAGGTTCAGGAGTGAACGTATTGTCTGCTTACTACGTCTCCCGCGGATAGAGCAACTAAATAGGTACAATTATAACCATAGTCGAGTCCAAAAATAAACTCAACATATATAGAGATGACTTAGCCATGCAAAAATATAATGCAGCATAAATTTAATAAAACCACCTACCTTTTTCTTTATTATATGCAATATTTTTCTTAAATTATCTCTGTTGCTCAAAAAAGTCGTCAAACCACAAAATTATTTCAGAAGTATGATACTTGAGTTTGTGCGAATATCTTCAATTTTAACTTAAGGTAGAAACTCGTACCGATAACGTGTTTTGAAATTAATAGAAATATATTGTGAAAGTGTTATAATATAAATTATTGAGAATGATCACAAAGTGGAGAAAAGATAAAGTAGAGAAAATTGTTATTACTTCAATTTTCTCAATGTTACAAATGAACTTAGGATTATTATAATTTTTTTTTTTTACAAAAACTCAAATTTTTTGGTCGAAAATTCCTTAAAAACTAAAAAAAACTTTCAAGCTTTTTTCTCGACACTGTTGCAAATTAAACTTCGTGATTTTCGCTTATGTTCGTGCAAAAATCTAGTTTTTAATTTCAATAAAATTTGTACAAAATCATGTTCAAATAGTTTGAAATTAGGAAAGTTGGAATGGAGAAAAGGGGAGGGAGTGTGTAAGAGAGAGGGTAAATGGAAAAGGATAGTTGTGAACTCCTGAATCCTGATAATTTATGGGGGTTGAACAAATTGGGGTGTGAACTCAACCACAACCAGGATGAAAGACATAAAAAATGGACATTTTCCAAAATCATTTGGGCCGATTGTCGGTGCACCTTGACCAGAGCCCAATGTCTACCTATTGGGCTGTTCCGCTTCAATTTACTAGGTCCAGCCTCATCCACAATCTTTCTCACCAACAAAATTATGGTTCCCAAGTTTTATTATCTTACATTATATTATAGTGTCATTCATGACATTATGCTGCTAGTTGATTCAATAAGAAATTCACCACCCGATTTCATTCTGAGATTAAAATTATGTCATAGCATGCCATTCTCCTTACGAACTTGATGTTGCATGTCAATGTTATCAATCATACAATTTTATTTTGAAATATAATTTTTTGTTTTCAAGATTGCCTACAAAAGAGAAGAGTTTCATTTGATAGAGGACACCGGTGGCCTTACATGTTGGTCCTTGGAGCCATTTTTTGTTCATTATGGTATTCTAAAAGGTAAAAGAGGCAAATATCTCGGCATAAGTATTTCTAATGACGAGGTGGATTGATTCTCCTACAAATGGTTTGTTATATCATAGTATGTGGTAATAGAGTACCAACTTGATAACCCAGTTTGATCAAAATGCAGTTATGTAGTCACAGAGTACCAACTTGAGTACTTTAAGAACGATTTTTGTTCTAAAAAATACTTTATGTATAGAAAATAAGAATTCATTTAAGTGAAATCTTATAATACTCCTATGATAAAGCTCAAGACCCAAACATGATTGAATAAATTACACTAACAAATAAATAAAAGTACTTAACATACCTTAAATCTTGACCAAAAAAAAAAAGTGCTTTATAGAAACATTATTTTTTACAAGTACAAAATAATAGCTACATTCTGAACAATTTAAACTTGCTAGGAATTAGCAACATACAACACAAAAATGAAGTCAAAATTTAATGGCACAAGCTGCTGCTATCTTATCAGTTATCACGCAACGACTCAAGAGTTGAACAAGTGGAACAGTGGGAAACTATAGAAACAAAAAATGGTGACAGAAACCTATGCACAGAGATCTACCAGATTAATGTTGATGACTATAATATAATCCAAGACGCAGAGGACAGTCGTCGCGCTCACTACAAAATGCTTAATCAGCAGCTACTGTAATTGGTAAGCAATCAGCCTGAAAGAGTGCACCCAATGTCAGTATACTATATACAGTATACAACTTACTAGAGCAGCTAAACGAGTAACATCGTCACAACAAAATAAATGGCAGATGCTAAAGAGTGGTATGGAGTCAAACCTTGCGATGACAAGCTCGTGTGATGCCTCCCGATGTACATCATAGATTTGTTAACCAGAGGCAAGTCTGCTGTTTCCTTGCGTAATCCCAGAAATTTCATGCTGCAAAATTTTGTTTTGAGTTTAACTATAAGCATATACATACATACATACATACAAAGTATAACTGTATAAGCATACAATAGAGCATTAACTTTTAATAATGAACACTCAAAACTCTCTTTCTTGCAAAACCATCATGAGAGCAAATTCAATTGAATGAAACATTACTTTTGACCTCTTACAAAAAAATTGTAAGAAATAGATAGTATGTCATGAAGATAAGAAATTTGTTGCCATATGTTTTCAGATTAGCTCTCAATAGATAGTAATGACTTAATGCAGAATCAAATTACAGAACATAATACGTGTTGGTTATAATGGATATAGAAAACCAATGTTGAAAAGGGACAAAAGGAGAAGAAAATCACTCATGATGACTTTATATTATGGAACTCAAAACTGTAAAATCATTTGAGATATGCAAATGATGAATGCTGGCACTATTTAAAGAAATAAATTATCTGGTAGGACGCAGTCAACAAACTAATCAGGGTTAAAAACACAGATACGCATGGAACCCGATTAATCAAAAAAGATAATTCAACATTTAATTACAAATATGGGTTAATTTCGTAACTCAGTTGTTGGTGTCAAGTTCACATGTCCATTTAACAAATATCTAGTTAATAGAATAACAAATGCACCATTTCCTCCAAATTTTCACACGTCTTATACAACTTTGGCATTTTAGGCTCACTGCCTAGAAAACAGTCTTTAGCATCACCAAGCAAAAGAAGGAGACGAGGAGAAGGAGAGACTATCGTGAAGCAGAATTTTATTTATTGACTAGTGCGGTACAGATCAGGATTGATCTAGCCTCAGTAGATTAAGCTCTCCATGGAATTAGACCTTCTTCGCATTGAATGACAAAGCATTTACACAAAGATAACTAGGTGAAACAAGTAGGGGATTGGGAACATTCACATTGCTAAATGCATCCTTTTTTAGTACATAATGACTCCATTACGGCATTACCCTCAGGTTTCTGATATCTCATTCCACAAATTCACAAAGGTGAAGGTTTATCTTCTTTGTTTTCTGATATCTCATTGTTGCAAGTCTTGGTTCAAAATTCTTCAATGGGAATAAGTATGGGAATATTAATTATCAATTCACCTTCATCATACTTCGTACGAGCAATGAAATCATCACCCCATTTTGACTAACTATCTTACTTATCCTCAATCAGTCTACTATTTCCTTAAGCAACAACCATCCAACAACCATTTTTGGTCCTCGCTTATTCTAAGACTAGAGCAAAACACTAACAAATAATGTCGTTATCATTGTAATTCACTATTTAATGATACTCATTATCATTTCCATTGAAAAGAATTTGATTCTAAGGCATATGTTCAATCTTCTTCCTTTTTTTTTTAGCAATTCATTTGTTCGAAATAAACAGAAATTGGCAAAACCATATAGAATCCCAATCAAGAAATCAAAATTAGGGTTTAAGAGTAAAATTCACCTGGTATAAGGCAAGGGGCAGAAGATGATGATATAATCGGCGGAAGCACAGGTGAAGGTACTAGTCTTATCATCGTAGGCGTAACTGTAAGAGCGTGGGCACGCGTTCTTGAAGAACAGCGAATACACAGACGGCCCACACGTCTCCGGCGTACTGTACGCCTCGCTGCAACAGTACATCGGCTCCCCAAACGCCTCGCACGCGCTCTTGCACGCGACGCTCTCACGGCCGTTATCACGCGCCACCCGCAGAGCCTTGGGGCACGCGCCGTTCAAATCTACAAGGCACCCAGTGGAGCTGCATCCCCCACTTGTACCTCCTCCCATAGGGATTATCAGCATTGGGAGGTTGTACCCATCGACAAGGCTCACGTCGTAGAAGTCAAGCCCCTGATCGCCGTTCAGAGTGAACTCTGCCAACGTGGCAGGGGGAATCGCGCCCCCCGCGCATTCTATCCTCCCCGAGCCGCAATCGCCGGTGGCGCAGGAAAATTTACCGGTGGAAGGGTCGATGGAGCAGTGGGTCCGGGCCCAGACCCGACCCGACCAGGACCGGGGCACCCGGAGAGTTCTGGATTTTCCGCTCCTGAGAAAGAAGCCTGTGGGAGTGAGCGGTGGCCTGTCGGCGCCGGTAAGGATTCCGGGCCATATCTTGTGGCGGCACTTATTAACTATCTTGAACGTAGTCGAATCCACCACTGTTGAGTGTCAAGAAATGGGAACGATAAAGTTAAAGCAAGAAGAATCTAGAAAAAAACTTGGATGAAATCGAATATTAAAGATACTACCTGAGAAGAGAGAGAAGTTGAGCAGAAGGAGAGAGAGAAAAGTAGCAGAGAAGAGGTGGCGTTCCATTACCGGAAATCTGGATTGATTTTGCAGGTTTTTTTCAAGATTTTTTTAGTTTCGTTTTATTTTTTTGTCCAGCAGCACCACCATTTTCTCACTTTTCTTAGCTTTATTTTTTCTGGAATAACCGAATAAAGAAAGTGACACCTCGTGGAATTGTGATTAAAAAATGGGAAAAAATTTGAAATACCCACTTTGAACTAGTTAAAATTTATTTTACCCACTTCAACAATTAAAAAAAAAAAATCTATCCATTTTAACATAAAAATATCATACTACCATTTTATTCTTATTCGAATGAAATGTTAATTACTTCTACCTCCCAAAACTGGACTAAATATTTTCCTCTCAACTTCTCTCTAGAAGTTGTGTCTTCCTAAAGTTTCTTGGAAAACTTTCTTCCGCCGGCGACGATTTACTTCCCTTTCCTTCCTTTTTGAATTCGGCCTATTAATTTTTCTTGATTGTGCTGTTGCTTTTTGCACAATCCCTTTTCTTGGATTTGGAGTTTTTCTAAGCATTAGATTTGATAAGATTTAGGCTTCTGGGGAGTGTCTTTTACGCGCGTGAATATTGGGGCAGACCTTTCGTGTGGTTTGTTCTTGGTTACAAATGATGAGAAGCTTTGTTCTGATTGGGCGAAGCATTTTTGGGGGTTTTTTCCTGATTATTCAGCCGGTTTTTAGTGGGATTGGGGCAGTGGTTTTGCGAAATACAGCTAATATTGGGGGCGCCTCTTCATCTATTTATACCCTCATCATTGCCCTTAATTTTTCATCTTCTCCATTACTTCTCTCTTGTTTCTTCTGTTTTTCGCCTTCTTCACTCATGGCAGAGAATATTAGTGAGATGATGGAGAGTTTTCGTATCTCCACCAAAGAAACTACCCATATTGTTGCCCAAAGGAGTGAGTTAGCTATCCCAAAAAATACATTGGCCATGAGGTTCGTTGCTCGGAGGATTTTTAATGTGAGGGAACTAAAAGAATTGTTGATACTCACTTGGAGGTTGCGAATGCCTTTCCAAGTGTCGAGTGTGGGGGATGGTCTTTTTCTGCTCACTTTTGGGGCTGCCTCTGAGCTCCAATCGGTCCTTTCTGGGCAGCCGTGGAATCTTCGAAAGTCATTAATGGCTATGAAGCTTTTGCATGGTAATGAAAAGTTGTCCCAGTTGCAAATCCGGTATGTTCCCTTCTGGATTCAGGTCCATGGCCTACAACTGTATGCTATGAGTACGATTTTGGGCTTGAAGATTGGGAGTATTGTTGGTGAAGTTCTGGAAGTGGATGCGAAGGATGATGAAGTGGCCTGGGGGGAGTGTCTTCGGATTCGGGTTCTGATGGACATTACCCATCCGCTATGTCGTTTTTTTCTTATCACGGTGGAGGAGGAACCGGTCATGGCGGTGTTTCGCTATGAGAGATTGTCGGGGTTTTGCACTCTTTGTGGTCGGTTACAACACTCGGAGACTGATTGCCCACTTGGGTTTGGTAAGAATGAGGAATGACTCAAAAAGCACAGATTTTTCCCTGCATGGCTACAGGCTGACAAGAAGAAAAGTCCTTCGGTGGAAGATCTGGAAAAGTTTTTCGAGCTTTTGAAGTTTGGGGCGGGGGAGCAGGCTACTGAGCAGGAAAGGGCTGCGGATCAAGCTAGACGGTTGGAAAAAGGTAAAGGGGTTGTCATTGAAGAGAACTCAACTGATCAGGTTCCTGTGGGTATGTTGCAAAGGAAAGTCGTGAATCGGTTTGATGATCTGATGGTAAGAATTGAGGCGGAGCAGCTGGAAAATCGAGGTATTGATGAAGCTATGAGTGGACGGCTGGATCCTCGTACAGGTAAAACACTTACTCCTCTTTCTTTCATGGTTCCTGATGGGTTCCAACATTGCTACGAAAAGGAGCCGTTAACGGGTGTGGAGAATGGTAAGGATTATCGTGTAGTGCATTATGTTGGCAAAGATCTTAGCTCTACTGATTATACTTCGTATGTGGAAATCTTGCATGAGGGTGAGGCCCCTTTTGTTCCAGTGTATGAAAAAAGTGGACAGATTCAACATGCCTTACCAAATACAGATGGGGAGTTTCAGGACAAAGAAATGGCGGATGATATGGTTTCTGTGCAGAGTTGTGTGCTACCATGCAAAAAAAGGACTTGGTGTGACGAGCCGGGTGAAGTGATGGGCTTTTGGAGTGGAGATAAAGGATGGTCGGAAGGGGAGATTGTTAGACAGGCTGAAGGAATGTTTAAAAAGGCAAGAAGTCTGGTTGAGGCTTATGGTACGGCCATTGATCTTCAAGGTCCGGCGGAGGTTGAGGTGACTCAACCCCGCCATGGGGAATGAATATTGTATGTTGGAATGCTCGAGGAGTTAGTGGGTCTCGAGCATTCAATTATCTGCGTAGATTAGTTTTTTATTATCATCCGTCTATTTTATTTCTGTCTGAAACTAGATGTTCATCGGTTCGTACCGATGTTTTGAAAACTTCCCTTGGGTTTGATTCTTGTTTTAATGTGAAAGGGAAAGGAAATTCTGGTGGTTTGATGTTGTTTTGGTGTAACATTGATCTTCAAATTATCTCATACTCTACTGCCCATATTGATTGTTTGATAAGTAATAATGTGTCTACATGGAGATTTACTGGTTTTCATGGATGTCCATATATGCAAGGGCGTAGAGCTGTTTGGGAACTCCTAAAACGCCTTAAGAATTATACTTTGTTTGGGACAAATGCTTGGCTTGTTGGGGGGGATTTCAATGAAACACTTTACCACCATGAGAAGAAGGGGGGAAATAGGAAATCTTTGTCTCAAACTATGCAATTTCAAGATGCTTTGACACATAATGATTTGCGCTGCTTGAGAACTTCTGGACCTAAGTACACATGGATTAATAAAAGGAAAGGAACTGAGTTTATTGCTGAAAAACTTGACAGATTTGTTGCCACATTTGATTGGGTTAGTTTATTTCAAGCATATGAGTGTTCAAATTTGGATTTTATGGGTTCGGACCATTGGCCTATTATGATTTCATGTGTTACTAGTATTCGACCACTTGAGAGGAGGAAGCAAAAAACTTTCAGGTTCGAAAATCATTGGGTGAAGGAGCCGGAATTTAAGCGCATGATCAAACAAGTCTGGGTTCGGAAGGACAGAAATTTAAATCTGAGCACGACACTTACTCAATGTGGAAAAAATATTAAGCAATGGGCTATTAAGAAAGGGGGCACATTGAAGGAAAGGATCATTAATGTACAGACTTTACTTAACTCAGAACTTAACAAAGAGGATGAACTGCCCAATCTTCACCAGGTTCAGAAGCATGAAAAGGATCTTGAAAGGTTGTTGTCTCAAGAAGAGTGGTATTGGAAGCAACGATCTCGTATTACATGGCTCAAGGAGGGGGATAGGAATACTAAATTTTTTCATATGAGGGCTAATCAAAGAAGAGGGGTCAATAAGGTTGAGAAAATACAGAATAAGGATGGGGATTGGATTATGTCTGCTGAACAAATCCCAATGGTTTTTGCTGAGTATTTTCAAGGGATTTTTACTTCACAAAACCCTACTCCAGATATGATTGTTAGGGCTACAAGGGATATTCATATGCATCTTTCTGAAGATCAACTTGAAGAGCTGGCTATTCCATTTACGAGAGCAGAAGTTGATGGTGCCTTAAAGGATCTTAATCCTTGGAAAGCTGCAGGTCCTGATGGTTTCCCTGCATCATTTTATCAGACTAGTTGGGAGGCTATTGGAGAGGATGTTGTACGTCACATATTGAGGGTATTGAATGATGGTGAGCAATTAGAGTCGTGGAACAAGACTACGATTGTGATGATCCCCAAAATCAAAAAGCCCACACAAGTTACTCATTTTAGGCCTATTAGTTTGTGCAATGTTTGTTACAGGCTGCTTTCGAGGGTCATTACTAATAGGCTCAAGTCTTGTATGAATAGCATTATCGATCCTCACCAAAGTGCTTTTATTCCGGGGAGGCTAATTTCGGATAATATCTTGATCGCCTTTGAGAGTATGCATTGGCTTCGATTGTCTAAAAGTAAAAAGGGATATGCGGCGCTTAAACTTGACATGAGTAAGGCATATGATCGAGTTGAATGGCCTTTTTTATTAGGAGTTTTGAAGAAATTGGGGTTTTCACAGAAATGGGTATCTCTTATCCATCAATGCATTTCTTCGGTGACCTACTCTATTTGTGTAAATGGTACTCTGTCGGATTCATTTAAACCATCTAGAGGTCTTCGTCAAGGTGACCCACTATCTCCATTTTTGTTTGTCATGTGTGCGCAGAGTCTATCTTCGTTACTACTAAAGGTAGTTACGGATAAGCAATTTTCTGGTATTAAAGTTGCGAAGGATGCACCAGTCATATCTCATCTCTTCTTCGCAGATGATAGTTTGATTTTTATGAAGGCTGAGAAGGGTGAATGTCAGGCATTGAAGAGTTGTTTGCAAATTTATGAAGCAGCATCGGGGCAGATTATTAACTTTGATAAATCTGTTATTTCTTTCAGTCCCATGACGGCTTTGGAGAATCGAGAAAAGGTCATGAACATTCTTCAAATTAGAGCGGCATCGGGCTATGAAATTTACTTAGGACTGCCTACTATTTCTGTTCAGGCCAAAAGACATCAGTTTGGATATCTTGTGGATCGGGTTAGGCAACGAATAAATTCATGGAGCCATAAGAACTTTTCTGATGGTGGTAAAGAGGTTCTTATTAAATCAATCCTTCAAGCTTTGCCTTCTTATGCTATGTCCTGCTTTCGGATTCCGGTCTCGATTTGTGCGGATATTGAAAGATTAATTGCTCGGTTTTGGTGGGGTTCTACGCATGAGAGTACCAAAGTACACTAGACAAGATGGCAGGTAATGTGTAGACCTCCAGAGGATGGTGGCCTTAATTTTCGAAGTATGGTATCTTTCAATAGAGCGCTTTTGGCTAAGCAAGTGTGGAGGTTAATGCAACAACCTGACTCTATGGTAAGCCGCGTATTTAAAGCTAGATATTTCAAGAATACATCTGTTATGAATGCAGGTCTGGGATCGAATCCCTCTTTCATCTAGAGATCATTACTATGGAGCAGGGATATTGTGGATTATGGGACCAGGTGGAAAGTTGGAAATGGTGAGTCGGTTCACATTTTTAAGGATAGATGGATTCAAGGAGGGGCTGAGGGTAGAATTTTTTCTCGTATTGCAAGCGCATCCTGTGTCTCTCGGTTTTTGGATCCACAATATGGATGGAATGGTGAGTTGCTATGTCAAGCTTTTCTTCCTATTGAGGTAGAAGCAATTCGACGGGTTCCGTTATTGGGTACACAACAAAATGATCAACGATATTGGCCTTATTCATCTTCGGGAAGTTACTCAGTAGCATCAGGGTATATTCTTGCTATGCAGATTGTTGATACTCAGCGCAGAGGCCTTCAAGCTGGATCGTCTAAGCAAAGTGGGCACCAAAGATTGCTTCAACAAATATGGAAGCTTAAAGTTCCACCAAAAATTCGAATTTTTGGATGGAAACTGTTCCATGGATTTTTGGCTACAGAAGGTAATCTTAATTCTCATCATGTACCCATTAATCCTTTTTGCTCTTGTTGTGGTGCTCCTTTGGCAGACTCTATGCATGTTTTATTTAAATGTGTCTTTGTGCGGAGAGCTTGGAAAGAGCAAGGTTTGTGGGAAATATTGAAAGAGTTTACCAAGGGGTCTTTGATTAATTTTTTGGAAGCTCTGGTGGGTTCGTCAATAGATAAACATGTATTTCCCACTGTGATAGTTATAGCCTGGGCAATCTGGAAGGACAGATGTAAATGGTTACATTTGGAAGACTTGGTTTTACGCAAGGATTGGAAACCTGGGGTGTTTAAAGTACAATGGGCTATTGATTATTGGAATGATTTTCTTAATATCAATTCCATTGCCGATCAAATTTGTGTGGGCAAGGGTTATAAGCCCAGAGGAGGTGAATATAGTAAGGTCAATTATAGCCTTTATGTGGATGCAGCATTCAATTTGCCTTTGAATTTTTTTGCCACAGGCTTTGCTTTGATTGACAATGAGGATAAACTAATCCGTGTAGGTGGGGAGAGAATTTCAAATCCTGGTTCTGTTGTGGCTGCTGAATTAATTGCAGCAGAATTAGGCCTAAAGAAGTGTCAAAACAATGACAGTCAAGTGTCCAATCTCTATATGGATTCTAAAATTGCAGTTAAGGCCTTGACTCAGGTAAATAATCTTGATGGTTTGGAGAAAGAGCTGGTTATAAGAATAAGGTCAAGATTGAGCCCAGACATGGATTGGAGCTGTGATTATGTCCCAAGGGAACAAAATAAAGTTGCTCATGCAATGGCACAGTTCACCTGGAATGTTTCAACTCCTTACGATTGGATTGAAAATGATATTCCGCAGAATATTAGGGTACTTTATAATGTGTAATCTGTTCACCCTAGTATTTCAAAAAAAAAAAAAAAAACATAAAAATATCATACTATTATAGATTATTAATAATAACATAAAATTAAATGGGTAGGGGAGGGGACAAATTCAAGATCATAAACCCTTTTGAAAAAGTTTAGTATGCATTCGAGTGCATATTGTGCATCCTATTTATGTTGCACTTTTCAATTTTACTGAATTTTACTGATTTACACTTTTTGGTAAATGGTGTTGCACTTTTTAATTATTACTAAAAATATTATTATACAGTTTAATAATTAAAAAGTACAACACCATTTACCAAAAAGTGTAAATCAGTAAAACAGAAAAATGCAACATAGACTAGGGTGCACAACATGCACTCGAGTCCATAGCAGACCAACCCAACCCTTTTATATCTGAAGGTTTTGTTTTTCTTCTTAAATTTAGAAATGGGTAGAAATGTTTTTTTTTCTTTTTTGGTGGGTCAAATTAATACAGTATTTGTTAAGTGGAAATGGAAAAGGGTTGGAATTTTGTTAAGTGGAAAAGGGTATTAGACATAATTCTTGCTAAAAAAAATTGGGGAGGGAAAAAGGAAGTGGAATATGGGAAAGTGCTTGCCGTGGGGTTTTGGAATATCAAGTCGAATAATGATTATACATTTATACCATCTTAAGTTTATGATTGTTCTATTTCTCTCTCTAAAAAATAAAACCCTAGCACACGCCGCCCCCTCCACCACACAGCCTAACCTCCGCCTCCTTCCTCCTTCTGCCTCCTTTCTTCTTTTTCCTCCTTTCTCCTTCTCTTCCGTGTAGAAATTATGTAGATCAGGCGGCGCTTATTCAGATCTGGTCCGTCGACTTTTTATGAATTTACTCCCGTCGACCGTCGCCCGTCCGTCTTCTGACCGCCGACCAGGCACCGCTGTCCAGATCCGCTCGTTCCGTCAGTTTTATGTTTGTCTTATGATACATTTTATGTAATTCTTTTATAGGATTTAGTTGGGAACAATGGACAGTCTATCCTAACGGAGCTACGGTGACCGTTTGGAGGAGTGTTCCGTTGATTCCGTTTTATTTTTCCGTTGATCAAGTTTTTTTTATGGTTTTTCTAGATAGTTTTCTTATTTGCGTTTTTCCTTTCATTTCAGTTCCTCTATTTGTTTTCTGTCCTAGTCTTAGATAGTATGTTATTTCTATTTCTATAGTGTATTCTAGTTTTTTGGTTTTTACGTTACGGTGCTGTCGGCTTTGTCCGACCCCTCTACGCTATATGCGTCCTGCTTCCCTCTTTTGGGACCCTGTTTTCCCTCTTTTGGGACCCTGTTTTTCCCTCTTTTGGGACCTGGTGGTGATATTTGGGATTTGGATGTCCCTTAAGAATCTTGGTGCTTGGTGAGCCTTTGACCTCATGATTTTATCTCCATTGTTTTGATATGCTGGTACCTTAGTGTGGGGTGTCTCGTATTGAGATATGAAGATCTGTGCTCTTTTGGTGGACAAAGGTTTCACTCGTTTTCCTCTTCCTCACGATTGGATAGAGCAACGATGCCGAGTTGATTTGCTGTGGTTTGAAGATCTAGAATTTAGAATTGTATTATCTATCTTTCATGTATTGATCTTGTAAACCTTTTCAAAAAAAAAAAAAATTATACATTTATACCAGAATTCTTAATTTTTTAGGGAAATAATTTTTTTACATCCCATAACTTTACAACTTTTCTAAAAACGTTCCAAAAAAGTTAAGTTTTCCAATTACGTCCCAAAATTTAGCTAACTTTTTCAATTACGTCCTAAAGTCGCCGGAAACATCAAAACGACGTCGTATTACATCATGGTTACGACGTCGTTTTGATTTTCCGGCGACTTTGGGACGTAATTGAAAAAGTTAGCTAAAATTTGGGACGTAATTGGAAAACATAACTTTTTTGGGACATTTTTTGAAAAATTAAAAAAATATGTAACTAATAAAATTTTAACACTAATAAACATGACAATATTATATACTCCGTATAATATTTCATTGAATTATTATATACACATATAATATATTAAAATGTACACTAATATTAAAATTTTGAATTGTATAAGATAAATTAATATTAAAATTATAATCATATACTTTAAAAATAATTAATAATAATAAATAAATAAATAGATTGATAATAAAATTTCATATATTCCATATTAATTAAAAATTATGAAACGATTGAACTTTAAAATTATGAATCGATTTAACTTTAAAAAAATTTAAAAATTAAATATAAAAATAATAATTACCCTAAGGAATTATGCTAATATTAATGACCATAAATATAATATTTAACAAAATATCATGTAATTATGTTAAGTATAATTTTATATTCTAAAATTGAACGAAATAAAGGCTAAATTTTTTTAATTGTATAAGATAAATTAATATTAAAATTATTTACTTTAAAAATAATGAGTAATAATAAATAAATAAATAATATAAAATTTCATATATCCATATTAATTAAGAATTGTGACTTGATTTAAATTTAAATTAAAAAAATAAAAATATTAATAATTATCATAAGGAATTATGCTAATATTAATGACCATAAATATAATGGGTTAACAAAATATCATGTAATTCTATTCAATATAATTTTATGTTCTAAAATTGAATGAAATAAAGGCTAAAATTATTATAAAATAAATAAATGTGATAACGTACTATTTAATATTATCCAAAAATTATAATTACTAGTTTATTTATATAAATAATATATATATATATAAATATATATCTCGATTATATACCTTTATGGCGACGAGGATATACCGATAATAAAATATAAGTAAATTTATTTGTTTAGATTTACATTAAAAAGAATTTTTTTTAAAAAGTATATAAATATCAAGTATATAAATTTTAAAAAAAGTATATAAATATCAAGTATATAAATTTTAAGAAAAGTATATAAACATATACAATCAATTAATCAAACAATTTCAATAAAATATATTTTTAGGTCCATAACTATTCTATTTTTTTCAAAAACGTCCCAAAAAAGTTAAGTTTTTCAATTACGTCCCAAATTTTAGCTAACTTTTTCAATTACGTCCCAAAGTCGCCGGAAACATCAAAACGACGTCGTATTACGTCATGGTTACGACGTCGTTTTGATTTTCCGGCGACTTTGGGACGTAATTGAAAAAGTTAGCTAAAATTTGGGACGTAATTGGAAAACTTAACTTTTTTGGGACGTTTTTGGAAAAGTTGTAAAATTATGGGACGTAAATAAATTATTTCCCAATTTTTTACTATTAGGCCATCTCCAACCATAAACTCTAAAATGAAGATCTCTAAACTTTAAAATACACTTTTTCAAACTCTATTTGAAAAAATTTCTCCAATCATAAAACTCTATATCTTACTTTATTTATTATTTTATTCATTTTCAATATATTACAATCATTAAATAATATATTTATCTTCATATTTAAATTAATTTATACAAGTAAATATTCAATTAGTAAATTAAATATTACAACAATAAAACTTCTCCATATTATTTTATTCATTTTCAATATATTAGTGTTTCGTTTATTTATTACTCCGTATTTGTATTTCTTTTCAGGATGTGTTCACTTATTTTAATAAGTTGGTGTTATATGTAGAGGTCATGTATGTCCGTTATAATATATAATGTATTTCATATTTAATATATAATGTATGTTTTATTGTATTTTACGTTTTTTTTATTAGTAATAATAATACACACACAAAAAATATATATATTATATTTAACAAATTATTAATATAGAATTGTAATATATAATTGTAAATATTAATAAAATAATATATATAAAATATAGAGTTTTGAATAGTAAACTTCATATATAAAGTTTACTATTCAAAACTCTATTTCAAAACTTCAAAATAGAGTACGGTTGGAGGGAGCAAAACTTCATTTTTGAAGTTAAACTCTATAAATGAAGTGGCGTTGGAGATGGTCTTACACTTCACTTTATATCTTACTTTTTATTTCTATCTTTCACCTTTTATCAATCATATCACTTGTACTATATTTATTATTTAATCATTTTTCCTAATCTTTGTACCAAAAAAATAAAGAGAAGCTTATAGACAGATGGAAGAAGTATGAAATATTTCATAGTAAGTTTTTGTGATTAATTATATATGAAAATTTGTTTAGACGTAATCTCTTAATTTGTTGCACCATTACAAATTGATTTCCTAATCTACTTATAATTGTATATTAATTAACCAATTAAATAGTAAGATAAAACTTAATTAATTATAATGATGAACATGAAATCTCACTCGGATCATAACAACAATCATGAAACAATAATCCACTAAAAAGTTGCTGCAATCTGATTACTACAATATTACTATTGATGTGGACAAAATGTGTCATCCTATGAGAAAATGATATGTGGCGTCCGGATGAGTTATATCCGATGAGATTTGGTTATGATTACGTAATTATTCATTTACTTATATGGATTATTATGATGACAATTATTGATATATTGATGATGGATTGGGCCCAGTTCAGGCCCAAACCCACAGAGGATGAGACCAATGGGTCAGATGAAGATGAGAATCGGCCCTGAGATGAACATGTTATAAGCTTTCCACCTTTTTAGGGGAATTGTTGGGCTTGGACCCATATTTCCGGAGTTCAAACCTGGAAGTTCTCGAGAACCTACAGGTCTTGGAGATCCGAATCGCGGAACGTGCGCATCAAGCATGGACCCCACCTCGTGGGTAAGGGATGTGTAGGGATATCACATGTATCCCGCTTTTCTCGGAGCTCGGACGAGCTAATGGAGACAGATTTTATGATATCTAACTACATAACCAGAAAACTACTATTCTAATACACTTGCCCACTGGAAAGTTCCCTAACATACTTTCCGGCGCACTGATATAAGCTGAAATTAATACACCTGAATTACTCCTGAGAAATAGGAATATTGAACTGATATTATTGAGGGGCTTTCTCCGATAGATTGTCCTTTACTTTTTCCTTGAGATCGCCGGTTCTGACTTGAGCGTCGGAGGACCCACGCCGGAGATCTCTCCTGCGGGTTTTTTGCAGGTGTTGAAGAGTTTTGGAGACGAAGAGGTCAACTATAATCCAGCCTGTGATCGTCTAATCCTAGGTGCGAGATTATTAATCGTTGTGCGTTATTTTTTGACGCATCAACTGGCGCCGTCTGTGGAAAATCTGAACTATGGCGTGAGAAATTCGATTATTGATTATGGGAGGCGAACGAGAAACTCCCCAACAAACGAAGGATGGGAAAAGGGTGTTGCTGCCCCCTGCTCCGACCGAAATTGGAACCCCAACAGGAGGAGGAATTGCGTCCTCGTTTCCCCCACCGGCATCGTTGGTGGGTTCATCCGTAAATCGAGGAAAAGGTCCCGCATCCACACCTTTTCCACCTATTGTTGTTATAGGCCTTACCACCGCCAGGAGTGCACCTTTGGAGGTGGCTCTGTCCTCTACGCTTGTAGGGTCTCAAACTTTGCCAGGAGGGGCTGGAGAGGCTGCTGGCACATCCAGGCCGTTCAGAGATGAGCCGAGAATGTGTTTATAGTATTTATCAATTACAACATATTCTTTTTTTCTTTGCAATTCGATACACCACCTTTTTAAGTTTTGCAATTTGATGCATGTGTTTATTTTTCGGCAACACATGAATGATATATATATTGAAGCCTCATTAAGGTTCTACACGAATGCCAACGTAAATGTCTTGATTGATCAATAAAATATTTTTTATATATTTTATATTTTGTTTTTTGTTTTTTAAAAACGTTTTTAAATAAAAACAATATGAAAAACATCACATTATTTTTGTGGACTATGATTTGGAGGACGCGATCTTATACTTTTGAGTTTTGGGGAGGGGGAAATGATAATAATTAAATTGGTTTATGATTTATTTTTAAAAATATTAGTATTATTTTTAATTTTAAAACGATTTTTTTATTATTCTTTTTAGTTAAAAACGTATTAAAAATTAAAAAAAAAACATTATTCATCATTCGTGACATCTATGTGGCAGCTCGACAGCTCTGACAATTAAATTATGATTTAATTGTTGCCAGGAAATTGACATATGCATTGAATTGCAAAAATTAAAAAGGTGGTGTATCAAATTGCAAAGAAAAAAAAGATATGTTGTAATTGATAAAAACTGTAAAGGTCGTGATTTTTTTTTTGCAATTAACCCTTAATTAAATTAACCGTAGCTATTTTAGCAAAGTAGTTGGTTGGACCGTGCGCGTTCTGACATGAAATTAACATTTGTAAGAATTAAGTTGGACATCAGTTGTGACATGAAATTAATTAACAGAAAAGATAATTCAAAAAATAAATGGCCGTTATTGCATCCACCACTTTTTCGGTACTATTACTATTTTTGTATTAGTAATTTATTTAATGACACTACTTATTTTTTGTACCAAATAATATTTTTGATACTACTTATCAGTGGTATCAGAAATTAAATTTTCGATATTATTAATTTTGTTTTTAGTATCAGTGTTTTTTTATTGAAACCACTTATTTTTTTTTTTTTGTATCAAATAAATTTGTTGATACTACTAATAATTGGTATCGGAAATTAAATTTGTGATACTATTAATTTTATTTTAACATTAGTATTTTTCTTATAGATACCAACTATTCTTTTGCATCAAATATTTTTTTTATACTACTTATTATTAGTATCGGAAATTAAATTTCTGATATTATTAATTTTAATTTTAGTATTAGTAATTTTCTTATGGATACCAACTATTCTTTTGCATCAATTTATTTTTTTGATACTACTTATTATTAGTATGGAAAATTAAATTTTCGATACTATTAATTTTATTTTTAGTATTAGTAATTTTCTTATTGATACCATTTATTTTTTTTGTATCAAATAATTATTTTGACACTACTTATCATTGGTATCGGAAATTAACTTTCCGATACTATTAATTTTATTTTTAGTATTAATAATTCTTTTATTGATATCAACTAATCTTTTGCATTAAATAATTTTTTTGATACTATTTATTATTGGTATCGGAAACTAAATTTTTGATACTATTAATTTTATTTTTAGTATTAATAATTTTTTTATTGATGCCACTTATTATTTTTGTATCAAATAATTTTTTTAATACTATTTATTATTGATATCAGAAATTAAATTTTCGATACTATTAATTTTTCACCATTTTAAATAATATTATTATTAATACCATTTTTTAAATAGAAATGATGGTTGGTATCTGATATAAACTTCCGATACCAATATGTCCAAAAAAAAAAAAATTCTGATACCAATTGCACTGGGACGTTAAAAGAATTAGTATTCAAAGTTTTAATGGTGTCTCCTTCCTAAAGTCAAAACACAATTCGCCATTTACATCCACGTTCTCATCTCTGGATCCGCCCTCTCCCACCGCGCGCCGTTCACCGTCGTAGGTCGTCGTTTACCACCGTTTGCGTCGGACTCCTTCCCCGGCCAGGTAAGCTTTAATTTAATTTCTAAGTTCTAGCTTCCACTAATTTAGGTAATTGCTCCTCAAAATAGGTATACCTTGAACCATTCTGTGACGCCGGGAATCTTCATCCGATCAATTACGCGGCGGATAGATCAACGTTCTGTTTAGAAATGAGTACCAACGAGCTCCTTCAAATTGAACCCGAGGAACTTCAATTCCCATGTACGTGATAGTTTTTAATGTTTTTGTTCGTAATTTAGTTTCTTTGTGTTCTGAAATTCTTTTGTTGTATTCCGGTAACGACAAAACTCTTACACAGTTCAGTGACGTTCTAGAGCCTTTGTGTTCATCGTTTTCTGAGTTTAGTGATTCGCGTTCTCTAAGCGATTTTTGAATCGCAATTTCAGAAAAACTCAATGTGTTGCGACCTGTATTCCCCATGGTGGCACTGTACTATTTGCCGACTGATTCCGGGTGAAGGCTCGAGCTATTAGCGTTTCGCTTGGTCTCAGGCCGTGTTGTTGAGTTTTGGAGTTGTGGCCTCTGGTTTTGCGATTCTCCATATCGCACTTTGATCTGACTTGCATCTTCTGTATATGACACAACCTGTTTTGCGGCACACCTCTACCAGGTTGTTGGTTTTCCCCTCTAAACTTTTAATTTGCTTTGCTTTCAGGCTAGATTGCTTTGGATTTTTGTTAGTAGTTTAGTTTGTCCCTGCATAAGCTAGGTGTTCCTTAGAAAGAAATATTTTAGTGCTGGTTTCTCACCTAGTATTGTAGTTATTTGTCCTTTGTGGAGAAATCCAAACAAACTACATCTCGATCCTTTGTAAATGTTGTGGAGGAAGCCATTGATGAGTTATCGAGAAGGAGTAGTTTAGGTTTAGTGTGTCTCTGTAGAAAAGAGTTTAATTTCTGTCTGGCCATCAACTGTAGAGGGATATTTCAGCGTGGGTGTGGGGGATCCCGAGCCAGGGGTTTATGATTTCAAACTAGGGAGATGCTTTCTTTTGTACGACAAATGGCCCACGAATGAGCAGCGACTTATCGTTGATTCTATCCAGAATAAGGCAGTAGTTACACCATCTAGAAAGACAAAGTTTGAGGAGTTTTACGAGACATATGCTCAGGCTTTTGAAAATGTACAGGTGCACCCACCTCGCCCTGCTGCCCCAGTGGTTATCGGTCCATCTAAAGGTAACACTTCCTTTAAAATTTCTCAGGATTACATGGCGTGCACAGTATTCATGGTTTATGATAATCTAGTACAAACTAGTGCTTTAATTTAGCATTTCTCTTTCTTTCATATCTCAATGCATTGATATACACAAAGTCAATTGTTTATTGTGCATTAGTTGTTGCAAATCTTTACTTTCTTCATTGTATTAGGTGCCTAACTTTGAACTTTTAGCAAATCCTGAAGGTAGGACATTCCTTTTTGAAATCCTTTTAGAACATGTGAAGTTGAACCATGGCCTGAATTCTTTTAATTCTTTAATACATGGAACTTGAAGTATGGACTAGGCTTACATCTTTAAAGTAATATGTGAAATTTCTCATCATTATTGTATTAATATATGCATTCTCTAAGACAAATATGTAGGTAGAGTCGAGCTCTAAATAGGGAAATGGACATAGCTTCTTTCACGGATTAAAAAGACTGTGAGGTTATTCATTAGTGTGCACATGGTAATCTGTGATATTTTCTTTGATTTTAGTTTCCAGTTCTTCTTTGTTGCTATTTACTCTGTATTGGTGTACATTACTCCAAGCACAATATAGCAATGTATTGTCCCATCTTTGATCTGAAATTCGTATTAAATTTGAAATTGCTCTTAGAATTGATTCAGTTGGCTAATTATGTCACTATATATTTATTTCAAAAGAAGTCTATTGTAATTTTATGAACTATTGAGAACTTGGAGAGATCGATACCATACAGTACTTTTAACTTAACTTAGAGGCTAATGCCCACATTGTGGACAGTGAAGAGGGTTGTTTTGGTTGATTCTTATGTTCAATAGGGCATTTGGTTACCATTGATGCTTAGTGCATTGGAACTTCTAATTTCTCATATAATATTCATAAGTGGAACTTTACACTCCTAGTAAATAAGGATACTTTTTTTCAAGTGAGATTCCTTACGCCCCTGTTCATTCTTATAATGCCAATAGTGAAGACCAATCTGTTGAAGGTCGGTTTTTATCTTAGAAAGAGAAGTTTCTAGATAATATCCAATTAAGCAAACACATTTCTTCTGATTTTGTAGCAATGTTTTAAGTAAGCATGGTAGATGAAATATAGGTAACATTTTGACATTTTATTAGGCTCACTCTAGGTAAATTTGGTATAATCTAACTGTGCTACTGTTTTGGTTTGTTCATTAAGAGATGAAGTAGGGTCTGTACACAATTTGGTAAACTGATCGAAAAACCCAAACTGAACCCACATTTTGCATTTGGCTTTTGGTTTAAATTTAAAAATGTGAAACCTCCATTGCAAAGCCAAAAGCTTCTTGATCAGTCTGATGGAGGTTCTTTTATGTCCACCACTGCAGACTTCATGGAATCCTGTGTACAATATACTTGCCTTGATTAGAGTTTAGCTATTATCTTACAGTTTGATATCTCTATGTTTTCTAGTCTTGATCAGTCTGATGGAGGTTCTTTTTATGTCCACCACTTCAGAATTCATGGAATTATGTGTACAGTATACTTGCCTTGATTAGAGTTTAGTTATTACCTTACAGTTTGATATCTCTATGTTTTCTAGTCTTCATGGAATTCGTTATTATTACTTCTGTTTTGGTTGAGAAATCTAATGTTTTCTGATTGTTCAAACAGGGCATGATATAAGAATTAAGCTCCAAACATTTGAAACAATATGAATTATTCATTGTGATCTATTTGCAGGTATTTGATTTGTGACATTGGACAACCAGAGCATGAATATTACTTACATCTCAATTGAGTCATAAAGTTCTTGAAAAACACCTCACGTTAGATATTTTATATGAAACTAATGTACTTATGGTTCATTGTTGATAAATATAATTTTGAGATTTAGCATTTTATGCGTGTAATAAAGCTAGTGTGATTTTTGTTATTCAGAAATTAATAATAGAATTTTTTTACAATACCATTAATTTTAGAATCAGTTGTCAATGTTTTAAATACAATAAATATAATATTGTATCAAAAAATTAATAAATATAATTATTCGATGCTAAATGCCTTTTTTTGTATACTAAAGAATTCAATCTTTTAGTATTAAAAAATATGTATTGATACAATATATATAGTATCAACAATTTTTTTTGGATACTATAAGTAAAATGTAGTATCAAAAAAAATTGATACCATTATTCGATACTAAATATTTTATGATACTAAAGGTTAAATTCTTTTAGTATCAGAAAATATTTATTAATACTATATATTTAGTATCGTTAAAAATAATTGATACAAAAAATACAATGTAGTATCAAAAATACATTATTTACACTCTTTTAATATGGAAATACCCAATAAAATTAATATCCTCCCAACATCATTTTATTTTTAAAATTGGCGACTCTTTTTTTACATACATTTTACTTTACACCTCACCAAATCATCCAAAATACCCCTCCTTTATTTTACATCACCAACCACTAAATCCACTTTTCTTAAAATAAAATGTGCCGATCAAACTATGCAAAAAAAACTTGGGACGGAGGGAGTAATTTGTTTAGTGTTTAATGAGATTGAGTGACGTGTTTGCTTTGATGAATGTGGCTGCAGCTTGGATCGATGTAGAGGGGCGAAGAATTTGGTAGGAAAGATTTAGAGGCCGGGGGTGGTCAATCAAGTACAAAGATTAATATCTTGCATCTGAAGTCTATATATATTCAATATTAATATTCTTTATAATTGCAATACTTGGTCTAGCTAATGGTGTAGATTTAGGTCCGAAACTTGTACAATATATGCATGATGCAAAATAGGCAGTATAATTAAAATCTTTGAAAATTAGCAAGGAGAGTTTAAGTTGGTCATTAATTGGATAATGATGATATTGTAGTTTGGACATAGCTAGAAATTACAATTATGTATACCTGCAAGTAATATTAATTAAAAAATTAACCTGAAATTAACATTTGTAAGAATTAATTAGTTGTATTAACAGAAAAGATAATTCAAAAAATAAATGGCCGTTATTTAATTTAAGAAAGAGGGGGGAAGGGCGCTGAGAGGAATGTAAATTTGCTCAAGCTAGGTCTTTGTTATTTTCATATACGAATTCAAAAATTAATCTTTCCGTTCACTTTAATTAATTTCTTACAGGGGTAATCGGAATCCTATATATATATATATATATAAGCTAGTAGCTATCGATCTTATCTTAAGTTGATCGCAAAGAAATATGGAGATGATGAGAGAGGGTACTGATGGGAGCGTGAAGTCGACGAAGAAGAAATTAACTCAGGGACGAAGAAAGATAGAAATCAAGAAGATAGAGAAGAAAAGTAGCCGACAAGTTACCTTCTCGAAACGGCGTGTGGGATTATTTAAGAAAGCTAGTGAGCTATGTATTCTCACCGGCGCCCAAGTCGCAATTATCGTCTGCTCGAACGGCAAGCGCCTCTTCTCCTTCGGCCATCCGGATGCAGACGCCGTCATCGATCGCTACCTCTGTTGGGCTGCTGACATATCACTCGATAACCCCACCCCATCTGCGGAGTTGGACGTGCGGACCACCGATCAGGGTTTGATGTGGTGGGACGATGATAGCTTAATCGAAGGAAAACAGGTGGAGGAGTTGGAGCACTACTTGGCGGCTTTGGATGAGTTGAGATACAAAGTTACTCAACGGGCTGATCATCTCATGACCGCCGCCGCTCCAATGGAGGATGCGCCACCGCTGGATATTGATACCTGATGATACAGATCGATTTTAGTTAATTAGGCCAGGTTTCATCTTCTTTTTTAATATTAGCTTCATCTTGGATATTATAGCTAACTACTACATATGTTAAATTGATAATCATGAGAGCAAATTCAATTGAATGAAACAATATTACTTTTGACCTCTTACAAAAAAAATTGTAAGAAATAGATAGTATGTCATCATGAAGATAAGAAATTTGTTGCCATGTGTTTTCAGATAATTAGCTCTGATCAATAGATAGTAATGACTTAATGCAGAATCAAATTACAGAACATAATACGTGTTGTTGGTTATAATGGATATAGAAAACCAATGTTGAAAGGGACAAAAGGAGAAGAAAATCACTCATGATGGAACTCAAAACTACTGTAAAATCATTTGAGATATGCAAATGATGAATGCTGCTGGCACTATTAATTTAACGAAATAAATTATCTGGTAGGACGCAGTCAACAAACTAATCAGGGTTAAAATCACAGATACGCATGGAACCCGAAAAAGATAATTCAACATTTAATTACAAATATATATGGGTTAATTTCGTAACTCAGTTGTTGGTCTAGTAATTAATAGAATAACAAATGCACCATTTCCTCCAAATTTTCACACGTCTAGCTTATACAACTTTGGCATCATGCATAGGCTCACTGCCTAGAAAACAGTCTATAGCATATCACCAAGCAAAAGAAGGAGACGAGGAGAAGGAGAGACGATCGTGAAGCAGAATTTTATTTATTGACTAATGTGGTACAGATCAGGATTGATAGTAGATTAAGCTCTCCATGGAATTAGACCTTCTTCGGCATTGAATGACAAAGCATTTACACAAAGATAACTAGGTGAAACAAGTAGGGAGTCAGCAAGTGAAATGTGTGTTCATACAAGCTAGATAGGGAACATTCACATAGCAGGCTTTTTTTAGTACAAAATACAGCATTACCCTCAGGTTACTGATCATATCTCATTCCACAATTCACAAAGGTGAAGGTTTATCTTCTTTGTATAACACATTACAGATACTAGTTTTCTTTGAGAGTCAAACTGCCTATGTTCGGGAAAATGTGCATGTATTGGTTCAAAAATCTTCACTGGGAATGAGTACAGGGGTACTTGTGGTGAATAAAAATGATCGATTTGCCTTCATCATGCTTCGTACGAGCAATGAAATCATCACCCCATTTTGATTAACTATCTCACTTATCCTCAATCATTCTACTATTCCTTAAGCAGCAACCATCCAACAACCATTTTTGATCCTAGCTTATTCTAAGACTAGAGCAAAACACTAACAAATAATCCTAGTTCTCATTGTAATTCACTATTTAATGATACTAGTTTTCTTTGAGAGTCAAACTGCATATGTTCGGGAAAATGTGCATGTATTGGTTCAAAAATCTTCAATGGGAATGAGTACAGGGGTACTTGTGGTGGTTAATGAGAATAAAAATGATCGATTCGCCTTCATCATGCTTCGTATGAGCAATGAAATCATCACCCCATTTTGATTAACTATCTCAGTACTTATCCTCAATCATTCTACTATATATTCCTTAAGCAGCAACCATCCAACAACCATTTTTGGTATTCTAAGACTAGAGCAAAACACTAACAAATAATCCTAGTTCTCATTATCATTTCCATTGAAAAGAATTTGATTCTAAGGCATATATATGTTAAATCTTCTTCCTTTTTCTTTAGCAATTCATTTGTTCGAAATAAACAGAAATTGGCAAAAACAAATAGAAATTAGGGTTTAAGAGTAAAATTCACCTTGTATAAGCTGGCAAGGGGCAGAAGATGATGATGATATAATCGGCGGAAGCACAGGTGAAGGTGCTAGTCTTATCATCGTAGGCGCTCTTGCACGCGACGCTCTCACGCGCCACCCTCAGAGCCTTGGGGCACGCGCCGTTCAAATCTACAAGGCACCCAGTGGAGCTGCATCCCCCACTTGTACCTCCTCCCATAGGGATTATCAGCATTGGGAGGTTGTACCCATCGTCGTAGAAGTCAAGCCGTTCAGAGTGAACTCTGCCAGCGTGGCAGGGGGAATCGCATTCTATTCTCCCCGAGCCGCAATCGCCGGTGGCGCAGGAAAATTTACCGGTGGAAGGGTCGGTCCGGGCCCAGACCCGACCCGACCAGGACCGGGGCACCCGGAGAGTTCTGGATTTTCCGCTCCTGTGGGAGTGAGCGGTGGCCTGTCGGCGCCGGTAAGGATTCCGGGCCATATCTTGTGGCGGCACTTATTAACTATCTTGAACGAACGTAGTTGATAATTGGATTTCATTTTTTCAAATTTTCGTTTCATGGTGAATTTCAATCTACCTATTTTTTCATTCTTCAACAAAAATATTACTCCCTCCGTCGCCTATACTTTTTGACACAAAAATTAAGAAAAGTGATTAAATAATAGATATAGTACAAGTGATTGTGATTGAGAGAGGAGAGAGATAGAGAGAAAAATTAACATATATCAAAAAATGTATGGGAAGCTTATAGGCGAACGGAGGGAGTACTATATATGCACATAGCGCTTACATAATTTTATAATTATCACTACAACAAAATGCATTTCTTGTAACGAATTCATTTATAATCAAAATTTAAATGGTTACAAAAGGTTGACTTATAGTAACAAAATTATATATTCGTTATAAAAATTTATTTTAAATAACACTAAATAATTATTGTTACAAATAGTAAAAAGTTAGTTACAAATAATAACTAGCTTCTTATTTCGTTTTATTCATTTTTTTTGTTATTGAACAAATGAAAATTAAAGATAACCTTCTATACCTATTGCATAAATGTCTTCTTATTTTGCATTTTACAGTTTTTAGATAATATATGTAAATTAAAGTTTATTGTCCTCATTCTATCACGCCGACTATGTTGATTGTCCTTCATTTTAAGATTGTCCTTCATTGTGAGATTAGCTTAAATGATAGTAGTATAATTAGGTAATCGGTACCCTCTCATTGCAACTGAATTTAGTCCATCATCCATATATAATTGATATTTCTAACCTTTTCTTTCACATATATATACTAGTTATAGCACATTTCAATTAGGATTTACACAATTTCAAAGAACTCGAGTCATTTCCACGTTTGACAGCAATCATTAAACTCTCTAGGCATAAACTCAAGATATTTGTTGAGGTAACCAATATGAGGCATACACTAATACATATTTGGCCTTGGAGAGCTTTAAAAAAGGGTCTTGGAGAGCTTTTAAAAGAGCTCTCCAAGTGGGAGCTGTCCAAGCTAAATTACACTTGGAAAGCGGTTTTTAAGGGCTGTGCATGTGAGGGCTTAGACAGCGGTTGGGAACCGCTGTAACCGCTGTCTAAGTATTTTTTTTTAATAATTATTTTATATTTTAAAAATCCTGTTTATACAAAACCAAAACATAATTATACCACTACAATATATATATAATTATCCTGTTCATAACCGCTGTCTAAGTAATCCTGTTTTTTTTTAATAATTATTTTATATATATACGTCAAATACCAAAAAATCAAATAAATAAACGTACACAAACATACGTCAAATATACACAAAAAAATGAAATATCATCACAAATATATAAGTTAATATATTACATGCTACCAAAAGTTATACTACTTTAATTATACATATACAAAAATCGATTGTAAAGGTACCCTGTCCAATCTACAAGAGCATAAGATTGCCCTCACCTTCTTGAAAATTTGAACAAGAAATAGACAATGAAAAATAGAAGCAGTGCAAAAAGGACCACATGCATGACATGGCTTGATCCTTGCTTTGGTTCAGTCTCCTCATGTTGTTCTCCACTCCTGCCGAGAGCTACAAGGTAAAGCGCGCCGTAGAATATCAAGGCCTCGTATCCTTTGGCTTCCTCACATGACCCGCCCTGCATGCTGCTGCTGCTGCACTTGGGAGGCAACAGTTGTTCAACATGTGCTTGAATTGACAATAGTATGAATCCCTGCACCACAAACGTACTTCACATTAGCCTCTATCACAATCATCCTATCCTATCCTACATTAATTAATTTAATTAGTCTTACGGAAACTTCGACGAATCCAAAGATGAGCATGGTCCAGAAGCTGCCGAGGTAAGAGTCAGAGAGGAAGCCACCCAAGAGTGAGAGGAGAAAAATAGTCCCCACAAAGTTTGTGACTGTGTTTGCAGACTTTGACAAAGGAAAGTGCATCTCGTTCAACAGATAGGTTATAAGGTTATTCCCAACTGCTGCAACCGCCATCATCTCGAAACATTGAAGTCCTGATCAATTCATTAATACTAAAATATTAACATTCAAAATCCAATTGACTTCTTTAAGCACTCACTACTACTGTACACTCCATTATCTCCAGCCAAATTAACAATAATAAAACAGTAATGATGAATGAAGGGATAATAACAAGACTAGTATATGTATATGCCCCATCTACCTTGATTTTAGATTAAAAAATAAAAAATCATATCAATGATCAATAATTAAAAAAAAAAAAAAACAGAGAGCTTAAAGAATGAGAGTAAAGAGATGGAGACCTAATACAAAGATAGCAGCAGTCATTCAGCCATGTTTATTAGGTTTGCAAGGTCTCCCTCTCCAATCAACACCTACTCCTGCTACAGCTTTGTTTTGATCTTCATCTCTATCCATTTGCTAAACAAACACAAGAAATTAAGCGAGGTCAGTTCTTTACCCCCAAAGAGTTTAATAGCTCATTATACTTAGGTCCAGAAGGTTTACACTTTTTTAAGAGTCACATAGGCAATTAAAAACTTCTACTATGAAAAGATAAAATCATGAAAACTAAGCACCAGTTTTGGGGCAATGTAACTAACAACAAAAACACTAACTTTCTCTATGTATAGGCGAGTGTGGTTTATGACATACCAGCTGAGTCAGGAAATCATTTTGATATTTTGCTTCCGTCTGAATTTCTTGAGCTACCTGCAGGATGCAGCTGCAGTATTGCATAAACACATAATATTAGGACTATACACGCTCAAATCAAATATAAATGTAATACAAGTAAAAGCAAGTGAACTTATAAGATATCCCCATATTAAATTGAAGAATGTATGTGAGAACTTGATTGTTGAGAACAATCCAGAAGTAGATAACTGAAACACAATAAACCAACACAGTTATAAGGCTAAACAATTCTACTGGTTGCGATTTGAGTTTGTTTTATCTTGTGTAATAAGTAGATAAACTGATGGATGCTTAAATTTAAAGGTCTAGGAGTCGGACAATCACTAGGCCACTAAGGCAAGCACAAGTAACTATCTTTATAATTTTTACTATTTACAAATTATAAATAAATGATATCAGATCTCATACCATTCTTTTTTATAACAGTCCAATCTTGATGGCAAAAATTATTAAACAACAACAACAAACTAAGCCCCTTCCCCTTCCTCTTTTAGTCTCCATTAATGACTCTCACATAATATACAATATACTGTTTCTAACTTACATTTAGAAAGAATATAAAAACTTTAGAAATTTTATGACCATAAACAAGCCTAAAGTTTGTGCTCATGCACCCATCTACTAAAATGTTAAAAGTATATGACTTGAACATATTAGTAAATTATTTAGCAAATCCCAATTCAACTTACTTTCATTTACAATTTATTCTGTTTCGGTGATACTGTATTGAGAATTTTAGCCATCAAATTTCAGTAGATCGTTTAATAATCCATCGTCAAGGAAAAACTTGTCAAATCAGCAAGTATTGTCCTAACATGTTGCTAGTAATGAACTTCATGAGCAAAAACTCTGTTCTCGAAAACACAACAATCTTCAAAATATGAATCGCTAAAGAGGCAAATCATGATAAGAAGTTCCACCAGAAGTTTTATTAGGATAAATCAACACAGCGTTCTCAATTCTAATCCAAACTCCTAATCGGAACTACAACGAAGAGAACTTACTGGTTTTTCCACTTCCATTCTTTTGCCGTTGTACGGCGACGACACGCAGGAGAGAGAGGCGATGCGACGGCGACGGCTGGAGAGGAAGTCAACAGCGACGAGGAGTGAGAGGGATTGAGGCGACGACGCGAGGAGGGAGAGGGAGGCGACGGGCGACGACACGAGGAAGGAGGCGACGACGACGGTGGATTTGGGGGAGAACACTTCGATTTTTTGAAATTAGGCAGACAACACAGTTTCAGTTAATGCCCTAAAATGATTTGTTCTCCTATCCCCCCTCTGTTTACACTTTCATTCGTTAACATTGCTATTAAGCAATAGAACCTACAAGTCAAAACTGGACTACAATGTTAATTCTGAAAACGGTACTTGGAGCAACTCTAATTTGTAGACCTTAAAATATTCCCTGAAACATAAACCAGATTGAGGGTTTTCGCGACAAATTCAAACAAATCCGGATTAAAATCCAAATAATTGTAATGAATACCTAACCCTCGCGGCGGTGGCAGAGCGAGCAGCGTCCCAAAATTGAGCCTCCTGGGGTAACAACGGCGAGAAAAGCCCCAATTTAGTTCTCAATCTATTTTTAACACCAAAGGGGTGTGTTTTTAGTTTTCAAAAAACGAAAAAAAAACAAGTATGGGGAAGGGCCCAGGGTATGTTGGAGGAGAAAACGCGTCGAATAAATTAATTTGAGGGCTTTGACCAAAAATTCGAGCTTGGAGAGCGGTTATGAACCGCTTTCCAAGTGAAACATTTTTTTTTTTTTATAAAACCATTCTCCAAGTGTTTACTTGGAGAGCTGTTTGAAAAAACGGCTCTCCAAGTGCAGCTCTCCAAACTTAAATGTGTATTAGTGATAAATTTAAGATATTTGTTGAGGTAACTAAATAATAATATTGGTGCAAATCACAGCTAAAATTCATGCCCCCTTTCAATATAAGATGATATCTATGTTTTAGAAGGCAGTATACACGGTTAAGATCAGTTTTTCAAACTGAAACTTGAGTTTTAAGAAAAGAGAAAATGATCTTGAACCTCTGTTCTATGTATCACAAAGGTGGTAACTATAGGAGGTTCACTTTTACACTGTTCCACACCTACACTTGAGTTTTAAGCTCAAAATCTCATATTGGACAATAGCAACTAAAACTATAATTGTTCATTTTATCACATAAGTTTGTCTCAAGCTTCAGTTTAGTATAAAGAAAGAAGGATGTCTACTAGCTACTACAGCTAATCAGATACCAAAAACTCAAATCCCAGTTGCAATGCTTCTATTGAAATTTTCTTCAATTTCTCCTACTCATATGCATCAGAATGTGATTCCACTGAGAGACATAGATCTACAAATACTGAACTTGTGATTTAATTGTGAACAAATTTTCATGAAAGTAGCTTCTTGTTTGCAGAGTGGAATATCAATTGGGAGTTTTAGCTAAGAGAGGGAACAACATATTAGGCAAGTGAGTGTGTGCCAATGTTGACTAATGTTACTTGAGGTTCATATGGTGAGGGTTTGTAGGAAGCTAAAAAAAATATTTTCAACCACCATTAAGTGTTGCCTTTAACATTAAGAAACCATGTCAACAAACACAAAACTTACAGTAGCAGGGCGCTTAAAATTTAATCTAGATTCTAGAATTATGTTAGATGATGCACAAATTAAAACATGATCCAAAGAAAAATAGTAATCATTTTGTCAAGTGAAAAAATAAAGATTCACTACAAGAAAAACGTTGAAAAACAACGGTGGAAAACCGTTGTCATTCATACAAAATAACCGTTGTTGTAGCCACCGTTGTCGTATGTGGGCGCTGATAGACAACGGTTTTTAACCGTTGTAAAAAGATGGAAAGACAACGGTTAAAACCGTTGTCTATCAACGCCCACCTACGACAACAGTGGCTACTACAACGGTTATTTTATTGATAGACAACGATTTTCAACCGTTATAAAAACTGAAAAAAGACAACGGTTTTTCACTGTTATCTTTCCAAATGAAAACTGTTGTCTTTGCATATATTTTTTGTGAGTTGCACGAATAGACAACGGTTTACGACCATTGTCTTTCTAGCGTTGAACAACGATGCTAAGCCGATGTCTTTTCAAATGAAAACGGTTGTCTTTGCATAATTTTTTGTAAGATATGCGAATAGACAATAATTATCCACCGTTGTCTTTATCGTTGTTTTTTTTAAACAAAACTGTTGTCTTTCCATTTTCATATACCTATTGACAACAAAAATCCATTGTCTTTTCATTATATCAGAAAAATGCTATAATTGTAATTAATTTAATATTAATTGTCATAAAATTCTCAAACAATCAATTAATAGGCAAAATAATGCATACAATTTCAATTATCAACATTCATCCACAAGTACTACCAACTTTTGTTCAAGTAAAATTCTAAAAATGCACAAACGAAAAAAATCTATAAACACACAAATGCTTAGGCACTTTTCTTATGAAAAACTCCACCTTTTGATTCAACCCCATCGTTTGATTCATCTGCTACAATCAAATTTCCTTGCTTCCCTGATTTCAATGGCCTTCGTAATCAGTGTAAGAGCTACGGAGGTACAAACCCTGAAAAACCAAACAAACAATGAGTAAACAGGAAATTCAAACATGCCAAACAAATCAAATGTTTTAACTTGCAAGTTCCCACAATAGACACTTGCAGCAGTGTAATAAAACAGTAATAAAAAAATTAACAAAAAAACAGTGTAATAAAACAGTAATAAAAAAATTAACAAAAAAACAGTGTAATAAACAATGTAATAAAAAAACAGCCTAGGCAAGTTCCCACAATAGACACTTGCAGCAAGTAAATCCTATTACCTCAAATTGAAAAGTTAAATTGTTCCTTTTCCATTTCACTTCTAAACTTGTAGTAATAGGAGATTCCCAAAATCAATAACATGGATATCATATTTAGTTTGAATGGATACGAGATCAACGTAAAAAAACCATGTACATTTAGACTAGCTATTTCACATGTAATTTCAGCAGAGTGTGACATGTTAAGTGATTTTTATTTTTATTTTTTTGCCACAAGTAAGCATTTAAATTTACTTTAAAAATACTAACCTAAAGATAATTACCTGAGGAAAATCACCTTCCTTTCACTAAATTCTTTCCCCCATAATCTGTTTAACATAGTAAATAGTAAGTGAGTGGAGACACTCTACATAACAACATTAAACATAAGAACATGGCATGTCTACATGATGAAATGACGCACACAATAAGATAATAGTTGAAAGGGTCTAAATTAATCACTTACATGATGAGCTTGTTTATCAGTTATGGCATCAATTAGTTGTATTCTTCAAGCCATATTCTCTTCTATACTGAAAATGTAAAAAAAAAAATATATACATATATAACAAATGAAATACCCTTTCAACCAGATAATTTCATGTAAGAAATATGATATAGTCTATCTAACAAAGTCTGAATTTTAAAAATAATACTTGAAGTCTATCTAACAAAGGTTCGTCCGTCAAACTAAAACTCGAATTTCAACCAGATAATTTCATATGCATAATAAGTATTCGTAGATAGATACAAGTACATTATATTTCTTGCTTCTAGTTTAATTGTATAAATTCAAATGATCCACTACACATTCCCCATTGCAAATGATCAAGATTCTTAGGTTTCTAGTACTTTTATTTTAATATTAATTAAATTGAAATAAGCACATGATGTGCCTATTTATTTGATTCTAGAAACAAGTTTTTCGACGAAGAGCAATGCATTTTATTCTCTGTACAGATACACCCAAGGAGGCTTTCTATGAGATCAATACACTTTATTATCTGAATACATGGATTACTATTGCAGATAAATATCACAATAGCAATGGATGGAAACAAGGTATATATATGGAGAAAATAATCAGATTGATCTAGGAAGACAATGGCTAAGCTATATTTGGACCATATATTTAGCAATAAACAATACAAGTAATTTGAGGATACTTCTCTAATTAGTCATTTTTCTTTCTTGAATCCAAGATCAAAATAAAGTCTGGATAAGGAACAAAACTAGATGGAGTCTTGGAGAGACTATCAGATAAATGCAAAATCAAAACCAGTCATAAAACATGCTTTAAGGGTAAAATAATATTCAGAAGATACAAAGAGTTCAAATGTTTAGAACAAAGAAATATATGATCAATATAATCAACAAGCAACCAATTAACTAGTAATTTCAGAATGCAGCAAATATCTACGCATTTATTTTGCTAATTTCAAACACCACTCATATTTGATATATAAGAAATAACAGAAAATTATTCTAAATATACACAAGAATACTCACAAACAGCCTTAAGGAATCGCGATTCAGAGTCGCACAGTGAATCGCGGAAAACGGCCAAGAATAGACAAAATCAGTGCCGCCGTGAAAACACCCAAACTCAGAAATATACGCACTACCTCACAAATCGCGACCACGCCGCCTTTGTGGGAATCACTGCAACGCCCAAAATCTCCAATTGTGATTTATAAATCGCATTGAAAGATGCAAGCCCCAAATTGTACCGAAAGACGCAAACTTTGCAAAACAGAAATCGCGAAAAATAAACCGTACAGAAGCCCAAATCACGAAATAGGATTCGTGAGGGAGATATAAGCCCAAAATCGCACAAATCGAGAGACATGAGAGACGCCGGCAAATCGCGATTCAAAAATCACAAGCCAAATTGTGAACTCAACAGAGACGATACTGGCACGCTTCAAATATGGCAGCAAAAGCAGCGGCCGCCGCCGGTGGGGAAAACCCCTCGAACCAAAGAAATTAGGGCACGCAAAAACTAGATGAACAGGTTCTAAATTTCCCAAACGAAATGAATAGATTACTGAAACAACCTACAGAAGATTAATTTCGGCAATAAACGTGGTGAAATTCACGAAAATCAATAAAAAAAATTCTAGGAGATTATGGTGAAAAAAACCGTTGAGCAGTGAAGAGGCGTCTCAGAGAATTCCAAAAAGAGTCACAGAGAGTCTATAACCCCCTGACTTTTAAAATAAAATTGCTAGTTATCTTAAGTGTGATACTACTCCATAGTTAAATTAAAATTTAAAAGTGCTAGTTATGTAAAATATTAAATATTAATATATATATATATATATAATGGAAATTTGTGATGATTATTACGGAACGCAGACAATGAAAATCGTCAATTTCATGGATGATTGTTTTTAATTTGATAGAATTTAATTACAAGTAATTTGAGTGTATATTATGAAATGGAAATCGCCGAGCCATTACTAATTGTTCTAATTTGATATTGTTATTGACTATTTTAATTAATTTAATATATAATTTAACGTTGACTCATTACTAATAGTTCTATTTTCATTACAATATTATATATATAATAGTTTAAATATTGTATCAAAAATTATTATCATCAGGTATATATAAATTAAAAAATCCAAATATTAGTTAATCTAAATGAATTAAAAGTACTAATTAAAATAGTTAAAAGTGTTAATTTATATAATTAATTCAAACAATGTTGAAAGACAACGGTCATAAGTTGTTGTCCTTCAATGCAACATCATAATTTCATAATTTGGAAAGACAACGATCATAAACCTTTGTCTATCCGCGTAAAATAACATATTTTATTACTTGAAAAGACAACGGTCATAAACCGTTGTCTTTCAGCATTTTTTAGAAAACAACAACGTGAAACAACAATGGTACCAAAACCGTTGTCTATCAGCGGACTTTTCACTGATTTACAACGCAGAACCACAACGGAGCACTGAAACCGTTGTCTTTTAACGTAAATATAAACTAAAAGACAACAGTTTTGCTTTAAACAACATTTTTTAAACTAAAGACAACGATTTTTATCAAAACCGTTGTCTATTAGGCGTTGTCATTCAGCTTTTTTCTTGTAGTGATTACAGAATATCTCTTTAACCACCATAATCAAAATTGAATTTATAAAACATGATCCAAAAAAAAAATAGCTATCACCCTATTCGGTGGAAGTATAAAGATTAAAAAGAATCTTTATAACTACAACAATCAAAATCAAATTACTTTTCTCCTTATTTACCACTGTGCTATTTTGTTAGTTTTAATTATTCTTTGTTTTTTCTAACTCACAAGTAATGGCTTTCTTGTTTGAGGTATTTTGTTGCTCTAACAGTTTAATTTATTTTTTTAAATCCACTCAAACTACGACAATTCCACAGAATGCTTAAGATGAAAGTTGTTAATTTAATCAAGATGTGAGAAGAAAGAGTACAAACCCAAAGCACAACACATGTATTGGGATGAGGCAAGTTAGCAAGATTAAAGTTATTCTAATTTCTAACAGTAATCACTGAAACTCAATCCTCAAATTAAACAATGGAAATTTAATCGCATCCAACCGAACTAAGCAAATTCTCATCAAGAAATTAACTCAAGAATGTAATCAATGCAGTGAATTTGATAACGACGCATCTGTAATTTTACAAATATTTGAACAGAACATCAAAATAAAATATTGAATGTTTGAAGCGTTCCTTTAAAGCCCTGGTATAAAACGTACATTTTTTTTTATTGTATATTAACAATAAGCTAATCCACAATAACTCCAAATAAAGTAAAATGCAAGAAATATGAATCAATTGCAAAAGAATTAAAGAATAATCTACAAAAACAAATCAAAATTCAGAGTCGAAAACATGAACGGTGGCACGGGAGCCAGGCATCAAGTGGAAATAGTAGAAGAATCGTCGAATTAGGGCCTGAGGATGAGAGGCGTATCTCACTGTGTTAAGGGAGGCGTATGTATCAAATTGGGGATGAAAGTAATTGAAAACTAGACTAAATGAGTTGGTGGAGCAAGAATATGTATATTTATACCTATATATATCTGAATTTGGCCGGGAATCATCACGAGAATTGGAGGGAAGGTTCCCGCCTTTTTCTTTTTTTTTTATCAAATACTCCCTCCTAGTTTTATTTTTATTTTAAATATATTTTGAGGCTTGATAATTGATATATGAGATAAATATTATAATTAATTATAAAATATTAGTATTTTTCCACTTTGAAAAGGTTATACTCCATTCATCTCAAAATAACTTTCACAAGTATAGTTTTGAAGGGTAATTATGTAAACTTTTATGCATAGAGTAAATAAAATAATTGATTTGTGTATATGTGTGAGTTAAAAATAATGACATTTTGTGTAAAATTGAGGATATTGTAAGGGTGGAGTTTATGGTGCCAATGTTATTGTAGAACATTTCGAAGAAAAAAAATGTGAATATTATTATGGGACGGAGAGAATATATAATTTGCATCAAAATTAAAATGTGATGAATTAATTGTCATCTTAATATTCAGGCATTTATAACGAAATATTAAGCTTGTAAACACAAAAAGCTTATATAAAATATCATTCATTTAAAACCAAAATTGTCTTCAGTGGATCAAACTGAGTTTTTTTTTTTTAAATCTCGGATAAAACAAAATAGAAAACTTGCTCTCATATCTTGTGTTACTATATGGGTAAGTGCGTGTTTCTACAAGCGCAATTATAAAAATTGTATTGATTGTGCATATTTCATGTTTGGAATATTTCACACAAATGTAACTCACTATTAAATGACAAATAACTAAGTTACATAAAAAAGATGTGATGATTACAATGCAATATCATTATATCTAATTGTTTTAAAAAAATAGTATTAAGTACATGTGGTAAGTCAAGTCCTGCACATGCGAGTCAGAATGAACGATGACAAGGGCTAAAGTGAGAAAATGTTGAATCACCTATAATTTAATTTACTGTATGAATGAAATATATATCTTAGTATACATTTAAATATGATCTAAAACTTCGTTTTGATTTGCAAATCGCTGGTTGGAGGAAAAGTAATGTCAAATATGAAGATAAGCGAGGAGAGCACGAGAATGATTTACTCTAAAACTCTGATCGTGTATCTATTGAAAATGAGACAACTACATATGACCTTCATGAAATACAATTTTTTTTTATAGGAGATCACATGTTGTAAAATGATAATAACAAACTAGAAGTAAAATCTTCATCGTGAATCACATCATTTTATTCTAAAATCACGAGCATAACTTAATACTTTAAATTACAAATATCATCATAATGAAATATTATATACTCCCTCCGTCCCGCAACTGTTTGCACTCTTTCCTTATTAGTCCGTCCCATAACTGTTTGCACTTTCCATAAATGGTAAAGTTTTTCACAAACTCCACCCTTATAATATCCATTTATTTACCCATTTGCCATTACTTTTTCACACAATTAAACACACTAACTCACCATATTAAACCTAAACCAAATCATTTAATTAACCCAGCCCATTTAATTAACCCAACCCAACCCTTTTGGACATTTAACCCAACCCAAATTCCAACCCAATCCAATTAATCCCACCCCATCATATTTCACTGTTCTACTACTCCATCCTGAAGAACATTCGTGAACCCTAATTTCTTCCGCCTATCTCAAGTGTAGCAAATTTCTCACTCTCTCGAAAAGGCTCGATCACCTCTCTCTCTCTCTCGAAGATAATCGATCGCCTCTCTCGCCTTCTCTCTCGAAGATAATCGATCGCCTCTCTCAAGTGGAACAATTGTTTCACTCTCTCGAAAAGGTTCGTACAAATTTTATGTTTCAATTTGTTAAAATAGGGTTGCATGTTTAATTTTGGTTTGATTTTACTTTGATTTGGTGAAATAGGGTTCGATTTTACTTTGATTTGGTGGAATAGGGTTCGATTTTACTTTGATTTAGTGGAATAGGGTTGCATGTGTTGAATCCACTTTTTGATGTGGTGAAACAAGGATGCATGTGCGATTTTGCTTCGAATTTTGACTATACTCTGTTTTTTTTTTTCGATTTGTGCTTCGATTTCCGATTTTGTGTGCTCAAATTTAGTTGGGGAATTGAATGCGATCTTGCCAAATTTGGGGGTTTCTGGATTTATAGATCTGATTGTGGTTGAGTTAGATCAATTTTGAATTATGAAATCTCGATGTGTGACCGTGCTGATTTGAGAATATTTTGTTGCCTTTTTTTGGACAAGAAATTGCATATGTACTGTGTTATTGATTTGATAAATTAGATACCCCTCTAAATTTGGTGGATTTAGTGATAATTTAATCTGTTGAAGGTTGCAACTTTATTTAATCTGTGAGAATTTAAGATGCTGCTTCCATTTTAATTGTATGCTTATGATATTTTTGTTCAATGGCAGTGACTATTGGCATTTGTTTCCCGTATAAATGAGTTTGATTTGGGTTTATTTTTAGTGTTTTTGTGTGTGTTAATCTTTTTTTAGGCTAATTTATGTTTATCTTCTTTTAGGCTATGAACTCCTCAACTTCAAATGAGACGCCCTTCACCCCTCTAAATGAGAGTGTGGAGTCGGTGTACGTAGATGTTGAGAGGTTAGGGCCAGACTTGTATTATGAACTTGATGACTCGCATGAAGTTGATGTTTCTCTCGAGGTGGTGCCTGATTCTGAGGATCCTGACTGGCATTCGGTCCCTGAAAGCCCTCTAATTCCTGAAATTGATTATTCTCTTGAGGTGGCGCCTGATTCGGAGGATGAGTCGAATTTGGGTGAAATTGATAGCATGCATGAGTTCGTGTTGGATTTACTTGCCTTAAGGTGTCCTGCAGTGAAAGATTTGCCCCGTTAAGGTCCATTATTCCTTTTTCTGTGATTTCTGGTTATATTATGGCCTATTTGATGTAATGGTTATATGTGGATTGTTGGTATATGATGGCAAGTTTGTTGGGATTATATTCTGGTTATTGGCATATGACACTCTATGTTTACTTGATGATAATGAGTGTAATTGATTGTATGCTAGGTTGATTTAGTATACTTACCTTATATTTATGCCACCACGTATTAGGGTAATTTTGCATAGTTGCCTAATGTAGGAGGCTTATTTAAGGTTGTATGCTCACCCCTATGATGAAAGTTTTCTGAGGGAAACTGTGATCTACATTAATGTAGGAGGCATATTATGCCACCACTTGCTGACTTTTTTATGTGGGTAATTGTGTATACTTACCTTAGATTTATGCCACCACGTACTAGCGTAATTTTGCATAGTTGCCTAATGTAGGAGGCTTATTTAAGGTTGTATGCTCACCCTATGATGAAAGTTTTCTGAGGGAAACTGTGATCTGCAAAAATAACACAACTTATGCAAAATGCTACACATACCATAACAATTGTTTACAACCTAAGCAATTCAGCATCTGCCCTACAAATGTTTGCACAAAATAAAAATCATTAATCTATGCTTAGGCTGTAAACAAAACCATCTTCAAAAGGTTAATTCAAAATGATTAAACTACATTAATGATACCCTAAACCTGCCATTAAAGCTCCCAAATCATATGCTTGTCCTTCAATTTGCCCCGCTTCCATCAAGTACTCTATGCATTCTCTTACTAGCTGCTCATCAACATCTAGTGTCGAAGGAAGGTTACTTTCTCTCATAAGTGCTTCTTTCCCCATGTGGACTAGCTTGTAATTGTTGCATCCCATTATTTTCATAATCTCAATCATGCAAGTTTGCAAACTCAAAAACACATTGTTTAGAGCTATGTGAGTGAGATCATCAAAAGACAAGAGTACATTTTTAACCAAGTCATCCACATTGTAAGATGATGTTGCCACTTGTAATGACTGTATTGCTCTGAACCAGCCTAAATCATTTACATTTGTGTCTGGTGAGTTGGCTGGCTGGCAAATCAGTTGGATATTGAATCCATCTGAGCTTGCAACAGCTCTAAACTCAGGATCATCATTGCTAATGTGTGGTCTTGCATTATCTTGCTGAATTAGTATGGTTTTGCATGCATTTGCTGGCCATTTGGACTTAATTGCTGGTATGATCTGAAAAACATTTATAGTAATGTCATCAATAGGGAAAAATATTTTTTTTTCCTGTTTTGGAGACTTATTAAAACTGATAAACTAGATGATGAAAATTTTCTGATAGTTTAAGAATTTTACCTTGTGCACTATGCAGTCTCTGATGACATCTTTAGTGATGCTTTCAATTTGTTTTGTAACCATTGTGCCCTTGATTCTGTTTCTGCTGTTTCTTTGTGCTGGCTCAAATTTTGTAAATGGAAACATCCCAATCTTGCCATCCCAAATAAGTGCACCATCACTTGCATATAGGGGTCTTCCCACTGCACACATGAACATCACTTTGGGTATGAACCTTTTGCTTTTGCATGTCCTATATGGTTCAACTTCCCCTGGCAACAAGTAGTACCTCATATTGGCTTGTGTCATGTAAAACCATTTTTCATCAATGTGTATCACATTGTGCATTGAATTAAACTTCAAACTGTTGTTAACCCTATCAACTTGCACTTGATTTAAGCAATACTTCAGCCTTAACAACTTATTTGTGGTTGTAAGTAAGGGCTTGATGGCATTTGTGTGGGGTTTGATTTCCCCTGCTTTCACCCACCTACCAACTTGACTTTTGCTTACATTCAACTCCTTAGCAAGCCTTCTTATAGTTGTCCTTTTTTCAAAGGGTATGGCTTTCATTTGCTCAATATTTAAAACCATCCTTACCTTTTTTGGGACACCAATTCTGTTTGACTTGAACAATAGTGGAACTGACTCTTGAATGCCTTTTTTTGCAGCTGCCCAAACATTTTGAACTGTTCTCCTACATACTCCATATGATGCAGCTGCTTCATTGATTTTTATTCCACTAACAGTACCTTTGATGCTGTTTGACAGGAGGAATTGTGCAATTAATTGCTTCTCTGTTGAACTGAGATAAGTTTTTCTTCTTTTGTTGGCCATTATGAACCTTTTGAACTTGTATTGAATGTGGTAGGTGTTGATATTTAATGGCTGATGGAGTGTTTATGTAGGAGTTCAATTCAAATTGTTTTTCATTTTGGAGGGAATTTACTTTAGGTGTGTAATTTCAGTACATCATCAATTAATGCTGACAGATTAGACTAGAATTTTAAGAGGGAAATTTGTAAGTGAACTTTTGGAGGGAACATTTAAGTTTCAGCTGAAACTTGATTTTTTTTGAATTTGTATGTGTAATTGAACTGTATCTTTATTTAGAACAGTCTTTTTTTTATTTTATTTACAACAATTTTTTTTTTTTTAGAATTTACAACAATTTTTTTACTTAAAGCATTTAGTTTACTCTACCAGATATGTGAACCACGGTTGTATGGGTTGTATGGGTAGGTGAGAACTAAATCCTAAACTAAGCACTTCATTAACTGTACCTGAATGTACAATAATACCCTTACTCAAAAAGTCAAAAAGTGGATTTTCTTAATTTGTGTGCACCAAATTTGGTGCAAACAAACCTGGGACAGAGGGAGTATATATTTAGTAAAAGTATAAAATCACACTAACTAAGAGTATAACTATAAATAAAAAAATAAAAAAGATGTATATAACTATAAATAATAAAATAAAAAAAGATGTATGTAATTGTTATTAAATAAAAGCATACTATATAATATATATTATAAAAAAGATTTATGTATCTTTTTAATGAAATATTTTTCGAAGAAAGATTTTATCAATTTTTTAATTTTTTTAGGAAATTAAGGAAAAAGAGGCGGTTTTATCACAAAAGTTTTTATTAAAATTAAGATTGAAATTTTGGGGAATTCAGAGGAAAAAAAAAAGCGGTTAGTTCTTTATCTCCCTGTCCTCACCTCAAGAGAAAAAGAAAAGCCCTAGAGTTCTCAATTCCCAAATATGAAATTCTCTTGATCATACAAATCAAAATGTTCATATGTTTTCTTATTCTTAATCCAATACTCAGATTTCACCTCCCGTCTCTTACCCTAATATGACTTGATCGACAATTCATAATCCCAATTGTTACACCAGATCAAAGAAGTCAATTGTTGATAAGTCAATCCTAGTCATCAGCTTGCGTGGCGACGACTAGTCAACTTATTCGAGCGACGACTAGTCAACATTATAATGAGAATGTAAGTGTGTGCCCGTCCTAGGGTTTTGACGAGCACGTGAGGGTTTATCTAGAAAAAGACAAGTCCTAAAGCCATTCGAGATTGGGCGAGGACGACCACCATTCATGGAGATGACCGGACGACCAGGTTCCTCCGGCGACTACTGTGGCACAACTCCCCATTGTCGGCGAGGACGACCACCAAAGAGGCGGTTTAACACCAGAACAACCTTCGAGGTGCATTAAAATGTTGCCTCTCATCATCTTTTTCTGATGGGATCTTGTGGCCATTTAAGGTCTGCCACGTGTAAAGGCATGGCAGTCAAAAACCAAGTATATAAGCCCCAAGAGGCACAAATGTAAAGACAAGTTAGATTTCCTACACAATAACCGAGACAATAATACAATAAGCTCCCAAGCTCTTAAGCTTCTCCAAGAAGCTGCATCATATCTTCATCTTTGTTCTTCATTGATTCATCACTAAATCATCCGTTTAATCCTCTAATACACGTAATAGCCCCGGTATAAATTACATGTTTGGTTAGTGCTTACGAAGTCCACATCCAGATCATCCAATAAAAAACACGTGCAACACCAATTCATAGATCACCTGTTACTTCCCCACATTAGATACCAGTAGCTGCCAAAATTCATACTCAATTGCGTTATTTCATAGGTAATTTTGTCTCTCAATATATATATTATTGGTAGTGTTACTAGTGTATAGTGAAGTGTGTGCATGGGTATTTTTTTATATGTGTGTGATGTTAGTGCGTGGGTATTTTTATATGTGTGTGTGTGATGCGAGTGCGTGGGTATATATATATAATTCCTATATATATTGATTAACCAACGAAATTACAAATTTGCTAATTCACATTCCATTTTCTCAATTCTCCATTCTCTACGGTATTGAGCAAATTACACATAAATTTCTCAGATTCAAATCTTCATCAAATTTATTTAATCAATGACGCAAATTCTGAGTGTGTTTGGTTGATGAAGCAGCATCTTCGACCCATTATCAATTGCCTGTGGATTTTAGGCTTGTAGGTGAAGCGGGTGGTGATAGAATGATGTTGTCTAAACAATATCAGAACATGTTGAGGAGTCAAGCGATGCTGCAGTAGATACTGCTAACGGTGGGTCTCACACAGTGACGAATCACCCTTGTTGTTTGGATCTCTCGGTCATTGCGGGTGATGAAAGTGATCGTCTTAATGATTCCAGTATTCTTGTGCGAAACGATCATATGGTGACACCAAGTGGAGTGATACCACCCCATATGCCTCGAAGAATGTAGTATTGCCTCTTCTTTTTGTTTCCGTTTTCAATTTATGTTACATATTTTGAAATGCACTACTTGATGAAACCATCTAATGTTATTGATTGCATTCGTTTTCTTGCATATTCATTTATTGTTGCAAGGTACTCATTGTTTATTTAGGATTGAGCATTATAGTTTTTCCCTGCACAATAAAAGGGTTCTTCGAAATAAAAGAGGAAGTTAAGTACTTCACTCTTGCTTGACTTTTATAATTGATGGATGGGTTTTTGAGTTCTGGTCAAACTTGTTTATGGAATTGCATCCTGAGGTATTTACAAAGACAATTAACTATATTATACTGTATTAGTGAAATCTTATAATCACTTGATTCAGTAGAATGTGTAGCTGAAATTCAAAGGGTCTTCGATGTTGTTTCAAGAATACGCGGAGTTTTGGAAATTTTCAAAATTAGGTAGAGAGCTTGTGAGCTATACTTCTACAAGATCATTAATCATCACTTAAATGATTAGGATATAGTTATATGCTTTAGGTGTGCACATGTGCTAGATGTGAATCTAGTTGCACTGCAAACTACTTATAAATTCAATCCACTGACGTTGTGGTAATTTTTATTCGTTTTGATGAATCCTCTTGTTCCACTTTTAGGGCAATGCTATCTGACTTCTCTATTTTTCCATCCATGTTTGTTGAGTGTTTTTCTCATTTATCATATTTTTTTTATGATGTTATGGAATTGAGTTTGAGTATGACGAGTTACTAATAATTTGGGGATTTGTTAATGTTTTTCTCATTTATATATGTATTTTTTTTATTTGTATATAAGTACTTTGATTGGTCCAGTGGCTTTCATTTGATAACCAGTTAGCACCTAAATGTTAATGGGTGAAGATTGACATGTTCTATTCTGGTGTATTAATAACCTTGTCAAAATCCATTACAACTTTAAAATTTGTTTGATGATGATGCTAAAGAGGCTAAAATTTAGGTAATAACCTTGTAAAATCACATGTTTACCTTTCTATTGTCTAAACATAAATTCAGTTAAAAGGTTTCCCTTGCTAATGGTGCCAAAAAGCCTGTAAAGAAATGATGCTAAAGAGGCTGAAATTCAGGTAATACCCTTATAAAATGATTTTGTTAAATCTATTGCTTCGATGTTGCTAGCTTTCAAAGGCTTGTATGGAAATTCATAAAAAAAAGCTCATTTTTTATGCTCACCTTGCAATCTAGGTTGCTATTTGTGATGCCAGCAAGGTTATTGTTAATGCTACAAAGGCCTAAATGATGCTCTAGAGGTTGATTTGAAAATTGATGAAAAAATTGAACTTGTACATTTATCTCTTTTTTATAACCATTTGTTCACTCTGTTTAAATTCTTATACCTTTTATTTTTTGTGTTTCCAGTTATACAAATGATTCTCATGGACCAATACTTTTGTCACTTTGGACTTGGAACAAGGAAAAACAGTTATATATGAAGGTATGGTTTTTTACCTATTGGTCATTCAACTTGTAATCTTCTTTGTTTATGATGCTAAAGAGGCTAAAATTCAGGTAATAACCTTCTAAAATCACATGTCTAAGTAGGAACTCATGTAAAAGGTTTCCTTTGCTAATGATGCCAAATATTATGTAAAAAAATGATGCTAAAGAAGCTGAAATTTAGGTAATACTAATACCCTTATAAAATGGTTATGCTAATCTGTAACTTCAATTGCGCTTTCAAAGGCTTGTATGCAAATTCATCAAACAGAGCTCATGTTGATGCTCACCTTGAGATCTAGGCTGCTATTTATGATGTCAGGAAGGTTGTTGTCATTGCATCGGAGACCTAAATAATGCTCTGGAGGTTGATTTGCAAATTAATGAAACAAATAAAACTTATACATTTATATTCCTTCTGATAACCATTCGCTCACCCTTTGAAATCCTTATAACTTTTTTTCTTAGTGTTTCCAGTTAAGCCCTCCTATATAATATGTTTCCCAATTCTTGATCAATAATCATATTTCTCAGTAATCAATACAATCATATTTCTCAGTAATCACCATTTTCCATATATATGTTCATTTTTTTAGAGACTAAAATAAAAAATATTTTACAATGTATATTACTCCAAGAACTGAAATAAAGAGTGAATATTGTTCAGAGTCGCAATGGGATGTTGCATTTCAGGAACAATTAAATTATATCCTCATGCTATGATTTCTCTTTGAGTCCCTAAATATTGTTACTAATTTATTTGTTTACACGATAAATGTGTCTTTGGGCAATATATTTGCTGAGTTTTGATCATGGATGTTTGATTTGTGTGGAGTTGCGGACCTGTGGGTTTTTTTTTTGGTGATTGTGGTGTTGATGTATTGGTGGATGAAATTATTTGGGCAGACTTTTGTTACTACTTTATTGTGGTTTTAGTAGAAGGTGCTTGCGATGTTTGAGATGGTTGTTTGATGATGTATATAGAATTAGGTATGCCAAGTATAAGAATTGATATATTGTTATTTTGTTTTTCTTTATTGATGGCCTTCGTTGCTCTTGGTCCTAGGAGTTAGTATTGGTTGATCGAGTCTTGGTTTTGGGGCTTAGTGTCCCCTTTGCTTACTTATATTTCTTGTTTTGGCTTGCTTAAGGGCCGCAATAGTTATGATGATGCATTTTTCTGTTTATTTTTATTTAAGTTGAATATCATTTTTATCCATATAGTAAACTTATATTTGTGCATAATATATTCTTAATCTTTTAAAATTTTATTGTTGTGTCTTTTGTAGGACAATGAAGTTTCACTTTGATCGTAGACAAGAAGACTAATCAAAACTTCGATCAAGTATATGGTTTTTTATGCAAGCTATTAGACACATTGAAATGTCCAAATACATTTTCGTATAATTGTTTAGAATGTTTTTAGACATATTTTGTTTCTGATTCAATTTTAGATAACATTGATAAGTTTTTTTTTTCCTTAAGTATGTTGAGTACATTTGGAGAATAATTATTTTCTTGAAATAAAATCATTGCATTATACTAATATGTTTTTTAAGATTTCTCAAAATGTCTCTGTAATATACTCCCTCCGTTTTTTTTATAAGATATTTTAGAGAAATTTATTAGAATTAAGAAAGGGTATGTTTTGACAAATATACCCTTAGATAATAAAGAAGGTTTTTAATTACACTAATTTCATTCCATAATACACATTAAATTTCAATTCTTTTCAAAGTTAAGAGAGTGCATAATTGGAATAAACATTGTAAAAAACCTAAAACATCTTATATTTATGCACAAGAAAAAAAAGTCTAAAACATCTTATAAAAAAAAACTGAGGGAGTAATATGTAAATAAATTATATTACTATTTCTATTAATTATTTATTCTTGAAACAAAATGAGCTGGTTACAATTGTATTGGTAACGGAATAATATTGAAACAAAATGAGTTGGTTACAATTGTATTGGTAACGAAATTGAATATTATTCGTTACAAGAACTTTTTGCAACGAGTTTACAAGACCAACTTTTGTAACAAAATGTTTCGTTACAAAAAGTTTTTGTAACCAAAAATGATTTTTTGTAACCAATATTTTCGTTACGAAAAATGTATTTTCTTGTAGTGTAACATTGTTCAGCTAGCAAAAAGAATTAATACATCCATGTTTCAACATAAAAAAGAGTCCACAAAATGTATTTTCTTGTAGTGTAACATTGTTTAGCTAGCAAAAAGAATTAATACACCCATGTTTCAACATAAAAAAGAGTCCACATCTTTGGTTCTGAAAAAAATGTGATGAAATTCTTGATAATAATCAGCTAGCCATGTCCGGTAACTTATTCCTAATACTAGCAACATCCAAATCAGCTGGATCATGAGACGCAACATCATCCACCAGTACATTGTATTTCTCGATCTTGTTTATAGATTCTTTATGATCTTTTCAAACATTGTGTCTTCCTCATTGACCTCCCAATCGCCAAATCATCGTTTGGCTGCAGAATCATCATTGAGCGTCGGCTGCAGAATCATATGAACACCGACATTATGGACCAACTAAGATTTCAAATAATTCAAGAGGGGTAACATGAGTATATTAAACAAAGACATATTCAACATTTGACAAACATAAATGGTTATAACAAATTGAATGCATGTAAAATGCAATTATGAGTATACAAAGTTGCGTGCATCTATGTACTGTACTAAAGCTGGTGAAATAAGAGAACAAACATTTAAAATTGTTGGTATATTTCTCGTGAAAAATTTACTAGAGGAGTGGAGGGTTACACAAAGATGTGCAAATAAACACGCTAAGTCCTATAATTATGGCCCAAGATAATTATGCCAAATAACCAATTAATAATAATAATAATGATGCTGATAATATCTCAGATAATAATACTCCCTCGGTCCCATTTAGATAGGCTTGTTTGATTTTAGGAAGACACATTGCATAAGTAAAATTTATATTATGACCCTATTTAATGAATGTTATACTTTCTAATGTAATTAATGCATAAGGTTATATTAGTAAATGAATTAGAAAACATTACTCTATACGGAAACAAGTCTATTTAAATGGGACATCCATAAAAGGAAAACAAGTCTATCTAATAGCATATCTTTTGTCTCTATCATCAATATTCTTTTTTTTTTTTTTTTTGACAATATACAAGGAGTATACAAAATTAAAAGTAACATAGCTCCTTAATATATTGAGGAATATCATTTTCAACCCAATCGTAAGGTGTTGAAAGATTTCATGCCCACTGAGCCATCCTATGTGTTGCCTGATTACTTTCCCTTAGGATAAAATCACAATCCCAAATTAGAAGATGTTGGGATATGAATCCTATAAACAATGTTCTAGTTGATGAAAGTATGTTTTGATGGCCAAAAGCAACTTAAAGTTAGTAATATATGTGGTTTCAAGTCATCTTAACTAAGTCATCTGAATCTAAGCTTACTAATCTGATGAGAAACTTAAATTGAGATTACTGATCTTAATGCTAACTGAAGTAAGTTTACTGATCTTATTTGGTAATATTAAGAATAAAATTACTGATCTTAACTGAGTCATGTGAAATAAGATTACTGATCTTAGTGTGGAAACTGAGAATATTTTTAGTGATCTTATATGAGATATTTGAAATCTAAGTTACTGGTCTGATGTACTTACTGATCTTAGATGTTTACTGATCTTATATGTAAGTTACTGATCTTAAATGTTTACTGATCTTAATATTTACTGATCTTATATGGAAGTTATTGAACTTACATGAGTTACTGATCTTATGAGTTACTGATCTTATTGGTTACTGATCTGATATATGAACTGTTAGGAACTAAGCTGATGTTTTGGATTGTATAGACAGCTGATAGTATAGGACTTAGATATACTCATCTGTATATAGTTCAGTTGATGTATAGATAGGTTTTATATATGTAAAGTTGTATTTTGTTGTATTCAGCATTGTAAAGTTCAGAACAGTAAAATCAGAACACTAGATTAGGAATAGATTAGAAGAAGATCAGAAGACTAATGAAGACTCAGAGGACTACTTCAGAATAAGAAGACTTCAAGAAGAGTTGAAGAAGAGCTTAGAAGAAATCTGGAGAAGTTTTGAACAGTTTTTGGTTACTGTGCTGATTGAATCAGAAGAGTAAAAATCAGTAGAGTAAAATCCGAAGAGTAAAAATCAGAACAGTAAGTTACTGTGCTGATTTGGTGAAATTGAAGAATAAGTTTGGAAAGCTTATTTAAGGTGTAACTGAAGATTTATTGAAGATATGCTGACTTGGAAGGAAGTTACAAAGTCGGTTACAAGAAGAAGTTACAAAAACAGTTTAGAGTTAGTTGAGAGTTAGTTCACAAACTGCTAACTGTCATACTAAGTTCTATAAATACTGTATGATCTCCTACTGCTGAAAACTACTGAGAAAGTACTGATCTTAGAGAATTCAAGAGCAAGTCTACAAGCAAGAACTCACAGAGTTGAAGGAGATTGAAGAAGAAGAGCCACTGAATTGAAGAGAAGAATCAAAGGCTATTCACAGAGAAGTTTTACTTTTCAAAGTTTAAGTTTGTATTTTGTAAAACAAGTGTGCTAGTTACTTGAAAAATTACTAGTAGATCGAAGATATACCTGGAGGTATAATCGATAAGATCAAAGTCTTAATCTTGGGACTTTAAGCCACAAGAAGCTCAAGAAGAGTAATAAAACTTCACAACTGGAGTTGTGAGAGTGGATGTAGACATTTGTCGAACCACTATAAAATTCGGTGTTCTTTACATTTACTGTTTGATATTTGTTTGAATTGTTTAATCAAGAACATTAAGAATTAACAAAGAAAAAGATCTAGATAAAAGTTGAGTATAAACTTGATTGGGCTCATTAGTAATCTGATTATTCCGCAGTGTGTATTCTGATATATTGAAAGATTTTTTGAAAAGTCTATTCACCCCTCCCCTCTAGACATTTTCACTAGCTTACTCAATATTATTAACTCAACTTTGGGACCAACAAGTGGTATCAGAGCAGTAGTTCATTGGACTGCTGTTTCTTGATAACCTTACAGATCTTGAGGGATATTTTACTGATCTTGCTGTTATTTCTTGCTATTTGTACTATCTGAATACTTGAAAACTATCTGCTATACTACTGATCCTATTTGTCTAATCAAACATGGATGACACTAATGTGAACAAGCTGCCCAAGTTCAAGATTGCAGATTATGACTACTGGAAGCTTAGGATGGAGGCCATCTTTAGCTCAACCCATGATCTAATGGTGTCTGTGGTGACTGAAGGACCAATTGTCATCATGGTGGAAAACACTGCTGTTCTGGATCCATCAAAACCAGTTGGAGCACTGGTCCCTAAACCAAGGTCAGAACTGACTTCAGAAGAAATGAAACAAAACAATTTGGATAGTCTTGCCAAGAACTACATTTTACATACCTTACCAAATGAGTATCTTGGTAAAGTACTAAAATGTAAGACTGCAAAACAGATGTGGGACAAACTGGCTATTCTTTGTGAAGGTACTACACTGATCAAAGAAAGCAAGTTATCCACTGCTGTCCAAAAGTTTGAATCATTTAAGATGAAGCCAGGAGAATCAATTGATGAGTTGGATACTCGCTTTACCAAAATTATGAATGATCTTGATGTATTAGGAAAGACTTATACTGACAGAGAAGTTAACCTGAGAATCTTGAAAGCCTTGGATGAAAGGTGGAAAATGGTCAAGATGATCATTAAAACCACACAAGACATTGACTCTTGGCCAGCAGAAACTATGTTCCAAACACTTAAGGCACATGAGTTTGAGTTAGATGAAGAAGATCCTATTACTGTGATTCATAAGGATAAGGATGCCTCTAAGGACATAGCCTTTAAAGCCTCTACCTCTAAGGGGTCTAGATCATCTAAGTCTAAGGCATCAAGCATAAAGGATGAACTAGATAGTTCTGATCTTAGTCTGAAAGATCAGATGAGCCTTATGATCAAAAGATTTGATAAACTGAACAAGAGGTATGGCAGGTACAAAAGATTCTATAAGGAAAATAAGGGTTCTAATAACAGGGACTCTTCTGTGAACAGAAGGGATCAAAACTCTTCTGAAAGAAGGGATGAGATCTCTAATGAGAACAGGAGAGATATGAACTCATCTGAAAAGAGAGATAGAAAGTATTCTGATAAGAAAGACAGGAACTCAATTGACAAGCATGACAGGAACAGAAAGCATTCTCCTCCTAAAAGAACTTCTAACAATCCTGTTTGCTATAATTGTGATAAGCCAGGTCATTATGCTTATGAATGTCCTGATCTGAGTTCTGAAGATCGAGAAGAAAGGAAAGCCAGAAGAGATCGAAAATATGCAAAGGGTAAGAAGGCAATGATGGCTTACAATGACTCTGATTCGGAATCAGAAGAGTTACCATCGTCTTCATCTGACTACCCCTCTAGCAATGAAGATGAAGCTTTCATAGCAGATGATGGACTGGTAATGATGGCCAAAATAAATGATGAGGTATCATCGGCTAACTCATTTCAATCTTGTGACAATTCTGACACTGATGAAAGTGATGCTGCTGTTAGCAGTGTAGGAAGTAGTCTTCATCATTCCCAATGAGTGACTGAAGAGGACCTTCTACAAGCTAACAAAGCATTCATTGAAATTAGTGATGAGAATATATCTTTAAAACAAGAAATCATTAAGCTAAAAGAAGCTCAGTCAAAAGTGGATCCTAATATAGCTGTCATAAATGCAAGACTATCAGAAGAGTTGTCTCAACTCCAAGAAAAGTATGCATCCATTGACAAACTATATCAGGGTATGCTTAAAACTCAAGCCAAAGAGACTAATGAATTCAATGATTTAAAGATTAAATGTGAAAAACTTGAAGAGCGCAATAGATTCTTAGAATCTGAAGTAGTGAGCCTAGATCGAAAGCTATCTGGGATGATTAACTCTACTAAGATTAATCAAACAATCTCAGACAGATATAGAGCTCCAAATGATAAAAGAGGAATAGGTACTGATCTGCCTAGTCCATCTACTTCAGAATTTAAGAACACTAATGGAGCTAGTACAAGTTCTTTGCAACTAGATAAAGGAAAAGAACCTATGACTTATGATGATGATCCAAAACTCAAAGTACAGTCTAAATACATCCCTCCTACTACCAAGAATGGTAAAATGAAGAATGTATTAAGACCAGTACAGTCAAGACCATACCAGAAGAGTTATACTCCTCTGACCAGATCAGATCAGTCCTGGAATCAGAAGAGACAAACTCAGAACAGTAGGTCAAGACAAGCACAGGCAAGTTGGGAACAGCCTAGACCTCCTCTCATAAGGCAGTCTCAGCTGTATTCAACTAAACCTAGGAGATTTGTGCCTCATTATCATAACAAACCTGTTCTTTATCCTCCTCCGTTATCCTATGATATCTATGGAGAGAAAAGACCAAAGCAAATTTATAAGCCTTATGGTCCACATGCTTTTAGACCATATTCAAACTATTACAGACATACTGATCTTACTGAAAAAGGGATAGAACCAAGGAAAGGCTATCTCAGAAAAATAGATCCTAAGTCTGCTGATAATTCTGAACTGGTTAATAAAGTACTGTTCTGTGATAAATTTGGAAGGAAACTGAAGAGGTCCCACTTATTCAAATCCTCAATGTTCATTTGGGTACCTCTCACTACTAACCCCCAAGGACCCCAATAAACAAGGGTACCTAAGTTATTAAGATCACTACCTTGCAGGATCGACTGGACTTATACAAGAAAGGTGGTTCAGTTGGTGAGACCTGGTACATAGACAGTGGGTGTTCACACCATATGACTGGTACCAAGGCTTTACTTACTGACTATCATGAGAAGGAAGGACCAAAAGTCATCTTTGGTGATAGCTCAATAGCAATCACAAAAGGATTTGGATTCATCAAGAATGGAGATGTTGAAATCCAAGATGTCTCCTATGTTGAAGGTTTGAAGTATAATTTGTTATCTGTATCTCAATTCTGTGACAGGGGATACAAAGTTCAGTTCAAAACCAGAAGATGTGAAATAATTGATAAAAGGACTCACAATGTTCTACTTGTTGGCACAAGACAAGGAAGTGTATACATTGTGAATTGGAATAATTGTCCTAAGAATGTTTGTCTTATCACTAAGAGTCCTAAAGAAAACAGTTGGCTCTGGCATAAACGCCTCTGCCATCTAAACTTTAAGATAATCAACAAGATTGCTAGAGAACATCTTGTTGAGGGCATTCCTAATGAAATCTATTCCAAATCACAAGTATGTGATTCCTGTCAAAAAGGTAAACAGGTAAAGGTTTCATTTAAGTCCATTCCAACTCTTTCAACAAACAGAGTTTTAGAACTCTTGCATATGGATCTTCATGGTCCTATCAATCCTCCTACATTTAATGGAAGAAGGTATACTCTAGTTGTTGTAGATGATTATTCTAAGTTTACTTGGGTAGTCTTTCTACACAAAAAGAGTGATACACAAACACTACTTCCAGATCTATTGAAGAGGTTGCAGGTTGAAAAAGGTCATCCCATTGTCAAGATTAGGAGTGACAAGGGGACTGAATTTATTAATTGTTACATTTCTGACTACTGTTCTAAGTCTGGCATACAGCATTTGACAAGTGCAGCCAGAACCCCTCAACAAAATGGTGTTGCAGAAAGGAGAAACAGAACACTAAAAGAAGCTTGCAGAGCCATGATTGCAGAATTCAACACACCTCAGAAATTTTGGGCAGAAGCTATTAACACAGCTTGCCACTCCCAAAATCGAAGTGCTCTTAATAAGGTGCATGGTAAAACACCTTATGAGGTATGGAAAGACAGAAAACCAAGAGTTTCTTATTTTCATATTTTTGGATGTAAGTGTTTCATACATAACAATGGCAAAAGTAAATTAAATGCTTTTGATGCAAAAGCTGATGAAGGGATATTCTTAGGATACTCTTCTGTAAGCAAAGCATTTAGAGTGTTTAATTACTCTACCCTATGTGTGGAAGAAACACCCCATGTTGTCTTTGATGAGAATGTGCAGGACTCTGCTGATCATCAGCTCAGTAAGAAAATTGACAAACTACAGCTTCAAATCAACAATGAAGATGATGATACAGGAATATATGAATCTGTACAAGCATATAATCCTTTCCTGAAAGTTCTAGATCAAGATTCTGATAAAGAAAAGGTAAAAGACAAAGGTGAGTCATCTAAAACTTCTGAAATACAAGAAAATAATGACTGCTCTCCTGTGAACAAATCTGCTGATATAAATGATAATTTGCATGATAAAAATGATGATACTGTTAAGAATAGAAGGACATGGAAGTCTGCTCATTCTACTGATCTGATTCTAGGTGATTCTAGTATAGGTGTTAAAACTAGAAAACAATTGTTTGATTCAAAGGAAGAACCTAGTAAGTCTTTATTTTGCTGGTGTTGTTTTCTATCATCTATTGACCCTAAAACTGTGATTGAAGCTTTAAGTGATAGTAATTGGATTATAGCCATGCAAGAAGAACTTAATCAGTTCACTAGAAATGAAGTTTGGGAACTTGTTGATAAACCTAGTAATCATAATGTTGTAGGCACTAAGTGGATTTTCAAGAACAAAAGAGATGAAAATGATCTTGTAGTTAGAAACAAGGCTAGATTAGTTGCACAGGGCTACTCTCAAGCAGAGGGTATTGATTATGATGAAACTTTTGCCCCTGTAGCTTGACTAGAAGCTATAAGATCGTTCCTTGCTTATGCTGCACATATGAAATTTACTGTGTATCAAATGGATGTGAAAAGTGCATTTTTGAACGGTATACTTGCTGAAGAAGTTTATGTAGAAAAACCACCTGGTTTTGAAGTGAATAGTCACCAAGTATACAGGTTAAAGAAAGCACTCTATGGATTGAAACAAGCTCCAAGAGCATGGTATGACACTCTTTCTTTATTCTTACTTGAAAATGGTTTTACAAAAGGCAAAGTTGATAGAACTTTGTTTAGAAGACAAGAAGGTAATGATATTTTACTTGTTCAAATTTATGTGAATGATATTATCTTTGGATCACCCAACAAAACCTTGAGTGAAAGCTTTTCTACACTCATGCAAAGTAAATTTGAAATGTCTATGATGGGAGAAATGACATATTTTCTTGGTCTTCAAGTAAAACAAACTTCAGAAGGTATTTTTATAAATCAAGCAAAGTACACTAAGAATTTGCTAGATAAATTTGGTATTAAAACCTGTAAGACAGTTGGTGTGCCCATGCAACCTACATACAGAATGGATCCTGATGAAGGAGGTAAGTCTTCTGACCAACCTCACTATCGTGCTTTAATTGGTTCTCTACTCTATCTAACTGCCAGCAGACCTGATATTGCTTTTTCTGTTGGAGTATGTGCAAGATTTCAAGCAAACCCCAAGGAAAGTCATCTGGAAGCTGCTAAAAGGATATTGAAATATCTAAAGGGGACCATTAATCGAGGATTATGGTATCCTGCAGATGATGATATATCTTTAAGTGGTTATTCAGACTCGGACTTTGGAGGTTGCAAAATAGATAGAAAATCTACTTCAGGTTCATGTCAATTCTTAGGAACTAAGCTCATTTCATGGTTTTCAAAGAAACAAACAAGTGTGGCAACTTCTACTACTGAAGCAGAATATATGGCTGCAGGTAGTTGTTGTAGTCAGCTTCTTTGGCTAATACAACAACTCAGAGACTACAATGTTGTAGAATCTAATGTACCTATATATTGTGACAGTAATAGTGCCATTGCCATCACACAAAATCCCGTTTTACATACTAGATGCAAACATGTTGACATTAGGCATCATTTTATTTGGGATCATGTTGAAAAGAAGAATATTAGAATGGAAAAGATTCATACTGATATTCAAAGAGCTGACATTTTTACAAAACCATTGGCTGAAGTGAGATTCAGAGAATTGTGCATTAGTTTAGGATTGATAGATATGGATTCTGTTTGTATATAGAACTGTGCTAACATTTCAGGTACTGATCTTATACCAAGAAGGATATGTAGCAGAAACTAAGAGCAGTACAACAAAACTCAAAAGTCAGAAGAGACAACCCTATGTCAGATCACTACTCTTAAAACAGGTAACAAGGTTACTAAAGTGACCTTAATCCCAATGAGGAAGCTGGTAAAGCTGAGGGACACTGAGAACATACATTAAGGGGGAATCTGTGATTTCTTAAAGATCCTTTTGTTGACTCAGATCACTAAGTCACTTTAGCATAAATCTTGATGTGGTCATTTGATTAAACATATTGTTACTAATCTGAACTGTTTTACACTTATATCTCATGAACTAACACTTTTACCAAGGTGAAACAGGCACAGAAGAGGAATTCTCCATTGAAGGGGGAACCGATCTGATTACAGATTTGAAAAGTCTACTAATCTGATCTGATTACAGAACATAGCAGTCTACAGATAGATTCTGATTAATAAATGGACTTGTCTACAGAACTGTACTGATTACAAAGTTTCTTTGTCTACAGTACTGATCTGATTACAATTCAGTTATTCTACAGAACTAATCTGATTACTGACTAATCTGTCTACAAAATGACTTGTTTACTACTAATCTGTCTACAAGAAATCTACTGATCTGACACAGTACTGATCTGAGGATCACTGTGCTGATATCAAAAAGATGAAATCAGGAAATTTGGGTACTGATCTGAGGATTACTGTGCTGACCCATCTACTGATCTGAAATCTACTGTGCTGATTCATCTACTGATCTGATTTCTAAAAAGATTACTCAGCTGATCACAGTACTCAGCTGATCCAGATAAGTGAAATTTTCTTTTTATACTTGTAAGAAAATGAAGTGAAATAGTTTTGGAAACTACTGTGCTGATTTGCATCAGAACAGTCTTTTGGTTTAGATTACTCTAAGTCAAAAATTGTTCATATTTTTAGATTACTAATAGAGAAGATTAATACACTCTTCTATTTCTAACCTAAAAATTGTGGTGTATTTATCAAACACTAGTTGGCTCCAAAAATTAAGAATGTTACTAGAATGTGAACAGTTATTGTTTAACTCGAATTTCGAGATTTAATCCCAACCATTCTTTGTGATAATCTAATTCAATCCTAGCCCTAGATTGGTTTTGAATTTAACAAAAACGATCTCACTTCATCTTCTTCGTTCTTACGAGTTCATTTATGAAAATTTCTTAACTTCATAACTTCTGAAAATCTGATTTCTACAAAATTCTGAAATGGCAACTATCAATATTATCAATGAAGCTAACCAAGTTGCAGGAACTTTCGATTCGAATTTGTGGATTCGCAAGAAGGGTATTTTTGTGGAAAATGCTGTGTATTTCAATGGCCGACACAGTGCTGAAAATCAAGCCATTTTAACTATGTGTGAAGAGTGCGGGCTACGAAAATTTCTGGAATCGTTTCCCATGAATGTCTATGAACCAAAAGCTGTGGAATTTTATTTACAACTTCAAGGTGATAAAAATGGTGTTCACTCCATGCTTGCTGGACACAAGGTCACCATTACTAGGGACATCCTCGAAGTAATGTTGGATTTACCGCAAGGTCCGGTGGATATTTTGACCTACAAAGCTGGAGAGGAAAAGGAGTGTGTGGGAAGATGGTCAGGTGTTGAGACAGAGACCTTGACTAATCTGAAGAAGGATGTTCTTCCTACTGGTCTGCAGTTCTTGATGGATATAGCTGGAAAGTGCTTGTTAGGGCAACATCATAGCCAGGATGCCTTATCAAGTTTCAAGATTAGAATTATGGCTGCAATCATCGACAGAGTGCAAGGTGATTGGCAAGGATTCTTCTTGGAGAGGCTGCTGACTGAAAAGGAAAAAGTTTTGTTTGATGAGGATACAATGGAATTCTCACTTAAATCAAAATTAGGGTTTGGAAGCAAGCTGAGTTTCTTGCTGCCTCAGCTGGTGAAAAAGCCATATTGGAGTAATCCCAAGAAATTCCATCATGGAAAATTCTTGATGAAGTAGGAGTCTGTTCAATTTGAACAAGAGAACCCCTTGGAACACTCTCAAGAGATTGAAGCAGAAGAGTCTGGAGCTTCAATGTACCAATCGGAGGACGATCAAACTGAGGTTAGATCAAAGGCAAGGCATGATCCGAGCAGTACTAGACTAAGGAGAGGAAGGTCTGCTACAGCTGCCTCAGAACCAACAGTTCGTTTTGTGGAAACTGTGGTGCAATCAAGCTCAGATGAGCAAGAGGTTAGTGTTCCTAGTCCTATTGCTGTTCATAAAAGGACTAAGTCAAGGAGTGTTAGGAGAAAATTGATTGTTGTCTCCCCTACCCCTTCAAACTCTGAACCAAGCCAAACTGAAACCCAAAACCCTCAACCTTCATGTTCTGGAAGATCAAATCACTATTTTTCTGAGACTCAGAACACTCCCCATTCATCACCTCAGCACACTAACTTTGAGCCTACTTCAATTCCTACCCCTCAACATCAAACTTCACATCAACCTTCACCACATCAATCTCCAATACAGGTTCATGCTCACTCTACTGACCATGAATTTGAACCTTCTTCTGAACCAATTGATATTTCATCATCTCCTGAACCTGAATTTATTACTCCTAAACCTGCTGATTTGATGGAGTATACTATCTGTGATAAAGAGGATAGAATCAGGATAGATCTGAGGATAGCATTGTTGAAACAATTTCCTGGATTAGATGAGAGCTCTGTTGAGTTTGAGAAACTCCTTAGGATAGGCACTTGGGTGTATCTTAAGAGGAGTATTTTGAAGGAAAATTTGGCTATAATGGAAGGTATGGGAGGTGCTTCTATCTTTGATGATTGGGAAGCAGAGCAGATGCAAGCAGCTGGTGTTAACTCTTTTCTTGAGTTGGTCACTCCAGAATCTGTTGTACTTCTTGTTGAGAGATTAACAGGGATCAAGTACACTGTTGAGAAGATTACAACTCCTAACTCTGATGAAGATTTGTTTAGTGAAGAAAAAGGCCTTGATGAAACTGACACTGCTGAAAAAGATTTTATGGATATGGATGAAGATATTGTCAATGCAACAGAGGTGTTTGAGAACACTGTTGTGATTGAGGAAACTGAAGTTGTTGAAAATCAGGATGTAAATGCTGAAGAATTGGAAAGCATTCCTATTCACTCTACTGATCCTATTGAGGATGTGCAAGAACAGATCAGAACAGGTTCTGTTGAGAAGGAATCTGATATTTCTGAATTTGAGATGTTGAAAAGACAGAATGCAGAGCTTCAAGCAAATATGGAAGCTGCTGTCCAAATGTTTCAAGAAGCTACTGAAAGGATGAACAAGATGCATTCTGAACACTCTTATGAAAAGGTGATGGAGCATACAATGTCCAAATTTTTTGACCTTCATAGAGTACAAGAAAGGAACCTGTCTCAGGTGTTGCATAAGAAGCTGGAGCAACACATATCTTCCTTGAAGGAGTGGCATGATGAAGACAAAAAGGGGGAAGATAGGACAAGACAAGTGATGGAACAAACACAGTCACAACAAGCTCAGTTGGTTGTGAGTCAGGATGAATTAAGAGCTGAAATTGCTATTCTAAATGAAAAGCTGAAGCAAAGAAAGCAACAGAAGCAACAAGGTCAAGAAATTATTGAGAAAAGACCTGATATTGCTGGAAGTTCAAGTCAGAAGAAGAGGAAGTTAGTTTTGTCTGATGAAGAACAACAAGAAGAGGAAGCTGGAAGATTGACTAGATCAAAAAGCAAAACGAAAGCTGTTATGACAAGTGAAGAAGAAAACTTGAAAAAGAAGAAAGAAAAGGATGTCAAGTTCTTGAAGACAAGATTTGATAATCGAGTTGCAGCTTTAAAGAAAAAGATGAATACTCAAAAGAAAGCTGAAGGAAAACAGTTTGACAAAGATTTTCAAGATGAAAACTTTGTGGATTTCATTGTTTTGACAGAACATATGGAATACTGGAAGAATTTGAAGAAGAAGTGGCAGATTGCAAACTTCATTGTGAGGAAGTTTGGTGATCATTCGAGCAAGGAAGCAGAATTTATTGATTTTGAAGAATTCATGTTGAATATTGATCAAGAGTTTTGGGAAGACATAGCACAAGTTGCTAATCGTGCAGGAACAAAGATTTTGTGTCCTGAAGAACCTAATTGGGAACCTCCAAGACTGGAAAATGGAGAACCTGATTACAAAGAGATCAACAACATTATTGCTGAGATTATCAAGGAAGAAGAAATCACTGATCATCAACATATGATGGATATCAAGGCAAGGATGTATGTTGCATTCAGAATCTGAAGATGCAGAATGAAGATGAAGGATGAGCTCAGAAGATAACATTTCTATCCTTAATCTTTATTTCTATATTTTGTGATCATTTCATATTTTGTGAGTATGTGTAATATGTGAAATATCTAATCTGATTGTGAATATGATATGAATTTCTGAATTGATGAACTGTTATGATTGACTACATACTTAACTACTGATTTATTAACATTTAAGTAGTTTTGGCTTCATCAAAAAGGGGGAAATTGTTGGGATATGAATCCTATAAACAATGTTCTAGTTGATGAAAGTATGTTTTGATGGCCAAAAGCAACTTAAAGTTAGTAATATATGTGGTTTCAAGTCATCTTAACTAAGTCATCTGAATCTAAGCTTACTAATCTGATGAGAAACTTAAATTGAGATTACTGATCTTAATGCTAACTGAAGTAAGTTTACTGATCTTATTTGGTAATATTAAGAATAAAATTACTGATCTTAACTGAGTCATGTGAAATAAGATTACTGATCTTAGTGTGGAAACTGAGAATATTTTTAGTGATCTTATATGAGATATTTGAAATCCAAGTTACTGGTCTGATGTACTTACTGATCTTAGATGTTTACTGATCTTATATGTAAGTTACTGATCTTAAATGTTTACTGATCTTAATATTTACTGATCTTATATGGAAGTTATTGAACTTACATGAGTTACTGATCTTATGAGTTACTGATCTTATTGGTTACTGATCTGATATATGAACTGTTAGGAACTAAGCTGATGTTTTGGATTGTATAGACAGCTGATAGTATAGGACTTAGATATACTCATCTGTATATAGTTCAGTTGATGTATAGATAGGTTTTATATATGTAAAGTTGTATTTTGTTGTATTCAGCATTGTAAAGTTCAGAACAGTAAAATCAGAACACTAGATTAGGAATAGATTAGAAGAAGATCAGAAGACTAATGAAGACTCAGAGGACTACTTCAGAATAAGAAGACTTCAAGAAGAGTTGAAGAAGAGCTTAGAAGAAATCTGGAGAAGTTTTGAACAGTTTTTGGTTACTGTGCTGATTGAATCAGAAGAGTAAAAATCAGCAGAGTAAAATCCGAAGAGTAAAAATCAGAACAGTAAGTTACTGTGCTGATTTGGTGAAATTGAAGAATAAGTTTGGAAAGCTTATTTAAGGTGTAACTGAAGATTTATTGAAGATATGCTGACTTGGAAGGAAGTTACAAAGTCGGTTACAAGAAGAAGTTACAAAAACAGTTTAGAGTTAGTTGAGAGTTAGTTCACAAACTGCTAACTGTCATACTAAGTTCTATAAATACTGTATGATCTCCTACTGCTGAAAACTACTGAGAAAGTACTGATCTTAGAGAATTCAAGAGCAAGTCTACAAGCAAGAACTCACAGAGTTGAAGGAGATTGAAGAAGAAGAGCCACTGAATTGAAGAGAAGAATCAAAGGCTATTCACAGAGAAGTTTTACTTTTCAAAGTTTAAGTTTGTATTTTGTAAAACAAGTGTGCTAGTTACTTGAAAAATTACTAGTAGATCGAAGATATACCTGGAGGTATAATCGATAAGATCAAAGTCTTAATCTTGGGACTTTAAGCCACAAGAAGCTCAAGAAGAGTAATAAAACTTCACAACTGGAGTTGTGAGAGTGGATGTAGACATTTGTCGAACCACTATAAAATTCGGTGTTCTTTACATTTACTGTTTGATATTTGTTTGAATTGTTTAATCAAGAACATTAAGAATTAACAAAGAAAAAGATCTAGATAAAAGTTGAGTATAAACTTGATTGGGCTCATTAGTAATCTGATTATTCCGCAGTGTGTATTCTGATATATTGAAAGATTTTTTGAAAAGTCTATTCACCCCTCCCCTCTAGACATTTTCACTAGCTTACTCAATATTATTAACTCAACTTTGGGACCAACAGAAGAGATTTCAGTAGGCTTCTGATTTCCTTAACCAGATGATTTTCCAATCCTTCAAAACATAGCGAAGCGTTAATGGCCGCAACAGAATTGGCAGAGTCCATACGAAGACTTCAAATCGGTATCTTATGATTGATGCAACTTTTCAAACCTTTTTGAGCCGCAATTAGTTCTGCTGCAACAACAGATCCCGGATTTTTAATACGATCACCACCAGCCATCAAGACCATCCCGTTGTAGTCATGAACCACAAAACCAACAGCAAAAAAATTATTTTCTTGATTAAACGCAGCGTCAGTAAAAAGGGTAAAACGATCATACTGATTCGTGCTATCGCCCTTCATCTTACAAAAACCAGGTTCCTTCTCCAAAGCTAGCCAGCCGAGTTTTTGAAAATCATTCCAATAATCAATGGCCCATTGAACTTTGAAAACCTTTGGAGATGTCATATTATTATTTCCACAATTATCTGAATGAAGCCAACTACATCTCTCCCTCCAAATTGCCCAAGCAATAATAAGAACCAAAGAGAAAAAGGCCGGGGAAAAAACTTTGTAGTACATTTGGGGATCCCTTACTACAATTTAGTACAATCACTTTCTAGTACATTTCACATTTACAAATAAACATTTCACATTTACCCCCAATATTTCACATTCACATTTCACATTTACAACAAACATTTCACATTTAAAAGTGATTGTATTAGATTGTGGGAGGGAGTTGAATTTTGTATCAAAAAGTCAATAATCACAAAAAGGCCTTATCAAAAAGGTCCTTAATGGTATTAACAAGCTGAAAAATCGTACCTTGAGTCAAACTTTTTAGTTGTTCCCATATTCCTTGATCTTTCCACACTCTTTTAGCAAACACACATTGAAAAAGAACATGCAAGGTATCTGCGTAAAAAGCTCCACAACAAGAACACGAAGGTGATGTTGGAACATGATGACTTACCAAATTACCTTCCGTAACTAACGAATCGCTCAAAATTTTCCAACCAAAAATACGGATCTCTGGCGGAATTCGCAATTTCCACAAATAATTCCAAATTACCTGTAAATGATTTTTCCCGGATGAACTTGCAATAGTTCTTGAACATTCCTTCAAAGAAATACGGGATATACACCGATAACCCGAAGCCACTGAATAATTACCCGATGCATTCTCCGGCCAAAATTGTTGATCATCTTGATGAATTCCAATAAGAGGAGATATTAGAATATCATCCACTTCATTTGGCCAAAATGCCTAACGAATAAGCTCCCCATTCCACTTAGAATTTGGAAGAATGAACTGGCTAACTGTAGAAGCACTCGCAATTCTTGAGAGGATCAGGCCATCTTCGACTCCCCCAACCCACCTATCTTTAAAAATATGCACAGTCTTCCCATTACAAATTCTCCACCTAATTCCCTTGTCCAATAGATCTCTACTCCACATCATAGACCTCCAAACGAATGAAGGGTTGGACGCCAATTCTGCATTCAAAATGTATGATTGTCTGAAGTATTTTGCTTTAAAAATCTTACTTACAAGAGATTCCAGACGATGTATGATTCGCCACACTTTTTTGGCAAGGAGAGCCTTATTAAAATGGACCATCTTTCGAAAATCCAAGCCTCCTTCCCCACGAGGCCTACATAAATCGCTCCATTTCTTCCAGTGGAGTTTGCGATGTTCATCCGTTGTGCCCCACCAAAAATTAGCAATAAGTGTTTCCAAATCCATACAAATCGAGGTTGGAATCCTAAAGCATGACATTGCATAACACGGGATGGCTTGCAAAACGGATTTTATAAGTACTTCTTTCCCCATTTCTGAAATTTTTTTATGACTCCAGGAATTTATTTTCTGCCTAGCCCGATCCACCAAATACCCAAATTGATGGCACTTAGCTCTGATTGAAAAAGTAGGAAGCCCCAAATAAATATCGTGACCATTCGTCATTCGAACCCCCAACACTTGCTTCACAAGTTCTCGATTTTCCACCTTTGTTAATGGACTAAAAGTGATGGTCGACTTCTCAAAATTTATCAATTGGCCCGAAGCCGCTTCATATGTTTGAATCCTTTCAAAACCATACAATCACGCTGCGTAGCTTTCAAAAATATCAGACTGTCATCTGCAAAGAACAGATGAGAAACAGAATGAGTATTTATTGAAAATTTTATACTTGTAAACAACTTACGATCCATGGTTGCATGAATTAAAGAAGAAAGGCTTTGAGCACAGATTACAAACAAAAACGGGGATAGCGGATCGCCCTGGCGAAGTCCTCTGCAAGGCTTGAAAGTTTTATTTATCGAGCCATTGATACAAATATTGTAAGAGACCGAGGAAATACATTGAGTTATTAGCCGAGTCCATTTGCTTGAGAATCCAAGCCTCTTCATAGCCTGCAAAAGAAAAGGTCATTCCACCCGATCGTATGCCTTACTCATATCTAACTTCAATGCAGCATACCCTTCACAACTTTTCGACGATCGAACCCAATGCAGACATTCAAAAGCAATTAAAATATTGTCCGAGATAAGTCTTCCAGGAATGAATGCACTTTGAGAGAAATAAATGATATCATTCATGACAGCCTTCAATCTATTCTTGATGACTCTTGAAAGAATCCGATAACTAACATTGCAAAGGCTTATAGGCCGAAACTGTAAAACATTAACCGGATTCTTTACCTTTGGGATTAAAACAATCGTTGTATTATTCCAAGAGTCCAAAGGTTTATCATGATTCAAATGCATCAATATTTTTCCCGCCACCTCATCTCCAACCGTATTCCAATTGACTTGATAAAAAGAGGTCGGGAATCCATCAGGTCCAACAGCCTTCCACGGATTAAGATCTTTGATAACTTTATTCACTTCCTCCCTAGACAAAGGCACATCAAGAAGTCTTGCATGATCATTAGAGAGTTTGCCTTCCCATGTCTTTTTTTGCATCATTAATCATTTGACAACTAGGGTTGCATGCTTTAAAAATCTCTTGGAAATACTGGACAAAAATCTTCTTGATTTTATCTTCTTCATGCATCCATTTCCCGGACTCCTTTTAAATCTTAGTAATATGATTAATGCACTTCCTCTGAGTAGCTCGACTATGAAAAAATCGAGTATTTCTATCACCTTCCTTAAGCCAAGAAACCCTAGATCGCTGCTTCCAACACCATTCTTCTTGAGAATACAAATTCTCCAATTCTTTCTCCCAAGCATTCACACGCTAGACATCCGGGATATCATTTTCATTATACAATTCCTACTTAATTTGTTTTTGAATATTACAAATTCTATTCTTCAAAGTGCCCCCCTTCTTTGCCGCCCACATTTTAATTGATTCACCACATTGCTCCAAGGATACGGGTAAATCCGATTTCTTTCCCTTAACAACCCACACCTTACCAATAAATTTCTTAAAATCAGGCTCTTTAATCCAGTGATTTTCAAAACGGGAAACCCAATCTTGTTTTACAATGAGAGTGATTAGCATCCATGTCACATGTAAGCATAAGAGGTCTATGGTCTGAACCCATAAAATCCAACAACTTTATATCATAATAGAGAAAGGAGTTTATCCATTCAGTGGTAGCGACAAATTTGTCCAGCTTTTCTTGAATTAAATCAATTCCATATCTCTTATTCATCCATGAAAATTTTGGTCCATTAACCTTCAAGTTTATCAAACCATTGTGGTTAAGTGCATCTTGGAAAGTCAATAATCTGGACAAAGGTTTTTTAACACCCCCCCTTTTCTCAAAATGATACAAAGTTTCATTGAAATCTCCACCCACAAGCCAAGCTTTATTTGTAAATTGAGTATAGCTACTAAGACGTTTAAGCAATTCCCAAGAAAACCTCCTATCCTCCAACTTTGGGTTTTCATGAAAGCCCGTGAATCTCCATTGAAAATTATGTGATGAAATCAAACAATCAATATGTGCACAAGAGTAAGATACAATATCAAGCACAATATCCTTCTAAAACATCAACAAGCCACCAGAATAACCCTTCACATTAACAGAAAAACAACAACTGAATCCAAGTTTTGATTTCAAAAAGTCGGCTCCAGCCGAAGAACACTTAGATTCAGAAACAAACAACACATTAGGACGATATTTAAAAACTAGTCTACTAATATTAATGAATGTCTGAGCTCCACGAACCCTTCGGGCATTCCAGCAGATGACGATCATTCCCCATGGCGGGGCTGATTCACTTCAGCCTCCGCCGTATCCAGAACCACAATGGGTGCTCCATACATCTCGATCATGCTCTTAGCTCGCTTACAAGTGCCCTCCATTTCTTTCACGATTTCACCCTCGGACCAGCCCTTACCATCACCCCAAAATTCCATAACTTCACCCGAGACATCTTTCCATGGCCTTTTCTTATAAGGTGCTACAAAGCTGTGTGCCGAATCTGCATTCACCGTAACCTCTTTGTCCTGATATAAATTCTCAATTTCTGGAATTGCATGCTTGTTCACAACCTCAGTCTCCTAGACCGGAGTGAAAGGATTTTTCCCTCCATAGATAATCTCAACATAAGAAGAATAATTATTGTGGCTAAGATCTCTCCCCACAAAATGAACCACTCGGTAATCACGCCCATTTTCCACACCATGCAACGGTTCCTTCATATAGCAATGTTGAAATCCCAGAGGAACAGTAAAAGAAAGTGGATCCAAATACATACCTGATCGTGGATCAAATCTCCCCTTCTGGTTAGGCAAAAAGCTGCGTTTGCCCCCCTCCAAACCACCAATTTCTGGCATAAGTTCATTAAAACAGTGCACAATCTATCTTTTCCGAGGACCAATCGCTAGCCTAGTCTCCACATCTTCATTATCTACCACCACAGCTTTTCCTTTCAAAGCCCTTCTAGCCTCCTCATCCATCTGGTTCTGCAGCTGAGCCTGCTCCCCTGCTCCTAACTTGAGAAGATGAAAAAAGTGTTCGAGCTCATCAGTTGTCAGGCTCTTCTTCTTATCCGCCTGAAGCTACGAAGGAAAAAACCGGTGATTCTTGCACCACTCGTCGTTCTTGCCATAGGCAAGAAAACATTCCTTTTCCGAGTGATCCAGCATCCCACAAAGCGAACAGAAGCCTGACAATCGTTCATACCTAAAAACCGCAGTGATCGGTTCATCTTCCACAATAATGTAAAAGAAACGACAAAGGGGCTTAGAAACATCTATCAACACCCGAACTCGTAAGCTATCACCCCACGCCTCCTCACCTTCCTTCGCATCGACCTCCACAACCTCTCCTACGATGCTGCCAATTTTTAACCCCTGAATTTTACTCATGGCAAACAGTTGAAGGCCATGGACCTAAATCCAGAATGGAACAAAGTTTAGCTTAAGTTGGGACAACCTTTCACCCCCATGCATCCGCTCTAACACAATCAGTGACCTTCGAATATTCCATGGCTGTTGAAGAAGCACCTCCTTAACTATAGCTTCATCCTCAAAAGTGAGAAGAAAAAGCCCCTCTCCTACATCAGAATCTTCAGCAGAGTACGCAGACGCCAAGCCTTTCCTATAATCTCCTTCAGTTTTGCGATGTTAATCGTTCGCTTCGCAACAAAACGCATGGCCACAGTATTTTTAGGAATCGCTAATTCATTCTTTTGCGCCACTATATGTGTGGTTTCCTTGTTTCAAATCCGAAAGTTTTCCATCATCTCATTGAGAGACTCCGCCATAGATATGAAAATAGAGTTATGCCCGAACAAGAAAAACTTTCTGAGAAAGTAAAACCTTCTACCCAATATATAAAGAGAAAGACCCCTGAAAACTGCGGGGAAAATAAAACCACTATTTTAAAACCATCGAAACCCACCGAAACAACTGTTTGAGAAGAGGAAAAGCCCCCGAATTTTTTTCTCCCAATCATCTTTCTGAGTTTCAAAATTTATCTCCAAGAAAGAGCATAGAACCCCATACCCACCCCCAATGTATGTGCGAGTGGCATACAAAAACTAATCATAAAACTTCTCCCAACAAATCTAATGATTAGAGGATTTCCACAATCCAATACAAAGAAATCCAATTGTAGATGAAAAGTAAACTCGAGAACCAAGAATATCAACAAAAAGATCGGCAGAAAAACAAAATCGGAATTCAAAGCGGTGCTAGTGAAAAGTTTTCCTAGAAAACTCCAGATATTCAATAAACTCTCATTTGAAGAGAGAGAAATCTCGCGGTTTTTCTGGTCAATGAAGTATTATGTGACACGTCTCTATCATCAATATTCAATATGGGGATCAGTGTTATCTCACACTTGAATATACCAAAATTTATGATAAATCAAGATTTGAAAAAAATAATAAAACAAAACACAATTATTTACATAATTGGCCGGTCAATTAACATCAGGCAATTGGCACAAAATTACATATCCCAACACAACCAAAAATTATCCATTAACAGAAGGGAGATTTATTTGATCAAACCGAATTATATACTACAACATTAATCAACAAATTGAATTAGAACTGCAAAATTACAAAAAAAGAGCAAGTAATAACCATCAGAATATTAAACCAAGCAGTTAAAAAGTGATATTTTCCCCTTTCAAATAGTGTTAGTACCGTGCGTAGAAATCATATCTAAAAATATGAAAAACTGAAAATAAATTATGTATCTGAAGCAAAGCAAAAGGAGCACTGTAAAATAGAGTTTATTCTCAAGTCAAAATCGCAGAACAATGCTAAGAAAACAACGCAAAGTACCATTATTTTCCAGGAAGCAGGAGCTGGGAGCTCCACCGACACGACGTCGTCCGCTGAGCCTCCGCCATTTCTCTTCACCAACAAACGTGCACGAACGGACAACCAATACCAGCAGAAATAGTACCTACTAATCGACACAAAACGTACAAGTGCTTGAGATTAGTAGTTTCAACAGGTCGTATTTTACCAGAAACATTCGGCAGTTATAGGAAACGATCTACATAAATCGATCTCGCTGCGCTAGATGAACAAAGAATTGCTGAAAAAATTAGGAATGAGATCGAGGGTGTGAACTAGGGTTTCACATTAAATACGAGGGGTATTTATGACATTACACACACTTATCTGAAATCCCAATAATTCAACCTAACTAATCCCATAAACGCAAACATATCTTACTTGACCGGCGGGCCATTGTATGTATTATCGTGGGCCTTCAGAATATATACCAAACGCATTTTCCACCTAAATAACACCTCTCTGTCAAAATAATGATAATAACACCTCAATCTCAGTTTTATTGGGATTAATCTAGAGCCCTCGATATACTCTAAGGGTACGTTTGGTACCATAGATTATTTATTTAAGATAAATGTATGATTGCATAATTTAGTAAGATAGGATATTAGATAATAAGTAATTTTGTGTTTGATTGGTTAAAAAACTCTATTAGATAAGGGTGTGATTGATTTGAATTTTATGACAAAATGACCATATTGTCCTCCATTAATAAATTTAATTTCATTTTTACCCCTAGTCCTAAACCCATACAACCTTGTGTATTTCATCAAAACAAACTCCTCTCAGCTGATTTTTTTTTCCTTTCTTCCCTATGGTTGTTCACTGAAAACCTTCATGTACTGCCAACAATTCCATTTTTTTTTTAACAGAAAGTTATTTATAGTGAGAAATGCAAATGATGAATAATTACACAAACACAAAATGGCAAACAAGCCAATAATATACTCTTTAACATGGTTAGATTCAAAACTGTGAAAATATCACACACTTCCATTAAAAAATTAAAATCGACTAAACTCGGTTATGACTTTATTTAGGGAAAAGACAATCTAGAACTTTGTATCACCCAAAAATCATTTCCCCATCTTGCTAATAATGTTTGAAAATTATAACTAGAAAGTTATTTGCATTAACTTTTTAATGCAGATTACATAGTAAGAATCCAATATGAGAACACCCAATCCAGCTAAAACTTAATGAGCATTATGAAATATAATAAATACATAGCAAAATCTTCCCCTCGTTTTTTTCACGATTTCTTCACATCTTCCTCACCTCGAAACCTTCAGCCTTCGTTCTCCATTGTTTTTCGCTAAAATCAATGCTCCTAGGGGTTAGTTGTTCAACTGCAATTAGACTAAATTTCTTGCTCTTATGAATATCAGTTTACCGGTTGCCAAAAAGATACATGAAATCAGGCAGGAGGTATACTTGAAGACATGCGTAGATTCTTCAACACCCCCAACAAATTCCACGGTGTTGAGACTTGAGACCTAGAGAGCCACAACATATATTTCCATCCTATTGTATGTGCTAAGAACAACAGGTTCCCCTATAGCTCAATGTGATTTAAAGCACATAGTTCACCAATTGCCTGCTACCATTGTGCTTTTGGGATACGATACAAAGCTTCTCGCGGGGTGTTGTATGGTAGTTAATTAAGACCTATGACAATAATACTGCTGGTTTCATGAGCAGCACATGCCTAATCTACATAATCAAAATGAAAAGGAAATATAAGATCCAACAAAAATGTAAGATCAAAGAAGGACCATGTACTTGCATTGTAAACTATATAATTCACAAATGCAACAGAGACAAATGCAACATAGAAATTAAAAGAGCTAGTAAATCACCTATATATAGAGAGGTGTCAGCCATATTTCACATTCATAAGGAGACATCAAACAAAATAACAAAAAAAAACCTAATTAAGAACACAAGAATCATGAGAAAAAATCAATATGCAAACACAAATAAGAATCACAATAACAATACGAGATGCACAATATGGGTAGAAATTAGTTTTAGGCAAACACAAACATGATTTTTTTTAGCCAAACAAAGAATCACAATAGCTTAATCTGAAAAAAAATTCACAATACCCTACACACACAACTCGAACAATCACCATAAACATACGATTTGAGAATCACCACAATACATATTGACAATCACCATAAACATACAATCTGCACAACTTCAGTCACCAACAAAATGAAAGTAATCGACAAGAAACGTTTTCTACTCATGCGCACAGGGTTTAGGGTTTAAGCGCAAACTATTCTAGAAAAAAATAGGATACAACAAAATACAACCGACTAACCTCTTTGTCCGGAAATAGACTAACATTTGTACGTACGACTGGTTAACTTGGGCCCGCCCGCCGTTCACCGCTCAAATTGCCAAAGCAAAACCCTAAAAAAAATAGAAAAAGGAAAAAGGTGAGAAATCTGAGAGGAGAAGAAGACGATGAGAGATGAGAGGAAGAGCGAGTGAGGCGGGAGAGAGATGAACAGGGGAGATGAAGAAAAAAACCCTAATCGTCGTTCTTGCCTACCTTGTCGCCAGAGCAAATAATCCGTACAAAGAAAGAAAAAATGAAGGGGAAAGGTTAGTCTTTGTTTTAAATACCGGAAAAACGAGCTTAATTTGCTCCGTCTTTTTGCCAAGATAGACAATATCCTCCATTTTGGGCCGATTGAATATCACCCATAATCATACATTAGTGGCAGGCCTTTCCCAAAATCGCGGGCCCATTAGTTACCAACCAAACACACGAATAGGCCAGATTAAGCTACAATCTGTGCCTAATCTTATTAACCAAACGTACGCTAATAATTGTTTATATGTAATTTCATTTCATTTTTTTGAAGTCTCGATATTTCGTCCAATTACCAACTTATTCGGAAGACCAATTTGTTAATTTCAATATTTATAATATGTTAATTTCATTTTGCTTTAATAAGCCTAGATTAATCTGATCTTTTCTTGAAATCTTTAGTTTTTTGTGACTGATTTTCAATACATGCAGTTTTTATCTTTGTTTGTGGTATGTGGAAATTGAAATGGAGAAGGAGACTAGGAGAGATTAAAGTTTGTGTGTGCCCAGAGAAGAAAAGGAGTGTTGTGTCTTCCTATTTTAAAAAGTGATAGCTAAAAAAAACTATTATTCATAAATTGTTTTCCTATATTTAAAGTAGATCATGTGAAGTTTTACAAAATAAAAATATTTTTTATTAAGAGGGCTTTTATTAAATATTACTTCCCCCGTCCCAGAATAACTTTCATATGTAGGTGGACACGTAAATTAAGAAAGTGGGTAATAATGAGTGTAGTTTTGAGGAATAATTTTGTAAAACTTTATGTATAAAGTAAAGAAATGAGTTGACTTTTGTGTATATATGGAGAAAAAGTAATGGCATTTGTGTAAAATTAAGGATATTGTGAGGGTGTAGTTTATAAAAGGTTTTCCATTTTAAGGGTGTGAAAGTTATTGTGGGACGTCCCGAAAAGGAAAGTGTGAAAGTTATTGTGGGACGGAGGGGTAAAAGATAAATTAGCATGAACCTTCCACTCATTTGCAATCTAATCCAAATATTTAAATAATTGTAATTAAATGAATCATCCACTTTAAATATTTTTACAAAATAGATTTTTTGGTAGTCTCCTAGTGAGGAGCATACTTCTAAGTCTCAAACCTACACCACACCACTAGGCCAACTCATTGGGATTACCACTATGTTAATTTTAAACCCTATTTTTTTTCGATAAAACATACCGTATGTATTAGTCATTCAACTAAAAATATTAGTTATTATAGTACTCCCTCGATCCATGAAAAGTAGGTGTAGGTCCCACAGTTGAGTTAATATCGAGGGAAGCTAAAGAAAATGTCTAGAGAGGGGTGAATAGACTTTTCTAAACTCTTTCGATATATCAGAATTACAATGTGCGGAATACGAAATTAACAATGAGCCCAATTAAAGATTATACTCAACTTATTTCGAGAACTCTATTTCAGTAGTTTACTCAACTAGTCTTGTTTAGTTATGTATGTTTAACAAGTAAACAGTTAATCAATTCAAACAAACAAAACAGTAAAGTAAATCAAACACGAGATTTATAGTGGTTCGACAACTTGTCTACATCCACTCTCACAAACCAGTTGTGAAATTCTTATTAACTCGTCCAATGGAGTAATATGTTCTTGTAGCTTTAAGTCCCAAGAAATAAGACTTAGATCTTCTCGATTATATCTCCAGATATATCTTCGATCTTACTAGCTATTTTACAAGTAACTAGCAACTTGAAACAATAAACGAAAATAAAACTTCTCTTCGTTCAGTAGTAGCCTTCTGATTTCTTCACTTGACTTGTGTAGCTTCACTTTCTGAACTTCAATCTCTGAGAGAAATTTCGAACAATTCTTCAGTATGTAGCTTCAGTATCTGTATTTTCAGTAGTCTTCCAGTCGTCTCTAATCAATGAATACCTTGGGGTATATATAGACTTCTAATTTCAAGAACATTCAGTTGCGTAACAGCCTTTTCTTGAAAACTAACTTGTAACTGATTCGTTTCTTCAGTTAATTAGTTATTCCTTAACTAATTCTTCAATCTTTATCTTCAACACGCTTTTGTAACTAACTTCAAGTTGACCTGTCTTGTTTAAGTCGTACCTGTCTTGTGTAGTAGTCTGCATCTTCTACTTATCTAGTGTAGTATACTTCTTCACATTTACAACATAGAAGTAATCTAGTCCTATCAACTAATCCTAACAAGACTATTACATTACTTTAAGCTTCTTGTTATAAAGCTTAGTCAACTTATAAAACTATACAAAGAATCTATCTATTACATTTAAAATCATGAGCTCTATACAACAATTATTCATAGCTCAATAACAATCTTAACATATACAAATAACAAATATGAAGTACTTATAAATCGTACTTATCTTTCAATAATACTTATCTTTTAAAACTAGTACTTGTCTTTTGAATTCTACTGATCTGTTCAAGATGACTTCAACTTAACTAGACTAGATCAGTCAATACTTAGAAAATATTCAAGTCTTCTTTTGGCTTATCAAAACTTTATCTTTTATCTTTTATTAATCATTTAGGACTTGTTCTAGGATTCATATCCCAACAATTTCCCCCTTTTTGATGAAGCCAAAACTACTTGAATCTTTTCACAATAGTAAACTAGTTAAGTAGTTATCTTGTATTAAACATCAAAATAGTACTTATCTTTTCATTCATTCAGAAATATGATCAGTAGAGATTACAAATACTTAATCAAAAAAAACTTAAGTAATCAAAAAAAACTAATCTGAAAGAGTACCTCCTTCTGGGTTAGGAACACAGAATGCATCTAGGAGTCTCCTGTGAATAATACTGATATGGTCTTCATCTTCAATCTTCTCTTTATCAAGTAGCTCTTCTTCAAATTTCTTGATCTGGTTAAGATCAACTCTTTTTCCTGAGCTTGTCATAGGAGTCTTCCATCTTGGAAAGATCGGTACTAAAATGTTGAAATTTGCAGCAGCAGATATCCTCAATATCAGATTCCAAAGCATTTGATTCTGACCTTCCATAAACTTATCAAACATCGAATACAGTTCATCTGAACTTTCAGAATCACCATACTTTCTGATTATCCAGTGATCAAGTTCCCATTGTCTCTTCACCTTGAGCCAATCTTGACGATGCTCTTTGTCAATAAAGTAATCAATGAACTGATCTTCCATTTTCTCTTCATCTTCCTTCAGCTTCTGCAAATTCTCAATATGTTTTTCTATCTTCTTTTTGCTTGCATAGTGAGATTCATCACTTGGATCAACAACCTTCTGCTTTTTCACTTTTGTTGTTGTCTCCATCTCTTTAGGCTCTTCTATCTGAATAGATTTCCTTTTAGATATCAGTCGAGTTTGAGCTTCAACTTCAGGAGATGCAACAACTTTGCCCTTCTCCTTCTTCTTCAACTCTTCAGCTTCAGCTTTAGCTTGCTCAACTTCTGCAGTTTTAACCAACCTGCCTCTGCCTCTCTTAGGCCTTCTGAGATCTTGCATAGCTTCAGCAGCTTCCTTCGCTTCTGGCTCAGCACTGGATTTAGCTTTTTCAACTTCAGTACTAATCTCAGCACTAATATCCACTGGTCTTGTCTTCTTTGTCTCTTCCCCCTTTTTGGCTTCATCAGTAGCCTGAAGAGAGAAAAGAGAAGTAAAACGAGTCATCTCTTCATACATAGCTTGCTTCATTAGACTCGTAGCTCTTTAAATCTGCTTTTCATGCGAACTGTTTTGACTCAACTTGTCCAGCTTGGTTGCCACCAACTCCAGCTTTTGAGTAGACAAGTTCAACTCATTCTTAAAATGTGTTGCGGTAAAATGTAACTTCTTATTCTCATCAGTCATAGCAGAGATAAGTTGTTTAGCTTGAGCTAACTGATCATAAGCTTCCTTCCTCTGAACATCAGCCACCTCGATCCTAGCTCTATAGACTCTTTCCAGCTTCCTGGATTCAGTAGCTAGAACACGAGCAAAATCGACTGAACTCTTCTCTGAGTATTCTACCTGATCTTGGAGAAATCCTTCAAGCTACTCAAACATATGTTGTCTGAATTCATCATCTATCTGATTGACTGCATTCACGATCATATCTTTTGAACTTGTCACAAGGACATTGTTTTGTTCAATAAGAGTCTTCTTTACATCAGATTTGAGAAAATCATCAATGGACGATTTTATAACACCTTTCAATTCTGCTTTCAACTCATCTAAGGAAGCAGTTGAGAAACCTTGAGATGACTGACCAACGTCAGCATGAATGGCTTCTTCCATGATCACATCATCAGCAACAGATACTACTTCAAGTAACTGGCCTTCCGTAGCAGTAGTTAAGACCTCGTCTTCTACTACTTCTGAATTTGGAAACACACTTCCAGCTATGGCTTTCAGACTTGGAAACGGACAATAAGGCACTATAGCTAACTTAGCTTCCTTAGCCTTCCTAAAAGCATCAGCCAAGTCCTTTCTCAACAAAGCGTGCAACTTTGCCATATATCCACAGAGTTCAATGGGAAGTAAATCATCAGAATACCGATTAAGAAAAGCAAAATCTGACCTTGGACTGTGAGCATGATCTACTTGAAATCTGAACACAATGCCTCTCAACTGATTTGAGACATTGTCTAACTCCACTATGGGATCAGTAGACTGGAGTTCTTCAGCTTGTGTGGCTTCAGACATAACCACATCTTCTTCAAAATCGGAATCCGAAACTTGAATACCCACATCAAATTTTGATTCTGAGCACATCAAATCATCAGGAATGTTTAGCAATCTCTTTGCAAGGGCGGTGATGGCATGAGCTGGGAATAACTCTGAGTGGTCTTGAACACCACTGGTCTCCTTCTGTTCCATTTCCCAGTCCATAAAGTTTGAGATGCCACCTTTCCCTAAGATGACTTCGAAAAGATCATCTGTGCCAGACTTCTTCAATGCCACCCAAGTGCATACTCTTAGAAGTTTTTCAAACTGTTCTGATGCATAGTCGACTTCAAAAGCCGAGAGCTTCTTCTTCAAGTTTCTGCTCATCTTCGAACGGATTCTCTTCTCTCTTAGGCTCATGGGATAATATACCAAGGATTCGAATCTAACTTCAGACGGGGTCTGAGTAGGTGGGGTCCCTATCTCAGTTGTTGCAGTGGCAACTGGTGTCTTATCTGAAGTAGATGGGTTAGGAGGTTCAACATATTCTGTTGAGGGTAAGGAGAGATTTTGGACTGTGGTTTCTGGGGGCTCCAATGTGTCTTGGTTTGGTGTGACAACTGTCGGAGTATCAGTTGTATTAATTATAGGAGTGTTTAAGGGAAGACTGGCTCTCAGCGGTCGTGCCGCCAGTACTTGTGAGGTTGGGGGTACAGGGCGAGGCCTAGATCGATGTGACCTAGCCTTGGTTCGAATAGAAGTAGACGGGAGAGAGAGAAATTGAAACAGATTGAGAAGAAGAACCAACCTGTATACTCGACTCGACTGGACGAGTAGGCGATTCAACTCTCACTAGAGTGTACATTTCAGGAATTTGTTCACTCGACTCCTTCTCTTGATTTGACTCTTCATCTGACTGAGTCTTCTCTGAGTCGTCTGCACTGGACTCTGCTTCTTCAGACTTATCTTGTGAAGAACTGGATGAATTTGCATATGGCAACACTTCGGAATCATCAACAAGAACTTGCCTTGGGGCAGCTGGCCTTGCAGCAGCCTGCTTCCTCATCGCTTCTATTTTCAAGTAGAACTTAAGAGGATGAAAGGGCTTTCCTTTACTCCAATCAGTCTTGTTGGGCATCAAAAATGGAAGTAATATACTCAGCTTGTTTCCATATCCAACAGCCTGTGACACTACCCAATTGCGAGTATCAACATCCACTCTAACACTTCTTTCGAAGTACATCATCCTGTCAGCTATCAGCTTAAACCAATTACCCTCAGTTATTCCATCGTATATAGCTGCCATTATCCTTGTTTTGGCTTGGGTAACTGAGTCATGAGACCCAGTGGCACATAGAAGCATTTTGCTTGCTATGTCTAGTAGAGTGCGATATTTTTCCAAGAGTTCACCCTTCTTGGCTGTAGGAGCTTTACCATCCGGTTTCAGTTTCATTTTCTTTCCACAGAAGATGCTCAAATACTTCATCTCCTGACCTTCAGCATACTTCTCCACATCAATCGTTCCGATGGGTAGCCTTAATCTTTCGAACATAACCTCCCGAGTGATTCCCACTCGATTTCCATCAATAAAGGATTCAATCACATCTCCCTGTCTATTGGCGTTGGCATAAAATTCCAGAACCTCTTCCTCCAAAACAACTTGAGGAAACGCCTCTAGGTAGGGCTTTAGACCGCATCTGATGCATTTGGTCAAGATTTCCATATTTCCTTCCTTGTGATTTCCTTTGAAGAACAGAGATGGTTCAACATGCACCTTGTTGTCATTTATGTATCTGCCTAGATCAAATGGTGCCTGCATGTTGGAACTGACATCGAAAATAGAACGAATCGACATTGAATGATTTGTTATGAACAATAAAATCGAATAAGTAAGAAATCAATGTGTGCGCAAGTAGTAGAGTTAAGAAAACGTGGGTAGAATGTGTGCAAGTGTTTGGTTTTGTTTAAAACTGAATTTTAGATCCAACGGTCACGATCGAAGGATTAGATCCAACGGTCGAGACCTTTGGCATTCGGTTACGGAACCGAGACGAAAATGTGATTTGATTTTGTAAAAAATGAAATCCGCCTCTCTTATTGGCAGAATTGAGGAGTGTACTCATCCGACCTAACATATTCGTATTTTGGCGCGAATTGAATGTGTACACCTCATTAACTGGGGGTGTATAAATCCAATTCTAGGATATTCAAATTTTAACACTATCAAATTACTTTAATATCCTTAATTTGTTTCGAGTAAACACTTAACACATTTAACTAGAAAACTTAGCTTGTGTGTTCGAGTCCATCCAGAACAGATGAGTAGGCCTAATCTTCATAAGGCGAGTAGACTTAATTGCACAAGACGAGTAGTCTTATGACCACCAGTCGAGTTCCCCCTTCGACTGTGCTTGTCTATTTTGAACATCAAACTATTATGTTTACCTGTCTTATCTTTGTGTTACAGATTAGATGCTATACAGGTAGTCGAGTAAATTAAATAAGTAAGGTGAGTATCATTCTAGCATAATGGTCAAGATTCAAACAAGATGACTGTTAACAAACTTAAGAGTCAACATAAGGCTTTTTAAGAAATCAAAGATTCCCCCTTGAATGTTTATTCCCTTAGTATTACCCTCAGCTTTACCAGCTTCCTCATCGGGTTGTTTGGTCAACTTGTCTGACCTTGTATACCTGTCTATTGAATGAGTAGATGAGTGCTCTGCTCCTTTTGTGGTAACTTGTCTGATTCTTCTTTCTTCTTAGAACTGTACCTGTCTGGTTAGTACATTGCTATATACTAGTAGGATCAAGATCAATTAGTCCTAGACTAATGCATAATTCATGAAATCGGGCCTCAGCTAATGGTTTTGTGAAAATATCAGCTCTTTGAAAATCAGTATGAATCTTTTCCATGCGAATATCCTTCTTTTCTACATGATCACGTATGAAATGGTGTTTCACATCAACATGTTTACAACGTGTGTGCAGAACAGGATTTTGTGTAATGGCAATTGCACTGTTACTATCACAGAAAATAGGAACATTCGATTCACAGATATTATAATCTCTAAGCTGTTGAATAAGCCATAATAATTTACTACAACAACTACCAGCAGCCATGTACTCGGCTTCAGTAGTAGAGGTAGCAACACTTGTCTGCTTTTTCGAAAACCATGAAATGAGTTTTGTGCCTAAGAATTGACAAGAACCAGATGTAGATTTCCTATCTATTCTACAACCACCAAAATCAGAATCGGAGTAGCCACTTAGAGATAAATCATCATTTGAAGGATACCATATACCACGATTGATGGTTCCTTTCAAATATTTCAATATCCTTTTAGTGGTTTCCATATGACCCTCTTTTGGATTAGCTTGAAAGCGAGCACATACACCAACAGATAATGCAATATCAGGTCTACTAGCAGTCAAGTAGAGTAATGAACCAATAAGACCACGGTAATGAGTTTGATCAGTACATTTACCATTCTCGTCTGGATCCATCCTGTAAGTAGGTTGCATAGGTACTCCAGAAGATTTACATGTCTTAATACCATACTTGTCTAGTAGATTACGAGTATACTTTGCTTGATTTATGAAAATCCCTTCTGGGGTCTGTTTTACTTGAAGTCCAAGAAAGTAATTCATTTCACCCATCATAGACATCTCAAATTTACTTTGCATGAGAGTTGAAAAACTTTCACTCAGCTTTTTGTTAGGTGAACCAAAAATTATGTCATCTACGTAAATTTGGACGAGTAAAATGTCTTTCCCTTCTTGTCTTCTGAACAAGGTTCTATCTACCTTGCCCTTAGTAAAACCATTTTCTAATAGAAATTGAGAAAGAGTGTCGTACCAGGCTCTTGGAGCTTGCTTTAGTCCATATAAAGCCTTCTTTAATCTGTATACCTGATTACCTTTGACTTCGAAACCTGGGGGTTGTTCAACATACACTTCTTACGCAAGAATACCGTTAAGAAATGCACTTTTAACATCCATTTGATATACAGTAAATTTCATGTAAGCAGCATATGCAAGGAACAATCGAATGGCTTCTAGTCTAGCAACAGGAGCATATGTTTCATCATAGTCTATGCCTTCAGCTTGTGAATAGCCTTGGGCGACTAGTCTAGCCTTATTACGAACAACTACATCATTCTCATCTTTCTTATTCTTGAAAATCCATCGAGTGCCAACTACATTATGATGTCTAGGTCTATCAACAAGTTCCCAGACGTCGTTTCGAACAAACTGATTCAACTCGTCTTGCATAGCGATGATCCAATTACTATCAGCTAAAGCCTCTTTGATGGTTTTAGGCTCGATAGATGAGAGGAAACAACACCAGCAAAACAAAGATGGACTAGATTGTTCTTGTGACTCAAAGAGTTGTCGTCTAGTCTTTACACCAATATTAGAGTCACCAATGATATTTTCAGTATCATGAGCAGATTTCCATGTTTTTCTAGTCTTTGTAAGCATAGTATAATCATCTAGATCGGTTATAGCATCATGCATGTCAACATCATTTATATCATCAACAGATTTACCTGGAGTAGATGAGTCAACTAGAGCAGGCATGTCTACTGGTCTAGTAGACTTACCTTGAGCACTTACCCTTTCCTTGTCATCAGTTTCAAGGGCTTTCATGAATGGATTGTATGCTTGAACGGATTCATATACCTCTGAGTCTTTGTCAGATTCGATAGTTAGCTCAGTAACTTTCTCACTGATCTTGTTGGCAGACGAGTCCTGTTGAGATTCTTCGAAAACCACATGCGGTGTTTCTTCCACACAAAGGGTTGAGTAGTTGAATACTCTAAATGCTTTGCTAGTCGAGGAGTATCCTAAGAATATCCCCTCGTCTGCTTTAGCATCGAATGCATTCAACTTGCTTTTCCCATTGTTATGGATGAAACATTTACAACCAAATATATGAAAATATGAGACTCTGTGTTTTCTACCTTTCCATACCTCATAGGGCGTCTTACCTAGTGCTTTATTGATAGCACTTCTATTTTGTGAGTGGCATGCAGTGTTGATAGCTTCTGCCCAAAACTTTTGAGGCGTATTATACTCTGTCAGCATGGTCCTGCAGGCCTCCTTAAGAGTTCTGTTCCTTCGCTCTGCTACTCCATTTTGTTGTGGTGTCCTTGCTGCACTAGTAAGGTGCTGGATGCCACGCTTAGAACAAAATTCTTTAATATAGCAGTTAATAAATTCAGTACCCTTGTCACTACGGATCTTGACAATTGACTGATTCTTCTCAACCTGTAGCTTTTTCAACAGATCAGGTAAAAGTGTTTGTGTATCACTCTTCTTGTGTAAGAAGACTACCCAAGTGAACTTAGAATAGTCATCTACCACAACAAGTGTGTACCTTCTACCGTTCAAAGTTGGAGGAGTTATTGGGCCATGTAAGTCCATATGTAGAAGTTCAAGAACTCTACTTGTTGAGAGGGATGGAATAGATTTAAAGGAATCTTTTACCTGTTTACCTTTCTGACAGGATGTGCATACATGTGACTTGTAGTAGACTTCATTGGGAATGCCTTCCACAAGGTAGTCTCTGGATATCTTATTAAGAACCTTAAAGTTTAGATGACACAGGCGTCTATGCCAGAGCCAGCCAAGTTCTTTAGGATTCTTAGTAAGTAGACAGGTGTCCCTCGGACAACTGTTCCAGTTCACTATGTACACACTTCCTTGTCTTATGCCGACCAGTAAGACTGTGTGTGTTCTCTTGTCAATGATTTCACATTTCCGACTCTTGAACTGCACCTTGTATCCACGATCACAAAATTGTGAAACAGAGAGTAAATTGTATTTCAAGCCTTCAACATATGAGACATCTTGGATCTCTATGTCTCCATTCCGAATGTAGCCAAATCCTTTGGTAACAGCAGTGGAGCTATCACCAAATATTACTTTTGGTCCTTCTTGCTCATGGTAGCTTGATAAGAGAGTCTTGGTACCAGTCATGTGGTGCGAACAGCCACTGTCTATGTACCAAGTTTCTCCTATTGAGCCACCCTTCTTGTATAGATCGAGTCGACCCTGCACTAGATGATATTACATAATTTAGGTACCCTCCTTGTTTATTGGGGTCCTGGGGGGTTAGTCGAGTTCAATGGAATCCAAATGTACATTGGAGTCCTGAACAAATTTGATCTTCTGAGCTTTCGACCATATTTGTTGCAAAATAAGACCTTGTTATCCTTATCTGGCCTATCAGTCGAGTTCGGGTCTACTCTTTGGAGATAGCCTTTCGACTTGATCTCTACGAGAGCAGGCACTTGTCTATGATAGTCAGAGTAGGGTTTGTATGCATTAGGTCCATACGGTTTATAGACATGTTTAGGTCTTTCTTCTCCTTCAATATCATATGACAAAGGTGGAGGATATAGAACAGCTTGTGTACGATATTTTGGACCTTCCTGTCTAGGTCTAGACGAGTAGAGTTGAGACTGCCTTATAAAAGGAGGTTTAGACTCTTGTCGTCTAGTCTGTACTTGTCTAGTACTAGTCTCCTCGGGATACCAATCCTCGTATCTGACCTGGTTGGATCGTCTACGATTAGTGGTCCTTGGAAGATTAGTTCTAGGTTGAACAGGCTTGTTGTTACCATTCTTTTTACCTCCTTTGGTAATTGGAATGTTAACTCGAGCTTGTTTTGGTACAGTACCTTTAGTTGGAGTATCAATATCGTATATCATTGGTTCTTTTCCTTTATCATTAGTCAAAGAGCTTGAGATGAAAATAGTAGGGTTCTTAGGAACTAGAGTAGACGAGCTTGATGTCTCAGCACCTATGCCTGTCTTGTCAGCAGGAGCCCTATACCTATCCGACAATTCAAGGTTAACCTTTGAAGAGTTAACCAGGTCAGTAAGTTTAAGGTCTAGAGTGACAACCTCGGTTTCTAAGAACTTATTACGTTCTTCAAGCTTTTTGCACTTGCTTTTTAAAACATTGAAATCATGTTTCTCAGTAGCATGTGTCTTAAGTAGGTCTTGATACAACTTGTCTGTCAATGCACACTTGTCTTTAAGTTGCCTTAACTCTTCTTGCAAGCGTTCATTTAGGACTGTTATATTAGGATCTACTTTAGACTGAGCTTCCTTAAGATCAATGATTTCTTGTCTTAAAATGATGTTTTCGTCACTGACTTCAATGATTGCCTTGTTGGCAAGTAGGAGGTCGTCTTCAACTGCACTAGTAGAGTGCTGAAGGCTACTCCCTACTTTGCTACTGGCAGTATCACTTTCATCAGATTCTGATTCATCACAAGATTGAAAAGAAGTAGCAGATGATACCTCTTGGTCGATTTTAGCCATGCAGCATAGACCATCATCTACAATAAAAGCTTCATCGTGATCTGGTTCAGTCGGGTAGCCAGATGAGGATGATGGCAACTCGTCTGAGTCAGACTCAGAGTCATCATTGGCCACCATTGCCTTCTTACCACGGTTGTATCTTCTTTCCCTTCGTGCTTTACGTTCTTCTCGATCATCAGTACTCAGGTCTGGACATTCATATATGTAGTGACCTGGCTTTTCACAGTTATAGCACAAGAGATCATTAGTAGCCTTTTTAATAGGAGAGTTGTTCCTTCGTTTATCGCGTCTATCAGAACGAGTAATCTTCCTACCATCAGACTCTCTATCTTGTCTGTTACCTTTCGAGACTTCGTCTCTCCTTTCGGACGAGTTTCGGTCTCGTCTGGTCTCAGACGGGTTCTTAGAAGCAGACCCTCTATGCTCTCTATAGAACTTCTTATATCTTCCGAAACGTTTATTCAGCCTATCAAACTTTCTAACCATGAGGCTTACCTGATCCTTCAGACTAAGATCAGTGTCTAACTCGTCTTTCACAGAAGTAGACCTAGTCTTAGACTTCAACCTGTCTACCTTAGATGAACTAGTCTTAAAAGCGAAGTTCTTGGATACAGCATGTTCTCTATCGCTACTTACTATGGGTTCATCTTCGTCTAAATCAAACTCATGAGCATTTAGAGTTTGAAACATGGTTTCTGCTGTCCATACATCTATATCTTGGGTATTCTTAACAAGCATTTTTACCATTTTCCATCGACTATCAAGACTTTTGAGAATCCTAAGATTGATTTCGCGTGGAGTATAAGATTTACCAAGAACTTCCAAGTCATTCATGATTTTGGTAAAACGAGTATCCAACTGGTCTATAGTTTCGCCAGCTTTCATATGAAATGATTCAAATCTTTGGACTGCAGTGGAAAGCTTGCTTTCTTTGATTAGGGATGTTCCTTCACAAATGATAGCTAAGCGATCCCACATTTCTTTGGCAGTTTTACATTTTAACACTTTTCCCAGATACTCGTTAGGAAGAGTGTGTAAGATGTAATTCTTGGCCAAGCTATCCAAATTATTCTGTCTCATTTCTTCTGAGGTTAGTTCTGACCTTGGTTTCTTGACGAGTGTACCCACGGGTTGATTTGTGTCAAGGGCAGCAGTATTGGGAATCATGGTCACTATCGGACCTTCAGTGATGACGGAGATCATTAAGTCGTGAGTGGAACTGAAGATGGCTTCCATCCTTAGTTTCCAATAGTCATAATCTTGAACCTGAAACTTAGGCAACTTGTTAGCGCTTATTTCAAGAGACATGATTAAATGAGTAGTCTAGTGCTAATCAGTTTTATGATCAAGAAGTATATGAGTCAAGAACAGTGAACAAGAAAACACTATAACAAGAATATTGGTCAAGCACACCTAAGCAAGTATGATCTTGGACCAAGACTTTCACCCAAGTCTTATGTTGGTTATCAAGAAACAGCAGTTCGTAAACTACTGCTCTGATACCACTTGTAGGTCCCACAGTTGAGTTAATATCGAGGGAAGCTAAAGAAAATGTCTAGAGGGGGGTGAATAGACTTTTCTAAACTCTTTCGATATATCATAATTACAATGTGCGGAATACGAAATTAACAATGAGCCCAATTAAAGATTATACTCAACTTATTTCGAGAACTCTATTTCAGTAGTTTACTCAACTAGTCTTGTTTAGTTATGTATGTTTAACAAGTAAACAGTTAATCAATTCAAACAAACAAAACAGTAAAGTAAATCAAACACGAGATTTATAGTGGTTCGACAACTTGTCTACATCCACTCTCACAAACCAGTTGTGAAATTCTTATTAACTCGTCCAATGGAGTAATATGTTCTTGTAGCTTTAAGTCCCAAGAAATAAGACTTAGATCTTCTCGATTATATCTCCAGATATATCTTCGATCTTACTAGCTATTTTACAAGTAACTAGCAACTTGAAACAATAAACGAAAATAAAACTTCTCTTCGTTCAGTAGTAGCCTTCTGATTTCTTCACTTGACTTGTGTAGCTTCACTTTCTGAACTTCAATCTCTGAGAGAAATTTCGAACAATTCTTCAGTATGTAGCTTCAGTATTTGTATTTTCAGTAGTCTTCCAGTCGTCTCTAATCAATGAATACCTTGGGGTATATATAGACTTCTAATTTCAAGAACATTCAGTTGCGTAACAGCCTTTTCTTGAAAACTAACTTGTAACTGATTCGTTTCTTCAGTTAATTAGTTATTCCTTAACTAATTCTTCAATCTTTATCTTCAACACGCTTTTGTAACTAACTTCAAGTTGACCTGTCTTGTTTAAGTCGTACCTGTCTTGTGTAGTAGTCTGCATCTTCTACTTATCTAGTGTAGTATACTTCTTCACATTTACAACATAGAAGTAATCTAGTCCTATCAACTAATCCTAACAAGACTATTACATTACTTTAAGATTCTTGTTATAAAGCTTAGTCAACTTATAAAACTATACAAAGAATCTATCTATTACATTTAAAATCATGAGCTCTATACAACAATTATTCATAGCTCAATAACAATCTTAACATATACAAATAACAAATATGAAGTACTTATAAATCGTACTTATCTTTCAATAATACTTATCTTTTAAAACTAGTACTTGTCTTTTGAATTCTACTGATCTGTTCAAGATGACTTCAACTTAACTAGACTAGATCAGTCAATACTTAGAAAATATTCAAGTCTTTTTTTGGCTTATCAAAACTTTATCTTTTATCTTTTATTCATCATTTAGGACTTGTTCTAGGATTCATATCCCAACAGTAGGCCCATGGGGAGGGAGCACAGGTTTTAAGAACAATGCATATTTTATTCAAAAAGCAGATTTGTTGTAAAATAAGTAAAGGGTATAACTAAGATTTCAACTTTATTCTAATAAAGCTGAAAAAAGGATTAACTCCTAACAACTCCCTCCATTTTCAAAAGTGAGGAAATTTCAAAATAAATTATGCCATATATTACAGTAGCCGAAATGACTAATTGCAAAAAGTAAAATTACTGTTACAACATGACTGATGGTTTTAAAAATGCAGTTTCCCTCCTAATACAAAAATTGAAATTTCCCACCAAATTGAACCACAATAAATACCTATTGCAACATTCAATACATCATTTAAAACAGCAAAACACTACAAAATTAAATGAGAGATGGTGTGCCAAATTTTTCAAAAGAAGAGAAGACCATGGTTGCACAGTTTTTGCTTGAACATAGCGAAAACGGTCAACCATTGATGGGAAAAATCAACGAGGCTGCTGAAAACTAGGGAGTTTCAAGGAAGACATTAGCAGAGTTTGGGCTGCAACAAAAAAATAATTAAGTAAAGGAAGAGCTGTGATATTTCATGACACACTACGAGGACCACATAAAGACAGGTTAAAGTTGAATATTGAGAGGTTTAAGAATATACCTTTGCGAAAGAGATCAACTTATAGAAGTATTGCTAAAGAGATGGGTGAGCAATAGCTTAGTGGGTATTTGGGTTAAAAGTGGGCTGCTTAGAGCACATACAAATGCCATCAAACCTGAATTAACAACTCAAAATAAGCTAGTAAGGTTGAATTTCTCTCTAAGTGCATTACAATATGATAGAGCACTCAACACAATAAAGTTCAAGTCCATGCACAACATAGTTCACATTGATGACAAGTGGTTCTACATCACAAGAGAAAATGAGAGGTACTACTTTCTTCCGGGTGAACCAGAGCCACATAGATCGTGTAAGAGTAAAAGGTTCATCACCAAACTTATGTTCATGTGTGCAGTGGCTAGGCCTCAATATGCAAGTAACGGGGAATGCATTTTTGATGGAAAAATTGGAAATTTTCCCTTCACAAAAAAAAAAGGCAGCAAAAAGAAACAGCAAAAACAGAGTGAAGGGAACATTGGAGACAAAACAAATAGAGTCAATTACCAAAGAAGTCACCAAGGACTGTTTAATCAACAAGGTACATATTATTTATAGATTAAATATATAAAAAAAACCAGCATGTAGTTATTAAGCACATTAAGTATCTAAGATAAGGTCAATATTTTATATGAACTGTTTAATTGCATTTGTTGGTTACATAATGTGTTTTTCAAATTATCGTAGCAATTAAGAGGAAATGGCCTTCACATGCAAGCAATAAGATATTTATTCAACAAGACAATGCCAAGCCCCACATCAAAGACAATGACCCTGATTTTAGGGTTGCTGCAAGCTCAGATGGATTCAATATCCATCTGGTTTTTCAACCAGCTAATTCTCCGGACACCAATATTAATGATTTAGGGTGGTTTAGAGCAATTCAAAGCTTGCAAGTTGAGACATCATCATATAGTGTTGATTATCTTGTTAAGAATGTTTGTCTTTCTTATGAGAATCTAACAAACATCACTTTGAATAATGTTTTCCTAAGTCTACAGGGGTGCATGGTGGAGATAATGAAATATAAGGGACACAACACATTCAAACTGCCCCGTATGAAACAGGCAAGCTTGATCAGACAAGGAAACCTCCCAGAATGTCTACAAGTTGATGAGGCCCTTGTTAAAGAATGCATTGACTACCTAAGACAAGATGAAAATGCAATTGTGTCTCCATATAATGTGGAAACATTAACTTCAGATTTGAGGTATTAGGGTTTAGAATCAGTAGCAACACTTTTTGTAACATTTTGCAATGTTTACTGTTGGGATATGAATCCTAGAACAAGTCCTAAATGATGAATAAAAGATAAAAGATAAAGTTTTGATAAGCCAAAAGAAGACTTGAATATTTTCTAAGTATTGATTGATCTAGTCTAGTTGAGTTGAAGTTATCTTGTACAGATCAGTAGAATTCAAAAGACAAGTACTAGTTGGTAAGAGACAAGTATTATTGAAAGACAAGTAAGATTTATAAGTACTTCATATATGTTCGTATATGTTTACGTTGATTAGTTTGTTACTGAGTTATTTAAGTGTTGTATAGAGCTCATGTTTTTTGTAATAGATAGATTCATTGTATAGTTATAAGTTGACTAAGCTTGTATTATAAAAGCTTAATGTAATGTAATAGTCGTGTTAGGTTAGATGATAGGACTAGATTAGTGCTATTAGAAGTCTACTGCACAAGAAGAGAAGACCAGTCTACTATTCAAGACAGGTGGACTACAAGACAAGTGCATCTACTAGACTGCACAAGACAAGTTAACATGAAGTTAGTTACAAATACGCGTGAAAAATAAGTATGGAGAAAGTTAGTTATGGAATAACTAATTCGTAACAAGAAACGCGTGTATAGATAAGAAGATTCAGTTGAAATCAGTTATCAAGAAAGGTTGGTTACAACTACCTGAGTTCTTGAAGTTCGAAGTCTATAAATACTTGAAGAAGTTTATCATTTGAAGAGGACTGAATACTGATTACTGAGAGAACTGATACACTGAAAATCTACCAAGTGAAGATATATTCGAAGTTTACTCTCAGAGTTGATTGAAGTTCAGATAGAAGCCAGAAGACAAGTGAAGAATCAAGAAGGCTACTACTGAAGATCAGAGAAGTTTTTAGTGTTCGTTTTGTTATTTTTCAAGGTGCTAGATACTTGTAAAATTTCTAGTTAGATCGAAGACATATCTGGAGGTATAGTCTGTTGAAGATATAAGTCTTCTTCTTGGGACTCTAAAGACAGGAACATACACTTGTACTCGATTGGAAGAGTTTAGTGGAAACATCACAACTGGGTTTGTGAGAGTGGATGTAGACAAGTTGTCGAACCACTATAAATCTCGTGTTTGATTTACTTTACTGTTTTGTTTGTTAATTGATTAATTGTTTAGTTAATTGAATTACATAACTGAACTAGACTAGTTGAGTACATAAAACAGAGTTCTCGAAAATAAGTTGAGTATAATCTTGAATTGGGCTCATTGTTAATTTCGTATTCCGCATATTGTAATTCTGATATATCGAAAGATTTTAGAAAAGTCTATTCACCCCCCTCTAGACATTTTCTTTAGCTTCCCTCGATATTAACTCAACTTAGGGACCTACAAGTGGTATCAGAGCAGTAGTTTACGAACTGCTGTTTCTTGATAACCGACTTAAGACTTAGGGTGAAGTCTTGGTCCTTGATTGTTCTTGTATACGTGTTCTTGATCATATTCTTGTTACATCTGTTTCGTGCTCCCTGTTCTTGACTTATTTGTTATTCTTGATCATAACTCTACTTAGCACTTATTTCTTGAAATCATGTCTCTTGAGATCAGCGCTAACAAGCTACCTAAGTTCCAGGTACAAGACTACGACTATTGGAAGCTAAGGATGGAAGCCATCTTCAGCTCCACTCACGACTTAATGATCTCCGTCGTCACTGAAGGTCCAATTGTGACCATGATCCCCAATACTGCTGCCCTTGACCCAAATCAACCAGTGGGAACACTCGTCAAGAAACCAAGGTCAGAACTAACCTCTGAAGAAATGAGACAGAATAATTTGGATAGCTTGGCCAAGAATTACATCTTACACACTCTTCCTAACGAGTATCTGGGAAAAGTGTTAAAATGTAAAACTGCCAAAGAAATGTGGGATCGCTTAGCTATCATTTGTGAAGGGACATCCCTAATCAAAGAAAGCAAGCTTTCTACTGCAGTCCAAAGATTCGAATCATTTCATATGGAAGCTGGTGAAACAATAGACCAGTTGGATACTCGTTTTACTAAAATCATGAATGACTTGGAAGTCCTTGGTAAATCTTATACTCCACGTGAAATCAATCTTAGGATTCTCAAAAGCCTTGATAGTCAATGGAAAATGGTAAAAATGCTTGTTAAGAATACCCAAGATATAGACGTATGGACAGCAGAGACTATGTTTCAAACTCTAAAGGCTCATGAGTTTGATTTAGACGAAGATGAACCTATAGTAAGTAGTGACAGAGAACATGCTGTATCTAAGAACGTTGCTTTTAAGTCTAGTTCGTCTAAGGTAGACAGGTCTAAGACTACTAGGTCTGCTTCTGTGAAAGACGAGTTAGATACTGATCTTAGTCTAAAGGATCAGGTAAGCCTCATGGTTAGAAAGTTTGATAGGCTGAATAAACGTTTCGGAAGATATAAGAAGTTCTATAGAGAGCATAGAGGGTCTGCTTCTAAGAACCCGTCTGAGACCAGACGAGACCGAAACTCGTCCGAAAGGAGAGACGAAGTCTCGAAAGGTAACAGACAAGATAGAGAGTCTGATGGTAGGAAGATTACTCGTTCTGATAGACGTGATAAACGAAGGAACAGCTCTCCTATTAAAAAGGCTACTAATGATCTCGTGTGCTATAACTGTGAGAAGCCAGGTCACTACATATATGAATGTCCAGACCTGAGTACTGATGATCGAGAAGAACGCAAAGCACGAAGGGAAAGAAGATACAACCGTGGCAAGAAGGCAATGATGGCCAATGATGAATCTGATTCTGACTCAGACAAGTTGCCATCATCCTCATCCAGCTACCCGTCTGAACCAGATCACGATGAAGCTTTCATAGTAGATGATGGTCTATGCTTCATGGCTAAAATCGACCAAGAGGTATCATCTGCCACTTCTTTTCAATCTTGTGATGAATCAGATTCTGATGAAAGTGACACTGCCAGTAGCAAAGTAGGGAGTAGTCTTCAGCACTCTACTAGTGCAGTTGAAGACGACCTCCTACTTGCCAACAAGGCATTCATTGAAGTCAGTGACGAAAACATCATCTTAAGACAAGAAATCATCGATCTTAAGGAAGCTCAGTCTAAAGTAGATCCTAATATAACAGTCCTAAATGAACGCTTGCAAGAAGAGTTGAGTCAACTCAAAGACAAGTGTGCATTAACAGACAAGTTGTATCAAGACCTACTTAAGACACATGCTACTGAGAAACATGAATTCAATGTTTTACAAAGCAAGTTCAAAAAGCTTGAAGAACGTAATAAGTTCTTAGAAACCGAGGTTGTCACTCTAGACCTTAAACTTACTGACCTGGTTAACTCATCTAAGGTTAATCTTGAATTGTCGGATAGGTATAGGGCTCCTGCTGACAAGACAGGCATAGGTGCTGAGACATCAAGCTCGTCTACTCTAGTTCCTAAGAACCCTACTATTTTCATCTCAAGCTCTTTGACTAATGATAAAGGAAAAGAACCAATGATATACGATATTGACACTCCAACTAAAGGTACTGTACCAAAACAAGCTCAAGTTAACATTCCAAATACCAAGGGAGGTAAAAAGAAAGTTAACAACAAGCCTGTTTCGTTTAAAACAAGTCAACAAAGGACTAGGAATCGTGGACGACCAAATCAGGTCAGATACGAGGATTGGTATCCCGAGGAGACTAGTACTAGACAAGAACAGACTAGACGACAAGAGTCTAGACCTCCTTTCATAAGGCAGTCCCAACTCTACTCGTCTAGACCTAGACAGGAAGGTCCAAAATATCGTACACAAGCTGTTCTATATCCTCCACCTTTGTCATATGATATCAAAGGAGAAGAAAGACCTAAACATGTCTATAAACCGTATGGACCTAATGCATATAAACCCTACTCTGACTATCATAGACAAGTGCCTGCTCAAGTAGAGATTAAGTCAAAAGGCTATCTCCAAAGAGTAGACCCGAACTCGACTGATAGGCCAGATAAGGACAACAAGGTCTTATTTTGCAACAAATATGGTCGTAAGCTCAGAAGATCAAACTTGTTCAGGACTCCAATGTACATTTGGATTCCATTGAACTCGACTAACCCACCAGGACCCCAATAAACAAGGAGGGTACCTAAATTATGAAATATCATCTATTGCAGGGTCGACTCGATCTATACAAGAAGGGTGGTTCAACTGGAGAAACTTGGTACATAGACAGTGGCTGTTCGCACCACATGACTGGTACCAAGACTCTCTTATCAAGCTACCATGAGCAAGAAGGACCAAAAGTGATATTTGGTGATAGCTCCATTGCTGTTACTAAAGGATTTGGTTACATTCGGAATTGAGACATAGAGATTCAAGATGTTTCTTATGTTGAAGGATTGAAATACAATTTACTCTCTGTTTCACAATTTTGTGATCGTGGATACAAGGTGCAGTTCAAAAGTCAGAAATGTGAAATCATTGACAAGAAAACACACACAGTCTTACTGGTCGGCATTAGACAAGGAAGTGTGTACATAGTAAACTGGAACAGTTGTCCGAGGGACACCTGTCTACTTACTAAGAATCCTAAAGAACTTGGCTGGCTCTGGCATAGACGTCTTTGTCATCTAAACTTTAAGGTTCTTAATAAGATAGCCAGAGACTACCTTGTGGAAGGTATTCCCAATGAAGTCTACTATAAGTCACATGTATGCACGTCCTGTCAAAAAGGTAAACAGGTAAAGGGTTCTTTCAAATCTATTCCATCCCTCTCAACCAGTAGAGTTCTTGAACTTCTACATATGGACTTACATGGCCCAATAACTCCTCCAACTTTGAATGGTAGAAGGTACACACTTGTTGTGGTAGATGACTATTCTAAGTTCACTTGGGTAGTCTTCTTACACAAGAAGAGTGATACACAAACACTTTTGCCTGATCTGTTGAAGAAGTTACAGGTTGAGAAGAATCAGTCAATTGTCAAGATCCGTAGTGACAAGGGTACTGAATTCATTAACTGCTATATTAAAGAATTTTGTTCTAAGCGTGGCATCCAGCACCTTACTAGTGCAGCAAGGACACCACAACAAAATGGAGTAGCAGAGCGAAGGAACAGAACTCTTAAGGAGGCCTGCAGGACCATGCTGACAGAGTATAATACGCCTCAGAAATTTTGGGCAGAAGCTATCAATACTGCATGCCACTCACAAAACAGAAGTGCTATCAATAAAGCACTAGGTAAGACGCCCTATGAGGTATGGAAAGGTAGAAAACCCAGAGTTTCATATTTTCATATATTTGGATGCAAGTGTTTCATCCATAACAATGGGAAAAGCAAGTTGAATGCATTCGATGCTAAAGCAGACGAGGGGATATTCTTAGGATACTCCTCGACTAGCAAAGCTTTTAGAGTATTCAACTACTCAACCCTTTGTGTGGAAGAAACACCACATGTGGTTTTCGAAGAATCTCAACAGGACTCGTCTACCAACAAGATCAGTGAGAAAGTTACTGAGCTAACTGTCGAATCTGACAAAGACTCAGAGGTATATGAATCCGTTCAAGCATACAATCCATTCATGAAAGCTCTCGAGTCAGATAACCAGAAGAAGGTAAGTGCTCAAGGTAACTCTACTAGACCAGTTGACATGCCTAAACTAGTCGACTCGTCTACTCCTATTAAATCTTCTGATGATAATGATGTTGACATGCATGATGCTGTACATGATATAGATGATAGTACTATTGTTAAGAATAGAAATACATGGAAATCAGCGCATAATACTGAAAATATTATTGGTGACTCTACTGTTGGTGTGAAGACTAGACGACAACTCTTTGAGTCGCAAGAACAATCTAGTCCATCTCTGTTTTGCTGGTGTTGTTTCCTCTCATCTATCGAGCCAAAAACCATTAATGAGGCATTGGCTGATAGTAATTGGATCATTGCTATGCAAGACGAGTTGAATCAGTTTGTTCGAAACGACGTCTGGGAACTTGTCGATAGACCGAAACATCATAATGTAGTTGGCACTCGATGGATTTTCAAGAATAAGAAAGATGAGAATGATGTAGTTGTTCGTAATAAGGCTAGACTAGTTGCCCAAGGCTATTCACAAGCTGAAGGCATAGACTATGATGAAACATATGCTCTTGTTGCTAGAGTAGAAGCCATTCGATTGTTCCTTGCATATGCTGCTTACATGAAATTTACTGTATATCAAATGGATGTTAAAAGTGCATTTCTTAACGGTATTCTTGCGGAAGAAGTGTATGTTGAACAACCCCCAGGTTTCGAAGTCAAAGGTAACCAGGTATACAGATTAAAGAAGGCCTTATATGGACTAAAGCAAGCTCCAAGAGCCTGGTATGATACTCTTTCTCAATTTTTATTGGAAAATGGTTTTACTAAGGGCAAGGTAGATAGAACCTTGTTCAGAAGACAAGAAGGGAAAGACATTTTACTCGTCCAAATTTACGTAGATGACATAATTTTTTGGTCACCTAACAAAAAGCTGAGTGAAAGTTTCTCAACACTCATGCAAAGTAAATTTGAGATGTCTATGATGGGTGAAATGAATTACTTTCTTGGACTTCGAGTAAAACAGACCCCAGAAGGGATTTTCATAAATCAAGCAAAGTATACTCGTAATCTACTAGACAAGTATGGTATTAAGACATGTAAATCTTCTGGAGTACCTATGCAACCTACTTACAGGATGGATCCAGACGAGAATGGTAAATGTACTGATCAAACTCATTACCGTGGTCTTATTGGTTCATTACTCTACTTGACTGCTAGTAGACCTGATATTGCATTTTCTGTTGGTGTATGTGCTCGTTTTCAAGCTAATCCAAAAGAGAGTCATATGGAAACCACTAAAAGGATATTGAAATATTTGAAAGGAACCATCAATCGTGGTATATGGTATCCTTCGAATGATGATTTATCTCTAAGTGGCTACTCTGATTCTGATTTTGGTGGTTGTAGAATAGATAGAAAATCTACATCTGGTTCTTGTCAATTCTTAGGCACAAAACTCATTTCATGGTTTTCAAAAAAGCAGACTAGTGTTGCTACCTCTACTACTGAAGCCGAGTACATGGCTGCTGGTAGTTGTTGTAGTCAATTATTATGGCTTATTCAACAGCTTAGAGATTATAATATCTATGAATCAAATGTTCCTATATTCTGTGATAGTAATAGTGCTATTGCCATTACACAAAATCCTGTTCTGCACACACGTTGTAAGCATGTTGATGTGAAACACCATTTCATACGTGATCATGTAGAAAAGAAGGATATTCGCATGGAAAAGATTCATACTAATTTTCAAAGAGCTGATATTTTCACAAAACCATTAGCTGAGGCCCGATTTCATGAATTATGTATTAGTTTAGGACTAATTGATCTTGATCCTACTAGTATATAGCAATGTACTAACCAGACAGGTACAGTCCTAAGAAGAAAGGAGAAATAGACAAGTTACCACAAAAGGCACAGAGCACTCGTCTACTGACCCAACAGACAGGTATACAAGGTCAGACAAGTTGACCAAACAACCCGATGAGGAAGCTGGTAAAGCTGAGGGTAATACTAAGGGAATAAACATTTAAGGGGGAATCTTTGATTTCTTAAAGAACCTTATGTTGACTCTTAAGTGTGTTAATAGTCATCCTGTTTGATCCTTGACCATTGATTTAGATTGATATTCATTCTAATTATTCTACTCTACTACCTGTATTGCATCTAATCTGTCGCACAAGAAAGGACAGGTTTTGTATAAGTGTTCAATGTTCAAAGAATACAAGCATAGTTGAAGGGGGAACTCGTCTTGTGTGCTTGAGTTTACTCGTCTGTTCTGAATAGACTCGAACAGACAAGATAAGTGCTCACTTGAAACCTGAAATACTCTTAGTATTTAACAAAATGAGAATTAAGAATATTATAGTATTTTGATATTTTTTGGAAAACCCTAGAACTCGATTTATACACTCCTATTTTAATGAGGTGTATACACCCAGTTCGCGCCAAATCCTATTATCCTAGGTCAGATAAGTTCACTCTTCTGTTTTAACCAATAGGGAAGGTGGATTCCAAATTATACAATATCAAAACACATTATTGTCTCGATTCCGTAACTGAATACCAAGAGTCCCAACCGTTGGATCATTTGGTTTCAATCTTCACCATTGATTCAAATATTCAAGTGTTAACAAAACTCAACACTTACACACTACTCATCTCACGTTCTCTTAATTCTGTAACTTAACTTTCTCGATTACTTGTGATTCTCAATCTTTGATTATTACTCAAACTATCACTATGACAATCATCTCAATTTTTGATATAAGGACTAACATGCAAGCTAGGTTCGACCTCGGCAGATTCATATCTGAAAACAAAGTGCATGTTGAACCTTCAGTGTTCTTCAAAGGCAAGCATACTGATGAAAATTTGGAGATCTTGACCAAATGCAGTAGATGTGGATTGAAACCCTACTTGGAGGCATTTCCTCAAGTCGTCTTGGAGGAAGAGGTTCTGGAGTTCTATGCCAACGCCACCAGACAAGGAGATATGATTGAATCGTTCCTTGGACGAAATCGGGTGGAAATCACTCGAGAAGCCTTGTTTGAACATCTGAGATTGCCTATTGGAACTATTGATGTGGAAAATTACGCCGCTGGTCAAGAAGCAAGATATCTAGGTATATTTTGTGGAAGAAAATTGAGGTTAAAACCGGATGGCAAACTCCCCGCAGTTAAGAAGGTGGATCTTCTGGAGAAGTATCGCACTCTACTGGACATAGCCAGCAAAATTCTGCTATGTGCCACTGGTTCTCATGATTCTGTTACTCTTGTTAAAGCAAGGGTAATGGCTGCTATTTTTGATGGAATTACGGAAGGAAACTGGTTTAAGCTGATTGCAGACCGAATCATGTACTTTGAGAAAAGTGTTCGAGTTGATACTGACACTAGAAATTGGGTGGTGTCAAATGTTGTTGGATTTGGAAACAAGTTAAGCATTCTTCTCCCCTTGTTGATGCCAAACAAGACGGAATGGAGTAAAGGAAAACCATTTCATCCGTTGAAGTTTTATTTGAAGAAGGAGGCCATGAGGAAGCAAGTTGCTGCTAGGCCATCTGCTCCTAGGCAAGTTGAGTTGAATCCGATGGATGTGATGCCGTATGCTGGTTCATCTAGTTCTTCAGAAGACGAGTCTAATGATGAAGAATCGGAAGAGGTTGAAAAAGGAGAGTCCAGTGCAGATGACTCAGAAAAGACTCAGTCAGATGGAGAGTCGCAACAAGAGAAAGAGTCGAGTGAACAAATTCCTGAAATGTACACTCTTGTAAGGGTCGGATCGCCTACTCGTCCAGTCGAGTTGAGTTCACAGCTTGGTACTTCTACTCAATCTGTTTCAATTCCTCTCTCTCTCCCTTCTACTTCCATTCGAACCAAGGCTAGGTCACATCGATCTAGGCCTCGACTTGTACCCCCAACCTCACAAGTGCTGCCAGTATATCCACTGAGGGTCAGCCTACCCGAAAACACTCCCAAATTAGATACAACTGATACTCCTACAGTTGTCATACCAAACCAAGACACATCAAACCCCATTGAAACCATTGCCTTCACTCCCTCTCCCTCACCAGAATATGGTGAACCCCCCAACCCATCTACTTCAGACAAGACGCCAGTTGCCACTGCAACAGCTGAGTTAGAGACCCCATCTACTCAGGACCCGTCTGCTGTTAGATTTAACTCCCTGGTATATTATCTGATGTGTCTAAGGGAAAAGAGAATTCGTGTCCGAATGACCAAGAATCTGAAGAGGACGCTCTCAACTATCGAAGTAGACTATGAGTCAGAGCAGTTTGAAATTCTTTTAAGGATATGCACCTGGTTTGCACTTAAGAAGTCTTCAACTGATGACCTTTTCGAAGTTATTCAAGGCATGGGAGGAATCTCCAATTTTATGGATTGGGAGATGGAACAGAAAGAAAATAGTGGTGTAAAGGATCATTCCGAATTATTTCCACCAAGAGCCTTGGTTGATCTTGTAAAAAGGCTATTGAAAATTCCTGATGGAATTCTGGTTGAAGAGTTCTCGTCTGATATTGGAACTCGGACTGAGCTAGTGGAAGAGGAGAAGACAGAACTTGTTGATGTTGCTGTTCAAACCTCTGTACCTTCTGAAGATGAGGCTGACAGTTCAGAAGAAGTTGATTCTTTTGAATTTGGGAAAGAAGATGATGAATTCCTGGATGCTGTTATGTTTAATGAAGAGGAACTGGTAGAGAAAGTTCAGGAAGATGTGGTGGTTGAAGCCCAGTCATCTACTCAAGGATTTCCCATAGGCTATCTTGCCGAGTTGAAGTCAGACTTGAAAGATGTTGTTCATTCTGCGATAGAAGAGTTCTTGCACTCGAAAGTGAAGGACGTGTTGATAGAACAGAATAAATCACTCGTTGACAGTTCAAGAGAATTGTTTATTGGAGAAGTCAACAAGATGGACTCAACTTTTCGAACAGAAATATATGCGGAAGTTGAAAGGTTCTTACAGACACAAGTTGAAGTTTCTGAGAAGAGGTCTATCTCATTTGCTAGATCGTTGGCTGAAGAATCTGGCAAAATGGAACGTCTTTACCGGGTTAAGATTGAGATAGCAGATGAGCAGAGGAGAGAGGCACAAGCTCAGTTGGTGAATTCTCAAGCTATTCTCTCCGAGCTAACAAAGCAGAACACTCTTCTACGTCAGTCAGCTACTCATTTCAAAGATGAGTTGGTCATTAACTCACAGAAGTTAGAATCTACTGCTGATCGCCTGGACAAGATGAGTCGGGATCAAACGCATCAAAGGCAGATAGAGCTAGCTGCTGAAGCAATGAAGGAAGTCGTAAAGGAAGAAATGACTCGCTTTACAAGTTTTTTCACTCTTCAGGCTCATGATGAAGCCAAAAAGGGGGAAGAAGCAAGTAGAGTAGGGCAAGTCAGTTTATCTAAGCTGAGTGCTGAAACAGAAGAAAAGGATGCTGCTACTGCTATGCAAGAGCTAAGGAGGCCTAAAAGGAGGCTAGTTAAAACTGCAGAGCTGGAGCAAGCTGAAGCTGATGAACTCAAAAGATTGGAGAAGGGAAAGAATGTTGCATCTCCAGAAACTGAAATTCAGACTAGACGGTCTAAAAGGAAGATAGTGTTTGAAGGAACAGAAGGAGTTGCTGCAATTGAGAAGAAGCAGAAGATTGTTGATCCTAATGATGAAAGTCGTTATGCAAGTAAGAAGAAAATAGAAAAACATATTGAAAGACTGCAAAAGCTAAAGGCGAATGAAGAAGAGATGGAAGATCAGTTCATTGACTACTTCATTGACAAAGAGCATCGACAAGAATGGCTCAAAGTGAAGAGGCAATGGGAACTTGATCATTGGATTGTTCGAAAATATGGTGAGTCTGAAAGTCCAGATGAGTTGTATGCCATGTTTGACAAATTCATGGAAGGACAGAATAAATTGCTTTGGAATTTGGTCATGAGGATATCAGCCGCTGCAAATTTCAACATTCTGATACCGACCTTTCCAAAATGGAAGACTCCTATGACAAGCTCAGGAAAAAGAGTTGATCTTAACCAGATCAAGAAATTCGAAGAAGAGCTACTAGATAAAGAGAAGATTGAAGATGAAGATCATGTCAGTCTAATTCACAAGAGACTCCTAGATGCATTCTGTGTTCCAAATCCAGAAGGAGGTACTCTTTCAGATTAGTTTTTGTTTGATTAGTTTTTTTTTTGCTCTGATATTTTGTTATTCAAGTATGCGTAATCTACTGATCTATTTTGAATGAATGAAAGATAAGTACTATTTGATGTTAAAAGACAAGGTAACTACTTAACTAGTCTACTATTAAGAAAAGATTCAAGTAGTTTTGGATTCATCAAAAAGGGGGAAATTGTTGGGATATGAATCCTAGAACAAGTCCTAAATGATGAATAAAAGATAAAAGATAAAGTTTTGATAAGCCAAAAGAAGACTTGAATATTTTCTAAGTATTGATTGATCTAGTCTAGTTGAGTTGAAGTTATCTTGTACAGATCAGTAGAATTCAAAAGACAAGTACTAGTTGGTAAGAGACAAGTATTATTGAAAGACAAGTAAGATTTATAAGTACTTCATATTTGTTCGTATATGTTTACGTTGATTAGTTTGTTACTGAGCTATTTAAGTGTTGTATAGAGCTCATGTTTTTTTGTAATAGATAGATTCATTGTATAGTTATAAGTTGACTAAGCTTGTATTATAAAAGCTTAATGTAATGTAATAGTCGTGTTAGGTTAGATGATAGGACTAGATTAGTGCTATTAGAAGTCTACTGCACAAGAAGAGAAGACCAGTCTACTATTCAAGACAGGTGGACTACAAGACAAGTGCATCTACTAGACTGCACAAGACAAGTTAACATGAAGTTAGTTACAAATACGCGTGAAAAATAAGTATGGAGAAAGTTAGTTATGGAATAACTAATTCGTAACAAGAAACGCGTGTATGGATAAGAAGATTCAGTTGAAATCAGTTATCAAGAAAGGTTGGTTACAACTACCTGAGTTCTTGAAGTTCGAAGTCTATAAATACTTGAAGAAGTTTATCATTTGAAGAGGACTGAATACTGATTACTGAGAGAACTGATACACTGAAAATCTACCAAGTGAAGATATATTCGAAGTTTACTCTCAGAGTTGATTGAAGTTCAGATAGAAGCCAGAAGACAAGTGAAGAATCAAGAAGGCTACTACTGAAGATCAGAGAAGTTTTTAGTTTTCGTTTTGTTATTTTTCAAGGTGCTAGATACTTGTAAAATTTCTAGTTAGATCGAAGACATATCTGGAGGTATAGTCTGTTGAAGATCTAAGTCTTCTTCTTGGGACTCTAAAGACAGGAACATACACTTGTACTCGATTGGAAGAGTTTAGTGGAAACATCACAACTGGGTTTGTGAGAGTGGATGTAGACAAGTTGTCGAACCACTATAAATCTCGTGTTTGATTTACTTTACTGTTTTGTTTGTTAATTGATTAATTGTTTAGTTAATTGAATTACATAACTGAACTAGACTAGTTGAGTACATAAAACAGAGTTCTCGAAAATAAGTTGAGTATAATCTTGAATTGGGCTCATTGTTAATTTCGTATTCCGCATATTGTAATTCTGATATATCGAAAGATTTTAGAAAAGTCTATTCACCCCCCTCTAGACATTTTCTTTAGCTTCCCTCGATATTAACTCAACTTAGGGACCTACATTTACCACTAAAACATTAACACACACGTGTCATGTTTAGGGTGTAAACATGTATGAGTCACACCTTTTGTATTTGACTCTCTATATGAAATGAAAATTACTTTTTGAAACCTCATTGGGTCATTATTTTCAAGATTATAATCAATGATATTGCTTTATTTTGAAATACTCAACTCATAATTGAGGATTAGTAGTATAAAGACTTGAAATTCAGGATCAAAATGAAATAAAGTCTGTTTTGTAGCAACAGAAAAAACAAGAACCAGCAGATATTTCCACCATGTACTAAGCATTCAAGAGTATTTGCTAATTCTCAACAAACTTAAATTATAAAATCTCTTTAACTTAATGTGATTAAAATTACAACTACCCTTTTAATGTGATTATGAACCTAGACCTCAGGGCTAGAGGCAATCTCTCTGTATAATGTTTTTATTGGCTTAGATAGTTGTGGAAAAGATTGCTTTTGAAAAGGCTAATTGGAGTGATAATTTGATGGTCCCTGAAAAAATAATTAGAGCAACAAAGATTGCTTTTCAATCATATTATCCTTCATCTTATAAAAATACTTATTCTAATTACAGGCCCTGGAGAAATATCAATATGGACAGTCCCTAGAGCATACAAGTGAATTCATTGAAAGGTTGGAGAATGAACTAGCAGAAAATCATGAACATCTTGTTCGATTTAACAAACAGAAAGATTGAAATAGAGGTCTTGAAAAGGATACAGTTGGTATCTTTCTACAGCATATTATTTGTAAGTGTGCTAGTATTTGAATGATAATTTCCGATCAGTGGTATTTATATTTTCTTTCTTCATACTTGTAGGTCCCAAGTTGAGTTTAATAACGAGTAAGCTAGTGAAAATGTCTAGAAGGGGATGAATAGACTTTTCAAAAATCTTTCGATATATCAAAGTACAATGCGGAAATCAGAATATAACAATGAGCCCAATTTTAGTTTATACTCAACTTATTTCGAGAACTCTGTTCTATGTATGCTCAACTAGTCTTGTTCAGATATGTAATTCAATTAATCAAACAGTTAATCAATTAAACAACAAACAAAACAGTAAAGTAAATCAAACACGAGATTTATAGTGGTTCGACAACTTGTCTACATCCACTCTCACAAACCCAGTTGTGATGTTCTTATTAACTCGTCCAATGGAGTAATGTGTTCTTGTAGCTTTAAGTCCCAAGAAATAAGACTTAGATTTTCTCGAAAACACTACCAAGTGCCTCTTCGATCTAACTAGCTATTTTACAAGTAACTAGCAGTTTGATAACAAAATCAAAAAGTAAAACTTCTCTATTCAGTAGCAGTCTTCTTTGATCTTCACTTGTCTTGCAGACTTGCTTTCTGAACTTCAACTCTGTGAGCGATTACTTCAAAATGCTTCAGTATGCTTTAGTATGTGGATTTTGCAGTTGTTTAGTAGTTTCGAATTGATGAATACCTTGAAGTATTTATAGACTTCTGAATTCAAGAACTTGTCAGTTGTAACCAACTTTTCTTGAAAACTAATTTGCAACTTCCATACTTATCCATTCACGCGTTTCTTTGTTTGTTAATTAGTTATTTCTAACTAACTCTTCAATCCTTATCTTCAATACACGTTTCTGTAACTAACTCTTCTCTTCTTGTCTTGTCTTGTTGCACACCTGTCTTGTTCTCCAGTAGTAGACTTCGTCTTCTACTTGTCTTGTGCAGTAGACTTCTTCTTCAGATTACATCATAGAACTAATCTAGTCCTTTTATCTAATACTAACAAGACTATTACATTACTTTAAGCTTTATAACACAGCTTAGTCAACTTATAATCTATACATCAATATACAATTAAATATGAAAACAATGAGCTTCTATACAATGATTAATATAGCTCAATAACAATCTAATCAATTAATATGAATAGTACTTATACTTCGTACTTGTCTTTTGTTTTATTCTTAACAATTCTTGTGTGAACTCTGCTGGTCTGTACAAGATGACTTCTCTTAGCTAGACTAGATCAGTCAACACTTAGAAAATATTCAACTACTTTTGGCTTATCAAAACTTCATCATTATCTTTTATCATCAATTAGGACTTGTTCTAGGATTCATATCCCAACAATTTCCCCCTTTTTGATGAAGCCAAAACTACTTGAATCTTTTCACAATAGTAGACTAGTTAAATAGTTATCTTGTCTTATACATCAAAAGTTGTTATCTTTTCATTCATTCAAATAAGATCAGTAGATATTACACATACTTAATCAAAAAAAACTAAGTAATATTCTAATCAGATAAAGTACCTCCTTCTGGATTTGGAACACAGAATGCATCTAGAAGTCTCTTGTGTATCACCGAAATATGATCTTCATCATCAACTTCCTCCTTGTCTAGTAGCTCCTCTTCAAACTTCTTAATCTGATTAAAGTCGATCCTCTTTCCTGAACTCAGCATCGGAGTAATCCATTTTGGAAAGATAGGGACTAGAATGTTAAAATTCACAGCAGCAGCTATCCTCATAATCAGATTCCATAACTTCAGATCTTGCACCTCCATGAACTTGTCAAATACAGAATAAAGTTCTTTAGAGCTTTCTGGATCTCCGTACTTACGAACTATCCAGTGATCTAACTCCCATTGCAACTTGACTTTGAACCAATCTTCACGATGTTCATTGTCAATGAAGTTGTCAATGAATGCATCTTCAACTTGATCTGGATTAACTTTCAGCTTCTGCAGTCTTCTAATATGCTTACCAATTTTCTTCTTGCTAGCATAGTGAGATTCATCATCAGTCTTCTCAACTAGCTTTTGCTTCCTCACGATTGCAGTTGTTTCTTCTTCTGGTTCTTCAATCACCAGCTTCCTTTTTGCTACTTGTCTTGTCTGAACCTCTGCTTCAGGAGACGCAACCGCAACATTTTTGCCTTTCTCTAATCTTTTCAACTCATCTGCTCTAGCCTGCTCAAGATCTGCCTTCTTCACTAACTTGCCTCTCTTAGGACTTTTGAGATCTCTTCCGATTCGACTCTAGCACCTCCGAGGTATACATACCGTCATCGTCCATTAGAGCCCTATGATGATTTAAATTGTAATTGGTCTACGGTGTATATCCTGTGTATGCTTGTAAGAACACATGGGTAACTTTATAAGCAATATAACCAATCTTGAAAATTTTGAGATATGTAAATGTTTGAAGTGAGAATCAGCAATGATATGTGTTGATTAGCACTAAAAAGGAAGTTGCAGTTAGCAAAATGTTTATAACTTAAATTTTGAGTTGATTAGTAATACAATTCCAAAATTTTAGCATATACTCACTGGAAATCATTCAATTAGTATCCAAATGTGTTCATATGCAGTTGCTTTGGCTGTATTTGACTCTAAATAGTTAGATTCTTTCTTGCCATTGTCATCCTGAGGAAAAGAAATAAAAAAACCAGTCAATAAATTTCACTACACTAAGAGGCTGAGAGCCCTTTCTTATGCCTTTATGTTCTCTCTCTTTCTTTCACATAAGGAGGGTGTACAGGCACAAGGGAAGTTGTACAGAGAAGAGGCCCGCACTAATTATAGCTTATGTCCTCAAGGCTTCTACAAACGGAGAATCTGAAATTTAAATGAGAAACAAATCGAGAGCTCAAGTCTGAAAATGATGATTGAAAGGGCTCTATATACATATTTACTGCAATGGTTTCACAGCTTCCACTCTATTAATTCTAACGCAGCAGAAAAGCTGCAGCATCAATGAGATCATATATTTTTGTTCTCTGCCCTGCCCTTCTATGCCAGTTGAGATTTATGGTTTTTGAGATTTTAAAAGAGAAATAGTTGATTTATTTGGTATTGCAGAAACTGCGGTTGATCAAGGAGTTCTCATGCTTCTTGCACCGGCGATTACTTATTTAATCCACTCAAATCAGAGAAAACAGGTATTCTCTTTTTTTTTTTTTTTTTTTTTTTTGAGAAATTTATTTATGATTTAATTCAATTATTTTATGCATTTTCTCTGGTTAAGGGAGAGAGATAGAGGTGGAAATTTTGGATTATCCAGATTTGTAGCTTACATCTAGAGTATAGGTATTAGATCGAATGCAGAATCCTAAGAGTCGGAGTCTGAAAATTGATGCAAAATCAGAAAGTCAGAAACGAGATAAGAGAAATAATGGGACGCCAAGGGGTTGTGCGCCTCATCTGCGGGCTTTATGCGTCATAGATTGTGAAAGCATCCAGATCGGTCGCTATCTTGCCGCTACAGCAGGTAGATGAATGGTATTAGTGTGATTTTCAAGGTTAGAGTCTTTCAACATAGGTGTATTCTTCATTTAAAAAAAAAATCTTTCTACTTCATATTTTTATATACCATCAATTTTATATTCTCTTTTTATTATGTTTGCAGATTTTAGAATGAACGTATCCCAGTAGCAGAAGGTGACAAGAGAACTTTCCTCCTTTTAATTTCAATATAAGATTTTGTAGGTATCGCTTTCTTTTCCGTTCTAGCTACCTATTTGTTTGAATTTTTCTGAGATTTTCTGTGAATGTGTATGCCACTTTTTTTTGTTTTTTTTGAATTGTGATTTAGTGCGGCTTTAATTGAGGATTTTGATGTTATGATTTTAAAGTTCATGGTAATCACTAGATTTATATGGTATTTGGAACAAATTTATTGATTGTTTTTTTATTTAATTTGAATATAATTTTTTTTTCTTTTGTCTCAAGAAGGCGAAGGTCCTCGCCTAAAATTTGGTCAATATGCAAAATATCCTACAAGAGAATCCAGCTTTTTGCCTGATATGTGTGGAATTAATCCCTTTCACTTTGTGTGTTTGAATTTCTAATGCTTTTACTTATCTCTATATATATATCATATTTGGATCTCTGTCATGCTTTTCGGTTCCTTAGGCCATCTCCAAGGGAGAGGCAAATGTGACATTTATGTGGCAATTCCTCTCCAAGGGAGAGGCAAATTGAGAGGCTGATTGCCATTGATGAATAGTGTGTGGCAAATTTGCCACAACACTATTCACGTGGCAAATGCTTTTTTTTTTTTTTAATTTAGTTTATTATTTTGATTTTAATTAATAATTATTAAGATTTTAAAATTAAAAGTATACAATTTAATTTTAAGACAACATTAATAATTTAAATTACAAAAATACAATACGAAATAAAACATAAATACTATGAATTTAAATTACAATACAAAATAAAACATACATACTACGAATTTAAATTACAAAATGCAATAGTAAATTAACGAAAACACAACAAGCACGCTAAATTTTACGCAACGAGAATAAATATAACTAAACAAAAGAAATACAAATTAAATATAAATACTACGAATTTCAATATTTTGATAAAATGGAATATTAAAAAGATAAAATTAAGAATATTCTAAGAGAATATTCCCATTGAGTTAAAATTTGAGTTGAATGGTTGGAGATGATTTTACTGTTTGACTCAAATTTGGTGGCAAATTGGAGGTTTTAGTGGCAAATTTGCCACCAGCGTTGGAGATGGTCTTACTTATCCCTAGACAGTGAGAGAGAGGCTGAGAATTGCGAAAACTGTGGGCAGCTTTTTGAAGGATAATTTTATTAAAATGTGGAGCTGATCAAATAAGAAAAAGTATAAGCATGATTGGATTGGAAGACAAACAAATAAAGGTTGAGCACTTGATCTGTAGTTTAAAGCATTTAAAATAAGTTGATGGCTTAAATATTCTGAAATTGTTTGTCTTAATTCAAGGATATTAGCATTAAGATAAACTATTAACTGTAAGTAAGGAGTACTTTATACTTTAAGGAAACTACCCCCAATTTTGAGAGTAAAAGACACGTACCCTTGCATAATATATGCAGTTTATTGATTCCATTAGCACAGACTTGCAGTCAATCTAGGTATCCGATTTATTTAGTAGTTTTAAGTCACTAATCAGATTTTGGATCTAATGATTTGTGAGAAATAATTCAGTTTTTGGGTACTATTCTACTCTACTGAAATATGAGTATTTATGAAAGTGAAATCATGGATATACAATAGTTGCAACTCCACTTCCGCAGTAAGTACTTGTGATATTCATTGATATTAATAGATTAAAGACCAGTAGGTATTCTATTAAAGAGCTAAAATAAACTATTCATCTTAGCAAAGTATACACCTGCTTCTTTCCTCCCACTCCAAGATGAGGCGTTACCAGGGTAATATAATTAATTGCTTCCACTCCAGCAATCAACGTGAACAAAAGATTATGTATATTTTTGTTTTTGATGGACTGATGTATTATAGTTTATGTGACAGATAAAGCATAATTTGGTATAACAGAATTGGATGGAATTGACAATGATAGTTAGGTGAAAGATTTTTAAAAATATAATCTAAAACTAAGGAGTGTCATTGTTGGAGTGCAAATAGTTGTAGGAATCCTAAGTACTTTTAAGAAGCTTAGTGATGTATTAGTATAGTGATACACAAAACTTTATGCAATGTATATTAACTAGTGCAAATTAAGATTTCTTATGCTTCTTTTTAAAGAAAAAACGGCTGATTAAAAAAGACCGGATCGAACATGTATAGCAGTATATTCATTGATTTTTGAATTTGATAGTTAAATAATTGCTTAATTGATTATGGAAGTAATGATAAATGAGTGTGATAATTTAATTTCTACCACACCACTTGTGGCAGACGATGATATTTGAAAAATGCATAAAAGAGAGCTATTTTTTCTGGACTGAGATCTCTTATGGGGAAGTCTTTCTGCGTTTCAAGTTGATTGTTGCTTGGATATTTGATATCATCTCGCATATGGTATGTCTGGCTTCTTGATTAGCAAGATAACGATTTTTTTTTTTTTGTATATTCAATATTTGTTCTCACTTTTAATTTTCTTTAACTATTAGTAATTCGATTTGAGATTATATTTTTGGTGGCATATCTTTATGTTTTGGTTTGGAAAACTACGACAAGATTTTTTCGTTTCTTTTCAATTTATATTATTTTGTTTTATCTTTCTTTCTATGGTTGCTGTGGTGTAATCGCTTTATACAACTACATTAGAAGATTAGAAATTTGCAACAACATTTTTGATACTTTGATAGGCATGCATGTAATTCAGTTGCATATCCATGTTTATGTGCGTGTGTTTTTAGCAGACATTTTTCTCTTATGTTTGAAAACTATTAAAAGTATTAATAATAAAAAATGCATTTTCTGTTCTACAAACCTCCTCCATTATCAATAAAAGTTCTTTTTTTTTTCGATTATGTCAATGTCAATTTTATGTTTCATGTAAAAATACAAAGTTCTAACTGTATTATTTTAGTTTAAAGTTTATGTTATTTATGATGGTAAATTGTGTTAGCTATGTTGTTGTTAAGTTGTTTTTATGATAAGTTGATGGCAAGTTCACACTTACAAAAAAGTAGCTCTAAATGTAGTTTGTTTTGGTATTTATAGGGTTGACTTTTGCAAAGTTTATACATCAAATTATGACTCAATTCAATTTAAAGATATACATTAGTTCGGGAATAAATTTGTGAACATGTTAAGTTATGTAAGTATTCTATAAGGTCATGTCCATACAGAGCGCAAAACTCTGACTTTAAACGGGGCTCCTACAAGTGGGCGGTGGGATTGGTCCCATCGGATTAGTCGATTCTTGGATCGGATAACGTGACATAAAATTAAAAAAAATGGTTATGAAGGTATGAAAAAAAAATTATGGTTGAAAAACAAAATTGATGAAATGCTTATAAATTATACAAATCTTAAACTACAATCTACTAGGTTTCTGCTACTGTGTAATTTGAATATGTAAATTTACAAAAATAGATTTTTTTTTGACATGATATGGTTGTTTCATACTCAATCATTTAGCTACTAGGTTTCTGCTACTATGTAATTTGAATATGTAAATTTACAAAAATAGATTTTTTTTTTTGACATGATCTAGTTGTTTCATACTCAATCATTTAGCTATTATTTTGGTTGTGGACTGTGGATTAATTCTTTAGACATATAAAAAGGGGTTGTGCTAATGTATCGCCGATGGTATATATATATATATATATATATTAAAAACGGTTTCAAAATTTTAGGTGTTTTTAACTTGTGAAATTCATGTTTCAGTGGCTGTTTTCACACTTATTAATTGTTTCTTATCAATTCTCATTGATTTTGTGGTGATTCTTTGGGAATCTCTATTTTTATTATATGCCACAAAATCGTAGTGTAACTATTGATGCTGAAGAGCTTCAGTATCATACAATGATTTTTATAAATATAAAATACAAAATCTTTTTCGAATTCTGTAATTACCAAATTATATTTTGAGATCTCTACTTCAATTTTACTTCTTGAAGATGCGAAGTATCAGGCTAATTGTATAATATTATAGTTATAGTTGAAGTTCATTTTAAACCTTAAAGTGTACAAACTAAATGTATAATATTATATTTATAGTTGAAGCCTATTTTAATTTACTGAAGTGGCATTGGACTTAATTTTGATTATTCAGATGAGTAGTAGTTATGAAATTGTATTTAGCTTCTATCTCGAGTAAATTTTTACGAACAATCTATTGGTAAAACTTGATATTTTTTAATGAAAAATTTGTTGAATTTTAATTTTTAAAGCAATGGAAAAATATAAACAATAAAATTGATGAGAGTTACATAAATTACAAAAAAATACAATTATAGAAGGCCCGTGCATTTGCACGGGCAAAAAACTAGTAATTTTTAAAGAGAAATCGTTTGATATGTAACGTGTAACAATATCTTTTATTTTTTCTTGGTTAAGATGTCACGTCATGCACTAGCGGACCCAACAAGGAACAAGGGGGTAATATTTTCGTTTTATATACTCTTATGTAAAAAATAAAATAAAAAATTTATATTGCACAACTTTGTAGTTATAATTTGGACCATTTATTTTCTTTCCTTTTTGCCCCTATAAAGAATTAACCCACACTTCTACTTTTCTCAATTCTAGACACCTAATTAATAAATAAAATATTGGGAAACAGACATTGTAGGCGGAATAAGAGAAAGAAGAGAATGAAAAACGCCGGTTGACCTTGATCAAATAATAAATTAATTTATATATTTAATTTATGTTTATTAATACACAATAAATTAAATTATGTATTCAATTTGTCTATATCACACCACGCAATAAAATATTTCAATTAATATATTTTTATTAAATATTAGATCATATCTCCATATACATAGAAATAAAATATGTCAATTAATATTTTTTTGCTAATTGATTCGACTATAATTTAAATAAATTAATATTTAATGTATTTAATTATAAAATAATAATAATAATAAATGTGTGTGGTGTGATAAAGATAAATTAAATATATAAATTAATTGATCAATTGATCAAAGTAGCATTTTTCATTATCCTCTTTCTCTCCTCATTTTATGCAGCCTGCAATTTCTCTTTCCTTATGATTAAAGAAAGTGTGCCGCCTAACAACATCGCTCCTTTCTTTCTCTCTCCTCACCCCTGAGGACTCTTGTAAATTGCATAATTATTGAGGGAATGTCGTCATTAATAACGGCCCTCCTGTTTTTTTTTAGAAGTAAAAATGGTGCTCTGTTTTATTCAAGATACAGGGGTACTTGAATCCCTTTAGTAACAATTACAAAATCTGCCTGAACAAGAGAAGGGTGATTATTACACTATAATGTTAGCTAAGTATACAAATCCAGGGGTCCCTATCCCAGTCGTGGAGGGATGAATTAATAACCTTGTGAGCCTTTAACTATTTCCAGGTGCTGAATTTGATGCTATCTGATATCTCCTCCGTTGTTGATGTTCTCTCATTAAAAATTAGATCATTGCGGTTCTTCCATAATTTTCAGATTGTACATTGCCAAATAAGGCCCAGTATTTTTCGGTTGATTGTCTTTTTTCCAGATTTGCAGAAATCATCCATCTGCTCCTTCACAGAGTTCGCGTAGTTGAGTTGACTATTCGTCCAGTTCGACATATCTCTCCAGACCAGAAGAGCCGATGAGCATGTATTAAACAGATGACGCACTGTTTCTGGACCAGATCTGCACTGAGGGCAGGAAGGGCAGAGTCCTATCGGATTAATGCCCCTCTTCGTTAAATTGTCCGCTGTAGCCACTCTCCCTTGAAGGACTCTCCACGATAGCGCTGAGACTTTCGTAGGGACGTATTTCCACCATAGTTTCTCCCATTGCACTTGTCGATCTACTGCTAAGTCTGAATGACCAGCCAGAAGGTTATACATGTCTTTTGTAGAGTAAACCCCAGCTTTCGAATTTTTCCACAGGAAGGAGTCTTCACATGCATCATCCAGCTTATACCTGCAGATAGAAGACCACAAATCTGCAAAATCCAAGAACTCATTAGTGTTGAATAATCTGTCCCACGGAAAATTCCAAGTTTCTCCATCTGTTAGGAAGAAATCCTTAACACTACCACTTTTATTAGAAGAAATGTTGTACAGGTTTTGGTATTTCTCCCTAAGGCACACCTTCTCTTCAATCCATGGATCTTCCCAGAAACTTACTGAGTCTCTCCTACCCAATTTAAACTCCAGGTTATTGACATAAATCACACCCTCAGGACCTCTCATAATTTTACATAAATCCCTCCACCAGAGGGAACACTTAGATTCGTCTGACTCCCACAAATTGATAGGACCATATCTAGAGTTAAGGACTCTAACCCACAAGGAATTCTTTTCCTTTATCCAACGCCAAGCCCACTTACATAAAAGAGTTTTGTTAAACAAACATATATCTCTCACTCTTAGACCTCCCGACTCTTTATTTTTACACACCCTCTCCCAACTCACCCAAGCAATTTTCCTACAATTATCGTTGCCCCCCCAAAGGAAGTTCCTTTGGATACGCTTGATGGATTGGATAACACACATAGGAATTTTGAAAAAATAGAGATAGTAGAGAGGCATAGCCGTAAGAACCGATTTCAGAAGTGTAATCCTCCCTCCCATTGAGAGATGCCTCCTAGCCCACCCAGAGAGTCTCTTCCTTATTCTGTCGACGAGAGGCTTCCAGGTTTCGCTTCTCCTGTAGTTTGCTCCAATAGGCAGGCCTAGATAGTTAAAAGGGATGGTGCCATTGGCGCATCCGATAATTCCTGCAAGAGATGTTAATTCTTCTTCGTTGGTGCCAATGCCATATAAGGAGCTTTTTGAATAGTTTACCTTGAGACCTGAGGCTACCTCGAACAGTCTCAGAATACCTTTCATAGTTTTTGCATTTTCCTTTGAAGCTCTACCCAAGAATACTGTATCATCAGCAAACTGTAGATGGCTAATTTTGATATTCTGGCGGCCGATTTCAATGCATCGAAACTTTTCTAAATCCACAACTTTTTTCATAAGACAACTCAAGCCTTCAGCCGCGATGAGGAAAAGAAACGGAGATAGGGGGTCGCCTTGGCGCATTCCTCTCTCAAGATGGAACTCACTAGTTGGGCTTCCATTGACCAGGATAGCCATAGTTGCTGAAGACAAACATCCACGAATCCATTTCCTCCATTTCCAATTGAAATTCATCCCTTCCATCATTTCATCTATGAATTCCCAAAACACCGAGTCGTAGGCCTTTTCGAAATCCACTTTAAAAATGATACCATCTTGTTTCTCCCTTCTGATATAATCGAGTGATTCATTGAGGACAAGTATACTGTCCAGTATTTGCTCGTTGCTCACGAAGGCGCTTTGGTTTTCCGAAATCACACCCCCGATCACCTTGGATAGTCTAATTGCTAATACTTTGGCTAGAATTTTATAGAAACATCCGATCAAGGATATAGGACGGTAATCTCTGACGAGGTAGGGTCCTGTTTTTTTCGGGATAAGCGTGACAAAACTTGGATTGCCTCCTTTGACGATTTTCCCACTTTGGTGGAATTCATCGAGCGCGTTGATGACGTCCCCTTTTATAATCGGCCACATCTTTTTGATGAATTTGAATGTGAGGCCGTCAGGTCCGGGGCTCTTATTCCCACCACAACTCCATATGGCTTTTTGGATTTCTGCCTCCTGGAAAGGTGCTGTTAGGAATGAGTTTTCAGTACTTCCTAATTTTTTGATCACCAGGTGTTTGAAGTGGATTTTGGCGCTCTGTTGTTTTGAAAATTGGGATTTGAAGTGCTTGAAAATTTCATTTTTGATCTTAGGAACTTCCTCGGTCCATACGCCCTGAACCACCAGTCCGTCGATTCTGTTCCCCACTCTTCTGGATTTGATACACTTATGGAAGTATGTTGAGTTAATGTCTCCTTCCTTGATCCACTGGATTCTAGATCGTTGGTAGTCGTCCCTATCCTTTGATTTTCTCAGTTTCCAGATTGTGCTTCTGGCATCTTTGAGGGCCGCTTGCTCCTCGTTTGACAGGTCCCTGATTTCCTGTGAACGGTCCAGGTTGTTCATCAATTTCCTGGCTTCCACTAGCTCGTTTTCTGCCTCTTTGGTCTTCTTTTGGCTCCACTCCTTTATGTCATTCTTGAGTCTTTTGATTTTCTCTTTAATTTTATAACTTTCTGTGCCGAATACTGTATATCCATTCCATTTTTCCTGGACAATTTTTTGTAACTCCGGGCTCTCGAGCCACGAGTTGAAAAAGCGAAAGGGTTTGGGTCCCCAATTCAGCGTGTATTTGTGTAGGAAAATCGGGCAGTGATCCGAGCTGCTTTTGTCCAGCCCTTGTAGTTTGTTGTCGCCCCAATCGCTCATCCATCCGTCTGATACAAATGCTCTATCAATTCTGCTACAACATTTGCCATCTAGTCTAGACCATGTAAACTTTCTATCCGATAGTTGTATTTCATTCAGGCCTGCCTCTGTTATAAACTCCTCGAATTTCCTGCTGTTTGCCGTCGGAGCATATATAGCCCTCCCTTTTCTCTCGTTCGGATGTCTTACTTCGTTGAAATCTCCAATGAGACACCAACTCAGATTATTACTATTCCTGATTCTTACTGTTAAGGTTTCCCAGAGATTGCATTTGCCCCTAATGTCACAGGGGCTGTATATATTCACCACTACTTGGATCCTCCCGTTCTCCATCCATTTCCCTATGATGCCCACTGCCCCGTCCATGATCCAGAAATCTAACACCTCGATTTTTTCCTTATTCCATATACTGATGATGCCTCCCGATCTACCCTCTGCGTTTTTTGCTATCCATCCCACCTCTCCATCTCCCCACACCGTATTGATGTTGAGCTTTGTGTGGTCTATGTATTTTGTTTCTTGTATACAAACGACATCTGGTATGAATTTTGATACTAGCTCTCTTATCTCCTGTTTCTTCAATCTTCCTCCTAGGCCTCTGATATTATATGATAAGATCTTCATTAATCAACTATTAGTTTGGTGTTCTTCTTCTCACCCTCATCCTTCTGTTGCATCATTCTTAACTTTTCTAGGATCTCGTTTTCGTTCTTTTCATTAATAGCCCCAATCTGCTTCCCTAGTTCCCATATCTCTTCAGGACCGAGGATCGTTTGAGGGTTTGCTTGTTGTTGGTTTCTATCTCCCTGCAGATACTGAGGTATATGTTCCTTATGCTTAGATGAAGATTCTGACATCCCTTGAACGAACGATGACCACTGCCTCTGCTTGTGACGATATTCTCTCTTCCTTTGTAGTTTTCTAAATCTCTTTCGCCTTGCCCTTTTGCTCTTGTTGGCCCTATCATCTACAACTCCTGTAGTTGTCTCGTTTTCCGAATTGCTCTCCAATATGTTACTAGGCGCTTGATCCATTTCTATTTGGAGGGGGGGTAGGTCGTTCTTTCCTGTAGTATTACCATTGACGGCCTCCATCTGGTTTGATTGGTCTTTGAATGATATTTTCACATTTAATGATTTTAGGATGTCATTCCCAGTCTCTGCAATCTGGTTCTTTGCTTGGTTATCACCGAGTTCCGCTTCACTGTAGTCAATTTGCTTAAGACGAATGCCCAACGGAGAGTAGCTAATCTGCTCAAGGTTCGCTGGGATATGTACTGTCGAGGCTGGCTCAAACGAGTAAAGGGAGCAATCCTTAGGATTATCTGGGGGTCCGTTCAGACGTTGAACAACGTTCAGTGGCTCAAAGACCTGGCCTTCGTTAATTGTCGGGCTTGAGTTAATTGAGGCAATGATGATGGGGTCGGGGACAAGGCCCATGAATTGAGTCGACTTCTGGATTCCGTCAGCTAAAGCATTTGGATCTGAATAGGGCCCACTTTCCTCAAGGCCTGAGGCCAGAAAAATCTGGGGGCTGGCACCTTCGTTGTGAACATTAATATCGAGTGATGAGCCCGATGAGTTGCGATTTGGGGAGAGGGTAACTGAACCGTTAGGTGGAATTTCCGAGGTTGGACATCCACGTTCAATGTTGATGTTTGCCTCTGGACTTGACACCGTGTTCTTGTGGTTTCTCGAGGTGCGATTCCCCAGTGAGGCATCGCAGTTTTCCAAGGGGGCTTGAATGGGCGGCTTTTGGCCTTCTGGCTGCCGGACATCCGACTCCGACACTGAAGAGTCTGATGAGAACTCGTCTTCTACTGGAGTCCTATCCATATTGCCGATTCCAGAGACACCTAAGAGGTCTTGGGGATCGAAGTTTCGTAGTACCGAGCTGCTTGGGGCAGTTGGCATCTCCTCTTGGATGTGAATATTCACAATACTGACACCCAAGTCGATAGACACCTGACTGCTTATCGTCTTGAATTTGCCAGTTCTGATCTTGATTCTAGCTAGGTCCATTTTAATTCTGAGGTTTGTAATAGGATCAATCTCTATAATAATGCCAATGTCCCGCATAACCCATTGGAACAGGGCTCTGGACCAACACACGATAGGGACCCCTTTGATCTGTATCCATGTCTCTCTATCTTCGATCCCATCTTTAAGTTCCAGTGGCCTCCAGTTCAGAAGAAATTCCTTCATCCATTCTTCCTCTTCCGTCAAGAACTTCTATGTTGCCTCTTCGTTTATGCCAAATATAGCCCAGATATTACCGTTTAATGCGCTTACTGTGATGTTCCTCTGGCCACCCTCTCTTAGAGAACTGATGGCTTTGCCCATATCGTCGCCGTTCCGAGGTGTTCCAATAATTGCTCCTTTAACCCAAGAGCATTCCTTTTCCGATATTCTTAACTGTGAGCCTGCGTGGGCGTCACCAACACGGGTTATCGTCCAGTCTTTTACAATTTCTTTTGATACCAGGACCTTCTTTTTTAGGGGGGCTACCTGATCCTTTGCTGGTTTATCTCTATCTGGGTTATTCTTCTTCCCTGCGATGTCTGCGAAGCTCGTGTTCTTCTTGATCCAAGCAGGATGTTTTATCGTGGGGTGCTTCGTGACTTTTGCAATCTCCTTCCTGAACTGGTTTTCGTATTTTGATATGTTGACTCTGAGTTTGTAGTTTCCGATCCAGATGTTGTCTAGCTCTCGTTCCAGTAGTTCAAAGTTCTTACCACTCGAGAACCGGGCATATGCGAATCTCCATCCTCTCCCGTTTCTCTTGTCAGGAATGAGGGTATCCATGACCTTCCCGTATCTAGCCAAGATTTCCATGAGGTCGCTCGATGACCAATGATTTGGGAAGTTTGTGATGTAGAAGGTGCACGAACCTCTCGCCCTCGAGTCTTCCGCAGGTTGGATACTGTTCTGGGGTCTCGCCTGGATGTGCCTAAATCTGTAGGATTGGGGTCTCGCCTGCTTTTCCCTCTGCTTACCCTGCCTGATTCCTGATGGGGCTTTGGGGGGGTTGCTCACGGACTTTTGGTGGGGGCTAGTGTTCCGGTTGCCGTCAGAAGGAGGGGTGGGGAGGGTTCTCTCGCTCTCCATCTTAAAGGATTTACCACGGTTCAACTTAACGGCCCTCCCATTTATTTTGTTAAACTTGTGTCAAACACATATATATATTGTATTAAATAATTTTCTAAACATTAATATTTTATTTAAAAAACCCTAAATTGTGTGTAAAATTACCACATTTTCATAAATTGCAATTTAACTTCAACTTTTAGTCTATAATAAAATTTTAATTCAACATTTTATTTATTTACAATTCAAGCTTATAGACAGGATATCTTATGTCCGTTAATTACGTAGCATCTTACATATAAACTAATTAATATGTCATCATCTACACGATCAAAGTGAATGTTTCACACATAATTGAAGTGAATCGTTTATATGATTGTATCCTTTTTTTCAAAACTGAAATTCCAAACTGAAATTGTAGGCAACTCTTTGAAATATCGTGTCATTCTTTGAAATATTGGAACTCTAATATATGAGACTGCCTATCACTAATCTATATAATGTTGGGTCAACATTCTGGCCAACATTATCTTTACTCAGTTTCTGAGTTGATCCCATAGGTGTCTTCATGTGTTTAGCATTCTCTAAATGATTCATGTATTTAACAACACCAAAATACACAACTGCAAGTATACGGCGTATATCATAGCGTGATAAGTACAAGGTCGATCCCATATGGAGGTGTAGTGTAAAAGTGTAGTTTATTGATTAAGTTCTAAATAGACGGTGATTGATAAGTTTGAATGATGAAATTACCCCTAATTATCTACCAAAATGTCACAAATAGACAATAAAGAGTAATAAGAAATTTATCAAGTTTGTTCATGAAATTCATGGAAATGAGAAATAAACGAGTAAAGCTCAAATAAGAGAACATAGGTTTCAAGGCACATGCAATACTAGTGAATCCATCTATGATTAACAATCTACTCAAGTGGTGTTGTGCTTTTTCTATAAGATTGATCACAATATAATGGGTTAGAAGTCCTTTCAATCCAACTAACTCAAGAATAATACAATCCAATCTAGTATCTCTACCTAAATTGCATCATAAAATCCAATTAAACCCCTAAGATCATCACACATCCTCCTAATCATTGATCATCTTTCGATCTCTCAATAAAATTAGGTCAAATGCTTGCAATCAATCAATCAAAAGAGATTTTTCAATCCAATTTCAATTAACTAAGATCAACACATCACTATTGTACACTAATGACATGTTTGGAAGTGAAAATCAAGCATTCAAATAGAATTAAGCCACACAGACACCAATTAAGCAAAGTACTAATTTATAAACTTCATCAAAAGTATTTACAAGGCCCTAGAACCAAAAGTGTTCTAGCGAACTACCAACATAATCAAATTAACACAAACTAATGAAATAACTAAATAAAAAGAAAGAGAATGAGGAAGCTTAGTCTAATGGATGATGGGTAATTGAATTCCAAAGTTATTGACTCATTCCTTGCTTGATTTGGTGGAGAATTGAAGAAATGGATGATGATTATATCCAAGTATGTGTTTGTATGTGTAAGAGTTCTTGTGAAAGGGGTAAGATGTTTTTGAATTCAAGAATGAGAGTATATATAGTGTTGGGGTAGGGCTTAGGGTTGAGAATTGCACTTAGGTCCCTTGAAATTGGTGAAAATGCACAAAAACCGTCGAGAACATGGGTGACTCGGCCGAGTTGGGATGGATTGCAAAGTTGATTTTTGAAGCTAACTCTCTAGCTCGGCCGAGTTGCGGATCTTCAAGGTTGTAGGCCATGGCTCGAGCTCGGCCGATTCTAGGCGTTCGGCGGAGGTGAGTTCTTCTTCTTGCTCGACCGAGTTGGGTAGCTCGGTCGAGTTGCTGCTCGTTCCAGTCTCAGGTCATCGATCTTACTCGGCCGATTCTGGGCACTCGACCGAGTTGTCTTTCATGCCATCCTCTCTAGCTCGGCCGAGTTGGGTAGCTCAACCGAGTTGCTGGCCACTTCAGTTTCTGGTCCTCCATCTAGCTCGGCCGAGTTGCTGACCACTTCAGTTTCTGGTCCTCCATCTAGCTCGGCCGATTCTGAGCACTCTGCCGAGTTGCACTCCGAACTTGTTTCGTGCATAACTTTTACGTCCGACCTCCACTCGGTCCGATTATTTTTACTATTCCACTCGATTTTTTTGAGTCGGATCCAATGGTGTGCTTTTCTCTTTGGTTCAGTGAATTGTGGTTGGTGTTTTGCTCCCAAAATCCATCGTTTTTCCTACAAAATCGACAAAACACCACATTTCTCTTATTTTGGCCAAAACCATCATATTCAACCCATAAATCAATGAAATCAACATCAAAATGAGCTTCATATGTGCATAAAAAACGTGTAAATTCCACCTGAATCACTAAACCAAATATTTTCACAAGATTCTTAGCATACTTACTCTGTGAAATGAAAATACCATCTTTTTGCTGTTTAATTTGTAATCCTAAGAAGTAATTCAAACCACCAACCATGGACATTTCAAAAGTAGATGTCATTTCATTCACAAAAAGTTTGAGCATATTATCACATGTAGAACCAAATACTATATCATCAACATAGATTTGAGCAATCATAATAACATTTTTTTTCATGTTTAATGAACAGTGTTTTGTGTGCTTCTCCTCTTATAAAGCCAAATTCAATCAGAAAATCAGTTAATCTTTCATACAATGTTCTAGGTGCTTGTTTCAAGCCATATAGAGTCTTTTTCAGTTTAAAAACATGATCAGAAAATTCAGGATTTTCAAAACCTTTTGCTTGTTCAACATAGGCTTCTTCCATGAGAATACCATTTAAAAAGGCAGCTTTAACATCCATTTGGTGCAGTTTTATATCAATGTAGCATGCAATGGCTAGGAAGAGCCTAATAGATTATATTCTAGCAACAAGAGCAAATGTTTCATCAAAGTCTACACCTTCTACTTGAGTATAACCTTGAGCAACCAATCTCTAGCTTTGTTTCTAACAATATTTCCCATTTCATCAGTGTTGTTTTTTAAGACCAATTTAGTTCCTGTGACATTTATGTGATCTGGTCTAGGAACTAATGTCTAAACATCATTCCTAACAAACTGGTTTAATTTTTCATGCATTGCTTCAATCCAATTTTCATCATCTAATGTTTCTTTAACAGTTTTAGGTTCAATCATAGAGTGATAGCATTCATGATTTACTTTACTGCACATAGATGACATACATATAGATCTTACCACATCCTTTGAGTTCATACTCATTCTTCTTCTGGTTTGAACACCTGTGGATGTTTCACCAATGATTTGATCATGTGGGTGATACTTTTGAATCCTTATGGAAGGTGTTTTCTGAAGATTATACAGATTCTCAGGATCTGTATTGTCAGATGATTCCTCTGGTGTGTCATCATTCTTCTCAACATTCTGAACTTGTTCATCTTTTTTAGTATTGATTGGAACATTAATCAAATCTGAAATGTCTTCATCTTCAATGCTCTTTCCTGTAATACTTGTATCATCATCAAATACAACATTTATTGATTCTTGTACAGTATATCAGTCTTGAAGTTGTATATTCTGTAGGCTTTGTTATTTCTAGAGTAACCAAAGAAGAACCCTTTATCACTCTTTGAATCAAACTTGTGTAGCTGATCCCTGTCATTTAAGATGTAACAAACACAGTCAAAGACATGAAAATATTTAAGATTAGGCTTCCTATTGTTCAGAATTTCATATGGACTTCTAGTAGAATATGTTCTAATGTAGACTCTATTAGTAATATGACAAGCAGTGTTAAGAGCTTCAGCCCAAAACTTTTTGGATAGGTTCTTAGAACATAACATGACTCTAGCCATTTTTTGAAGAGTTCTATTCTTCCTTTCTGCTATGCCATTTTGTTGAGGGGTTTTAGGTGATGAAAACTCTTGTATTATTCCTTTTGATTCACAAAATTCAGTAAAAGAACTATTTTCAAATTCTCTTCCATGATCAGACCTGATTCTACACACTTTAGAGTTGAAAACATTCTTGAATCTTTTGTACATAATTTTGAAAATGGAGAAAGTTTCAGATTTATCTTTTAGGAATTCAATTCATGTGAATTTAGAGTAGTCATCAACCACTACGAAGGGATATCTTTTACCTCCAATACTTTCTGTTTCCATAGGATCCATAAGATCCATGTGAAGCAATTCAAAGTAGTGTTTAGTAGAGCAGTGTCCCGACATTTTATGAGACACTTTTACTTGTTTGCCTTTTTTAAAAGGTCCACATACCTTTTTGTCTGAAAATCTCAAGTCTGGTAAACCTGTAACAACTTTCAATCTTATTAGTTTATCAAGTTGTTTGTAATTAGCATGTCCAAGTTTGTGATGCCACAAAGTACTCTCATCAATCTTAGCTTTGTTGCATGTAAATTTAGATTCAATGAGATAACAATTGTCAGCAGATCTATTTCTCATCATGATACATTCAGAATCTTTGTCTAACACATAACATGAATTTTTGTTAAATTTAACATGCAAATCATCATCACATAATTGACTAAAGCTTATAAGGTTGGCTAGTAAGCCATCAACATGCAGAACGTTGGATAACTTAGGAAAACCAGGAACATTCAATCTCCCTTTACCAATGATTTTTCCTTTAGATCCACCACCATAAGTGACATTACCACCATCATAAGCTGAATAATTAGTTAAACAATCAATTTGACCTGTCATATGTTTAGAACAGTCACTGTCAAAGTACCATAATCAAGGAATACATGCTTTTAGAGACATGTGAACAACATTACAAGAAGCATACTCTTTTGGTATCCATGCAGATTTATTCTGTCTTGAATGTTGAGTCATTTCAGGCAATACAGAAATTTTCAAATGGTTTTTCTTCTTCAAACATTGAGAACTTTTATGACCCTTTTTAAAACAGTAATGACAAATCACATCTTTCATACTTATCTGAGTTTTAGCAGAAACACTAGAATTGTAATTCACTTCAACTTTTACAAATACAATAGGTTTCTTGTGTTCAGAATTTCTGGAATTTGTACCTTGGTAGCCAATACCTGTTTTTCTTAAGTTGTTAGTCATAAGAGACTCTTCTAGCTTCATCTTTTCTTCAGAAAATCTTTTTAAAGCTTAGTGAGGCTTCCTTCAATCTATCTTCCAGTTTGGATATTTAAACATCTTTCCTTGTCAGAATGCCTTCAAGCTTGGTAATAGATTCTCTTAAGTCAACATTTTCAAAATTCAGAGATTTGATTATGTGATTAAATTTCTATGTTTCAGAAGATATTTTGAAAACTTTTTCATTTGTTAAAGGGTTTTCATAAGAATATTTCTTAAAATTAAGAACAGACACTTCTAGTCTTTCTTTAAGCTTAGAAATTTCCTTATCCCTTTTAGTTAAAAGACTTTCCAGTTTAGAAATAGTGTTAGATAAGTCTTGAATATCAACATCTGTTCTTGATAAACATGTTTTTCTTGATGTACCTGTTTCTGAAATAGAACTTGTGAAACAGTTAAATTCTGGAGCATTATTACTCAGTGATGTTCCAAATGATGACTCATTTTTCCTTACATTGTAATAATCAGCCAGATCATCATCAAAAGTATCATCATATTCAATTCTTACAGAGAAAGCTTTTTCATAAACTTTTTCAGGATCATGTTCAACATCAGACTCATCACTTAAAGTAGCGCTGAAATTCGGGTTTTTTTGTTGTATGGTGTTGGCACATTCATTAGCATAATGACCATATCCAAAACATGCATCACATTTAACATTCTTCCTATAATTTTGGTCAGATCTAATCGGTTACCTCTTTTCAATTGTCTAGAAGGATTGAAAGTATTCTTCCTAACAGACAATTGTTGAGTGTTATTAATCTGAACCTTAGGTTGAATATTATCCTTAAACTTATTGTTCTTGTTTCTCAAGAAGGTTTTAAACTGTTTAGTAATAAATGCCATGTAATCAGATTGTTAAAACATTCTTCAATATCATCTTCATCAAATTCAATTTTAGTAACATAAGGAGACTTTCTAGAACCTGATGATGTGGATGATGAGGCATCACCTTTGAAAACAAACACTTTCTTATCATTATGAGTCTTTCCAGAAATATTCATTTCATAAGTTTTAAAAATACCAATTAACTCATTTTGACTTAACACATCAATATCCTTTGCTTCTTCTATAACACATATCTTAGGTTCAAAACGTTTAGGAACTGGTCTAAGAATTTTATGTACTAACCTTGTATTGGATATTATATCTCCAAGAGAATGAGCTTCATTTGAAATCTCAGTCAGCCTTTCATTGTAGGATGAGATGGTTTCATCCTCAGACTCTCGAACTTGGTGCCAAGCATACGAAGTCTAGTTTTTCGTACACTATCCGATCCTTCACAATGCTCTTGAAGTCGACCCCATGCATCCTTCGAAGATATGCAGTATGAGATGATCTTGAACATTGAGGCATCAGTTGAGGTGAAGATAGCATTCAACGCCTTTGAATTGTAACTAGCAGCTGTGATTTCATCATTTGTCCAGTCGAGCTCTCTCTTGATCCTAGCTTCATTGTATTCATCCGCTGTGCTTCTTGGTTGAGTCCAACCAGCAAGAACACACCTCCAGGCTCGTTCATCAATGGATTTGATGTACTTCTCGTCTTTGGTTTCCAGAAGGCATAATTCGTGCCATCTAGAATATGAGGCTTTAGTGCGGGCGAAAGTGAATACTCCATTTCAGAATTACACAATCTGAGCAGAATCTCTACTTAGTGTATCAAGTAGTTGGCTCTGATACCAACTGAAAGTGTGTGTGAGTGTGAAATCGGAGATGTTGTTTGTCGTGTTGGCACTGTCCAGACAACACTGTGCAGCGGAAATTAAAATTGCACGTATTTAAAATGGAAGTATTCAAAATTTGCATAGATTATAAAATAATCTACGTTGTTCACTATATAAAAATATGTGAAACGGATTACAACCTCTTAGAGGTGTACAATAACACTATAATGAGTGTAAATAATTTACTAGATCCTACGAAACTATCTCCCTCATAGATCTATGCATATGACCTAGTAAATAAGACCGTGATTAATCATACTACTATTCGGGTTTACAATAGTATGAAAATCTATAAGAAGAAACAAGTGTTTTCCTAACTAGAAGTGTATAAAGCGTTCTATAGACTAATAATCGAGTTTAGCTTTTCTTCTTGTGTATCTTGTGTTGAGGCAGCTACAGTATTTAAAGGTATGAGGTACGAACTGCTCTTCAACTCCTATGATCATCACAGTCGTGAGATCAAGCGGTTTCCATAACTTCTCTTCACATCTCCTAGAATGTAGGACTTGTTATATCATGTCAAATAACTTCTCACTCCCACGCAGTTGCATGACCTGGTGTTCCCCACGTTTTCTAACTGCCCTGGGGACATTACTAGACAACAAGTGTAAGATTGGAGTTAGTGAGAAAGGGAAGGACAAATTTTAATGTTGCCATTGGGAACATTAAATACAACACTCGACTGTTAGTGTTGGATCATTAAACAAAACACTTATATCAACATCAACAGTACTTCTAATTTTATTTGACTTAGTGCACTATTATCTTGTTTGTTTGTATATTTAATTTGATTGTATGCATTTTAAATATAAGATATTGATTATGTATAAATATTTTAAAATTATCTACTAATTGTACCCCCAATTTTAAAATCTTGGGTCCGTCACTAACGTCATACACGATTAAGATGTATTATGTTCTGTAATCTGGAATTGCAAAAAAAATAAAAAGATTAAAAGTGATGTTTTATTTACCAAAATTTAAAAGTTAAGATTAGACTATAATTTGTAAAGATGGATATTTTATACCAAATTAAATTTAGGGTTAATTCTAAATAAATACACGAACTTTAGTCTCAGTATCAATTTAATCACGAACTTTATGATTATTGTAAAAAATCACAACCTTTCATCGTGTTGCAATTAGATACACATTTTTTTCTCCGATCAACCATTGATTATGTGGCTTGTCGAAGCTTGACACGTCATATTACACAGATTTTTTTTTATTTTTTTTATTTTCCACATCAGATTACACTTTATAGAAATAAAAATAAAATTTTATAAAAATAAAACTCTCGCTTCTTCTTCCGCGTCTTATCTGAAACTCAATGAAGTTCTTCTTCTCAAACTCAATCAAATTTTCTTCTTCCCTTCTCAAATTCAATAAAGTTCTTCTCTGCGTCTTCTTTCATTTTTCAAACTCAATCAAATTCTTCTCTTCTAACCCTAAAATTCAAAATCCACTAAAAATCATTCAAAAAAAACTCAATCAAGTTCTTCTCTTCTAACCTCCATAGTGGACCTCAATTAATTATTGGTTTATTTCTTCAGGAATTCTTCAATTATTAAATAATTTTATCAATTTATATGCTTTATGAAGAGAGTAAAATATTCTAGAAATTAATGTGTTTAACACTAATGATTACTGCAACAAAAATATTCTAGAAAATATTCTTTTTTTTTTTTTTGAAGTATTCTAGAAAATATTCTAAAAAAATAGACTGTTTAATGTACAAACATTTGCAATTGTAGGCTATAAGTATTCAAGTTTTATGTTACAAAAATAACAGATCATTTCATGTTTCATTAACACGGCTCTCTTGAGTATCACTTCCACTATCACCCCTCTCAATACCCTCCTGCCTTATTTTGTCATTTTTCTTGCGTTTGTTTCTTGCGTTTGTAATCTCTTTCTTTTGAGTAGAGGTGTTGGTCATCATCATAGACCCACTCCACTAACTTCTGCTCCATTTGCTAACTTTCCAAACAATATATAGAAAAATAGTCTTCCATCTATAAAAATAAAAAAATATATAAGGAATGACAAAGCTCTTGACAATTTTTTTTTCTTTTTTTTTTTTGGGATTTTTAGGGTTAGTTTTATTGATTTTGATTTTTAGGGTTATAAGAGAAGAACTTGATTGATTGAGTTTGAGAAGGGAAAAAGACGCATAAGAACTCTGTTTGATTATTTTTTTTCTTTTTTTGGGATTTTTAGTGTTAGGTTCTATCCTTATGATTTTGATTTTTAGAGTTAGAAGAGATTGATTGAGTTTGAAAAGTGAGAAAGACACAGACTCTATTGAGTTTGAGAAGACGCAGAACAAGCGGAAGTTTTATTTTTATTTTTATAAAGTTTTATTTTTATTTAAAAAAAAAGAATTATGGAAAATCTGACGTGGCAAGCTCCGGGCAAGCCACATCATCAATGGTTGTTGGCCGGAGAAATGGCAACACAATGAAAGGTTATGATTTTTTACAATAATCGTAAAGGTCGTGATTAAATTGATATTGAAATTAAAGGTGGTGTATTTATTTAGAATTAACCCTTAAATTTATAATAAATAAAACCAAATTTTTTAATTAGATTTAAAATTAATATTTTAAAACCCCTTCCCTTCCTCAAAATAATTTGAATCCAGAATTTTGATTTAGATAGTAAGTATATACTGCATATTGTTACCATTTTAGTTAGAGTTTTAATGTCGTAGGGGGAGGTGTATTTACTAGAATATTTTTTTTTTTTATTAAAAACAGTTTAGTTTAGACATTCTACATATTTATTAAATTAATAAATGTAGGAAGCGAGTGTATCTAACATATTTGGAGCAAATAATCCACGCCGGTAGATATTAATACTCTAGTTTTCGCTGGCCACCTAAAGCCCATAAATTGGCCCAGCCTATTAAAATAGTCAGACCATTCCCAAATGGAGGTGCATCAATCGGGGGAGTGTTCTAAACCGAAATCAAGGTGTAAATAGTCAGATCCAAATATTAATTGCATTTCATTGTTGATGATATTTTATATTCCTTTTGTTCCAGTTTCGAAATAAGCCTCATCTTTACATTTTGCACGAAAATTAAAAAAATACTCTAGTATAAAATGTATAGTGAATGGTTGAGGTTAGAGAGGGGTAAGAAAGAAAAAAGGTAAAGAAGAGATAGGAATGATAAAATATATATAGAGATTATAAATTTTGTCATTAAAAAAATAAAAAATTAATAACGAAAAAAAATAAAAAGATAAATGAAAATCTTATAATGAAATGGAGAAAGTATTCAAATCTCGTACAATTTCAAAGTCTCAACAATATATATTCTAGATGGAAGAGGATTCAATTAAAGGCCACTCATATGTAGATAAACAAAATGAGCTAGAGATGAATTCATTTTCAAGAACGCAATTTAATCACATTGACAATGTTCTTCACACTAGAATGAATGAACCCCGTTGAAGATCAACGCATTCCTAGCTTTCCATATTCGTCTGGAAACACATTGTCAAATCAAATTAAGCACCTTAATTATGTAATTATGTGTAAAAGTAGAGATAGTTGTTAATAAATGTGAAGTTTCAACTTGCCAAAAATAAAATGTAAAACTTTAAGTGAGACGTCTAAAATGATAAAACGTAAAACTTAGATATGGTGTGGAATTGATAACTTTGTATTTAACTAATAATGGGTCTAATGGGATATAGGTGATATTAACACTAGAGACTTTGAATCTTAGGTTTAAGTCTCACTAAGTATGTCATGATTTGATTCAATTTCATTTCAGACGTATATATGATATTTATTTAATTTTTTTTTTTTTTAAGTCTCGGGTATCCGATCCTATGAACAACTAAGATATTTATTTAATGATTTGAGTAATTGAAACATGTATTTCCAATTTATTGAAAAGAAAACAAGTTGAAAGAAGAAAATGAGTAGGTTTAAAATCTAATCATTCTATATATTTTCTTCTTATTATTATTTTTGATTTGAAGATAGATTCAATCATTCTTGGTGTAACTAATTAAGCCTCCCCCCACCAAGAAGAGGACTCAAAATGATCATAAATGAGTTGAATTCAATTATTTTGCGTGTATAAATATGGGCAGCAATAATTGTGCTATAATACTAGTAGTATAATATAATTATTTCAAATATCCGATCGACGAGGACCTACAAAGTTGCCCTAGCATGCCTAGTAAATTATTCAAGAATACTAAAACGGGGTGCAATTAATAATTTGAACATATTTTCAAATTCATACTAATATGATTAAAGTAAAAATTGAAACAACATCTTAGTGGCATTGGATCACGCCGCTATTCCCATTGCAAAAAATAATTATATGAAATATTTTGCATGCAATATCAGCTTAAATTATAAAAGACATTGAAAATTAATATTGTGGATCGAAATCGAATGAATTAGATTTTAAAAAAAAATGTAGGATAAGCAGAACAATTTACTAGCTCACACGTGTGTTACTAGTAACAAAAATGTATTTGCACGATTTTTATATGGAGATTCATTTGACCTAGATCCCCAATTTTTTATGTTCATTCATTAAATAAAAAAAATGTATTGTATATGCAATATTACATTCTTAAATTCTCAGGTAATGATTTTGTGTGGAGATGTGAGAGCTAATTTTTTAGAGTGTGTTTAATTAACTCCATATGCAATATATATTCTGTTTCGTGATATTTAGAGTGTGTTTAATTAACTCCATATGTTTTTTTTAGAGTTTATAAGATAATTTTTTAGAGATATACACAAGACATTTTATCTAATTTAGTTCAGGGATAAATTGTTAAAATGTTTAGACAAAATAAAATAATTAAACTTATAATGTGTAATTTAAGTGACGAATATCTTATTTTTTTTTTAAACAAAAAAGTACGAATTATTCTCTTAATGCTATGAAAAAACTTACAACTAATTGATAAAGTCTAGTATGCAATCGCGTGCATGTTGTGCACCCTAGTCCATGTGCATTTTTCAATTTTACTGACTTACACTTTTTGGTAAATGGTGTTGCACTTTTCAACTATTACTAAAAATATTATTATACAGTTTAATAATTGAAAAATGCAACACCATTTACCAAAAAGTGTAAGTTAGTAAACTGAAAAGTGCAACATGGACTAGGGTGCACAACATGCACTCGAGTCCATACAGACCAACCCCAACTAATTATTTCAGAAGCAAATAATTAAGATTTTATCTTTTAACTCTAATCAAATACTAGCTAGTATCAAACGGTACCGTTTCACTCTGTCTCTCTTTTTTTCTATTATCTATGACTAGGGGTGTAAATGAGTCGAGTAGTGCTGAGCTCGAAACTCGACTCGATTGTTATACTCGAACGGTCGAGCCTAAAATTTTAAAGATTGAGCTCGACTCAATAAGAAACTCGATAAAGTCGAGCTCGGCTCGACTCTACTCGATTACCTATATAATTTTCAAAATTAATTTTAAACCATATTTTTTTCTAAAATAAACTCGAGCTCGACTCGGCTTGACTCGATTACTCGTATATAAATATAATTTATATATTAATGGCAAAATAGTAAATATTGTTCAAGATCGATTAGGCTCGCGAGCCTTTCGAGGCGAGTATTTATGAGCTCGAACTCGGTAGCTACTCGAGTAGCTCGAAACTCAACTCGACTCGATTAACTTCGAGTCGATTTCGATCTTTTTCCAAGTCGAGCACGAGTAGCTCGCGAGTAGGCTCGACTTAGTTACACCCCTATCTATGACTATGAGACTAGAAATTAGCATGGAATGATGACAGGTCTTTTAACAATTAATATTTCCTTTTAATGAAATGTCAAATTAAAGATTAGATTTCATGCAGGGGCGGACCCAAAGCCATGCCAAGGGGGGCCTTGGCCCCCCCAACCCCACCCCACCTATCCTTTAAAAAAATAATATTTTTAATATTTAAAAAAAAATTAAGCAAAATTAGTAATTAATTATCATAATAAATCATTTTAGTTGTAAATTGATTGTAAAAATTGTTTTAAAATAAATTTTGTAGTGCACTTTTAATACTTATATATAAAATTAATTATTTTGTATGTATTTTAATTAAAAAATTCACCTAAAAATAATTATATTTTACATGTTTGAAACTATTATTGATAAAAATGAGGTAATTGGCCTTATATTTTTTTAAACATTCTTGCAATTAACTCATATAGTTATATTATATAAAGAACAAAAATTTAGACCCTTAAAAAAAGAATTGATGAAGAAAATATAATTGTAGTTTAATTTGTTAATTTCTTTAAATCTATATTACATTAAATAAAATTAATAAATAAAGTATTCGTTATTCAACAATTTTAGTATTTATTTTATCAATTATCAATAATAGACCCACAATGTAAAAACAATTTTTTTTTAACTCAACATCATCATTTCATATATATAATGATATATTTGAGAAGCTTGTAATTATATATCACTAATCTATTTTCGATGTAAATATTATTATTATATATATGTATTATAATTATATATATGTTAATAAAAAAAATTTGGCCCCCCCCCCCCCCCTAATATAGGATCCTGGGTCCGCCCCTGATTTCATGATTATTAATTTCACATGAAAAGGAAAAGCGATTTTACTATTCTAGACGGGAAAGCACATGTATTTTTTGGTCTAGAAAAGAGAATTACAACAGGAAAAAAATTGACCCAACAAAACTTTTTTAATCATTTCTATGAACGTAACCCTAGATTCTAGAACCCGATGAAAATATATATGAACTACGTGGAAAGTTAATGTATTTTTTACATAATTTTGTTTCAATCTTTCTGAGTTATAGGTTTTGTTTCTCTTTAATCATAATTATAACATCAAATTAATCTTCATTTCTTCCAAAACTTGCGCCAAATACTAATTTTGCACTGTGAAATTAGTCAAGTACGGTTGTAGGTAGGAGTCGTAGTACGTAGTATGATATGATTAGTATAAATTTAAGTTCGATATTTACTTGCACTCAATTGTATGATGTAATTGAGTCACAATTTTAACTAGCCATGTTCTAATTTAGTGAGTCAAACATTCAATTAAATAATTAAAAAAATATATTTAAATCACTTAAAATTTAATTGCATGTATGCATTCAATTGTATATAAAAAATTACTTAAATTTAATTGTACACCGATTAAATAAAATATAAAATGAAACATAAATATATTTATACAAGCAAGATATTATGTGTAAACATATAATTGAGCAGTGTCCGAACTAAAACTTCCAATTGCAGCTGGTTTTTTGGCAATTAAGGGCCCGTTTGGCTCAGCTTATAAGCTACTTAAAACAACTTATAAGTTGTTTAAAAGCTTATAAGTTGTGTAAATGTGTTTGGCAATTTTTTTTTTTAAACATCTTATAAGTTGTATAAATAAGCTACTTGAAGCTTATAAGCTCCAAAATAAAAAGTAGGACAACCCCAACTTATTTTTTAGAAACTTATAAGATATATAAAAATTACAAAAATATCCCTAATACTTTTAATTATTTACATGAATATTAATACAAAAAATAACAATTTCATTAATCATAATTTTTTTTATTTTCTCTCTCTTCTCTCTCTCTCCTCACGATCTCTCTCCCCCTTTTCTCCCTTCTCTGTCGCGATGCTTTTCTCTCAAAACCCTAATCCCCAATCGCACGGTCTCTCTCCACCCTAATCGAACGAGAGAATTGCAGAAGAAGATTTGCAGGAGAAGGTTTTGATAAAGACAAATAGCACGCTCTCAGTTCCTCTTCTCTTTTGATAAAGACAAATGATTGTGGCGTGTTTGGAGTGGAGCCACATTTGAATCTAGTAACTTCTTCTGGAAAAGTTGTCGCCTGGTCACGAATCGCTGTCAAGAAATCCCAAACCGACACAACTTGGTAATTTTTTTTTTTCATTTAATTTCCGTCGTAATTTGTTCTGAGAATCAAATTTGAGAGCTCTAATGATGTGCCAGTTGAACACAATTGGGAATGGGATGAATGGATTCTAATTTGAAGTTTCTACTTTAATTTTTTGTGGAGAATTGATTCGTTAACTGCCAATTTTACATTGTATTTAGGTTTAAAGTTGGAATATACACTACATACTGTATGTGTAGAGAATAAGAATGTGGATACTCTCCTTTGGGCTTTCAACGTACATCTTCTCTTTTATATATTATGTTGACTCTGTTGTGGAATATACACTAGATACTTTTAAAGTTGGAATATACACTACACACTCCTTGTATTTAGGTGTTTGCAAAAAATTATGGTTTTGAGAAAGTGATTTAATTAGTGATTGTGAGAAATTTTGATTAATAGAAGTGTTTGGGAAATTTGTCCAAGTAAAAGTTGAGTGTTTGGTAAAAGGTGAAATATTAGACAACAGAATCAGCTAGAAGCACTCCCTTTCCAGTTTTTAGAAGTAGAAGCATTCAATTTGAAAACACTCAAATTAGCTTTTGCAAAGCAGAAGCTGATTAAATAATCAGCTTTAAGCAGTTGAAAACGCCCCCTTTGTATATAGTGCAGTAATACAGTCATGAATGCATGGACTTGGTATATAGATAAATTCTAATGTAAACATAAGTAGGCTATTTTTCATCCTTTACTTTTCATTTTTGGATTTTCTGAAATATGATATTGATGTTAGTTGTCTTCCACTGTTTCTCTGTTTTTTTTTAATGGGTCTTCTTTGCATACCAAAATGGGTTGGCTTTTGATTAGTCAAATTCTGAGTTTAAGAAAGACAACTTTGCGCTTTATATAAGTAACATCTATCACCTTCTTCAATCTTGTAAACAAATCTTACATGGAAATGTGAAATTTGCGCTTTATATAAGTAACATCTATCACCTTCTTCAATCTTGTAAACAAATCTTACATGGAAATGTGAAATTGCAAGGCTTATGGTTTCTACTTCCTATGGTGTTTACTTATGATGTTCTTTTCTATGCAGAATATCTTTAGCTGCTGCCATTTTTGTGGAGTTTCTGATTTTTTCGTTCTGAGAACAATGGCTGATGGTTTTCTGTGGATTTCACCCTTAAAGAGCTGGCACCTGTGAAGTGTAAGTTGATATGTTGCTCAAAATTGATTTGCTGAATTGAATCTCCCATCACTGATTCTTTTGTAAACTTCTTTTCCTGATATATTAAACGAAAAACCATTTGGAAGGTAATGCCTCATGCAGTAACACACTTCTTTATAATTGGAACAACTTTTAGTTGAACCATCTGAACATTTACTAAATAAAATATCATCTGTTGCCTTTTCTGTAAGAAGCTTCATTGTTAAACACCACTAATAATATGTATGTGTATGTTTGTGTGTATTTGTATATAATAAGTATTGTCTTGTGCCATAAATGTGGGGGAAAAATAAAACAAATGTGCTGCATATTGGGGGAATGGGGGCAGAACTGCAGGGGAAGAAGTTTAAACACTCAAGAGTATAGTTTCTTTAATAATCCCTTTTTATTTATTTTATTCATTTATTTATGCTTCTGTTAGTTTTTGCTGAAAGAGTTTGATTCTTCTCTAGCTTAGTATTAGATCTGTTGTTTTCAGTTATCCAGATTGTTTGATTAGTTATTGTTGTGTGAAATTTGCTTTTAAGCTTCATCTTTAGTGTTCTTTTTGGTGTAGTACTAGTCCTTCAATCAACATTCTTTTATCATTCAAGACTTCAGGATTTTTGCAACTTATTTGCCAGAATTGCTGCTATAGCTGTTTTTAGAATTCTTGATGTCAATTTAAAGCTAAGTAACAAATTGCAGAACATTATTTATCCCCAATTTATTGGTCATTTAGTTATGCTGTAATAAAATTTTGATTTTTTGGTAATGGAAGCAATCTTGAACAAGTCTAGCATGTTGAATTTTCAGAAAATACAGGCATGAATGATACTATAGTAGATTACAGAAGTTGATCAATCTATCTTTTAAATTTGCAGTAGGCCCTTTTATGCTTTTAGGTTAATTTGATAAAGACAAGACAGTAGGCTGGAAAATTATTGCTCTAAAGCATGCTTTAAACCATCAAGTGCTAGAAGAATAAGGCACTTTAATATAATCATTTCATTTGGATGGCCTTGTGGGTGGATTGATTAATATTCTCTTCGTTTTCGTTTCAGTTTTCGTGTACGATAGGAACCAGATGAACGTTCTTGAGGTGAACAAGACCGATTATGAGAATTGCATCTCTGATCATCCTCTTCACAATTGGACTACTGGGGCTGGACGGGACGTTGTTCCTCTCAACGTCACTAAAACTTATTTAATACTTCAGGGGATTAATAGGTGAATTTGATTAATAGGTGATGGTAATTATTATTTAGTATTTGAAGAATTTTGTTTAACAAAGTTTATGTGCTTGCGCGTTGTAAATTTTTTTTTTGTTGAATTTAATATATTTTTAGCACTATTTTAATCAAAGTAAATAGTTTTTGTTTTTTTTTTAATTATTATTTTGGTTTAGATAAAATAAAAAAATCAAATTTGAATTTATTGAATTTATATTTTAAGATTTTGTTAAGTAGTAACAAAAAAAATCCAAATTTAAAAAATTAAAAGATTAGATTTTAAATTGTTTAGTAGTATTTATTAAAAAAAAACAAGAATGATAATAAATTCAAAAAAAGTTGCATTAACAAATTTTGTTTAAAAAAAAAGACTATTTGCATTTTTCGAGAAAAGAAAAAATGAAAAGACTATCTAAAATTATTGCGTTAACAAAGATTTTGTTTAAAAAAAATTGCATTAACAAAAACATGGAGTAAACATGTCTTTTTTGGTAATTACAATACTAAAAATAGCTTATAATGCCAAACACATCATCATCTTATAAGATTGTATAAAAACTTATAAGTTCCATTAGCCAAACACTTTTATAACTTATAAGCTACTTAAAAATTACATCTTATAAGTTGTTTTAAAAGCTTATAAGATGTTATAGCTTATAAGCAATTTAAAATAAGTTGAGCCAAACACCCTCTAAGTTTGCCCACTTTCAAGGTTAGTACAATATCTGGATAGAGTCTGATTTTTCGTTAGCAGTGCGCTCTTTGGGAGGACGAACTTCTCTCATTATATGGCAACTGCAGGGGTTGTGGGGCGCTACTTGGCCGATGACCAACATGATGTCCATTCGATAAACACACGTCTATAGAGAGGAGAATTAGGCAATAGATGCACTTGTAAAGTTCGGAACTTCAATTGTATGGTGGGGCCAATACCCGAATTTCATTGTTCCTTTCCTTTATAATGATATGAACAAAAAATATTCCAGATTTACTTATTTGCACTTTTGGAGGGGCATGCCTTTTTCTTTGACCCGAGTTTTGTCTCTATGGAGGAATTTTCCAAGATTTTAATGACACTTCGACATCTGATTCAGCTATGACTTTCAATTAACTTCCTTTTTCTTTTTTCCTTTAATAAAATCATTATTTGTCAAATTAAGAAATGTTATTATGAGAGACATATACATGTTAATATCAACATTTATTAATAGTTTTAAATCGTCTTCCCAAAGTTAATCTAAACATGTTATCCTCATTCCCAGTCCAAAGTTCGACTCTTTGGTTGCTTATGTTACCCTTGGCTCCGCTCATATAAGATCCACACCATGTGCCTTCATTAGGTACTCTCTCACCCAAAGCGCTTATCTCTGCCTCGATCCGACCACTCACAAAATCTACACCTCTCGTCATGTTCAATTAGTTGAACATGCCTTTTCCTTTGCCACCCCAAAACCTGATACACCCACTGATCTGGTAAATACATTCGATATGTTACACCCGCCGATCTGATTATAAGTACATTCATACTCGTCCTACCACCCATAACGACCCCACTCCACCTCCATTCCCACCCGTGCCGCCAACTGCTCCTCTACGGCCTCCTGCACTATCTGCAATACTCCAGACCCTGCCTAGATCGAGTATGGTCACTCGATCCCAAAACAAGATCTTTAAACCTAATAGAAGGTATTGTCTCACATCATCAATTTCCATTGAGACTGGACCAAGTTGTGTTACACAGGTCTTGAAAGGTGAAAGGTGGAGGGAGGTTATGTCCTCTGAATTTGATGTTCTTCTCAAGAATGGAACTTGGGATTTGGTCCCTCTTGATGAGTCTCAAAATATTGTTGGCTTTAAATGGGTCTTTTGCATCAAACGTAAACTAGATGGATCCTTAGACAAATTTAAAGCTCGTCTCGTGGAAAAATGATTTCATCAACGTCCGGGTGTTGATTACTCAGAAACTTTCAGTCCAGTATAGTTAAACATGCAATTGTTAGGGTTATTCTCAGTATTGTTGTTATTCGAAACTAGCCTCTCCAACAGTTTGATGTGAATAACATTTTTCTTCATGGTACCTTAATTACCAGATAAGGTTTACATGGCAAAACCCCCCTGGTTTTTTTTATAAAACATTCTCGTTCTATGTTTGTAAATTTCATAAATCTATTTATGGCTTAAAATAGGCACATCGTACCTGGTACTATGCTCTTAGGACATTCTTGGAAGGAATTGAATTTATTCACACAAAGTGTGATGAGTCTCTATTTGTGTACAATAAATATGGTATTACTGCATATTTCCTAAGGTATGCTGATGATCTCATTCTCACAAGAAATAATGTTCCCTTTCTCACTCGAGTGGCTAAGGATCTTGGTACCAAATTCTCTGTCAAAGATTTGGGCCCACTTTCCTATTTTTTACTAATTGAAGTTCTTCGGACCAACAAGTCATGCTTTCTTTCTCAACGGAAGTATATTGTTGATCTTCTAACCCGGCATAACATAATCACTTCCAAACCAGTTCATACTTTTTTATCCACCTCGACTCGCTTCATTCTCGATGATGGGACGCCCTATGCCGATTCCGCTGAGTATCGTTAGGTACTTGGTAGTCTTCAATATCTTCAACTCACCAGACTTGATATTGCATTTGTTGTTCATAAGTTGTCTTAGTTTATGCATTCCCCTACCACTACTCATTGGGGGCAGTCAAACGCCTCCTTCGATACTTAAATGGAACCAGAGATAACTTTGAGACCTAACTCGTCTACTATCCTACATTGTTTCACTGATGTTGATTGGACCCGTAACAGTGATGATCATATTTCTACAAGTGATTATGTTGTGTTTCTTGGTGCTAATCCCATTCCATGGTCCTCCAAGAAACAAAAACCAGTTGCCCGTTCCTCAACAGATGTTGAGTATTGTGTCATTACCTCTGCTGCCTCTGAAATTCAATTGTTGAAGTCCTTACTTCATGAGTTATGTTACCCGGTTCCGGATCTCCCAATTATCTACTGTGACAATATTGGAGCTACATATATTTACCCAAATCATGTCTTTCACTCTCGAATGAAGCACATTGCGATTGATTTTCATTTTGTTCGAGACCTGATTAAGACGTCCCAACTTAGAGTCTCTCACGTTTCGTTTGCGGACCAATTTGATGATGCTCTTACCAAGTCCCTTCCTCGTACTCGGTTGCAACTACTAGTGACTAAGATTGGACTCTCGATCCTATGGCGCTCCTCCTTGAGGGGGCGTATTATAAATAATATCAATAAAATATTTATTAGTATTATATTTATCTTTATCTCTAATATTTAATGTATCCATAAATATGGTTTACATCTATATATACCCCCTTGTAATAAAATTATTATTTTCATAATCTCTCTATGGTAAGCACTAGGTAAACTATGTAAATTTTTCTAGAATGTTGTTGTATCATTTGATTTATTTGTTGTAAGTTGCAACATAAGAATATATATAGTGGAAATTCACCCCTCACCGTCCTATGCATGGTGAAATAAATCTAATTCTCATGTAATCTTATTTTGTATTTAATTTCACGTACTGTCTAATTAATTGACAGCGATTTATCAAAATATCACATGTGAATTGATGTCAAAAGATTGCACATTTCAATCTTACAAGTCAGTCTTGAGGTTTGGCATCAGATCTAGTACATGATTTAAATAAAATTAATAATTTGGAAGTAGTAAACATAGTCAAATAAATAATTCAAACCAGTATTTAACAGCAGTCATTATCAAACAAAAAGAATATTAGCTAGGCAGTCAAAGGGAGACAAATATTCAGGGAATGTTTCTGGTCCCACTAAATGTCACGTACAAAACCAACCTAAGAAGTTTTTACAACAATTTATACAAAAAATAAAATTAATCATCAATATTCAGAGATAGTGCTGCTCATAATTCATAAATAAACGCATAATTGTCTAACATGTTCATATATGCATGTCAACATAATTATTATAAAACCCTAAAAATGTTAAATAGCAAAGGAAACACAAATGGTAATTCGTATCCTTGAATCATTGAGTGCAATCATTGTATGTTAGTTGAGTGTTAATGATGTTGGAGTATATATATATATATATATTCTTCTAGTGGAGTAACCTTTATTTTCTTTGAAATCAATTTAAAAGAATTTAGCTAGCTCCCTTAGTCTATTCTTAATAAGATTGAACTTCTATTATAAAAAATACAATATGCACTATTTTAAAAATATTTGTATTTTTTTTTTAACTGTGTTTAGCATACACAGTTAACAATACCATTTGATATATTCAAAGTGACACTTCATATACTAATTCAGATTTCAATTTTTTTTTCTTGAACCTCCATAATTTACAAAATGAATTAAATCTTGTTAAAAGAATTGAAAATGAAAAGTGAAGGTGTGTTTGGAGGTAAAGATGATGAATAAAAGAGGTGGAATCTAAATGATTATATGTTGAAGTGTGCTTTAAACAGACAAGAAACAGAGAAGTATTATTTACTTTACTAGCAAAAGAAAATGAATTAATAAAACCAGTAAATAGTAGGAGTAGTAAATACTACAATGGGGCTTTTTCTTTAATTTTGTTCTTATTGTCTCTCCATTCAACACAATAAAGTCTCCAAAAATCTTTTCAAAAAGAGTATATGTAACTCACATCATATGGAACAACGTACCAATCAAATCAGATTGAGTTTTAACAATTTAATCTTTTCATGTTCAGCTTTTAAAATTTATTAACATGATTTTTTTTTCTTACTTTTTACAAATTAAATGGTCTTTTCAAAAATAACAATTACAGTATATCTTAAAGTATTAAAAAACTTAAAAATTTGATTTAATTCAGAATACTGGTGTAAATTGACGGAAAATCAACATTGTTGTAACAATACAAACTTTTTTTTATATAATTTGGAAGAATTTATGAATTATTATTATAATAATTCTTCTGTTACCATTACCAATTTTGGTGCTAGCATCGAGAGTTTCTAATTTTTATCATTAATATCTCTCTAAATTTTATGTTTTCTATTGTTTTTTACTTTTTTTTTTTTTTTTTCTATCTCTTAAAAAAATTAAATTGAAAGCTTTTTTTATAGAGAGGTATAGAATACTCCCTCCATTTTTTATTAAATGTCATTCTAACAATTTTCAACAAATTAAGATAATAATTTATGAACCATTTTACCCTTCATTAATGTTAAATGATTTTGAAAAGAATCACAATATTTTGGAAAGCAATTAATTGGCTGGAGTGGACAATTTAATTTTAAATTACGACTAAAAAAAGAAAAAGTCTAAATCAAGGTAAAGAAAATTGAGGGATTATAATGTGTAAGGGTAAAATTGTGAAAAAAGTAGAATGACATTTATTTTAAAAATATTAAAAAAAGGCAAAGTGACATTTATTAAAAAATGGAGGGATTATATGATACGGAGTATTATGGTGTATATTAATAAATAAAAATACTCCTGGGTAAAATATTTTACATTGGAATGTGCAAGTCCAATGAGAAATACACATTTTTGGGCTTCATTTAGATTCTTGAATTCCCTATTTTGCCCCGCCCCATGCAATAAAAACAACTTTCTCCTTGTTACAAAACGACCACGCCCGTTTTTGGCTGCAATCATTTGGTTTAATTTCTCATAATTCTCCTCATTCACACCTCTTTTATTTATTTCTTTTTGTCTCCTCTTTCACCCTTGTTTCTCTAAATAAAAGTTAAAAAAATCTGTATGCTTATTATTTACTTGAAATGAGTGCACTTTATTCTTTATCAAATTAATTAAAAATGTTTCTCAAGAATTAAGAATTTACAAATCACTTGAAATGTGTGCATGTTAGTCATTATTAAATAAATAGTAAAATATGTTAAAACTTCAAAAACGAAAATGTGTATGAATAAATTAGTTACTCATTCTACATTACTGTATGAGTTTCCCTTTCAATAGTTAAGCACATCTAACATTATTTTTTGTGTCACACCCTTAATTCATTTTTATCTATATATAATAAATTAGTTCAACCACAATAATACTCCTTCTTTCCATCAAATGGCTTGCAAGAGGTTTATAGATACAAACTTGTCATACAAAATTTCATTAAGTTTACACTAAATTCAATTAATTTTTCTATTTTATTTATAAAAGTTTATAAAATTACAATTCAATTCATTCATTGCACATACTTCTTAGTTTATGAGTAAAAAATCAGGTGCAAACAATTGTGGAACGGACGGACGGAAGGATTACTAATTTTCTTATACCAACATATATGATGTTTATTGTAAGGGGGTGTTTGCAAACTCTATAAACAGCTTAAAAGCACTTCTGAAAAGTAAAAGCTGTGAGAGGGCAGCTTTAAAAAAAGTGATTTTGGAAGCTGTTTGTAGTGTTTAAAAACACCCCCTAAGTGTTGTAGTAATTAGAGAAGCAGACTAGCAGAGTCGTGCGGGCAGGTCTCTCACGCTTATGGATTATTAAAATACTCCATATTTATTAGAAAATTAAGTTTAATTAATGAAATTTGTGTAGTAGAGGACAAGAGATTGATTCAGTAATTAATGAAGAAACATGTGGGATTTGTGAAAAGACGGGGTTTGAACCTCTAAAAAAGCGCGTTTACGCTCTTTCCAAAATCGCTCTTCTCTCTATTATTATTCCCTTCACTTTCACTCCCCCAAAGGCCACCCTATCCCCCTACTATACTAGTATAAATATAGCTTCACACATATTGCATTCATACTAGTTTTACTTCAATTGCAATTGCACACTAACAAAACACAGAGAGAAGGGAAATGGATTCCTCCGACAAGGTTGTTGAGACTGTTATAGCCGGAAACTATGTAGAAATGGAAACTGAAGGCAAACCAAGAGACATTAAGTCCAAGATTTCAAACTTCTTCTGGCATGGTGGCTCTGCTTATGATGCCTGGTTCAGCTGTTCTTCCAACCAGGTTTTTATCTGATTTCTTTTTCTCTCTGTTTTTTTTTTTCATGTGAATTAATGTGGGATAATATTGATGATGCAGGTGGCACAAGTGCTCCTAACGCTGCCATACTCATTTTCGCAGCTGGGAATGATGTCTGGGATAATGTTTCAGCTCTTGTATGGAATTCTGGGGAGTTGGACTGCTTATCTCATTAGCACTCTCTATGTGGAGTACAGAACCAGAAAGGAGAGAGAGAAAGTTGATTTCAGGAACCACGTTATTCAGGTTTATTTCATTTTCATTTTTATTTCAAAAGACAAAAGACATTCACATGGTTCAATTTAATTAATTACAATACAACGTGGTGGTGCAGTGGTTTGAAGTTCTTGATGGGCTACTTGGAAAACACTGGAGGAACGTGGGTTTGGCGTTTAACTGCACATTTCTCATGTTTGGATCTGTCATTCAACTCATTGCTTGTGCTAGGTACTAACATTAATCAACAATATTTATTTTGTTACATACCTTACATAAATAATTAAAATGTAGTATAATGTTGCTGCAGCAATATATATTACATAAATGACAATTTGGACAAAAGAACATGGACTTATATCTTCGGAGCATGCTGTGCAACCACTGTCTTCATTCCCTCTTTCCACAACTACAGAATTTGGTCTTTCCTTGGCCTCATTATGACCACTTATACTGCTTGGTACCTCACTGCTGCCTCCCTTCTTCACGGACAGGTATATGAACTATGTTTACCATTAATCATGTGTCCAACACCCACATTTTAATTAAGACATTAGGCAGCCAAAAAAATTAATGATCCAAAATATATGTTGTTACATTGTGTCCTATTGATATAGTATAAATAATTGAGAAAATGAGCATTCGAATTATTGAACAACGAATACTTTATTTATTTATTTTATAGGTCTGCCCCTACTTATAAGTGATGTTATAAAAACGGTTTATATAAATAATATTTTGTCGTAAATTTGTGTATATTAACAGGTTGAGGGTGTGAAGCACTCGGGTCCAACGAAAATGGTATTATATTTCACAGGGGCCACAAACATTCTATACACATTTGGGGGACATGCTGTTACAGTGTAAGACATCCTTCCCTTATAATACTAATATTTCAAATGTATTTTTGTTTACAAGGGTAAAACAGGGAATTCCCCTGGGGGGATAGATAGATTCTTACATCTTTATTATTCATTCATTTTACCTGAGTCGTCCGTGCAATCCTGCTATTCTACCTCTTTAGTTGTATGAACTGTCATTTTCTTACAACTTTTGCTAGTTTTCCAACAGTACCCTTCCTTAGGCGTGCTACTACAGAATTAAAAAGTCGCACTTTCTTGGGAACCCGCTTTTCCCTTTTTACATATATGGAAAAAAGCCACCACGCTTTTTCCAATCACTTTTGCAGTCCCCCCTGCTGTGATGAGAATCTGATATCATTGAATTCTTTTCATATCCCTTTATTTTCATTCAATTTTCTATACACCTACTTTCACTTTTATGTACAAATTTGTGTCGAAACTAATTACTTTAATAAAATACTCATTAATTGTGCAGCTCGTTTTTGTCAGACTTAACTAGTTTATTGATTCAAGAATTGCATCTTAGTGTCCATTATAACTCAAATAAAAAAAATTGCCTACATCTTATATATATTTAGCTAGATACAATGTTACACATGAGCATTTGTGTACTATAGAGTTCGTTTATATAATAACATCCTAGTGATCCAAAATCAATGAAAATTTCCCTTTTGTTTACCATTTCCCAACAAGTAATAGTAGTTGGAGTATGATGCAAATAGACAATTTTTTGGTCTATGCCTCATGGATATACATACAGTTTCATGTATAATTTGGTTAGTTGTGAAGCAATAAAGTCAATGAAGTTTGAAATGTGATTTGATTAGACAATATATATCGTGTGTGTTGTCAAAAGAGTTGCAATGAATGCTGAAAAGCAGCAGCTATGTTATGTTATGTATATAGATTTGAAGTTATGACTGAAAATGTTATACTAATGTGTTGTGCAGAGAGATCATGCACGCGATGTGGAAGCCACAAAAATTCAAGTCCATATATTTATTAGCCACCCTATATGTCTTGACCCTCACCCTCCCATCTGCAGCAGCTGTCTATTGGGCCTTTGGAGATTTACTTCTCAATCACTCCAATGCCTTTTCACTCCTCCCTAAATCACCCTTCAGGGACATGGCTGTCATTTTAATGCTCATCCACCAGGCATGACTTGACTAATAAAATTCTATTAAATTATTAAGTGTGCATCGAAATTTCCCCCTTTTTAACGATGACAACATAATGCAGTTCATAACATTTGGATTTGCGTGCACACCGTTGTATTTCGTTTGGGAGAAGGCGATCGGGATGCACGAATGCAAGAGCATGTGCAAGAGGGCAGCAGCTAGGTTGCCGGTGGTGGTTCCTATTTGGTTCTTGGCTATTGTCTTCCCGTTTTTCGGCCCCATTAACTCGACCGTTGGATCGCTTCTTGTTAGTTTCACCGTCTACATCATCCCATCTTTGGCTCACATTTTCACCTTCAGATCAGCTGCTGCAAGAGAGGTACCTATTATCTTGATTAAAGTCTATGGTATTCTGCTGCATTGTGATGGAACATGGAGAATTTATTCTAATTAACAGCCCATCAATTAAATTTCCTGATAGAAGTACTTGGTTATAAAAATTGGGGGGGTTCATCAAGATAACAGTGACTTGTGAGGCAAAAGTTTGTGTACTTAATTTGCTTTATTCATGAGGAATATGGTTAAAAGGTAGGTGGAGCAGGACAAGATTCCTTATGCTGGCATTGCAGAGTAATATTCTTCATGCTATGATGCTTCTTCACATTCATGTATTATGTAACAAGAATAGCACATATTGTTTGATATTTCTATCCTAGTTTAAAATTTAAGTTTTAGAACTTAAGTACTAATCTGATAAAAATGTGTTTTTTAATTGCAGAATGCAGTAGAGCAGCCTTCAAAGTACTTTGGAAGGTGGGTGGGGACATATGTGATCAACATATTTGTGGTGGTATGGGTTCTAATTGTTGGGTTTGGGTTCGGTGGATGGGCCAGTATGACCAACTTCATCCACCAAATTGACACTTTTGGGCTTTTCACCAAGTGCTACCAATGCCCACCCCAGCTGCCGCCCGTCTCGGCCAACACCACCGCCTACGCCCCGTTTCCACCTCCCACAGCCAACGCCACTCATCACATTCATCACTGAGGAAACAAACATAAATTTTGGTGCCACTTTGTTTCAAGAAAATGTTGTTTAGATTAGGGCTAGCTTCTTGCATTTGAATAAAATCCATTAACTCAAAAAAAGACCAAATCTTTTATTATTAGTAGCAGATGCACTCTTGTTCTTGCTAATCTCAATAGCTTAAAGCATTATTTCCAGTTATGTTAACAGTTCATCAACTATAATATAGATATCTGCATAAAAATCTAGGTATATAATTATATATACCAACATCAATCCAAGAGACAACAAAAGAAACAGACAGGATTCATCTTAGAATAATGAATTCAATTCAACACAGACATCTTCAAAACTACTAATGATGTAGAATTTCCAAGATCAATAAGTACGAAAAAGAATCAAAACAGTAAACTGCACAATGGAAAATATAAAAAAGCCTCACTTGGTTAATTCATAAATGACCACCAGCCAACATACATGTATACTTTCTGGGACAAAAATAAGACACCAAACCAACATAACCATTCAATTCAAATACTAAAACCCAAACAAAAGATCTGACCAGAAAGGCCAATCTTAAACCAGAACAAACATCATTTTAATTTAAAATATTGTTTCCTCAAGGAAAACCTAAGTAGCAAAAATAACATAACCCAGACTCGATAAAAGGACCGATAGATCAACGGTTTGCGTTGGGGCATTCGCGAGCAAAATGCCCTTCCTCGCCGCATCCATAACATCCACCACCACCGCCGCCTCCGCGACCTCCTCCTCCTCCGTAGCGATCTCCACCGCCTCCACCGCCGTTCTGAGTGCACTCCCTGGCCATATGTCCAGATTCACCGCACTTGAAACAGCCGTTGCCGCCACCGCCACCACCACCATATCCGCCGCCGCCTCCGTAACCACCTCCTCCTCCGTAACCACCGCCGCCTCGGCCGCCATAACCTCCGCCTCCGTAGCCGCCTCCGCCACGGCCTCCACCGTTGTAGCCGCCTCCACCTCGGCCTCCTCCACCGCCTCCGCCGTAAGATCCGCGGGTGCTTCCCTGCACTGATGCGCCATCAGGTCCGGTGACGTTAGCTGCTTTAGCGCGACCGTCGTTTCCGTACTCGACAGAGTACTCGACCGCCTCGCCGTCGCCAAGGCTGCGGAATCCGTCAGTTTTGATCGCCGATTGGTGTACAAACAGCTCCTCGGTTCCATCATCAGGGGTAATGAACCCAAATCCCTTCTGATCGTTGAACCATTTCACCGTCCCCTTTTTCAGATCACCCTCGGCCATTGTTACAGAAACCCTAGATTTTTCTGCCGCTCGATAATACCCCTCTCACTCTGTGTGCGCGATATTTATATAGATGCTTGACTATATATACAATAGTCAGATGGTGCCACGTCATCGGACTTGATATTGGGAATCAAATGCTTGAAAATGTCGAGGTGGGGTCCGGGATTTTTTATTTAATTCTTTATTCTTAAAAAATTATATACTCCAATTTGTGATTAATAAATTTGGACTAGATTTTATTCGGGGTAGGTTATATTTAATTCCTTTTTTAGGTAGGCCAAGAAATTTATTCAGAAAATAAAATTTATAATTTTTTACCATAACTCCTTTTGGGCTGGATTTTATTAAAAAAATCAACGGCTGGTGATTGATGATTTATTTTACCTTACCATACCATAGCTATTATACTCTTTGACCTAATCATAATTATATTAACATAATTAGATAAATTCTTAATTCTTAGTCAATTTTAAAAAATAAATTAAGAATAACATGCAATTTATAGAACAAGCAAATTATCATTACACTGTCAATTACGCAATGATACAATTATACATGTTTTTTTTTTTTTTTTGAATTACATTAAATACTCATCCATTTTCCCCTCCCCATTACTCGAACCCAGGATACAATCATACATGTGATCGATCTTTAAATTAAAATTTGTCTTTTAATTTTAACTTTAAAAACTAAATGTTAATGAAAATATATATAAATATAATTGAAATACTATTGCTTAATATTTACAAAAGAATATATTCCACAATTTTAGAGTATTATTCCACAAATATGTTGCCCCTCGATGTAGAACTTGATTGGGAAATTTTTTTATTCGAAACAAAAAGTGAGCAGTCTCCTCTTTGGTTAAAAATAAAAACATATATTATTAGGTTAAAATTATTGTATATTCATGTACATATAGATTATATATCTAACATTTTATAGAAACATGTATGAGATGGTCTCAATACATATTATAAAAATTTATAGAAACATGGATGAGATGGTCTCAATACATATTATAAAATTCTATCATAATATTAGGGGTATGTTTCTCTTTAATTATAGCATAATTAGATTGAAACTTCATAAATTAACGGGTCATATATAATACTCCCTCCATCTTTGAATAAGTGTCACTTTAGCATTTTTCAACAAATTAAGATTATAAAATGTGGTCCATATTACCCTTAATTAATTATAGCTAATTTTGATATAGAAGTTTTGTTTGATAAAGAATGTGGTCAAGAATGTAGCTATTATTCATAAACCAAATTAATTTTGGTATAAACAATGTTTATGCAATTTATTTATGAACAATATATATGGTAAATGAATAAGGGCAAAATAGTCAAAATTAAAGAAAAAAACTCAGAATGACACTTATTTTAAAATTAGTTAAAAAGTTAAAGTGACACTTATTAAAAAACGGAGGGAATAATAAATATATCTTGTTTAATGTAGTAGACCGTTTCAGATGAGTTTTTTATTTTATAAAAAAATTATAGATGATATTTCAACATTTATTATGGATGACGATGAATTGAATATAGATAGAATAATACATTTTTTCGTTCTTATCCCTATTTATTTTTAATCCTCATCCACTTAATCTATTTTCTCATCCATGTTTCATATTTTATAGGTATATGAACACACATATTAAGAAAGTATAATAATGAGTAGGATTTTAAAAAATATTTTTATAAATTTTTATGTATAAAGTAAATATGAGTTAGACGTGTGTAGACTTGAGTGTATATATACACTTGAGTCCATATTCTAAATGGGTCAGAAGCAAATTATAAGTTAAAAACTCGAATCTGAGGTCAAGGGTTCAAATCTCTCGCTTCTATCTTTTTGCACTTATTTTTCTACGGGTGATAATATTGTGTTCCACTTTTTTGGTAATATTGTGTTGCATTTTTCAGCTACAATTCATTGCAATTTTCATTAATAGTATGTAGTCGTTTTTATCAAATTGTTCGATTAAATAAAAAAAGACAAAAATAAAATAATGACTTTGCCCTTATTTTCCTTTTTTCAATAAAATATAATATTGTGTTACATTTTCAACTACAATTCATAGCAATTTTCATTAATAGTATGTGGGAGTTGGAGCAGATGGAAGCTGCTGAAATCGATAGTGTATTTGCCCTTCACTCTAATGACTAACTCTCAGAGTTTGTTATTAGAAAGCTTGGATAGCTTTCGAAATCACAAGTTCCAGAGACTGTTGAGGAACAGAAGGACAACAACGACGATGGACCCGAGTTCGAAGTTGAAAAATACACAACCTACGATGAAGATCTTACACAAGATCAAGTCGGAGGGAAAGCTGGTGGAGGACCAGCTGACCTCGCAACTGATTTAGGTGGGAGTTCACCTAAACAGTCTGGCAATGATGTTGAAAAATCAGCAGAGCTAGAGACTGAAGCTGTGTAAACAGCTGATGTCCTTGCCAAAGATGAGTCCTTAGACTCAGAGGCATTGGTACTACAAGTTGTATACGATCAGGTGATGGAAACGATCGCAGCATCAGCTGATGTACCGTCCAATGTTCAAGTTGATCAACTACAAGAAATTGTAGTAGCTGAATCTTCACAGCCCCCGGTCTTAGAGATTTAGGGATCTCAGAGCCTTGAACAACCAGCTCCTAGAGCTGGGGAGAAGTTAGTTGTTGAAGAAGGAGATGATCTTATCATCTTAAATGTAAGTGATACTGAGAGACATAATGCACTCTTCATTAGACGAAGTGCTAAAGAGAAGAGAGTTGAACTTCAAGAAGCTCTAAATGAATTGACTGGCATTCAAACAATCACTCTTGCACCGGCAGGCCCTTCTAGCCCTGTTATGTCAGACGATGAAGAAGAAACAAGAAGAGCCCTGTACGAGCTTAAAGTTCAAGATGATGAAATAGGTTTCCCTATTATTACTCAACTCATAGAAGATCTGTCCAAGAAAGTGTTCGAGGAAGTAACTCCTATTATCAAAGATTCCAACCGACGCAATAAAGAAACAGTTGAGTCCTCGAATAGGATAATCTATGATGCCATTCACACCAATATAAAGATCTCACCAATGCCCTCTTATCCAAGATGGATGCTTTCATCCAGAAGAATGCTGAATGCATCGTTAAAGCTCTTACAACTTTGGATCATGAGAGCAGAAATGAATTGATGAAGCAGATGGATGATAACAAAGAAGAGAAGTTGAAGAGAAGTCAGTTATGAGAGAATGCATCAACTGAACATCTTCTCTCCAAATTTGCTGAATTTGAGAAGATAGATGCTGCTCAAAGAGAAGACCTGCTCAAACAGCTAGACTGGTCGAAGGAACTTAACCTCGAGATTGAAACCGAAAATGAGAAGCTGGAGATGTCTCAGAATCAACTTTCTCTACTTGTCAAGTAGCTGACTGATAAGTTGGACTTCTTACCTGATGTTCCGCACGTTGAAAAGATAACATCAGAAGTTGTTGCATCAACTACTGAGAAACTTAAGAGAACCGCAACTGCCGTTCTAAACAATTTTACTTCTGTTATGCAAGATCAAATGAAAGAACTTACTCAAGCGCTCACTTTCCTTATTGATGGCGCCAAAAAGGGGGAAGAAGAGGTCATAGCTAAGTTATCAGATGAAGTGAAGAAAGCAGTTGAAGCTCAAGTTGATCTGGCCAGGAGATTGGCAGTATCAGAAGAGCAACTGAAAGCTCAGACTGAATAGATGAAGACTCTCACTATTCAAGGGGGAATTGCACCAATTCCCTTAACAATACATCATTTGTCCCCTGAAAACTTGGCAAAGGTTGAAGAGTCTGTGATTGTCAAGAATCCTGCTAAAGAAAAGCAACCTGCCCTCGCACTTGCACTTCCTTCTACTCAACCAAAAGAAGACCTTGAAGACAATGTTCATATTACTTCTAAGGAATAAGACCATATCAGAACAGGAACAACGTCAGAAGGAGCTGAAAAGGAAGCAAGCTGCTACATTGGATTCAACCTTTAAAAGAAGAAAAACTCTGAAGAAGGAGTAGAAGAAGGCAGATCCAACACCAGAAGAAGGAATTGAAGACGATGTCGAAGATGAAGAACCTCTTCCAGAGCTCACTGATAAGCAAATTGACGAGTTCATCGACCTAGATCATAATCTCAGATGGCTAAATTTGAAGAAGCAATGGCAGATAATCTATTATATGGCTTTCCATTGGGGAAATCTGGATAGAGAGATATCATTCCAATACTTTGAAGTATTTATGGCAGAGAAGAATAAAGAGTTTTACAAGATCATTATCCAAGCAGCTGTGGATAATAATATCAACATCATCCTGCCAGAATACCCCTGCTAGAGAGCACCTGAGACGACATCTGGCAAACTTGACTTGAGAGAAGTCAAGCTTCTGATCATGAACATTGGGATGAAAGAAAAGATATTCGACAAGGAAAGCACAAGAGAACTCAAGAAGAGAGTATGTCGTGCTTATCAACTCTGATCTGATGAAGACTTATTATATTAGTTATTTACTTGTATTTGTAACAACTTTTCACATCTGATTTTAATACACGTACTTATCTTTTTAGCTTCTAGACAACATCTCATTGTCTGCATCAGAAGTAATATTGTATTTTACTTTATTGCTACTAACACCTTCTGATTAAAATTTTCTTATCTGATCTGATAATTTAGATAAATTGTTTTGTCATCATCAAAAAGGGGGAAATTGTTGGGATATTCATCCTACCCCTAATCTGATTAGAATATATGTATTTAGTTTTGATGGCAAAAACCATATCAGTATTCAAGTGTTAGATCTCAATTCGTAATCTAGTGATAAGTTACCTAAGATGTTTTATAAAGCTTAGTAGATAGTTTATAGAAGTTTATGTCAGTGGGATTAGTTGTATGTATATCAACTGATACCACATCTGGATCAACACGCGTTCGCTCAAGATTTAAAGACTATAAGACATTTGAAGTTCATTAGTGAAATCAGACTGAAAGGTCCTTGTATAGCTTGTCAGTTGATATTAGCTACATGGGACCAGCAGATCAAAAGACACCAGCTGATATGAACTTCACCAAATCTTATCAAAGCAAGCCTTGAAGAGCGTTAAAGACTGTTAGTCTGATTGATTAGATAACATAACACGTTTATTGAAGAGTGCATTAATGGAAGCAAAGACAAAGATAACAGAAGATAAAGAGAATGTTGGATATCATTCGACAGACTCGAACAGAAGACAAGACTGCAAGTCTAACAACTCGGCTGATGTGGACCAATTAGAAGATGACAACATATCTATTTAGTTGACTTGGATTAGGAATTCAGAGATCTTTTCAGAGTCGTACAAGATCATTTAATGCACATTAAATTCACATTCCCTTTTAAGGTAATGTCGTACCAAAAAATCAAAAGACATCAACTCCATGAAGATCTCGTCCTAAAAATATAAGATTGTCTCTAACGACTAGTTCTCACCAACGGCTAGTTTCGTACATGCAATCCTCTATAAATACAAGACAATGTTCACTAGAACAATCACGGAAACTATACGCGAGAGAACTCATTAGTAGACCTCAAGAACACTTAGCATTCTGAATCTTATTTCGAGTTCCATAGAGCCTGAATTTCATTATATCCATAACTCTATGTTTCCGAGCCTAATCTTGTTTCAAGATTCATATCTATAGAGATTAGAAAGTGTGATTCTTTCACACTTAGTTGGTTATACACATACTTTACTTTTATTTGTAGAAAAATCCAACTCATATAAAAGTATTTGTTCTTACAATAAAAAGTAGATCTGTATACACTAAGAAAAGTGTATCTCGATCGAAGTCTTCTCTTCAGACTATAAAGTTAGCAAGGACCTTTTTATAAGGATTAACTTCACAGTTGAGCTGTGAGAGTGGACGTAGAACAAGTTGTTCAAATCACTATAAATACTTGTGGTGTTTATTGTTTTATTACTTTATTGTTTACTGTTCATATTATTCATTTATTCATATTTCATAAGTCATAAATTTTTCAAAAGAGTCAAAATTCACTAAGTGTTATTTTACATAATCAGGATATCATATCAGCTGATATTATACATTATTTGTTAAAGTCATTATTTGTCAAAAGGTTTTCATTCAACTCACGAGTCTAAATATTTGGGGTCTACACAATTCAGCACTAGTAGCTAATTAGATAGTTGTCCAATTGACCAGCGGATATAACAATCAGTAGGTTGGTTATTTATACTGCTACTCTACTCGCACTCTTAAGATTAGATCATCTTAATTGCATCAGACGACTAGATCAAATAGCTCATCTGGTTGTCTCATCTGATCAACACACAAAAAGTTTGAAAATCTGAAAGTCTATTCACCCCCATCTAGTCTTTCACCAGCATTGATACTCATTTAGGGATTAACACACTGTTTATAATTTATGGTCAAAGTTTATTGTTCCAAAAATCGATTTTTCTCACAAATGGGAAGACTAAAAAAAAAAATCAAATCATTTCTACCCTGTACGAGGCATGTATAGTAAAAAATTTAGACCCTAATTCCATTGTTTCAAAAAATTGAATTTTTTAAAAAATACATAATTACAAGTTTTCTCCTATCAAAACACATAAAACTACAATAGAAGCACATCTACATATATACGAGAATCCAACACATTGATTCAGATACCCAAATGTTAGATTTAATATATTAGAACAATCAATCACATAACATAATATAGCGGAAGAATATCAAACCCAATTGTCTTTCATTTACATATTGTGACCTAGGGGTGTGCACCGGTCCAGAATCGGACCGGTTTGGACCGGGACCGGAATCTTAAAATTTTACGAACTGAGGACCGGACCGGAATGTAACCGGTCCAGACCGGTAAATTCCGGTCCGGGTTTGGACCGTTTCAGACCGGTTTTTTTTTTTTTTTTTTATAATTCCTTAGTCTATAAGAAGATGTGGAAAGTGGATCACATTTTTTTGAAGATCTAGAAATTTCTTCATATTTACCTTTATAATAAATTCTTTTTCAATATCCTAAAGAATAAGTTATGCCCTTAGATCAAGTTGATCACAATTGTGCAAGAATATATATATACTTGAAAACTTAATTTATAGCAAAACCATGTTCATAGGAATTAAAATTCAAGTCCAAAATAAAAAAGCAGTAGTCCAAAATGAAACGATGCACAAATTTAAGGGTCTAGTATATAACATTGTCTTCACAATGTAGTCTTCATCGAATCTGTAATAACATATAAAGATGTTAAATTTTTTAAATGGGTACAACTAATAAATAAACATGCTGCATGAAAAATATTTGATAAGTATAAACCATTATCATTCTCAATTTCTTCTAACTCACACAAATAGCGCAAAGAGTGGGAGTGGGAGTGGAGATTGGAGAAGGGTTGTCGCCTTGTTGTTTGGGTGAGCGCCGTTTCAAGGGTTGAAGAATTTTAAGAATGATAAAAAAGGGGAATTAGATTTAAGAAAGTGGAGGAGGAATGAGATTTGTAATTTCTAAAATTCAAATAATAAAAAAAAAAAAATTATAAATCCGGATTTCCGGTCCTGGACCGTAAATTCCGGTTTTAGACCGGACCGAACCCGGAACCTTAAAAAATTTCGAACCGAGAACCAGACCGGTCCGATTCCGATCTTTTTTCCGATTCGGTTTTATTTTGCACACTCCTATTGTGACCCTCACAATTAGAATACGATCATGTGCAAGAATCACTTCTGCATTCTACAATTAAAAAGTTCTCGTGTCTTAGTATATGGGATGCATGTGTTAGCAGGGGCGGACCTAGGCACACCATCCTCAATTTTTTTTTACTATTATATTAAATATTAATTAATTATTAAATTAATAAATTAATTTATTTTTTAATTTTCTTTTATCTTATTTTCTAATTATTGGGTGGACTACAGATTAGTTTGCTCTCCACAATTTAAGTTACGATTATTAATTAGTTCAAATATTAATATTAAAATATATTTTAGAATATATATTTCAATTGATAAATTTTTGTATATAATTGATGCAGATCAATCTAATCAAGTTAAAATTGTGGCTCAATTACACCATTCCAAAAACACAAATAATATTTTTTTTCAAATTTTTCATTTTTTTGTTTACCATTAGTTATATTTTTTCATTTTCAGTTCAAATGATTATAGATTATAGGCTTAGTGAATAGTATATAAATATGAAACATTTTAATTTTATTATCGAACATATAATAATGTTGAACTATATTATATTGGCCCCCCCTTACCGTCGGTCCTGGGTCCGCCCATGTGTGTTAGGAAATAAACACATGCACACGATGACGAAAAGAAAATAACACGAGATTTGTTTACCCAGTTCGTCTTACGACTACGTCTGGGGTGATGCCAAGCCAGGTATTGCACTATGTTTTTCGGATGCGCAATGATTACAAAGAGAGAACATCTATTTATAATAGAAAACTTGTCATAATTAACCCTAAGCTCTGCCTCTGCATAGCATTCAGGTTCACCACCATCAGTAAGTAACAAGTACTCCCTCCGTCCATGAAAAGTAGTCCCATTTGCCCTATATTTCTTGTCCACAAAATGTAGTCCCATACCCTTTATTGAAACTATCACCCTTCAATCATCACTTAATTACTCAAATTGCCATCAACTTTATTCACAAACAATTACTTTATTCACAATGGACCCCACAATACCCTATAATACCCTTACTTTATCTACTTTTTCTTAAAACATGTGACCCACTCCCATGGGACTACTTTTCATAGATGGAGGGAGTAGTAGTTAGAGGGCGAACATCTATTAGGTGCATGTCGCTCTCTAACGGGTCTCTGCAGCGGATTCTCCGGTGGTGGTGGGGTCCTTGGTTCTTCAGTAAGAACCTCTTCTTCATTCCGACTCTTCTTACTCCCACTCGAGTTTGAGATGTCTAACTCGACCTCTTGGGTATTTGTTTTGTCAGAATCTGATGCCTTCAATCTGTTCTTGTACATAACCTGTTCATTGAAAACTACATCTCTATTGCGAATAATCTTTCGGTTATTCTCATCCCAAAGTCTATAACCGAACTCATCACCACCATAACCAATGAACGTACACTTAACAGATTTAACATCTAATTTACTTCTATCAACAGAGCTAACATGAGCATAAGCAACACAGCCAAAGACACGCAAGTAAGACAAATTTACCTCTTTTCCCGTCCATGCTTCCTCGGGTACTCTGTTCTCCAAATGAACTGATAGACCTCTGTTAATCAGGTATGCTGTTGTATTTACTACATCTGCCCAAAACGTCTTAGGTAGCCCACTCTTCAACCTCATGCATCTAGCTCGCTCATTCAACGTTCTGTTCATTCGTTCTGCCACTCCATTCTGCTGGTGAGTTCCTCTCACAGTCTTCTCCATGCGAATCCCATTCTCAGCACAATATTCCTTGAACTCGTGGAGTTCATATTCACCTCCATTGTCAGAACGAAGACACTTTACTTTCAGCCCTGTTTCATTCTCTACAAGAGCTTTCCACTTCCTGAAGGTATCAAAAGCATCAGTTTTATTTTTCAGAAAATAAACTCATACCTTTCGAGTGGAGTCATCGATGAAGGTCATGTAATACTCCGAACCACCAAGGGATTTAATGGGCGCTAGTCCCCATAGATCGCTATGCACCAGCTCCAGCTTTTCTGCCTTCAATGCTCTACCACCTCTCGAGAAACTCACCCTTCTTTGTTTCCCAAAAACACAGTCCTCGCATAGGCCAACTTCAACAGATTTCAGCCCTGGAAGTCTCCCTTTCGAACACATTACCTTCATCCCTTTCTCGCTCATGTGACCCAACCGACAGTGCCACAAATCAACGTTGGTCGTAGCTCCCACAAGGTCAATACAAATCTTGGGGTTAAATGTAGTATACAACGTACCTTCCTTCTTCCCCCGAGCTACTATCATGGCTCCTCTACTGATCTTTCAACTGTTGCTGCCGAAAGTCACTGAGTATCCTTCTACATCAAGCTGCCCGATTGAAAGTAAATTTATTTTCAATCCTGGAATGTGCCTCACACCATTCAGCTTCAACATCGATCTATTTGGTGTGGTTATCTGAACATGTCATTTTCCCACGATTTTCAAGGGCTCATCATCAGCAAGGTAGACTTGTCTGAATTCGCCAGACAAATAGTTCTCTATTATTTCAGCATCACTGCAAGAGTGGAATGATGCTCCAGAATCCAACACCCACGATTCTAGCGGACTACTGACACTTAAGACCAACGCGTCTCCAATATCATATGTGGTTGCGTTTGCTGTCTTCTTCTCGTTCTGTCCCTTCTTATTTTTCTTGGGTACTGAACATTGGTTCCTGTAGTTAGGGGTGGGCATTCGGTCGGTTCGGTTCGGTTTTGACATTTTTTCAACCGAACCAAAATAACCGAAGTTTTAAAAAAATAAACCGAACCGAACCGAAATTATATAAAAACCGAATCGAACCGAATTACAATTCGGTTGGTTCGGTTCGGTTCAAACCGAATTTTTCCTACCTAAAATTAAAAAAAATGATTTAAACAAATAAACATTTTAAGAAATTCAATTCTACATAATAACAAAAGTTCAGCCACTACAATATTATAAAGAATTCTACATAACAAATTATAAACAAATAAAATATAAATATATTACTATTTTCAATTTCTTCAATATCCTCAATACTTTCTTCAACCTCAACTGGAAAAGACTTTTTTTTACGAAACCAATCTTAAGCACAAATAAGACATTGCACTATTTTAGTTTTAGGACTTAATGAACTCCTAAATGCATCAAACACTCGTCCTCTCGTGCTAAAGGCAGATTCTGAAGCTACCGTTGAGATGGGAACAACAAAAATATCCCGAGCATTTTCTTTTCTGAGATAAGAGTTTCTTCATTAGGGGAATCGACAGAAATGGGGAAGAACGACGGAAATGGAAATGAATGTTTAATTGTTTACTTTTAGATTAGATCTATGGTTTTATATATATATATATATATATATATTTATTAATTATATTTATTTTTATTTATAATTCGGTCGGTTCGGTTTATGGAAAATATAAACCGAACCGAAAAAACTGAAATTTTAAAAAAAATCAACCGAACCGAATAAACCGAACCAAATAAATCGAAAATCGTCGGTTCGATTCGGTTTTCTCGGTTTTTTGCCCACCCCTACCTGTAGTGACCAAACTCATCACAATTCCAGCACTGGATCAAGTCTTTATCTTTCTTGGATTGACTCTTTCCTCTGGACTTTGATCTGCCACGATTTTGCCTACCCTTCGATCTGCCCCTTTCCTCCGTGTTCAGCGCTGACCCTGAAGTGGATCCAGACTCTTTCCTGCGAACCTCCTCGCTAATCATCAGATCCCTCACTTCGTCAAGCTTCAGTTTATCTTTCGCGGATGAAGCGCTAGCTGCAGTTACTGTTGCAGCCCAACTATCAGGCAAAGAAGATAACAAAACTAAAGCAAGTACCTCGTCACTGAATTCGATCTCGACAGAACACAACTGCCCAATGATCATGTTGAACTCGTTCAGGTGTTGTTGCACAGGTGTGCTCTCCGACATCCTAAGGTTGAACAACCGTCTGATCAGGTGAACCTTGTTCGTCGTTGTGGGCTTCTGATACATCTCCTCCAAGATCTACAGCATCTCCCTTGCAGACTTAGCTTTAGTCGTGTGGTAGGCTACGTTCATGGACAGCGATAAACGTATCGCACTCATGCCTTTCTGTTGAACAGATTCCACTCCTTTTGTTCCATCTTTTTGGGTTTCTCCTTCTCCTCTAGGGGCACATACAAATCTTTACCATAAAGGTAATCCTCGATTTGCATCTTCCAGAATCCGAAATTCGATCCGTCAAACTGCTTGATTGAAATCTTCTCGTCGCTCATCGTGACTGCTCCCTCTGAACCCGAATCTCTAGATACCAGTTGTTAGGAAATAAACACACGCACACGATGACGAAAAGAAAATAACACGAGATTTGTTTACCCAGTTCGTCTTACGACTACGTCTGGGGGCGATGTCAAGTCAGGTATTGCACTATGTTTTTCGGATGCGCAATGATTACAAAGAGAGAACATCTATTTATAATAGAAAACTTATCATAATTAACCCTAAGCCCATTAGAACAAACTTGTTCTCTACTCCAAGCCCATTAGGAACAAATTTGTCATAATTAACCCTAAGCCTATTAAGAACAAACTTGCTCCCCACTCTAAGCCCATAAAAAATAAACTTGCTCCTCACTCCAAGCCCATTAGAATAATTCAGACTCCACACTCCAACAGCATGTTGTACATAACAGTATAACACATCTGACTTTTATGTGTGCATGTGAGAAGTAGTAGGGAGAATTTTGAATCTCCTATCTCTCCTAATTCTCTATGGAAAGTTAATTAAATTTTACAACCTCGTCAATTAACATTTATCAACTTAATGTGTGGATATGTATTAAATAATTATAATTAATATTATTGTTTATTTACTTTCAATTTCAATTAATTCAATTCTTGTATATGCCTCAAGATGCTAATTTAATGTTTAAAGAATCTGGATATGACCCGAACAAGATCAATAGCCCGATCATACATACAGTATAACAAAGCAAGCCTGCCCCTTGTAAGAAATGGTTTATGTACAAATTATCGTTTTCATGTGTTAATTAATAGTACTCACATTCCTTTTCTAAAGGTTCAGGTACTTGTTTCCTCTCATATTAAATCAAGTTCATTAATTCAGATCAATTAATTGAATAAATAATTACTCTCACAATCCATTTGTTTATAAACTTTTCATACACTTTTTGATAAATATTTTTTAATTTTTTATTCTTACACTTTACTTTATATTTTACTTTTTTTTTTCTATTTCATTATCTCTCAATCCAGATCACTTGTACTATATTTATAATTTAATTATTTTTCTTAATCTATATATTCAAAACTAATGAAAAATTATAGGTGAACGAACTAAGTATAATAGTACTAATAATATTCATTAATGTTATATAAATAATAGTACAACAAAATGACAATAATGTTTGAGCAATATATATGTATATGTATTGTACGAAAAAAATCAATGTTTTTTTTTTCCTGAGCAGAATGTGTACTACTAATTCAATTAATCAATCTATATGGATGGCCCGTAGCTTAATAATAGCTTTGACAGTGCACATGGTGTGTGTGCCCACTCACTACTCATTACAAACTTCAAATCTTCCATTATCTTCTCTATTTTCATCAATTTTGTTGCAAAGTCCTTTGTGTGTGTTTTTGCAAACACAATTAAATAGTAAGTACATGAAAAAATTGTGTTAGGTGTAAAATCAATTCATTTAAAATAACTTTGTGTGAGACTATTATCACTTTATAATTGAATGCTATCACTTTTTAAAAATAAATGTAAAATGTACTCCGTATTATTTTGAAGTATAAGTTTAAAAAATGATACGGTCTCACAAAAGTTTTTGTCATTCAATTATATTAATTACCTAATACATCTCTTCACTCGCCTCTATTCTTTTGGGGAGGAGGCACATCGAGTGAACAATTTAATACGAGTTGAGTTACTTTCAACGAGAATTGAACTCGTGACGTGTGGATGTAGTGACGGAGCCAGAAATTTTAGGTCAGATCGGGTGGGGTAGGGGATTAACATTACTATTAAAACGTAATGGACCAAAATTAAATTTCAAGTTCACACAAGTGTTACTCAACATAATAATATTATATCTATTAAATAATTTTATTATAAAATAGTCAATAATGTCATTCTATTAATTTAAATTGAACAAATTAACATTTGTTATTTTTCAGAGGAATATTCTATTATTTTGGTTCGAAAGAGATAGAATGGTGTAAAAATTGTTAATATATTACTATCAACTAAAGTAATAATCATTTTTACTTTGGAAGAATAACATTCATATTTTAATTGAAATTGTGTTTACTAATTAAGTAATACTTCATCGGGCCATTGTTATAGTTTCTACTTTCCATTTTTTTATCTTTAAATTTTATAGTTTTTTTTTTATGAAAGTTAAATACCCATCCCGTTTTTCCCTCCCCATGACTCGAATCCAGACCTAAGATCTAGGGAGTGGTGCTCTAACCACTTGAGCTATCCCACTTTGTCCTTTAAATTTTATAGTAATTCTTATTTTTTAAAAGAGAAATAATATTCAAACTACTATATCTCAAATTTATTAATATAAAAATGGACGGATGAACTCTGGTTGATTGACCAAAAGAAAATATTTTCTTTGTAGCCTAACCACGTGGCCAAAGTTAATTAAGAAACGTAGTACAATATATTCAAAATTATTGGGGGCCCAGGACCTTTCGTCCCAATTCCAGTGTGACCGTGAAATTAAGACTTTAATATTATAAAAATTTTCATTTCATTTAAAAAAATTTAAACTTATAAGTAGGTGTAAGAATCAATTCATTTATATTAGTAGTTCTTTTAATATTACCATTTTTTCTTAAAATCTCAACCTTCGCGTAAGCACATCCTAACGAGTAATGAGTTAATTATATTTAATTCATATTCTCTTATATATTAATTTTATTATATATTTGCAAACATTTCAATATCACATGTCTTGCAAAATAATTGGTCTATTTCTTCTCAAATCATTCAATTTCAAAAAAAATATATATTATCATTAATTTCACATTAATTTCACTTTTTATTAATTTTAATCATTAATCTTAAACGTACATTTTTTAATCTCATATTTTAAATATTAAATTTAACCGTACATTTTTTTTAATCTCATTTTCACTTTTGAATATTAATTTTGAATATTAAAATTTAAATGAAACAGAATCTTCTCATTTCAATCAATAATCTTTCATTTTGTTTATAGTTTAGTAAATTTTTTAAAATCTTCTATTTCAATCAAATCTTTTTCATTTCGTTTTTAGTTTAGTACTCCCTCCTCCCTCCGTCCAATTTTATTATTCCCATTTTCCTTTTTTAGTTGTCCAATTTTATTATGCTCATAGTCTTTTTGAAAACAATACTATTCATACTACTTTATCTCCACCCTCCTACCATCACTTATTTACCCACTTTGTCATTCACTTTATTCATAAACAATCATTTATTTACAAATGGACCCCACAATACCACATCATACCCTCAACTTATATACTTTATGAATAAACTAATCAATATTCATTAAAACCCGTGCCCGAAAAAGTGGGCATAATAAAATTGGACGGAGGGAGTACAATTTTTAAGATCTTCTAAATATATTTTAAGATCGTGTTTATAATGTTAATATAATATTTTTTCCCCCTTTTTTAGGCCTTTTTTTTTCTTTTTCCTTTTCTCTAGCTGTTTTTAGTATTTTTTTTTTTTTTCCTTTTCAATTATCTTTCATTTTATTCAATTCAAAGTTGTGTTAATATAATTTTTTTTCCTTTTTTTTAGCCTTTTTTTTCTTTTTCTCTCTCCTAATTTATTTTTAGTATTGTTTTTATTTTTCTTTTCTAATTATCATTCATTTTATTCAATTCAATAGATTTGTACTTAGTATGAAGATTTATATTAGAAATTGAAGAGATTATTTATGTATTTATAATATTTTGCATTAATATAATATTTTTTCCCTATTTCGTTTAGATCGGTATATTGCAGAAAAAAAATATATGTTTCTTTCGTTTTGCGGCAGGAATTAGAACGTTTTTAATTTATTTTTTTGTGCAGGAAAAAGCAGAGTTTGTCCATGCATTAAATTATTTTTTTTCAAATATTTTAATATAATGTATGTATCTATTTACGATTTGGTTATTTCATTTCATATATATTGTTTTTGCATTTTAATACATCATTTTCGAATTTTAATTAATTCAATTAAAACTAAATTTAAAATTTTGATATCCCTTAAATTAAATTAAGGTAACTTAATTAATGATCTAATAAATAAAATAAAAATTTAATTATATCTAATTTCTTTTATTGATTTAGTAAATATAAACTTTAAAGTTTTATGGGAGTATATTCATGTATCATTTCTAAATTTATATTCTTACGAACTAAGAGGAAAATCTATACTATAAATATAATAAGGATAATTTGAATTCAGAATTTAATTATAAATATAAGACTATAAAAATAATAATTTATATTTATAACATAAGATTTCCTTTATTGTTATATGTTTTTAATTATAATTATTTTATTTTGCTTTTAAAAAAATTATAATTATTTTATTTTAGTTAGAATCCAGTCAATAGTTCACATTTTAAATGTTAATATAATATAATTTCCTAATTATCTCATTAAAAAAATGTAATTATATTAACAGTTCAAGATCTACCATGATATAAATTTTAAACATATCTGTAATGCACAAGATCATTAAAAGACGAAGATCATGTAATTTCTTTTTTAATAATATAGAATTTATAAATTTGTATACAATTTTTTTAAATATTTTTTTTATATTTATTTCTTAAAGAAAATCATTATAATCTTTTTGGACAAGTTTCCCCTAAATTTCTTATTAGATATTAAAATCTACCCTTAATTACTATTTCTGAATCCAATATTTCTTACGTGGCATCTCATTGCTCCATTCTAATTTTCTAATTTTCTTAAATTTTACAATTATTCTTACTTTCTCTCTCCTCACTCTCCCCCTTTTTTCTTGGTTTTTTTTAAAGTTTTTTTTTTACATTTTTTTTAAATAATTTTTTCACTTCTCTTTTCTTTCCCTCTCTCAGTTTTCTTAATTAATTTTTTTTGGAATTATCTTTCTCTCTCCTTTTTCTTTTATAATTTTCTTCAATTTTTTTTTACTTTTTTTTTTTTTACAATTTCCTTAAATTTTTAATTAATTTTTATTTTATCTCCTTTCTCTCTCTCTCTCTCCCTTTTTTCTTTTTTCTTGATCTTCTTTATTTTTTACAATTTCTAAAATAATTTTTTAATTTATCTCTCTTTCTACCTCTCTCTCTCTCAATGTTTTTAAATTAATTTTTATTTTATCTTATCTCTTTTAGTTTTTTTTAATTTAATTTTACTTTTTTTTATAATTTTCTTAAAACTTTCTCTCTCTCTTATTTTTTTTTCGGAGTCAACCGTTATTTTTATATTTTTATAGGTGTCAACCGTTAATTTTATTTACAGTTTTTTTTAAAGTATTCTTTGAATCTTCTCATTTCTTTGAATCTTCTTCAACTCCGTCAAAACCAAACTGCTACCTTTATCATACACATAATTAAATTAGTTAGTAATCATTCCTTTGATTTCTTTAAATAGTATATTGTATCATTATATCATCACAATTATCCCTCATAGATGATATTTCTCCAAGGAAACATGGAGATTAAAAGTAAAAATTGTGCGATCTGTATTTTCAATGGACGGTAAACATAAGAATTACTTTGAATTGGTGGTCATTGATGAAAAGGTGAACATTTCTAAATCTTTCACACTACTCTAAATTTCTTATGTTTACTCCTTAATTTTCATTTAATTTTTTTATTCTCCATTTTTATGTGAAGTTAATTTTCTATTTAGGGAACAAAAATACAACTTACTATACCAATGCCTCATACACAGGTACACGAACATTATTAGGGAAGGACTCAACACCCGACCTGATAAAGACTGATTCACGTATTTCACAACACCAAAATACACTACCGCAAGTATACGGTGTATATTGTAGCGAAGTAAGTACGAGGTCGATCCCACAGGGAGGTATAGTATAAAAATGTAGTTTGTTGACGGAATTCTAAATAGACGGTGATCGATAAAGTGGAGTGATTAATTACCCTAAAATTGCCTATCAAAGGTTGTCACAAGTAAACAATTGAGAGAGTAATAGAAAAATCGATCAACAATCATGCAATTCAAATAAACGAGAGAAAGAAAACGAATGAAAACTCAAGTGTGAGAAGATAGGTTCCAAGGCAATTGCAACATTTAGAAATCCATTTATGATTTGTAACTCATTCAAATGGCAATTAAGGTTGTTCTCTTATAGGGTTGACCACTAAAGAAGAATTAATCAATCTCTCGATACAACTAATCCAAAGGAGCATGCAACATAAGTTCGTATTTCTACATTACAAACATCACACCACCTAATATAGCCCCAAAGATCATTCAATTCCTCCCCGATAACTAATCCTCTCTCGAGATCATAATAATACCGGGTTGCATGTGTCATGGACCAAGTGCCGGAGAGGTTGGTTGAAGGTATTCGTATTGAGAAATCGACGGTAGAAATGAAGGTTGACCAAAGTGGAAGTTCAGTTTCGGAAGCATCAGTGTCAGAGGCTACTGGATTTGGTCTGAAGATGAATGGTTTCGTGAAGACTGAAGAAGAGGGGCAACTCAATTTGGGCCAAATTGCTAATGGGCCAAAGTGAGATTAATTGGGCCGAAATTGATTGCGCATTGAAGACATTTGAATATTTTAGTTTAATTGCTTTCTGCATTAGTTTTATCTTATTTGCAAACTTAGTTTTGTATTTCTTTTAAATCACAAATTGGGCATATGGTCCCCCCAGGTTGTTACTTATGCAAGTTTTTGTAGAGAGTATACTATCAGAAAAATTAACCAATTCTCTCTCTTCTTTACTTTCTCTCTCAATACTCTCTTTCCTTCCTATCATCTTCAAACATTCAAATTGTTCTTTACATTATACCAGAAAATACAAAAAAAAATTATATTACTTACATTTCAGAATTATTAGAATCTAACATTTGGTATCCCATAGCCTAGTTCTTGGATATGGCTGAATCCACTTGTCTCCAAGACCTGCAGGAATCACAAAAGAAATTAGAACAGTTAATGCAAACTGAAGTTATGAAATGGGAGGCCACTAAAGCCAAAATCAAGGAAACTGTGCATGGAATCGCATCAAGGATGGATGATCAAATGGGTGGATTGAATGGCAAGCTAGAACATGTTACAAACACCCTAGCTGCTCTTCAACTACAACTACTCAACTTGGATAAAAACAAGTGGCAACATGAAAGAGATTCTCTACTGGGCAGTCCTGGGGTCGGATCATCAAATGCAGTTCCTATCAACCAATATCAAGAATCTACAGGGGTCAAGCAACTCACAGATGGCATTAAATTCCACAACCCAGTCCCCAAGGTGGAATTCCCAAAGTTTGATGGATCTAAGCCTAGATCCTGGATTCTGAGATGTCAAGGCTATTTCTCCCTAATGCCTAGTATGACAGATGCACAAAAGGTAACCCTAGCTTCTATTCATTTTGAGGGCAAGGCTGCCTTGTGGTTTCAAAATTACAACAAAAGAAACATGGAGCTTACTTGGACTCAATTCACTGAAGTGATATCAGTCAGATTTGAGGAAATGAATGAATATGCAGTAGTGGCAGATTTTAACAAACTTAAACAAACTGGATCATATGATGATTATGTTGATAAGTTTGAAGAGTTAAAAGCATGCTTGTTAATGTTTAGTAAAGATGAATTTTCTGAATCACACTTTGTGGCTAGCTTTATAAGTGGATTAAGTGAGGAATTGCAACCATTCTTGTCTATGTTTGAACTAAAGACACTACAGCAGGCTATTAAATTGGGAAAGAATCAAGAGCAAACACTTTCAGCTATGTCAAAGAGAATTAAGCCCTTTTCAAAAGCTTCTAACCCCAACCATAACTTTCAACAATTGAAGAAATCTGAATCAACTCAAGGCAAACCACCATTCACCAACTCAAAACCTTCTTTCAAGATCCTTACACCCACTGAAATGGCTGCAAGAAGAGAGAAAGGCCTATGCTACAATTGTGATGAGCCTTTCACCCATGGCCACAAATGTAAGCAAAAGATTTCCTACATGATTGTCACTGAAGAATTAGCAGAAGGTGAAGGTGAAATCATGATGAGACAAACTGATCTACATGGGGCAGTTCAAGAACCACATATTGAAGAAATTCAGATGGCCCTAAATGCTATTACAGGTGTTGGGGGTGTGACAACCATGAGATTATTTGGAGAATATGGTCAACACAGGTTACATATTCTTATTGATACTGGGAGCACACTAAGCTTCATACAAACGGAGACTGCAAGAAAGTTGGGCTGCCATCTTTCTCCAGCTAAACCACTCTTGGTTAAAGTGGCTAATAGGTAGAAGCTTATCAGCTCTCAACAAGTGGAATCTTTTGAGTGGGACATGCAGGGTCACAAATTCAATTACTCCCTTAGGCTTCTAGAGAATGATGGTTGTGATCTTATTTTGGGTGGAGATTGGCTTAAGACTGGTACACCTATAGAGTTGGATTACAACACTATGAGTTTTACTGTTACTCTCATGGGGAGGAGGGTAAAACTTCAGGCTCTTACATCCAATGATGAATGTCAATGGATTTCAGATACAAGCTTATTTGAGGTGATTCACATGGATCAATCAGAAGTTGAAGAAATCTATATGATTACCCTAAATTGTTCTTCAACCACTGATTCACAAAGGCTAGATGATCTTTTATTACAGTTCAAAGACATCTTTGAAGAACCTACTCAATTACCACCTGAGAGAGGAGTAGAACATCAAATTCTACTCAAACCTGGTAGTGTTCCCAAACAACAACACCCATACAGGACCTCTCATGCCCACAAGGGAGAAATTGAAAAGATAGTGGAGGATTTACTCAAATCAGGGGTCATCACGGATAGCAAAAGCCCTTTTGCTTCTCCTGTTATACTTGTTAAAAAGAAAGATGGTACTTGGCGGCTATGTGTTGATTACAGGTATCTCAACAATCTCACGATCAAACATAATTATCCCATTCCCATCATAGATGAGTTGCTAGATGAATTAAATGGTGCAAAATTCTTTTCAAAGATAGACTTAAGATCTGGTTATTTTCATATACTTATGCACCCTGAGCATAGATTTTTAACTGCTTTTAGAACTCATAGTGGCCATTATGAGTTTTTGGTGATGCCCTTTGGGCTGTGTAATGCTCATGCAACCTTCCAATCCCTTATGAATAAGGTTTTCAAGGAGTGCATGAGGAAGTTTGTATTGGTGTTCTTTGATGACATTTTAATCTATAGTCCTACATGGGAGGAACATATTACACATCTGGAAACTGTTCTTACTCTCTTGAGAAAGAACAAGTTGTTTGCGAAGAGAAGCAAGTGCCATTTCGGACAAACTCAGATTGAATATCTGGGACACGTAATCTCACAACAGGGGGTATCCACTGATCCAGAAAAGATTTCTAGCACGCTACAGTGGCCTACGCCTAAAAATCCAAAACAACTCAGAGGATTTTTAGGCCTCACAGGTTACTACAGGAAATTTGTTAAGGGGTATGGCTTAATCAGCAAGCCATTAACTAGTTTGCTAAAGAAAGATAGTTTCAAGTGGAATGGTGAAGTCAACGAAGCTTTTGTGAAGCTAAAAGAAGCTATGAGTACCTCTCATGTTTTAACATTGTTAGATTTTACTAAGAGATTCACTATAGAGACTGATGCTAGTGGAAAAGGAATTGGGGCTGTTTTGATGCAAGAAGGCAGACCCCTTGCCTACTTGAGCAAAACATTGTGTCCTAGGAACCAAGCACTCTCTATCTATGAAAGAGAGTTCCTAGCTGTGTTGCTAGCTGTTCAGAAATGGAGGCACTACCTTCAAGGACAAAGGTTCACCATCAAGACAGACCAACAGTCTCTCAAGTATCTGTTGGATCAGAAGATTGTAACACCTCTACAACAAAAATGGATTACTAAGCTATTGGGCTTAGATTATGAAATCCAGTACAAAAAAGGAATAGACAACAATGCTGCTGATGCTTTTTCAAGAAGAGGTGATGAAGATTAGAAACTTCAGGCTATTAATACTGTGATTCCTACTTGGGTGGACCAGGTAATTCAGAGCTATGAAGCAGATGAACTAGTTCAGAAAATCAAGGCTACTAAGAAGAGTGATTCTGCTACTTATCCTGAATTTCAGGTTATTGGTGATTTATTAAGGTACAAAGGTAGGTTGATGGTGGGAAAAGATCAAGTTTTAAGAAATCTTTTGATTTCAGAAATGCATCATAGCCCTTTTGGAGGCCATTCAGGTGTTAATGGTACATGGGCTAGACTAAGGAGAGTCTTCTATTGGCCTAACATGAAAAAGGAGGTGCTACAGTGGGTTAATGAGTGTGAAATATGTGCTAAGGGTAAATCAGAACATGGCTCCTACCCTGGGTTACTACAACCCCTGCCTATTCCTGATCAGGCATGGACCCATATCTCCATGGATTTCATAGAAGGTCTGCCTAAGTCTTGGGGAAAGAGTGTTATATGGGTAATTATTGATAGGTTTACAAAGTATGGCTACTTTGTTGCCCTATCTCACCCTTATACACCTCAGTCTGTAGCTAAGTCTTTTTTAGACATTATCTACAAACTACATGGATTACCGGTCAGCATTGTCTCTGATAGAGACAAGGTGTTCACTAGCACATTTTGGAAGGAGCTTTTCAAGCTCATGGGCACTAAATTGCAGTTGAGTACTGCCTATCACCCTCAGTCTGATGGACAGACTGAAAGGCTCAATCAATGCCTTGAACAGTACTTGAGATGTATGACTCAAGACTACCCAAAACATTGGCTGCAATGGTTACCTTTAGCTGAGTTTTGGTATAATACCAATTTTCACACAAGCTTAAGGATGACCCCTTTCCAGGCTCTCTATGGTTATTCCCCTAACCACATGTCTATAGGCCCTTATTTGGAAGCTAACAAATCAGAGGTTACAGACCTACTACAAAACAGAAAATTGGCTACTGCTCTAATCAAGGAGAATTTACAAAAAGCTCAACACATAATGAAATTCTTTGCAGATCAACACAGGCAAGAAAGATCTTTTCAGGTTGGTGATTTTGTGTTTTTAAAATTACAACCATTCAGGCAGAACTCAGTTTCTTTAAGGAGGAATCTTAAACTTTCGTTTAAATATTTTGGGCCATATCAAGTACTTGAGAAGGTGGGCAGTGTTGCATACAAGTTAGATCTACCAGAAGGGTCTAAGATCCATCCCGTTTTTCATGTTTCTCTACTAAAGAAATACATTGGTAAGCTAATCGTACCTTCTACTGAGTTGCCGCCTGTCGTAGAGGATGGAACATTCTCGATCTTTCCCGTTTCTGTCCTGAAGCATCGCGAAGTTCCCTCACACCCTGGAATGAAAGCACAGATCAAGGTTAGTTGGGTGAACAACTCATGGGGTATCTCTTCTTGGGAGGATATTACTTATCTCCTCACACACTTTTCGGAGAAATATCCTTGGGGACAAGGATCTCTCGTTCCGCCGGGTATTGTCATGGACCAAGTGCCGGAGAGGTTGGTTGAAGGTATTCGTATTGAGAAATCGACGGTAGAAATGAAGGTTGACCAAAGTGGAAGTTCAGTTTCGGAAGCATCAGTGTCAGAGGCTACTGAATTTGGTCTGAAGATGAATGGTTTCGTGAAGACTGAAGAAGAGGGGCAGCTCAATTTGGGCCAAATTGCTAATGGGCCAAAGTGAGATTAATTGGGCCGAAATTGATTGCGCGTTGAAGACATTTGAATATTTTAGTTTAATTGCTTTCTGCATTAGTTTTATCTTATTTGCAAACTTATTTTTGTATTTCTTTTAAATCACAAATTGGGCATATGGTCCCCCCAGGTTGTTACTTATGCAAGTTTTTGTAGAGAGTATACTATCAGAAAAATTAACCAATTCTCTCTCTTCTTTACTTTCTCTCTCAATACTCTATTTCCTTCCTATCATCTTCAAACATTCAAAGGTATTCATATTGAGAAATCGACGGTAGAAATGAAGGTTGACCAAAGTGGAAGTTCAGTTTCGGAAGCATCAGTGTCAGAGGCTACTGAATTTGGTCTGAAGATGAATGATTTCGTGAAGACTGAAGAAGAGGGGCAACTCAATTTGGGCCAAATTGCTAATGGGCCAAAGTGAGATTAATTGGGCCAAAATTGATTGCCCCTCTTCTTCAGTCTTCACGAAACCATTCATCTTCAGACCAAATTCAGTAGCCTCTGACACTGATGCTTCCGAAACTGAACTTCCACTTTGGTCAACCTTCATTTCTACCATCGATTTCTCAATACGAATACCTTCAACCAACCTCTCCGGCACTTGGTCCATGACAACATGCTTGCATACGATTAATGGGATAAATCTCTCAATACTACCCCAATTAACAATATATTAAACACATTATCATGACCAATAATAACATGCTTCCAAATGAGAATTAAGCATACCAATAAGAGACAACCACCATTTAAAGCAAGAAATTAATTCATAAACTTCAATCCAAGTATTTACAAATCCCTATAACCAAAAGTGTTCTAGCTAATCAACCACATAATCAAATTAACAAAATCCAAAGAAAAAGCTAAATAAAAAGAGAGAAAGAGAAAGCTTAGTCTAAGATGTGGTGGAGAATGAAAATTCCAAGCTAATGGTGGCCTCCTTGCTTTGATTGATGAAGAAATGAAGAAAATATGGCCAAATCACCTTCAATTGTGTGTTACTATGTGTGGAATTTTAGGAATTGGGGGAGAGTGTGTTTGATTTGAAGAATGAGGGCTTATATAGTGTTGGGTAGGGTTTGGATGCAAAAATTGCAAGTTGGTCCCTCAAAAATGGAGAAAATGGCAAAAAACCCCCGAGGAGCATGTGACCCGGTCGGGTGGATTCTACCCGGGCATGTTACTAGGCCGAAATACGAAGCAAGAGGTGAAATTGGCCTGCCCGGGTGGAATCCACCCGGCCATGTCGATTCTACCTGGGCAAAATACGAAGCTCTAGGCTGGACAGAGTGAGGCCGGGTTAAAACCACCCGACGAGGTTGATTTTACCCGGCCAGGTTGATTCTACCCGGGCAAAATACGAAGCTCTTCGTCTCTTCATATCTCGAGCTTCCGACCTTCGATTAACTCGATTCTTTTTTTCATTCCACTCCGTTTTTCGAGCCGGATCCAATGATGCACTCCTCTCTTTGGTCTAGTGAATTGTAGTAGGTGTTTTGCTCCCAAAATCCTTCGTTTTTCCTACAAAGTCGACAAAACACAACCTTTCCCTCATTTAGGCTCAAATCATCATATTCAAACCATAAATCAATGAAATCAACAGTAAAATGAGCTTCACATGTGCATCTAAAGTGTGTAAATTCCACCCGAATCAAACCCCCCCAAACTTAAAATGTTGTTTGTCCTCAAACAACTAAACAATTAAAGCAATGAGGGTGGAATGATCACAATGGAATATTCAATGCAAATCACACATGTAAAGTAAGATGTAGTGATATCTCTTTCTCAAAGTGCTTTCTCAATGAAGAACATAGGCTCATTATTGCAATTCACACTCATAGATCAAAGACTACACAAACACACAACACATTGTGAATGGGAAACATAATCCAAATGCCCAAGTCCTCTACTCACATGATAGAGTGTTTCTCTCAAACACACAAACAAATTGAGGATATGAATGCAGTCAACAACCAAGTTATGCTATGCAATCACCATAAGTTTGCCCACATTCTACTTTCTATACCATTCAAGTGTTTAACAATGTGATCAATAGGGCTTAATCAAGGATGTAACATTGGCTCTTTGGACAAGGTAAGATGAATTTGGGAATTGTGACTCTTCTAGTGGAGGACAAAGCTTGTTGTTTTACAATGTGTGCTTTCACTTTCAAAGCTTACAAACTCCATCCTAACTTTTCATTTTCCTTTCTTTTTCAAGCATTCATCACCTCATCTTTTTGAACCATTTTTCTTTTCAAGCTTTTGGGGCTCTTTGTCCCTCTTTCCTTTTCCATTGATTTTCTTTTTCATATTTTCTCTTTTTCTTTCAACTTTTCCAATTTCTCCCTTCACCAAAGATATTCAAGCACATGTTTATCCACTTTGTCTTTTATCCCCCACTAGATGTAGGTATCAAAGGCTCAAAAAGCTAAGTGGTTAACATTGTAGTTTTCCAAGAAAATGAGGAATTAAGCTCAAAGGGGCTAACTACGGAAGATTGCTTCGGTATTAGGAAATTTTGGCTAAGTGACTCTTTAGAACAAGATGGACTATATTATATCACAAAATCTCACACAATCATGCTTTCAAACAAGAACTTGGGCAAGTTCTAGGATTACTAGCAATAACCTAATCCACTCTCAAATGAATCAAACTGGATTACATGCTCGATTTATGGCTCAATTCTCACCGGTTTATGCAATAGGACTCTCACATTCATCAAATGTTCCCAAACAACAACACATCATGCATTTATGCCATCAAAGATCACAAATATGAACACAACATGATATTATTCTCCAATACCAATCATGTATACATTCAAAGCAAATAGACATCACCACAACTACTCAACCATGGATTCCAATGATTATTCATGCTCACATTTCACCAAAGATCCACTACCAAACATATGATCAAAACCAACATAAACAACAATACGCATATGAAAACAAAGTGTGCGCCGGTGCAAAATGTAACACAAGTAAAATGACGAACCGGTGCAAGAGTAACAACTAGTAGAAAAAAAAAAAAAAACTCCCCCAAACTTAGAATTTTACTATGTAAAAATTCTAAGTTTGGGGCTACAAGTGGTTACCTCCATCCTTGCACATCCAATGCTCTTCAAAGATCACCATTGCACCACTTGCTTCCCCTCTCCAAAGTTGGTTTTTCTTCCTTCTTCATTCTCCAAGATATGATGTCCACAATGCTCCTCATCCATACCTACAAAAGAACTAAGCTATCAAAACTACTAAAATAATAAAAACAAGAAAGCAATAAAACCTTGGGTTGCCTCCCAAGAAGCGCTATTTTTAACGTCCTATGTCGGACGGTTCTTCCTTGAGATGATTATCAAGTCACCCCATCATCACCCTTGCTCTTGGACTTCTTTCCCCATACAACTTTCTTACTTCCATAAAAACATCCACTAGCTAGCCCATCCGGCTCTTCAATCATGTCATAGGAAGTTGATGCCTCATTCAACCCCAAACTTGCACAAGTAGCTTTTCTTGATTTGGGGGAGTTTTTGAAGAAAACTTCCCCAAACTTGGCCTTCTTGTCTATCTTCAAATATTTGTCTTTCACCTTGGGGTTCTCTTTCACAAAGTTGATCTTGGGCTCTTCTTCCATCTTATCTTTCATGGGCATTGAGTAATGATCTTCCTTGGAATACACATACTCTTCCTCCTTGATGTAGATAAATATGTCGCCCTCCGAGAAGCCGACACGTGGAAACGGGATAGGTTATGATGGTCATGATTAGATCAGTATATCGAAGAAACAAGATTAATACACCTCTAGGCTTGAGTAGGGAAATGAGAGAAATCAGGGTGATTGGGCCTTTGGCCCATATTAAGAAAGGTTAATAACCCTTGGCCCGGAAGGGACTCGGCCCAAATATGGAGCAAATAGTCCATCTTTCTTGGCCGAGTCAAATGAGCAAGTCAAACCCGCAAGGATAGGGGAGGATATGCTCAAAAACCAAGTCTTCAGGGTTTGAGGGGCGGATTATGAGGAATGGACCAAGAATATAGGGAGAATAAGTCCCCCTCTTTCCCGAAAGAGGGGGGCCAGGTATATAAGCCAATTATTTTTACGTTATCAGGTAAGTTTTGATTACGATACATTTTTTTTACATACAATACGTACTTTCCTAAGAATTATACACTGATTTTGAAGAGAAACTTCATTACATTCGCCGGAATTTCCCTAGATACACAGGGGAATTCCTCTTTGATTTCGCCTACGATCGAATCTGACTTGAGCGTCGGAGCTTCTACGCCGGAGCCCCCCTCCGGCGTACTTTTGCAGGTTATTTTCGGATTTCCAAGGAGATTTACTCGAAGATTGCTAAGGATTTAACTTGAGATTGGATTCGTGATTAATAGTGCTTGCAAGATAACGATCAACATCCGAAGGCGTTCTTTTTCGACGCATCAACTGGCGCCGTCTGTGGGAACATTTCAAGCTAAGGCGTGAGAAAAGTTTCGTACTTAAATGGGTGGAGGACATGATCCAGTGAAGCAGACGAAGGAGAAAGGAGATTCCACTCCTCCTCCTCTTCCTCCGCCTCCTCCAGGTTTTCCCTCAAATCGAAATTTAGGGAAACGACCTGTGGACCATACACCAGAAGATATTCCCCCTCCAGGTTTTCCCTCAAACTGAAATCTAGGGAAACAGCCCGTAGATCATATACTGGAGGATATCCTTCCCACTCTGGAGGGAAATGCACCAGGCACCTCAGGAGCTTCAGGGAGTGGGATCAATAGGGATAACCCTAACGCTCAACCGGAACTCCTGACTGTCTCTCGAGATCAATTAGATGAGATGATCGCGCAATCAGTTGAAAGAATAATCGCTACTCGAGGACTTCGCCCTCCCGAACCTATTCCAACCACTCGTAAGGGTACAAGACAAAATCTCCCAGAAAAGGTCATTGATTCTGTTCCAGTCCCTTCCCGGAATGAGGATCCCCCTCAGAACCCAGAAGAAAAAGTACCTTCTCAGGCGGAGAGAAGCATCTTGGAAAGACCCCCTCGGAGGGACACGGAGAGGATCCTTGGGGACACCACTCTGGAGACAGGGATGGGAGAAAGCACGGACGACACATATCAAGGAGCCGTCAGCGATCAGATACAGGCCTTGCGGAAGGAGATGAAAGACATGCAGAAGTATATGATTGATAACGTAAGTAAACCTTCTTACGTTACTGGTTATCAATTTTCATCCACTATTTTACAAGATGAACTGCCTCCTAATTTTAAATCTTTAAATTTCGAATATGATGGCACCACGGACCCGTACGAGCATTTGATGAGGTTCGAGAATGCCGCCCTATTGCATCGATACGGAGAGGGCGTCAAATGCAGGGTATTTCTGACTACCCTATCTAAAGCGGCGCAGCAATGGTTCACCCAGTTAGGGCCAGATACTATCCATTCATGGTCGGAGTTCAGCGAACTATTCCTGCACCAATTTGCCAGCGCTAGGAGGCAACCTAGGGCCACCCTCACCTTGTTTAACATGCGACAAGGGGAGAATGAGAGTCTTCGGGCTTTCTTGAAAAGATTCAACCAAGCAGCTCTCGAAGTACCTACAGCCTCCTCAGAGGTCAAAATTAACGCCCTCACCAACGGGCTAAGAGATGGGGATCTATTCACATCTCTAGCCAAGAAGCCAGTCCGGACCTTTGATGAATTGTTGAGGAGAGCAGAGAAATACCTTACCCTGGAAGAGGTAAGGAAAGCTAAACGATCAGAGACTAGGGCCGTAGTGAGTAATGGAGAAAGGAGGAAAGAGATTCCGTTTAGGAGGCCAAGTCCGGAGAGACATCGAAGCTCCAAGAGGCTAGAAAGCGTAAGAAGAGAGGAAGTTGCACCCTAGAATCCAAGGAGGGGGGCGAAGAGATATACCCCATGGAGGATGGAGCCAGCCGAAGTCCTAGAAGTGGCAGGGGACCATCCAGATATGAAATTCCCCTACTCAAGGAGCAAAGGTCCCCAAAACCCTAAGTCAAACAAATTCTGCAGGTTCCACAACGATTATGGCCACGATACCAACCAATGTTGGCATTTGAAGGATGAGATAGAAAGGATGATTCAGGCAGGCCACCTGAAAGAGTTTATTTTCAGAGATAGACAAGGCCCCAGGGGTCAAAAGCGAAAGGATCCCGAGGGGAAGCAGGAAGATGATAGAAGAGATCAAAGAAAGGGCAATGAGGAGCTACCACCCCCTCCCCAGAAGAGAAGAACTATTCATATGATTATGGGAGGCCCTGCCGATGGGGATTCATTTAGGCAGAGGAAGTAGAGCGTTCGGTCGCTGAAGAATGAGAGGAATATAGAGCATCATGAGGTGGGAAAGATGGCAGAGGGCCAAGACATCCATTTTGGGCCAGAAGACGCCGGGGAACCCAGAGAAATTCATAATGACGCGTTGGTCATTACCACGGATATAGCAGGATACGACGTAGCAAGAATTTTTGTAGACAGTGGAAGCTCTACCGACATCATGTTTTTGGAGTGCTTTAAGAAGATTGACCTGAATATAAAGCTCAGACCGGTGGAAACCACTCTTTATGGATTCTCAGGGGGAGCTATTCAACCCCTTGGTTCAGTGTTGCTGCAAGTAGGGTTAGGAGTTGCCCCTAACCGTCGTGTGCAAATAATAGAATTCCTGATTGTAGATGTCCCATCTTCCTATAATGTAGTAATGGGAAGGCCAAGCTTGAATATTTTTCAGGCAGTGATCTCCACCTTCCACATGAAGATGAAGTTTCCTGCCTTGGGGGGTGTGAGAGAGATATGTGGCGATCAGTATCAGGCAAGGAAGTGTTATGTGGAATCGGTCAAGATAGCAGACAGGGCCATGTTCCGAGGAATGGAGAGATTTAAGGGCGAAGACCCTGAATTGAAGAGACAGAAAGTGGGTGAGCTAGTACAAGAGCAACCCAAAGTTAAAGCAGACGAGGAGTTAATGAGCATCGAGCTCTACCTAGGAAAGGAGGGATTTACAACCAGGATAGGTATGAATATGAACCCTGAGCTCCAGGGAAAGATGATACTCACCCTCCAGGAGAATGCGGACATCTTCGCAGTCACGGCGACGGATATGACGGGTATCCCGCCAGAAATAGCAGTGCACCATCTGAATGTGGACCCCAAAGCTAGGCCCGTGAAACAGAAGTTGAGGAACTTCGGCAAAGAGAAGAACCTCATTGTAAAAGAGGAAATCGATAAATTGTTGAGCGCAGGGCATGTGAAGAGAGTGCAGTTCCCGGAGTGGCTGTCAAATGCGGTGCTAGTATCTAAAGGAGTTGGCAAGTGGAGAATGTGCATCGATTTTAGAGATTTGAATAAAGCATGCCCAAAGGATCACTATCCCCTACCCCGAATCGACCAGTTAGTAGATGCCACGTTTGGGTTTGAATTACTCAGCATGATGGATGCGTACCAGGGGTACCACCAAATCCAGTTGAACCCCCTTGATATACCAAAGGTATGCTTTATAGTGACATGTGGTACTTTCGGTTATGTACGTATGCCTTTTGGACTGATAAATGCAGGAGCCACCTATCAAAGAATGGTAGACTCGGTGTTCCGAGGGCAGATAGGCAGGAACATGGAGGTTTACGTGGATGATATGCTAGCTAAAAGTGTCAAAGCAGAGGGACATATTGGCGACCTGAAGGAGATATTCCAGGTAATCCGAGAAAATGGTATTAAATTAAACCCTGCTAAATGTTCTTTTGGAGTAGGATCAGGGAAATTTCTGGGATATATGGTAACTCAAAGAGGGATAGAAGTGAACCCTGCTAAGGTGAAGGCGGTGCTCGACATGCAGCCCCCTCGGAATTTGAAGGAATTGCAAACCCTGAATGGTAGGATCGCCGCTTTCAGTAGGTTCATATCAAGGTCAGCAGAAAAAAGCCACCACTTCTTCAGAACCTTAAGGAAGGGGTCGAAGTTCGAGTGGGACGACCAGTGTCAGAAGGCTTTCGAGGAACTCAAGCTCCACCTTGAACAACTTCCAAAGCTGACGAAGCCCTCTCAGGGAGATGTGTTGCTCCTATACCTTTCAGTAGGGGAACACTCCCTGAGCACTGCCCTAATGAAAGAGGAAGGGTCCACACAGCAACCCATTTATTACGTGAGCAAGGTCATCCAAGGAGCGGAAACGAGGTACTCAGAAGTAGAGAAGGCATCCCTGGCAGTGGTGGTAACGGCTAGGCGATTACGCCCCTACTTCATGTCCTATAAAGTTATGGTGCGAACTAATTTCCCTTTGAAGCAGACATTAGGGAGAGCAGATTTATCAGGGAGAATGGTCAGATGGGCAGTGGAATTACAGGAGTATGATATAGATTATGAGCCAAGGAGAGCCATCAAGGCTCAAGCTCTAGCAGATTTTATTCAAGAGTCTACCAGAGTGGAAGAAGAACAAGGATGGAAGGTATATGTGGATGGCTCAGCATCCGCCTTGGGATGTGGAGCAGGGATATTATTGATCGACCCTGAGGGTCAAGAACTGCAGGTGGCTGTCAAATTCCAATTTTCAACCTCAAACAATGGTGCGGAGTATGAGGCCCTGATTAGAGGAGCGAGCATGGCTGCAGAGTTGGGAGCACAGAAGGTCACCCTATACTCCGATTCACAGCTGATAGTACAGTAGGTCATGGGGGAGTACCTCGCCAAAGATGAGAGAATGATCACCTACCTAGAAGAGGTAAAGAAGTTAAAAGATAAATTCCATACTTTTGAAGTGATACAGGTACCAAGAGAAGAGAATATGAAAGCAGATGGATTGTCTAAACTGGCTAGTTCCACTGAATTCGAGGGAGACGGAAAGATAACCCTGTTGGTGGCAGATCAAGTAGCTACGGAAACCTTGATCGGAGAGATAACAGCAGGGGATGATTGGAGGAAAGAAATATGGGAAGAATTGAACAGGGATCCAGCAGCCCCAATGTCCAGAGAAGCAAAGGCTTGGAGAAGGAAGTATTTCATCCTAGGAGGTCAATTGTACAAGAGGTCATTCACTCAACCTTATTTGAAATGTCTTTCAAGAAGAGAAGCAGAGCTAGTGATCAAAGACATCCACGAAGGTTGCGCATCCAGCCATGAAGGGTACCAGACCATGGTGAAGAAGGTATTTAGGGCAGGTTTCTACTGGCCTAACATAATCAGAGATGCTAGAGAGTATGTGAAGAAATGCGAGAAGTGTCAGAAGAATGGACCCTTGATACGAATACCTGCAGAAGAAATGGGGGCTATGTACTCGCCCTGTCCCTTCGCCAAATGGGGAATCGATTTGGTGGGACCCTTCCCCTTGGCACCAGGAGGGAGAAAATTTCTGATCGTAGCCGTGGATTATTTCAGTAAATGGGTAGAGGCCGTGCCTTTGGCCAAAATTGAAGAAGATAATGTAATTCTTTTCCTTGCTAGACATATTTGTTGCAGGTTTGGAATACCCAGGATCCTGGTTTCCGACAACGGAACGCAGTTCAATGGAGAGAAAGTAAGGAGGTGGTGCGAAAGGTGGAACATTACACAGAGGTTTACTTCAGTAGCCCATCCACAAGCTAATGGACAGGTGGAGGTTACAAACAGAATCCTAGTGGATGGTATTCGAACGCGATTGGAAGAGGTAGGAGGAAAATGGGTGAAGGAGTTGGACAACGTCCTCTGGTCTTACAGAACCAGCCCTAAGACAGCTACAGGCGAATCTCCCTTCTACTTAGTATATGGAGCAGCGGCAGTGATACCCCCTGAAGCTAGACTCAAATCGCACCGGATCACCTATTTTGAAGAAAAAAGAAATGAAGAGTTGATGAGGGAGGCGCTGGACCACATAGATGAAGAAAGGGAGATGGTGAGATTAAAAGCAGAAAGGTATAAGAGTCGGATCAAAGCAGCATATGATCGCAGAGTGATCCTTCGCTGCTTTAAAGTGGGAGACTTAGTCCTTCGGAGAGCAGATGCTTTGAAGAACACGGGAAAGCTGGAACCCAACTGGGAAGGTCCATACAGGGTAATACAGGTACTAAAAGGCGGAGCATACAAGCTCCAAGACATGACAGGGAAAGAGATACTAAGGCCATGGAACGTGTGTCACTTGAAGAGATTTTATGTTTGAGGAAGGTGTTATCCCCCTACTTCCTTTTTCTTTATGAACAATTTCGAACATTTACTTCTTATTCGAATAATTGCTTCACCGGCACTCTTTTTCCCTCTACGTGGGTTTCCCTTTGGGGTTTTACCACGGAGAGGTTTTTAATGAGGCCGGCATAGGTTCCCCTTATTTGCCTATGTTGATAAACATTTTTGATCAATGGAGCATCGGTTTTGATAAAATTTCAGCAATTTCCCTAAATGCATGTTAATATTGTGATGAGATGACTCTTATGTGCTAATTTTATGATGAAATGTTTCTCATATGTTAATATCGTGTTAAGATAACTGTTGAGGCCCTGCATGATGAGTGCCGAAATAACGAATATGTTTTGGAAACTGAAATATAGCATGATAGAGACATTGCAAGATAGAGAAATTCACACCAATTCATACATGCTCGAATAGAGAATACCTAGGAAAAATTCCTAAAGTTACTATTCACGACAGCCTCTAAAGCTAGGGGGAGTAAGAGGTACAGTAGCGGAAGACATGATTAACTCGTCGATAAACCCTATCCCTAGCGATTCTCAAAACTCTTACGAGTATAAACAAACTCTTACGAGTATAAACAAACTCTTACGAGTATAAACTAACTCTTACGAGTATAAACAAACTCTTACGAGTATAAACTAACTCTTACGAGTATAAACTAACTCTTACGAGTATAAACAAACTCTTACGAGTATAAACAAACTCTTACGAGTATAAACTAACTCTTACGAGTATAAACTAACTCTTACGAGTATAAACAAACTCTTACGAGTATAAACAAACTCTTACGAGTATAAACTAACTCTTACGAGTATAAACAAACTCTTACGAGTATAAACAAACTCTTACGAGTATAAATTAACTCTTACGAGTATAAACAAACTCTTACGAGTATAAACAAACTCTTACGAGTATAAAACAACCTAAGGGAGAATACGATCCCTAAGATTCTAACTTCAGGAGAATATAATCCCTAAAAATTCTAGTATTAAGAGAGATTAGAAGCATTATCAAATCACCAAGTAAGTACAGGGATATAAACCCTATCTCCTCGTTAAGGTTCCTCTAGGAGCTTTAGAGCCTTTACGTATCAGGAACATGCTAGATTCATAAGCAGGAAGGATATTAAGATTACGCATCTAATAATAGAGTCAGATATCTATATATGCATGCCAAGTGATAAATGTGCAGGTACGATATTAAGCGGAAGAAAAGCAGAAATATTCAAGACTTAAGGCACCATGCCTAAGCCCTCCACAGAAAAACCCCGGAGTGTGGAGTCTCCGGAAAATATCCAAAAGGGGCCTTAAAGGCCTTAACAAAACAAAAAGTGTTTTAAAAGTACCAAAGTGTTATCAAGGAATTAAAGTTATGAAGAGAGGAGAACATCATTCTTCCCCTCGGAACCTTCTCCTGCCTCCCCCGCTCGCCCGCTGGAATCACCTCCCTCTGCCTTCTCCATCAGAGCACCCGCTGCCACAGTAGCCACTGGAGTTGGGTTGTCCACATGGACAGGGAAAGCCATATCCTTTGCCGGTGCAAGATCATCCAGTTTCAGGGCAGCATCCTTCAACTCCAGAATCGCCTTCCTCATCCCAGGTAACCACCAAGGGGTATGGATGTCTTCTTTAGCATCTCCAGGGAACTTTGGGGGAGTGTCCAATTCTTCTAACCGGAGGGCACGAGTATATTGACCGTTAAATCCAGGAGCAGAATGTTCCGCTACAGCGTTGGAAAATCCATGATCAATGAAATGAGGGATATATGCACCCATCGCCCCCAAAAAGCTGCTACTCTGAAGAAAGGCTTCCAGCCACTCCTGATGCAAGGTACCTAGGAATTTTTGACCTGCGGCAGAGGTAAACAGGGAATCTATACATAATTTCATACCAGCCTGAGGAAGAGTAACCTCCAGCTGTTCCACCCGTTTACCAAACTCTTGCTTCAGCAAAGAAATCTCCCCCGAAAGTGTTGTTTGGAGCACTTTATACCTCTGATTAGCGTCATGTAATTCTGCTTCGAGAATATCCCTCTTCACCTTCTCCAACTCTACCTGGCTGTGGAGGTCATCCACCAGCTGAAGGGACTGAAGGGCTCGTTCAGACACATTGGAGAACAGGAGACCAAACTACACAATGAATCATCTAAAGAAGTAAGACAAGCATACTCTTTCCTATTAGAATTACTTAGACATGTATTTCCACGAAGAAAATACCTGGGTAAAACTGTGGGCGGCATGCACAATCCGCTCTCCAAAGGACAAAGCATTGAGGGCCTCAGTGGTAGGAGCCGGAGTGTAACGCTCTACAAAAGCCAGGAGATGGTCAACATTAATCTCATCTGGAGCATCAGAAGCGACATTAGGCAGAGAGGATTTGGTCTTGGACTTCTTCTTCTTGGAAGCATCAGAGGCAGGAGGCAACGTAGAAACCATGGCTTTTTCGGTAGAGGAACGGGTACGCTTGGCAACAGACCCAGTAGCAGGTTCCACTGAGGAAGGAGGAAGTTGAGCCCTCGAAGAACTTTCGGGCGCCGGAGACCTATTAACCATTGAGAGAGGGGCAGCATCACGCGAAATCTGAGTCAACCAACTCATAGTTGTACAAAGAAACATGAAACGACATTAATAAGTATAATGGGTTAAGGTCTTGAGTACAATACCAGGAGAGGAGAAATGGTATTACCATCATCGGGACCTAAAGGATAACCTGGGCTACCAAAACTGAAATGAGAAAGGACTCTAGGATTTTTACAGATACCCATTACATCAAAAAAGCCATGATTAGAGACATGATCGTTTAAACGGTTCATCACATCCAGGTTTAAGGAGGAACAGACGGAAAGAGGAGGACGTGGCACCCCAGGATTTTCATAAATCCACCCCTCATGAGGAAATTCCCAAGGAAGAGGATTTGTAACAAAGAAATAGTAGTCTTTCCAATCCTGGACTCCTTCATGGAGCTTCTCCATGAACTTGCCGGTCCGGGAGGTGCGACCACTAGCATAAAAGAACCCATCCGAAAACTTGCATACATATTGGGTTAAAAAGAGTTGAGCTGAAGGATCCCCACCATTTCCCCTCATCAGAATGTAAAAGCCTAACATTGCGCGTATGGCATTGGGGGTAAATTGGTTCAAGGGTATGCGGAGATAATTGGAAATTTCACAGAGGTAAGGATGAAGGGGGAAGCGGAGGCCCGCTTTTAATTGAGCCTCCCAAAACGCTAAAGAATTATGACCTGGAAAATTAGGGCGCTCTCTCTTATGCACAGCCCTAACGGAATAATCTGCGGGGAAGATCCCTGAACGAAGAAAAGCGGCAACGCGCTCAGGAGTAAGAAGGGAGGACCCAGAAATTTTATCCTTCAAAGCTCGTTCAGTTACGAGAAATATGGGGAGTGGGTTGGAAGTTGAACTCTCCATGGAAATGGAGTCTGAAGAGGACGACATGAGGATATTGTAAATGAGAGAGGAAAGGGAGGAATAGATACCTGGAGTAAAGTCGGTTCTAAGAAGTGATGACGGAACGGCCACTGAACGTGCACAAAGAGGTTAGAATCGCAGAGGTGGAAATGAAGATGGAAATTAGATAAGTTTGAAATGAAAGAAAGAAGGGTTTTTGGTGGAAAAAGGGTTTTTTGAAATGATTAAGCAGAGGAGAGAGAGGGGAGAAGGTCGAGAAGAATTAAATACCCCCCAATCGAAAGGCACGTGAATGAAGAAGGGCGGCTTGATGTTGGCTCTGGACTGTACGCGTGGCTACGTGTTTCGAGGGAAGGATTGCGTGTGGAAGTGCAAAAGTCCTGAGGCTTTTTTAGGGCAATTATTACGAAGGGAGTCAAATCAAGAATATTTCGAAGGGTATTTAAAGAATGAAACATTTTTGTAATATATGTTTCAGGGTTATTATTTTCCTACTCTCCTAAAAAGATTCCTTTTATGAGAGTAGGGGGGAGTGGTTGATGTAGATAAATATGTCGCCCTCCGAGAAGCCGACACGTGGAAACGGGATAGGTTATGATGGTCATGATTAGATCAGTATATCGAAGAAACAGGATTAATACACCTCTAGGCTTGAGTAGGGAAATGAGAGAAATCAGGGTGATTGGGCCTTTGGCCCATATTAAGAAAGGTTAATAACCCTTGGCCCGGAAGGGACTCGGCCCAAATATGGAGCAAATAGTCCATCTTTCTTGGCCGAGTCAAATGAGCAAGTCAAACCTGCAAGGATAGGGGAGGATATGCTCAAAAACCAAGTCTTCAGGGTTTGAGGGGCGGATTCTGAGGAATGGACCAAGAATATAGGGAGAATAAGTCCCCCTCTTTCCCGAAAGAGGGGGGCCAGGTATATAAGCCAATTATTTTTACGTTATCAGGTATGTTTTGATTACGATACATTTTTTTTACATAAAATACGTACTTTCCTAAGAATTATACACTGATTTTGAAGAGAAACTTCATTACATTCGCCGGAATTTCCCTAGATACACAGGAGAATTCCTCTTTGATTTCGCCTACGATCGAATCTGACTTGAGCGTCGGAGCTTCTACGCCGGAGCCCCCCTCTGGCGTACTTTTGCAGGTTATTTTCGGATTTCCAAGGAGATTTACTCGAAGATTGATAAGGATTTAACTCGAGATTGGATTCGTGATTAATAGTGCGTGCAAGAGAACGATCAACATCCGAAGGCGTTCTTTTTCGACGCATAACTCCTCATCCTCATCATCACGGAATTTAACGGCTTTATAGATATTGAATGACACTTTCTCATCACCAACATGTAGTTTGAGCTCTCCGTTTCGTACATTGATGATGGCTCCACCCGTTGCTAGGAACGGTCTTCCCAAGATCAAGGGGATTGCCCTATCTTCCTCCATATCAAGTACCACAAAATCAACCGGGAATATGAATTTCCCAACTTTGACAAGCACATCATCAACCGTGCCCAAGGGATATAATATGGAGCGATCCGCCAATTGAAGATTCATGGTAGTAGGCGTCAATTCTCTCAAGCCAAGCGATTTGAAGAGTGATAATGGCATGAGGTTTATGCTTGCTCCAAGATCACACAAAGCACGATAAGTTCCCTCCTTGCCAATCACACAAGGCAATGTAAATGAACCGGGATCCCTTAACTTTGGAGGTAACTTAGCTTGAATGATTGCACTACACTCTTCGGTGAGGTTCACGGTTTCAAATTCTACCATCTTTCTCTTGTTGGACATAATCTCCTTCAAAAACTTGGCATAGTGAGGCATTTGCTCAAGGGCCTCCGCAAATGGGATGTTGATGTGTATCTTTTTTAACATCTCCAAGAATTTGACGAACTTTGCATCCAAACTCATCTTCTTGAGTCGTTGAGGATATGGGATTGGAGGTTTGTATGGAGATGGAGGCTTGTATGCATCATTCTCTTTCTCACTTGTTTTCTCCTTCTCAACATCTCTCTCTTCAACTTTCCTTCCTTGTTTCTCCTCTTCACCATTTTCCTTTGGAATCATAGGGCCTTCATAGCTTGTGCCACTCCTCAACTTAATCGACTTGCATTGCTCTTTGGGGTTCAATTCCGTGGTTGAGGGGAATTGACCCGACTTGTGTTGATTTCCAACCATAGTAGCAATTTGGCCCACTTGAATCTCAATGGCTTTCACATCATTCTTGATTCCCATCACCTCATTTGCCAAATGACCAATTTTCTCATCTTGGCTTTCAATATTTTGCCAAGTCCTTGTCATGAAGTTCTTCGTCTCTCCCATGAACTTCTTGGTCTCTCCCATGAATGTTATGAACATTTCTTCCATGGTGAGCTTCGACGAAGACTCTTCTATCACACCATCTCGGGCATTGAAGTTCGATGGCGGTTGAATGGCATTGTGTGGGTTAGCATATGAGAAATTTTCATGGTTTCTCAAGCCGGGATGGTATTGGTTCGGATTAGGAGGGTGATAGTTCCCATGAGTTTGTCTTTCTCCCCAACCTCTTTCTCTAAAATTTCGATCTCTTTGGTTGTTCATATAGTGGGCCTCCTCATATTGTGCATCACTTGGCTCCACTAGTGCTTTGGCCGTCATTAGGGAGATCAACTTATCCACTTTGTTGGATAGAATGGCATTCTCCTCCAAATTTTGAGTCGAGGCTATCCTTCGATTTTGCCTTCTCTCGGATGGCCATTGATTACCATTTTTAGCCATTTCTTCCAAAAGAACATACCCTTCCTCCGTCGTCTTTCCCAATAAAGATCCTCCACCCGCCGAAGCATCCACCATTCCTCTCGTTCGGTGGTCCATTCCATTGTAGAAGTAGCAAATGAGTTGGTCTCGTGAGAAACCATGTTGAGGGAAACTTCTAATCAAATCTTTGAATCGCTCCCATGCTTCGGCTAGGGACTCATCATCGTCTTGCCTAAATGAAGAGATCTCCCCTCGGATTTGGATAGTCTTGCTCAGAGGGAAGTACTTCATTAGGAATGCATCAACAAGGTCGGCCCAATTTTCAATGGTCCTCAAATCGAGGGAGAGATACCATTGCTTTGCTCGGTCCCGGAGTGAGAAGGGGAAAAGTTGCAAACGGATGTAGTCTTGAGGAACACGGTTAATCTTAACTGTTCCACTTATCTCGAGGAATTGAGACAAGTGGAGGTTAGGATCCTCTTTGGATAGCCCACCAAATTGATTGTTTTGGACTATGACTATCAAAGTCGGCTTGAGTTCGAAGTTGTGTGCATCCACGGGTTCCCGACCCGCTCCTCCATATGGCCTTGGAATAGGACGGAAGTGGTCTCTCAAGACTCTTTGTGGTTCCTCCTCCTCCCTTGGCCTTCCATCTCTTTCCACACCAACATTTTCTCCAACTCTACGGAGAAAGTTGTCCCTTAACACTCTTTGAGGTCGGTTACCTCCATTCCCATTTGGTTCCTCAACTCCTTGATTCTCAACCTCCTCATCGACCTCTTCAACAATTAGATTTTCTCTTCTATTCATACTTTCCAACTCACTTCTTCTCCTTTCGGCGTTCCTTCTTCGACAATTGGCTTCGATCTCCGGGTCTAAGGGTAACACTTCTTGTTGGTTCCTCCTAGATCGTGTGATCATAAACCATGTCTATCAAAAGATCAAATGAGAGTGAGAATTGCAAATAGGATCAAAACAACAAACACAAATATTTTTGGAATTTTTGAAAATAAGGAAAGCAAGTAAAATGTCTAGACTAAAACTCTATCAACCTACACTCAAGAACTATAAAACCTCCCCGGCAACGGCGCCATAAACTTGATTCACGTATTTCACAACACCAAAATACACGACCGCAAGTATACGGTGTATATTGTAGCGAAGTAAGTACGAGGTCGATCCCACAGGGAGGTATAGTATAAAAATGTAGTTTGTTGACGGAATTCTAAATAGACGGTGATCGATAAAGTGGAGTGATTAATTACCCTAAAATTTCCTACCAAAGGTTGTCACAAGTAAACAATTGAGAGAGTAATAGAAAAATCGATCAACAATCATGTAATTCAAATAAACGAGAGAAAGAAAACGAATGAAAACTCAAGTGTGAGAAGATAGGTTCCAAGGCAATTGCAACATTTAGAAATCCATTTATGATTTGTAACTCATTCAAATGGCAATTAAGGTTGTTCTCTTATAGGGTTGACCACTAAAGAAGAATTAATCAATCTCTCGATACAACTAATCCAAAGGAGCATGCAACATAAGTTCGTATTTCTACATTACAAACATCACACCACCTAATATAGCCCCAAAGATCATTCAATTCCCTCCTGATAACTAATCCCCTCTCGAGATCATAATAATACCGGGTTGCATGCTTGTATACGATTAATGAGATAAATCTTTCAATACTACCCCAATTAACAATATATTAAACACATTATCATGGTCAATAATAACATGTTTCCAAATGAGAATTAAGCATACAAATAAGAGACAACCACCATTTAAAGCAAGAAATTAATTCATAAACTTCAATCCAAATATTTACAAAGCCCTAGAACCAAAAGTGTTCTAGCCAATCAACCACATAATCAAATTAACAAAATCCAAAGAAAAAGCTAAATAAAAAGAGAGAAAGAGAAAACTTAGTCTAAGATGTGGTGCTGAATGAAAATTCCAAGCTAATGGTGGCCTCCTTGCTTTGATTGATGAAAAAATGAAGAAAATATGGTCAAATCACCTTCAATTGTGTGTTACTATGTGTGGAATTTTAGGAATTGGGGGAGAGTGTGTTTGATTTGAAGAATGAGGGCTTATATAGTATTGGGGTAGGGTTTGGATGCAAAAATTACAAGTTGGTCCCTAAAAAATGGAGAAAACGGCCAAAAACCCCCGAGGAGCATGTGACCCGGCCGGGTGGATTCTACCCGGGCATGCCACCCGGTCGAAATACGAAGCAAGAGGTGAAATTGGCCTGCCCGGGTGGAATCCACCCGGCCAGGTCGATTCTACTCGGGCAAAATACGAAACTCTTCGTCTCTTCATATCTCGAGCTTCCGACCTCCGATTAACTCGATTCTTTTTTTCATTCCACTCCGTTTTTCGAGCCGGGTCCAATGGTGCACTACTCTCTTTGGTCTAGTGAATTGTAGTAGGTGTTTTGCTCCCAAAATCCTTTGTTTTTCCTACGAAGTCAACAAAACACAACATTTCCCTCATTTTGGCTCAAATCATCATATTCAAACCATAAATCAATGAAATCAACACTAAAATGAGCTTCACATGTGCATCTAAAGTTTGTAAATTCCACCCGAATCAAAGACATAATTCAGATTTGGTATATTATACTTTCTTTTCCAAATTAATGTTCATTTTTTTATTTGAAGATATTATAGCATGGGGACATTTTTCGACATGTCACATGACGAATTAAAAAGAAATTGGATATCAAGCTATGGGATAAAAAGTATGTACTCTGTTCTGTTCTCTAAGAATTTTTCAAATCACAATTTATTTAAACAAAATATTTTGTTGTTATGCTATCATCTTCTTCTTTTATTAGGCATACGAGGATGAGTTGCACACTTTGTGGGGGATTTTATGAACACCACAGCGACTACCGAAACAATCACCCATGGACTATGCTAAAAAGTATAGTTTACAACTGTCTTCTTACTCACTATATTTAAAGAAATAAAAAATAATGAAGAATAGTTGTTAAGAGATGAATAACCGTTTTGTATTTAAAAAAAATAAAAATAAATAAATAACTTTTATTAATGAAAACTGTAAATAAAAATAATTAAATAGAGGAGAGAGAAATATGAGAAAGAGACAGGAGAGAATCAAAAAATAAAATTAAAAAAAATAAATAATTTTTATTAATGAAAACTGTAAATAAAAAAAAGTTAATAAATAAATAACTTTTATTAATGAAAACTGTAAATAAAAAAATATTAAATAGATAAATAATTTTTATTAATGAAAATTGTAAATAAAAAAATTAAATAGAGGAGAGAGAAATATGAGAGAGAGGAGAGAACCAAAAAAATAATTAAAAAAATAAATAACTTTTATTAATGAAAACTATAAATAAAAAAAATTAAATAGCAAAGACAGAGAAATATGAGAGAGAACCAAAAAAATAATTAAAAAATGTAAATGAAAAAAAATAGATCGAGAAAAAAATAATTTAACAAAAATGCAAAATAAAAAGAAGTGAGACAGTGAAATAAGGAAAATCTGAAATGGGGACATTTAACAAAAATGTAAAAAAGATTGTAAATAAAAAAAATTAAATAGAGGAGACCAAGAAATATGGGAGAGAGAGAGAGGAGAGAATTGAAAAAATAATTTAAAAAAAACTTAAAAGAAAAAAAAAGACCGAGAGAGAAAAGGGGGAGAGAGAGGAGAGAGAAAGGAAAAAAGAATTGTAAATTTTAAGAAAATTAGAATACTACAGAATTTAATTTTTTTAAAGAATATTAAAAAAAACTGTAAAGAACTATAAGAGAAGAGAGAAAAGAGAAAAATTTAAGAAAATTTTAAAAAATAATTTAATTCTTTTTAAAGATTTTTTTTTTTAAATATTAAAAAAACTGTAAAGAATCCATAAAAGAAAAAATAAGGAGAGAGTCTATCAAGAGAGAGAATAAAGAGAGAGAAAATCAGTCAAGAAAAAAAGAGATAAGGAAATTTAAAAAAATAAATTTTAATTTGTTTTAAAGAATATTGATGAAAACTATAAAGAATCTATAAGAGGAGAGGGTAAGGAGAGAGAAAATGTCAAAAAAAAAAGAGGGTAAGGAGAGAGAAAAATTGTTTAAAAAAATATTTAAAAAAAAATTATTTTATTTAAAAAAAGAGGGTAAGGAGAGAGAAAAGAGAGAGGGAAAAGAGGAGAGAAGTAAAAATTATTTAAAAAAATATAAAAGAAAAATGTATAAAGAATAAAGAAAACAATTACTTAAAAAGAAATTGTCAAAAGAACCTTGTATAATTTTTTAATTTATCTCCTTTCTCTATCGGGGCCTTCTAAGTACAGTCCAATGTCGCCTGGACTATCTACAGTCCAGTAATCTGAGCCATCAGATCTGAAATCTAATGGCTTATATTTGATGACCTGCTACCTGTTGCATTTGGCGTCGCAGAATCCATCGCCTTGCATTGCACTTATGCACTTATTATCGTTTTTTGTCGCCCTATTACACTTTTAAATTAAATTTAATAATTTTAAATATATAATTATAAAATTACAAATTTATCCTCACATGATTAATAAAAAAATTAATTGATAATATATAATCTTTATTTTAATTCTCATATCATTAATAATCATAATAAACAATAAATTATCTTTTTTTATTTGAATGAATTGAATTTTAGGTTAAATTATTAATTTAGTTGAATTTTTTATACAAATTTCTGTTTCGAGATCACAAAATTGGGCGCGGCTATTGTATGTGGTATGGTCGTCGTCTATTCAGAATTCAGAAAACCAGTTGTTACCATTTATGATCATGGAGTAATTGATATGTTTATGATCAGAAAATTAGCAAAGATACTTTATATAATCTAATAGAAAGAGATTCGTTTGAGTTTTTTAAAATCAAGAGAAAACCTACAAAATTTCATTCCGATCCCAAACACGTTCTCTGCACATCCGCTGCTCGATCCAGTTAATTATGTAATTTATATTTATATTTTTTATTTTTTTTGTTCATTTTTAGTCGAATCATGAGTATTATTAGTATGCCTAAAAAGAAGTATTCTCAAATGGTTGATAATTACTCCTAGTTTTTTTTATGTGATATTGAGCATTCCATTGAACTTTTGATTTTTTTCTTACTCTGTTTTTTCTTTCTGCACAATCACATTAACGCAGTATTCTCAAATCTCAATTGTTATTCTTATAAAATTTGTATGATTTCTATATGGTTATTGATTTATGAAATTTATTTGAAATTTATGAATTTTATTTATGAATATAATAAGATTCTGACATTTATTAATTTTATTTTTAATGTATATTTTGCAGATATGTCTTCTATATATGGTTATTGATTTATAAGATTCTTATTCTGTTTTTTCTTTCTACACAATCACATTTATTATCTTAGGTATTATCATGATGACACAACTTCATCTAATAATACCTAAGATAATGATTTTGTCATTAAAAAGAAAAGACAAAAGACATCAATTGTGTGAATTAATTTTGAGGAATTTTTTGTTCATTCATTATAAAATTTCGCATGTTTTATAATATTATAAAATTTCAACATGTTTTATAATATTTTAGGGGGCTCAACATGAAGATGAGATTATTTTGAAAAATTGATGTATTTTTTAGTTGTAATTGTTGAAAGAACATTCTGTTATTATTTTTTATTTGAACATTTGTTATTACTCACGCACAATTCAAGAAATTGGTTGTTCAATTTGGTTATTTTCTTTGATAAAACAATTGGGCTGCCCACTTTTAATTAAATGCTAGCCCAAAACATTCTCCACTTTTAATTAAATGGGCTAACATTGTTGGCCCAAAAAGTCTCAACTTACTCGGTTTGCTCTCGATCACAATTTCTTTTTTTTTTTTTTTTTACGTAAAGGAAGGACAATGTCACAATGGGCAACGTAGGACTGTTAGTGCCCGTAAAGAATTCAAATAAATTTATAATATATTTTAAGTTTAATTTGTCAATTAAAAAAATATTTGAAACATGTACTCCATAGTATAGATTTGTAAATTTGTTATTCATTTGAATCTAGGTAAATATTTTTCAATACACTCTTAACTCTAGAGGGCTGCAACATATAATTGTCTATGCATGAACATGTTTCAGAAGGTACACACTACACACCTACCATGAAAAGAGACTGACCTTTAACTTTTATTTATCGTCATTGCAAAAGACAATAGAATAAGAAATTATCTTATTCGAAACTTTATGGGAGTCGTGTCATCGAAACACTCAATATTATTCTCAAAATAAAAACTTTACTACCAACATTCCTTCCAAAATAAAAATGTGTCCTCAATAATGTAATTTTCAAGTCTGGTAACAATCAATCTAGTTACATTATACAAATCGGACATTAGGTCAACGTTCGTAAGCAACATTATATGGACACATAATTTTTAGAACTAATCGATGGTCTGATCATGACGTTTTCCGGGGAAAAAACAGAATAGGACAATTCACTCTAAGACTTTAAGTTTCAAGACAAATTTTTTTAATAAAACAATTTAGGACAAAATGAACTAGTTATAGTCTATTATGCCCCTGGTTTCGAATTAGGTATGATTTTCGAATTCAATTAATTATGTTAAGCAAAATTAGGAAAGTCAACATTTTTAAATTTAAATTAATGTGTGAGATATTTTGCCTAGAATCTCGCACTGTTTTTAATTAAGAAAGGATATTACCCAAAATTTCTCCTAGCTTCTTTCCAGTGCATATTTAAGCGGTGGCCTGATCTTCAGAGAGTATTTCGAAGCTTCGAAGCGTTGAAACCTGAAATCGCCAACATTATAATATTCTTTCCAGATTTTGAATTAGCTCTATGAATTTTATATCCATCACTTCACTAAAATTTTTATTTTTTAAGCAATGTTAATAATTTTTCTTTCTTTTTAAACTTAAACGTGCAATTAATTACACTTAATTTTTTTAAATAGTTTTCCTTATTCGATGTTCCAAAGCTCGAAATTGAAATAATTATACTTAATTTCAGATTTGAATCATTTAATTTTATTAATGTAAAATATGAAAAGTCAAATGAATTAAATTTTAAAAAGGTAAGAGATTATCCCTAAATTATAGTTGAAGGAAAATGATTGAAGGTATGTTTGTTTCGTCTTTTCATCTACTCGTGTGATTGTACAAAGGAGTTTTCGCATGTAAGAAATCGTTGGTTTTTTAAGATGTGTATTTGTGCATTGCATATTTGTATGATATTTTTGATAGTTTGATGCATATACATAATATGTGCATTGCATATTTATAGGGGATGCATATATCAAATATGTGCATTGCATAATATTAATATAAGATTGTATCATAAATTCTATATGCATATTTTATTATATGCAACCGATAAGTGCATATAATTTTAAATATACTTGCATTTTTTTATATATGCAACCGATAATTGCATATACTTCCCAAATTGCTTGTATCTACAATTGACCCTACTCTAGTAAATTAGGTGTACTTGTTTTCAAGCTCCCCAAATTTAAAAAATTCATGTTCTTGATGTCTTACTCCCCTGTATAAGATATTTCAAGAAACAGATTCAAGAAACAGATATAAATCAGACGAAAAGACGTTTTACAATTATCATGACTCCAAACATTCCAATATACAAAATCAATTTATACAAAGCAACTAATCAAATGAATCTAAGATTATTGAATTTCTGCTTAATTAACTACTATTGTATATGATATGTTCATCTAATGAGCAAACTTCAATTTTGCAGATACTCACTACTCCATTTTCTGACTTGACATGCTTCATTCCATCTAAATCCAAAGCAGGGGCAAACACTGTACCCTCCATTTTTTTTCCTCAACTGCATAGATTGAATAACACTGTCTTAGAAAACACAGGATTTCAAAGATAAATTGAAGAATTTTTTTACTTCACTTTTCAATCCATTTGAATAGTGCAAAAATCTTATAAATTAAACCATAGAACAGAATAAAATGGATACTTGTATGAACTAACACTTATATCTCCAAATTCCTACAAGTAATATACAAATAACTAGATAAAAAAAAAATCAATAAATCATTCGAAAAAACGAATCTGAATCCCATAGCAGTAATTGAAGAGTCATATAATATTGGAGAGCGACGTGTATGTTTCTATGGTCGCGGAAGAGACGGAAGAGAGAGAGCTGAGAGGGGTGGGTGGGGGTTTTTACACATCCACTGTGTGAAAATCAATGGGTGGCCGGCCTGGTGCAGCGATTTACACCTCCACTGTCGTCGAGAAGGAGGGGGCGGATCAGAGCTTGGAGAGATGTTGGCTGGACGGCGATTTACACCTCCATTGTGTGAATCGTACACTGTGGAAATGCATCAAGTTTTTTGAAACTAATCGACCGCAAGTAACAATACAATCTTCAATTTGAATTGAATTGAATTCGAATTAATGCTGAAAGGTGTAACCGAAATTTGGGGGAGAAAAAGGAAGGTGTAACCGAAATTTGGGGGAGAAAGGAATTAATGCTGAAAGACTTTGAAATTTTAATTAATTTCGATTATTTATAACTGCAGGGCATAAATGGAATTTTGTATTGTATTTTGGTCTTAATTGTTTTACTTAGAATTTTTGTCTTACTTTGTTTAAATGACTTATGGATTGTCTTAGTTTGTTAATAAACTCACGTTTTCCTATAGTTCCATTCACATTTTCTAAAGTTTTTTTATTCTGATTTCACCAAAATTCTTCTTTCCAAAACATAGTTTGAGAATGACGTTTTAACACTTTGGAAAAAATAAAGTGTTTATTTCTACTAATTTATGAACAGTGTCGCCATGAGACTATCTCACTTTGAATAAGATAAGTGTTTATTCGTACTAATTACTGTTAATGGTATTACTGATTACAATTTATGGTATTACTCGTTATTACTTATTGTATTAACGACTATAATAAAATCATACATATAATATTATTTTGTATTAAAATTAAAAAAAAATACACATGAAAAAATGGAAAAAAAAAAAGTAAAAGGAAAAAAAACGAAGAAATTAAAAGTTTGGAATAAAAACTGAAAATGGGAGAAAAAGAGGAAAGGGAAGAAAACTTAGAAAGAAAAAAAATCAAGATTTTTGCCTAATTTCGATAGTTTTTTTTTTAAATTATGTTTTACGATTTTTTTCTAAAAATATGGATGACTTGATGGTGAATCGACGGTAACTCGGTAATGACTTGACTACAGATTGTAAATATACAAATTAAGGTTGATTTTATTATATTTTGTGTAAATTAATAAAAGGATAATATAGTATTTTAAATGTAATTACTTTTTTAAAAATATTTTTGGGGTGAACTCATAAAATGAGGGGTGTAGATAAACGTGGTAAAAAATAATAATTTAGGGGTGAACTCATAAAATGAGCGGGTGCACATACCCGTGATAAAAAATGATTTGGGAGTGAACTCCTAAAATGAACGGGTGCAGATAACCGTAGTAAAAAAAGATTTGGGATGAACTCATAAAATGAGGGGTGTAGATATTTTAGGGGTGAACTCATAAAATGAGCGGGTGCACATAACCGTGATAAAAAAGAATGATTTGGGGGTGAACTCATAAAATGAACGGGTGCAAATAACCGTAGTAAAAAAATGTTTTTTGGGTGAACTCATTAAATGAGTGGGTGTAGATAAAATATAAATAAAAAATAAACATTGGTGTGTAGCGGTATCTTGCATGTACTCGAGTATCACCCTACAAATTAGGGTTGATTTTATTATATTTTGTGTAAATTAATAAAAGGATAATATAGTCCTTTAAATGTAATTACTCCATTTTAAAAAAAAAAAATCTTCTGAGGTGAACTTATAAAATGAGCAGGTACAGATAACCGTGGTAAAAAGTAATTTTGGGTGAACTTATAAAATGAGCGATTGCAGATAACCATGATTAAAAAATGATTTGGGGTGAACTCATAAAATGAGCGGGTGCAGATAACCGTAGTAAAAAAATAATTTGAGGGTGAACTAATTGAATGAGTAGGTGTAGATAAAATATAAATAAAATAATAATTTAATTCTATTAAAAAAATCTAATTTTACGTTCGTATTGTTTAATATAAATAATAATATTATTAATTTTAATAAAGGATAAAATAGTAAATAATAAAATAAAATTTAAATAATTATTTTAAAATATTAAAAAAAGGCAACAGGTATCAAGTTAGGGCGACACAGAGGGCGACACAGAGCAATGCAATTTGACATCCGAACTATTAATAGTCCAGGCGATACAAAAACTATCCTAAGAAAATCCCTTCTCTATCTCTCTCTTTTTTCTTTTTTCTTGATTTTTTTATTTTTTACAATTTCTTAAATAATTGTTTAATTTATCTCTATTTCTACCCCTCTCCCAATGTTTTTAAATTAATTTTTATTTTATGTTATCTCTTTCAGTTTTTTTTTTTTAATTTAATTTTACTTTTCTTTATAATTTTCTTAAAATTTTCTCTCTCTCTCTCATTTTTTTTTCGGAGTCAAGAGTTATTTTTATATTTTTATAGGTGTCAACCGTTAATTTTATTTACAGTTTTTTTTAAAGTATTTCTTTGAATCTTCTCATTTCTTTGAATCTTCTTCAACTCCGTTAAGAACCAAACTGCTACCTTTATCATACACATAATTAAATTAGTCAGTAATCATTCCTTTGATTTCTTTAAATAGTATATTGTATCATTATATTATCACAATTCTCCCTCATAGATGATATTTCTCCAAGGAAACATGGAGATTAAAAGTAAAAATTGTGCGATCTGTATTTTCAATGGACGGTAAACATAAGAATTACTTTATATTGGTGGTTATTGATGAAAAGGTGAACATTCCTAAATCTTTCCCACCACTCTAAATTTCTTATGTTTACTTCTTAATTTTCATTTTTCATTTTTTTATTCTCCATTTTTATGTGAAGTTAATTTTCTATTTAGGGAACAAAAATATAAGTTACTATACTAATGCCTCATACATAGGTACACGAACATTATTAGGGAAGGACTCAACACCCAACCTGATAAAGACATAATTCAGATTTGGTATATTATACTTTCTTTTCCAAATTAATGTTCATTTTTTTATTTGAAGATATTATAGCATGGGGACATTTTTCGACATGTCACGAATTAAAAAGATATTGGATATAAGCTATGGGATAAAAAGTATGTTCTGTTCTCTAATAATTTTTCAAAATCACAATTTATTTAAACAAAATATTTTGTTGTTACATTTATTTGCTATCATCTTCTTCTTTTATTAGGCATACGAGGATGAGTTGCACACTTTGTGGGTGATTTTATGAACACCTCATCGACTACCGAAACAATCACACATGGACTATGCTAAAAAGTATGTACTCTGTAATAATTTTTCAGACCACAATTTATTTTTGTTCTTGCATTTATTTGCTATCATCTTCTTCTTTTATTAGGCATATGGCCAAAATGAGTTGCACACTTTGTGAGGAATTATTAAGGAATAGTCAAAACATTCCTTGTATATAGGACATATTTCTTATATTTATCTTTTATATTTATCTTTTCCTAAAATCATGTAATTAGGTTATACTGTAATTACTCCTATAAATACAAGTCATTCCCTACTCACCAATTCAACGGTGATCATATCTCATTGTTCACATGGTATCAGCCTAAACACGATCCTAAACCCTAACCCTAATTTCTCTTTCTCCCTCTCTACCGCCGCCGCCGCCACTGTGCTGCAGCCACTTCACCTATCATCGAGTTTGTCCCCCTCGATCATCTCCCTTCAATGGCAGACTCTTCTATCCCTATGAATGTCCTTATTCATATGGTTACAGTGGAACTCTCTTCTTCCAATTATCTCATATGGAAGAAGCAGGTTGTCCCGATGCTTACTTGTGCCGATCTCTATGGTCTTGTGGATGGCACATCCACCCCCCCTGCCGCCACTCACACGACCTTCGCTACCTGGAAATCGAAGGATCAGAAAGTACTTGCCCTTCTCCTCTCCTTTCTCACTGAAGAAACCCTGGCCGAGGTCGTTCAATGTGACACGACCCGTGACACTTGGCTTGCTCTGGAGGATGCTTTCAGTCACTCCTCCCAGTCACGAATTACCCAACTTCGTGAGGAGCTCCTTCTCCTCAAGCGTGACTCTCTCCCTGTTGCCGACTACGGTCGGCGCTTTAAGGCATTGTGCGATCAACTTGCCGCCATTGGCAAACCAGTGGACAAATCTGACATGTCCCACTAGTTTCTACGGGGTCTTGGCCCCAAATTCAGCGGGTTTGCCGACACCAGAATGGCCCTCTCACATGTGCCTGCTCTCCGTGACTTACTACATCAGGCAATTGCCTTTGAGATCATGAACAAGCCTGATCTCGCCGAACCCGCTCCAGTTGCCTTTTATGCTCGCGATCAACCCTCTGCTCGCTCGAACACTCGCGACCATACTGGTGGTTGCCCTTCTAGGTTATCTCGTGGTGGTCGCTCCGACTTCTCTGGTGGTCGCGGAGGGCGGAAATCCTACGTCCCTCGTTGCCAAATTTGTCGTGGCGAGCACTATAACACCAAATGCCCTCAACGTTTTGTTCGCGGACCAGATCCTCATCTCCCTGCTCGCCCATCCGCCCGCCTGTCCGAGGACCCATCCACCAACCTTGCTCAAGCCTTTCACTCGGCTTGCACAGTCTCCTCGCCGACCTCCTCGGATTGTTATGTTGACTCAGGAGCCTCGGCTCATATGACCTCCAGTACCTCGCATCTGGACTCTTCGGCTCCATATTCTGGTAATGGTCAGGTTATTGTTGGTAATGGTCACTCACTACGGATTTCTCATGTTGGTTTGCATTCAATCTCTAAGGATATTGGTCTTCTAGATGTTCTTGTTGTTCCTCATATCACCAAGAATCTTTTGTCTATTAGCAAGCTCACGTCTGACTTTCCAGTTGATGCTTGCTTTTCTGACAAGACATTTGTTGTTCAGAATCGGGCTACCAAGGAGGTGGTGGCTCAGGGGCGTTGTGAACAGGGGTTGTACGTGTTGGAACGGGCACTCCCAGCTTTGGTCGCTGCTTTGAAGAAGCCCGGTGATGCTCGCGCCTCCTTCGATTTATGGCATTCTCGTTTGGGACATGTTCCTTTTGATGTTATTAAGGATTTAAATAAATTAGGGCATATATCTGTTAATTCCGTTTTACCGAACCCTACTGTTTGCACCTCTTGCCAGTTGGCCAAAAGTAAACGTTTGTCTTTTCACATTAATGAAAAACGTGCTTCTGCTACTCTTGATTTAGTTCATTGCGACCTTTGGGGTCCCGCCCCCGTAACTACGCTTTCTGGTTTTCGCTATTATGATGTGTTCGTCGATGACTTTTCTCGTTTCTCATGGATATATCCTCTCCGTGCGAAATCTAAGTTTTTTGCTACATTGGTCGCATTTCACAAGTTTGTATGCACCCAATTTTCGACATCTCTAAAAGTTTTTCTGAGTGATGGTGGTACTGAGTTCGTTAACAAGATTGTTCGCACCTTTATGACCGACCATGGAATATTACATCGAGTGTCATGCCCTTACACACCCCAGCAGAATGGTCGCGCCGAGCGAAAGCATCGCCATACAACTGAAACTGGTCTCTCCATTAGGGCTGAAAATCAAACCAAGCTATTCGATACTCGATTCGAGATCGTTCGGTAAAAGTTCGTTTGAGCTCGGTTCGACATAGATATCAAACAAGCTTGAACATAAATTTACGTTCGGTATGGTCCAAAGCTCGACTCGAGTTCGAGCTCGATAAGTAAAAAAAAGATAAATTTAGTGTAAAAATGTCAAACTACTCGAGCTCGGCTCGTGTTCGACTCAAATAAAGTTCGTTCGAGCTCGGCTCGTTTAATTATCAAACAAGCTCAAACACTAATTTCAAAGCTCGATAATATTTCAAACAAGCTTGAATAGCATCGCGTTCGGCTCGGCTCGACTCATTTACAGCCCTACTCTCCATGCTTTTCCATGCCCGTGCTCCGAGTGAATTTTGGTTCGATGCCTTTGCTACTGCAGTACATCTCATTAATCGTCTTCCATCCTCCATTTTGGGTGGTCAATCGCCGTTTCAGGTTCTGTTCGGTACTATGCCTCTTTATGGGAATTTCAAGCCCTTTGGTTGTCGGGTTTTTCCATACTTACGCGATTATGCCTTGAACAAGCTATCTCCTCGCAGCCGACCATGCATTTTCTTAGGTTACAGTAGCCTTCACAAGGGCTTCCGGTGTTATGATCCCGGCTCCTCCAAAGTCTTTGTTACTCGACATGCTATATTTGATGAAGGTTGCTTTCCTTTTTCAGGTTCTGCTCGGCCCCTGCCGACCAATGCAGTGGTCTCTTCCTTCTTGGACGTCGACCTGGGCTCCTCGAATGACTCCTCTCCTGAGTCTATTGCTCCTACTTCAACCATGTCCTGCTCGGCATGTATCTCTGATCCTGGAGAGGACCCACTTCCTCCGCCAGTCCCTACTGCGGAGCCACCTGCTCCCCTTGCACCGGCCGAGCAACCTCTGCCGACCACTGACCCACCAATGGAGTGACCACGGTCCAACCACCAAATGATCACGCGAGCTAAATCTGGGATCTTCAAACCGAAGTACCCACTAAACTTGGCCTCCACTGCCCTGCTCAGTGCCCTCACTACCTCATCGGAACCCCGTGGTTTCAAGTCTGCAGCCAAGTCCCCTGAATGGTTGGCCGCCATGCAGGAAGAAATTGATGCTTTGCGAGTTAACAAAACTTGGGATCTTGTTCCTCGCCCTCAGGATGCGAACATTGGTGGTTCCAAATGGGTCTTTAGAACAAAGTACAAATCGGATGGTTCCATTGAACGACACAAAGCCCGACTGGTCGCTCAGGGTTTCACCCAAATCCCTGGCACAGACTTCTCGCATACCTTCAGTCCAGTTGTCAGGGCGACCACTATTCGTGTTATTTTGGCTCTCTCTGTTCAAAATAATTGGCTCCTCCATCAGTTGGATGTCAAGAACACTTTTCTTAATGGGTATCTCCAGAAACCAGTCTTCATGGCTCAACCTCCTGGCTTTGTCGATCCTCGGCTCCCGGATCATGTTTGCAAACTAAAGAAGGCCATATATGGTCTTCGCCAGGCCCCCTTGGCCTGGTTTCAGCGGTTCAGCTCCTTCCTGCTCGGCATTGGCTTCAAGGTGTGCAAGTCTGACTCCTCGTTGTTTTACCTATTTCAGGGTTCCTCGGTCGTCTATCTACTTTTGTATGTGGACGATATCATTGTCACTGGGAATGACCCCGCCACTGTTGCTCGCTTTATTGCTAGGGCGAACAAGGAGTTCGCACTCAAAGATCTCGGTCGCCTTAATTACTTTCTGGGTTTGGAAATCTCTTACACCCCTTCTGGGCTGTTCGTCGGGCAGTCCAAATATGCTCGCGAGATTCTTGAGCGAGCCGAACTTCAAGACTCCAAGCCCATTGCCACTCCCTTGGCCGCGGGCGAAACCCTGGTCAGCACTGGTGACCCTTTTTCAGATCCAACTCTTTATCGCTCCTTGGTGGGCGCCCTCCAGTATCTCACCATTACTCGACCTGATCTATCCTTCTCGGTAAATCATGTCAGCCAGTTTCTCCAGGCGCCGACCAGCGACCACTTCTCGGCAGTAAAGAGGATTCTTCGCTATGTTAAGCACACTGTCAACTTTGACCTTTCCTTCATTCGATGACCAGACTCCTATGTGGTCGCCTACTCGGACGCAGATTGGGCTCGTTGTGCGGAAACTCGCCGATCAACCTATGGTTATTCAGTTTTCTTAGGTGGAAATCTGGTGTCCTGGAGTGCCAAGAAGCAGCCCACTGTTGCTCGCTCCAGTTGTGAATCGGAGTATCGTGCCTTAGCCAATGCAGCTGTCGAGGTCGTTTGGCTAACCTCTCTACTCCGCGAGCTCCGCGTTCCGTTACCAGCTCGCCCCGTTCTCCTCTCCGACAACAACATCGCCCTGTTCCTCAACCAAAATCCAATGGCACACAAACGTGCAAAGCACATCGACATTGATTGTCACTTTGTTCGCGAGCTCGTCACCTCTGGCAAGCTACTCACACAGTTCGTCCCCACACATCTCCAGCTCGCCGACATCTTCACGAAGAGCCTTCCTCGCCCGACGTTTGAATTCCTTCGATCCAAGCTCTGCGTTTTTCCTCATCCCACGCATCGCTTGACGGGAGATATTAAGGAATAGTCAAAACATTCCTTGTATATAGGACATATTTGTTATATTTATCTTTTGTATTTATCTTTTCCTAAAATCATGTAATTAGGTTATACTGTAATTACTCCTATAAATACAAGTCATTCCCCACTCACCAATTCAACGGTGATCATATCTCATTGTTCACAGGAATTTTATGAACACCTCATCGACTATTGAAACAATCACCCAAACTATGTTAAAGTCCAAAACAAGTCATAAAAGTTTCTTTATTATATATACCTAATATTTTTATTAATCTTATTTTAAGTCGCCTCACCATAAATGTGATATACCTAAACTATATGATTTTTATTAATTCGTGTCTTTTGAACTTTTTTTTTTCATTTACTAAATAGGTTTATGTTAGGCTTTATGCTTGATAAAGTATTTTTAGAAGCATTTAAATAATAAGTAAGCAATATTTTATCTGGTTAAAATTTAATCATAGATGGTGTTTTTCTGTTATTTCGTATAAAAATTGAATGGTTAAAATTTAATCATAGATGGTGTTTTTCTGTCATTTCGTATAAAAATTGAATGCATTTTTACGTGCTTCATAAAAAAAATTATGTTTGATTAAATATTTATCTTGTGCGTGAATAGTGAATACTCATCTATATGTGTTTTTTTTTTCCAAACTAGATTTTATAAGTTTTATATTTTTATTTTAATTGATGTATTTTAATATCCTATAATTACTTATAAATTTTATGTTTTTTTCATTTTCATAAGTTTTCTATTACATTTATATTTTTAGTTTTGTTTTGCAGGTTTGATTATTGCATTCTAACAAGGTGGGATCTTCTTGATTGCTCACTTGATTTTTTTTGTTCCTTTTATTTTTATTGAAACTACTCAATTATTTTATTTTATTGTATGTTTGTTTCGGTTTAAAAACTTCAAGTATTTTTCATGTTTGATTCCAATTTTTGAACTGACGCTTAATTTAATGTTGCATTTTGCAATGTACTCCACGTTCAATTATCAATGTAAAGTTTAATGGAGATTTCACATATTAGGTCTTTCCACCTAGTGATTTTTTAAATAAGGACATGGTTTAAAATAGTTTCAAATTAAGGTCAAAATTCAACTTAAATGTACCATTTTACCCTCAATATTTAAAATTACGTTTTAATATAATATTAAGTCAACTAATTTTAAATTTTGAATGCAAATCGCCATTAATTACTAAGTCTTCCCCAATTTTAGGACTTTTCCAAATCTCTGATATTCAAATCTTCCCCAAATCACCCCCAATTTTAGAAATTTTCTCAAAACTCTAATATTCAAGTCTTCCCCAAATCTTTGATATTCAAGTCTTTCTCAAATCTTTGATATTCAAGTTTTCCCCAAATTTCTGATATTCAATTGCATTTTCCTCAAAACTCTGATATTCAATTTCATTTTCAGACTTGAAGATCTGCAGAAAAATCGTCAAATCAAATTAGATATGTTCTTCAGAAAAATCTCTGACTTGATTATGCAGAAAGATCTGCAGAAAAATCGTTGAATATAATGCAGAAAAAAAAAAACTAAAGTTGCATCATCATATGAATAATGCAGAAGTGTGAAGTAAATTATGTGCATATGCAAATATCATTATGTAGAAAATGACTTTATGCAAATTAGATCTGCATTAATAAAATTCGTCTATTAATGTAGGCCACATACCAGTGACTTGATTCAAGACTTCTAGAAACGTTGAAAACTGATTAACACGAACCAACTTGGAACTACTAACAATCAATCTACATCTTTGTGTTTGACCAAATATATGAACATAAAATACTTTTGAAACTGTAATCAATGGGTAGAATTAAAGAAAGTAAAAAAAACTCAATATAATTTCCACGATATTGATGCGTGATTTGAAAAAAAAAATTTGAATCAATGGAAGATGGTTGAAGAAAATATTGAGTCTGTATCCACTAACAAGACTCACAAACCTAGGGAATTGTATTAAAATCCTTCACTGCCCTGTCTCCGGCAGAAATGGGCATCGTTCCATCAAGCCTGCGGTACTGAACCAAAGAGTTCTTCAAAAACCCTTCAAGCAAATCCAACATCCTTGTCCACTGGGAGAACACAATTGCTTTCTCTCCCAAAATTTTGATTTCCCAGATGAGTACGCCAAGAGATTAATTAATAAATAATGTAACGGTGGTCAAAGAGGCTTTAAAGGTGTGTACTCGTTGGACGACGCCGTATCGATATTGCAGAGCGAGAAGAAGAATATGTTGAACGACGTGAGAACATGGTTGAGCACCGTGGTGACGGATCAAGAAACGTGTTTAGACGCATTGGAAGATGTGAAATCAAATAAGAAAAACATGTAGAAACGATTAGAAGGGAAAGTCAAGCGAATTAAATCAATTCTCGTACGAATAAGGAAGGTCAGATTATTATTTCCATAGCTGCCAAATTAAACGGAAGATGAAGAAGGTAAGGATCAGATAAATAAGGAAGATGAAGACTTATTCTTTAATTAATAAATTAATAAATTAATTTTCATATTTAAATATAAGGGCATAAAGGGTTATTAACATGTGTTTTTGTCTTTTTTTTAAAAAAGATTTTATTCTTGGTCTTTTATTAAGAAGGTAAGGGCTATGAATGACCTTTTTTATAAAAATTTTCAAGTCAAGTTTAATTGTGTAAATTGTCCTAAAGTATACTTTTTTTGAATTACTCACTTACAATATTTACGAATTCAATAATTGTAAACAAAACATTCAATCAACTTGACTCATTCACGCTCTCATATTATCTATTAAACACCCCTACAAACTAATAAGGAGTATATTACAACCACATACAAATGACATTCTTTTATTCAAATACATTAATTATGATCAAATATATTTTAAAATAATTTAATTTTTTTTTCAATCCCGCGAAATTTGCGAGTTTTACGCTAGTATTATTATAGTGGAGTCTGCCTCATTTCTTTTCCAATTAGTAAAAAACGTAATTTTCTCTGTGTTTTAAATATATCTATTATCAATTTCAAAATATATATAAGTATATATTATCGAATTAATTTTTTATTTTTTATAATTTGTTCATTGCATTTTATTTTTGCAGGCCTAATAAAGAAAAATCTCATACCAAGTTTTTTAAATTTTCTCCTACCTGCATATTACTCCAATTCAAAATTAATAATTAATATATGAGCGTTTTATTACTCAATTAATTTAACCACGTCATTCAAAGTAACAATATTATTGATTTAACAAATATCAATTATATTTTAAATTAATACACCATATAAAACATAAAAAACATTTAAATACTAATACTACTACAATTTTGATACATATAAATATAGTTATTGGTATATTTTAAATAATATTAATTGTATATATTTATAAACCGTGCGATGCACGCGAAATACTAGTTCTATACTTAATAAATAGCACACACCCAACAATTCAAAAAAAAATAGCACACGCTCCTCTCTCCTCGTTCCCGCCTCCCCAGCGCCGCCTGTTCGCTACCCCATTGGCAGCACCGCGCCGCCGGTCTCTGCACTGTTCTCCGCGCCTCCTCCAGCGACATTCGCAGCGCCGCTCCCTCGTTTTCCAAGCGCCGGCTTTTTCGAGATTTAATAAGGTATTTCTCCAAGCGCCGCCCGTTCGCTGCCATAAGTTCTTTTTCCTCTCATTTTTTTGTCTTTTTCCGAAACCAAAGTCACGATCTGTACTAGTCACCACTTTTCTTTTCTTTTTGCCCCTTTCCGATTTTTTTTGCTTTTCTTCAAGTTGTTTTGCCGAAATTTGTTTCGAAATTTCATGTTTTTTTTTTTCGAATTTAGCCTGATCGTGATTAGAAAATATCCTTCTGATTTCTTACTAATTTTCTGTTAGTCCATCGCGCAATTGAGGTATAATACTCTAGTTCTCTGTTCTTATTTTTCATGTTGATGGTATGTTGATGGCCTGATATGAAGCAAAAATAGAGAATAAGATTCCAAGCTCGAAATGATACAAGTTTCTGTGTCCTATTTTTTTTTTTTTTTCTAATTTCGTTATTTTGCCATTGGTGCTTGAATTCTGTGCATATGTTATTTGAATTGTGGTTTTAATATTATTGATAGGGATTTTGTTTGTCTCTTGTGTTGTTTTTCATTTTGATGGTGTTTTAAGTGAATTTTATTTGAGTGGTTTTTCCTTCATTTTTGGATCTTCTCGTCAGCTTGCTATTGGCCCTGTAGCATTAACGCCCGTCTTGGTGTCGAATGTATTGGGGACCATAGTGTAAACTCTTTAGAACAGTTGTACACTGAGCTTGTGAACCCTGTGCATCAATTCATTTTGCTTGTGAGAATGCTAATTTGCTTATTTATTCATATTTATAGGATCTGGATATTTTACGAACGTTATATATAGTCGTTACTGACCCTAGGAATGATTGGACAGAAGCAAACCAATTTTCGTGCTACTTGTAATGATTGACTGCTCTTTCTCTGTAGATGTCAAAATTTAAGAAACAGCAGGAGAAATGCCCAACAACCCTAATCAAGGTCGCAGCTAAAGCACGGGTGCCCCCAAGCAATTCAAGTTTGGCTAATGCAAAGTCTCCTGCTGCTAAATTCTCTAATAATACGGAACGCCTTCAACACATATATAGCAAAAGGAAAGCACCCGCAGGGGCTCAAATCAAACGTGTTATTGATTTGCTCTTTGAGGTATGATATTTTTGCCTCACTTCTTGCATTCGGTTTGGAGGGATGTAACTTTGTTTATTTTTTCTCCAAAATGCTGGCTTCGGTGAAATATGTATTAAATTCATTAGTTCTTATGTACAACTGTTGGCTTGGAATTGGATATGTTTAATGTTGTCATAACAGTTGAATCTTGTATGGGGCCGATCCACAGTTTCACGACCGTTAGTATGTTGAGTTTTTGTTCCCAATAGGGGCTAATGGAGGACTTTAGCTTTTCCAATTAACTATTGCATATTAGATCCTCATCACAAGAATGGAGAGACAGATTTATGTAGTTTGGTGTGACTTGTTGGATAAAATTTCTTCAGCAAAATCTATCTTAGATTAAGATATACCTTGTCATATAAAAAAATACACAATTTTTTTTGTTCGTCAACGAATGTAGCTTGATATCTTACTCTCACCACGCTTTCTAAATCTGTGCATATTAGTGGCTGACTTTAGCTTATTTGTGGATATTTAGTGTAGTATTGTATAGCCTAACTTACTGAGACAAATTATTTCACAGACAAGGCAGGCCTTCACTCCTGAACAAATAAATGCAGAGTGCTATGTGGATGTAAATGCAAACAAGGCTGTATTTGATAGTTTAAAGAATAATTCTAAAGTGACTTATGATAGGCTGTATTTGATAGTTTAAAGAATAATTCTAAAGTGACTTATGATGGGAGAAGCTTCTCCTACAAGGTGAGTTTGGTCATTTGCATAGATCACCAATCAGAATTGTTCTTATCACCTCTTTCTTCCTTCAATTTTACAAGGATTGTTCACTATGACTTATTTATGTTTTCAGTCCAAGCATGCTTTGACAAATAAGGCCCAACTTCTCGACTTAATTCGGAAGTTTCCTGAGGGTATTGCTGTGAATGATATGAAAGATTCATACACAGCAGTCATCCATGACTTGCAGGTATTGTGGTTATTAAATTATGAGTTATGCTTAAGAACACTCTTGGAGAATGATTTGCTGATGATTAAAATCTTATTAGGCTTTGAAAGCTTCAGGTCAAATTTGGCTGCCTCCAAACTTAGACTCACACGAGGACATCATAGCCTACCCAAATGACCCAAGAGCAATTATCAAAGTTGATGATGATTTGAAACTGCTATTTCGGGGAATAGAACTCCCACTTGATATGCTCGATATTGAAAGGGATCTCCAGAAAAATGGGATGAAACCTGCTACAAACACTGCTATTCGAAACAGGCCTGCTCCCAAGCCCAAGACCATGAAGAAGAAGAAGAAGCAAGAAATCAGCAAGAGGACCAAGCTTACAAATGCTCATCTTCCAGAACTCTTCGAAACTTTCAACTAAACATGTTTGTGATTGCAGATTGGGCTTCAGGATCTTCAAATATGCTAATTGTGTTTTTGTTCCCACTATGAGCTAATGGAGGACTTTAGTTTTTCCAATTATAACTGTTGTATATTACATCATCATCACAAGAATGGAGAAACAGTTTTATGTAGTTTTGTGTGACCTGCTGTTTAGATTAATATAGTTTTTGGGCACATAATGTAGCTTGATATCTTACTCTACTTGCACTACACTTGCTAAATCTACTCATGTTAGTGAGCCTCCTAACTAACTGAAACATATCTGTTGGAGTATTTGTTAACGAATGTAACATATTTTTTTATGCTATCTTCTATCATCAAAAGGTTGGTTATCTCATGTAATCCTTAATTTTTTTATGCTTCCCCAATTTAAAAATGTCCTAATTGATTTTTTTTTTTAAATTTACAAAAGTGCAAATTTTTTATTTAGTGGGCTGTTGAAACTTGAAGCCCTATATATTTAGAGTATGTGAAAAAAATTCAAAGTGATAATGGAAGGAAGGAAGACTATATTCAGAGGGTGCAAAAGAAAGAGGAGGTTGGTCCTATATATATAGACGAACCCTCACCCAGAGAGGTTGATGAGAATGTATGGCTTCTTCCTTTCGAACATGATATTGCCGATCATGTTGCCTTCATATTATAAACTTCTTTAATGTTACCTCTAAAACACTCTTTTTAGGCGAATATAAAAGCATTGCTCGCCAATATAAAAACTTCATTTCTTCTCACTGCCACGTGGAGTTATTTGACTTGTTGACTTTTCTTCGATGACTTGTCTTGCTTGCCTCTTCCAGGCTACTCGTCCCTTTCAGACCCTGTTCGTCTTCTTCGTTGCTGACTAGACTCGACAACTTTGACTATTCTCCATTGAATGGTTGACTAGTTCAATTAAAAAATTGAATATAACGTTTAATTAAAAATTTCTTAAAAATCTCTATGACATATAAATGTGATAGGGTTAAAATATTCAAATCACCTCAAATTAAGGAAATCAAATACCGGAGTAAATTCTTATTAGGAAATAGGAGTATTTGTTTAAGGATAAAATTGTTGAATTAGAATATAACTAATTATTTCCTTAATTTGTGGGTTTTAATTCTACTTGAGTTTGACTCCATTTGAAGTGAGTTCTACAACCCAATCAAATTCAATTCAAATGAAAGTTTAAAAATCGTGTATTATACGAAGGGATCTAATATTATCCAAAAATCGGTGTATATACATATTATACAGAATAAAGATATAGATATATAGTGATTTAACATATTTTATATAAAGAATTTGACAGTTTTTTTTTTAATTGCGTATTTTTTTAAATTAATAAATAATAAATTACGATATTTTTAAGAATCAAAATTTAGGCAACATTAAAAGATTATCATTTATAAGTCAAAATAATTCTTCATCTTAGTCAAATTTTGTATCGCTAAGAGTTGGGTAATTTTTTATTTTATTTTAAATTAGTTGTCTATATTATATTTAAGCTTTATGTCAGAAATAATATTTAAAATGGATAGTGGAATATAATATTTTGTGTATTAATCAACAAGTTAATTTTTTAATTTATTTCCATTAAATCAATTTAAGATCATGTCAATAAATGTAGGTGAATTGATTCCATCAAAAAAAAAAAAATGTAGGTGAATTGATAAAATTTGATTTTCTAAACTTCCGTAAATTTCTTATATTCTTTGTGCATTAGTCAAAAGTTTAGATTATAATTCTACGGTTGACTATTTCATATCAATTTATTAATATATATGATTGTTAAGGTTTGTTTTCTTAAATATTTTTAATCTAATTTCATATAATAATATTAATGGGTATTTTCTTAAAATAGTAGATATAATATTTTCATTGGTATATGTACTTAAAATTTAATTTCACTTAATTAAGGAAACTAAATTTTATCAATCTATCTATATTTATTTATATGCTCTTAAATTTCAAATTAGGAAGTATATGAAAATGATTTTTTTTTAAGCTGTATGAAAATGATTTTTAAATGTAAACTTTTGATTAATTTTTTTTCTGGGACAACAAATATAATTCTAGACGGTTGACTGAATTATACATAAATAATTTCACAATAAATAATCAATTGATTTTAACAAGAGAAAAAATAAATAGATAATTTTTTATATAATAAATAAAAATTAGTTAATAGTCTCGAGTCAAACACCATAATAATTCTCTCTTATATTTCCTTTTCAAAATTTCAAAAAATCTTTTTAATACAAATACAAGTTTATTATTTGTGAGTTACTACTTCCTTTTATAATTGAGACCATATTTGTAATTTCATATATATTGATTTCTTTTACAAATAAAATATTAATTTTTTATTCTATTATTTTTATTACATGTATATATATATTATATACAACATTTCCTTTTTTATTTTTTAATAGAATAACAAACTTATAAATTTTTTCAAAGATTTTTTTTAATTAATAAATTAAATATATTATAAATTTATTTCAACCCACATAATACACGGGTCTTACACTAGTTCAAAATATATGTCATCTTAGGGGAGTGTATTCAATTGAAATTATGTTGGATTTTTTTGAACTTTTAAAATCTAGGGTATTTAATCCGGATTTTTAAAAGTCTTTCAAAAATTTTGAGGTATTCAATACGGATTTTAAAAAGTCTTTAGAAATCTTTAGGTATTCAACAATCTATATGGATTTCGTTGGATTATCTTTCAAAAATATAAATAAATTTCACTATTCAAAATCTCTTCTAAAAAGTAGAGATTTCAACGGATTCTCTGGGAAGTTGAAAAAAACTTTGTTAACTATGTTCTTCAATAAACATCACAGATTCTTCACCACCATTATTATCGTGAAAAAGATTACATCTCTATATTTTAAAATTATGTTCTTTCTTTAAAAATTATAGTATATCGGACACCATTAGGTTAGCAATAATATTTAATCGACATCAATTCCCCATTACGTGGTGTTCGATATCATCTAAAAGATTTTGGTTGTATACCCCAGAAATGTCGTCATCCAGAAATGCAATTATTCAATTGAATTTTTTGTGTTTTCAAATTGCGATTCACAAGTTTTCATTTCAAACACAAGTGTGCTGGATTACATAACTTTTTTTGGGAAAGAAGGTCGCTCTGATGAATTTCCAGTCAAATATAAAGAAGATCAAAGATTCACCGAGTATAACGAAAATGAAGATGATAATAATAATGATGAATAATAATTTTGTTTTAACTAGGTTTTAGGGGCGTAGTTTATGGAAATCCATGTAAATCAATAAAAAAATGTGTATTTCAAAATCCTGTCAAATCTATAAAAATCCATATAAATCAATAAAAAAGTCAGTCAAACTCTGCATAGAGTCTATGGATTTTCTAAATCCACTGACTTTTTAAAGTCCAAAAAAATCCAACAGAATCTCAATTGAATACACCCCCTTAAGCTCATGCATACATATTAATAAAACATTTGACTTCTCATTTTACTCTTAATCAATGCTTCTAATTTTCATTAAAAAAAATACATGTATTTAAATATTTATTAATTTTAAGGGTAAATTTGGAATAAATGTAATTAATTTTGTGAACAATAGATATGATCACCGTTAACTTTGGTGAGGTGTTAAGACTTGTATATATAGTAAAATTTGCAATAACTGATTTACATGATTGTAGGGAATTAAATATAATAAATGCTATATACAAGAAATAAAGTTATATACAAGGAATGAGTCAATTATTCCTTAATATCCCCCGTCAAGCAATGCGTGGGATGAGGAAAAACGCAGAGTTTGGAACGAAGGAACTCGAACGTCGGGCGAGGAAGGCTCTTCGTGAAGATGTTGGCTAGCTGAAGATGTGTGGGGACAAACTGTGTGGATAGCTTGCTAGAGGTGACGAGCTCGCGAACAAAATGGCAGTCGATGTCAATGTGCTTTGCCCGTTTGTGAGCTACTGGATTCTGGCTGAGAAAAAGAGCATTATTGTTGTCGAAAAGTAGAACGGGGCAAGTAGGTAACGGAATGCGGAGCACACCGAGCAAAGAGGTCAGCCAAACGACCTCGGCAGCTGCGTTGGCCAAGGTACGATACTCCGATTCACAGCTGGATCGAGCAACGGTGGGTTGTTTCTTTGCACTCCAGGACACCAGATTTTCACCCATGAAGACCGAGTAACCATAAGTGAAGCGGCGAGTTTCCACACATCGAGCCCAGTCGGTATCAGAATAGGCGACCACAGAGGAGTTTGGTCGGCGAGTGAAGGAAATGCCGTAGTTGATAGTGTGCTTTACATATCGAAGAATCCTCTTCACTGCCGAGAAGTGGTCGCTGGTCGGCGCTTGGAGAAACTGGCTGACATGATTCACCGAGAAGGATAGATAAGGTCGAGTAATTGTGAGATAATGGAGGGCGCCGACCAAGGAACGATAAAGAGTGGGATCTGAAAACGAACCACCAGTGCTGACAAGGGTCTCGCCCGCGGCAAGGGAGTGGCAATAGGTTTGGAATCTCGAAGATTTGCTCGCTCAAGAATCTCGTGAGCATATTTGGACTGTCCGACGAACAGGCCCAACGAGGTGTAAGAGATTTCCAAACCTAGAAAGTAGTTGAGGCGACCAATGTCCTTGAGTGCGAACTCCTTGTTCGCCCGATCAATGAAGCGAGCAAGTGTGGAAGAATCGTTCCTAGTGACAATGATGTCATCCACGTACAAGAGTAGGTAGACGACCGAGGAACCTTGAAATAGATAGAACAGTGAGGAGCCAGACTTGCACGCTGATACCATGTGAGAATGAGATATGATCATGTTAACTTTGGTGAGGTGTGAAGACTTGTATATACAATAAAGTTTATAATAATTGATTTATATGATTGTAGGGAATTAAATATAATAAATGTTATATACAAGGAATAAAGTTATATACAAAGAATGAGTCAATCATTTCTTAATAAATTTGCATTGAAAAGTGTAAAATAACTTATATTTTACAAAGAAAACGAAAGATCAAAACGACTTATAATATGAATGGAAGGGAGTATTCGATTGTTTTTCAACTTGGATTTTTAAAACTTACTCCCTCCATTTCCTCGAATTTGCACATTAAAATAGGTATAAATTTTTGAGTTGGTCTCTTGTGTGTAGTGTGCACCTTGCACACTATGCCACTAGTCAACCCTTATTATTTAGAAAGACAGAAAGTTTACACAAAATAGACATGGGTGAAATGGTTATTATCCATCAAATTGGATTGAAGGTTTAAGGTTCGAAACCTGTGTCCTCCATATATTTATATATGCATTTTAAATAAATTAATTTTAAAACTATTATTATTAACACTTTTCAACAATTTTTATTTAAAAAAAAAATACCACTTTTAATATTTAAAAATACCACTTTTCATTAATAAATATTATCACTTTTTACAAAAAAAAATAAAATAATAAATCATTAATAAATATTACCACTTTTTACAATTTTTAATTTTTTTTTTAACACTTTTCACTAATAATATTTACCACTTTTTAGTATTAAAAATTACCATTTTTCACTTATAATAGTTACCACTTTTCAGTATTAAAGATTACCACTTTTCACTAATAATATGTACCACTTTTCAGTATTAAAGATTACCACTTTTCACTAATAATATGTACCATTTTTCAGTATTAGAGATTACCACTTTTCACTAATACTAATAGTTACCACTTTTCAGTATAATAGATTACCACTTTTCACTAATAATAGTTACCTCAGTATTAGAGATTACCACTTTTCACTAATAATGTTTACCACTTTTCACTAATAATAGTTACCACTTTTCAGTATTAGAGATTACCACTTTTCAGTTTTAGAGGTTACCACTTTACACAAATAATGTTTACCACTTTACACAAATAATGTTTCATCATAAACTGAGGCAACGGTCATCATGGACGGTCGGAAGAGGAACCTGGAGTGGAAGTAGGTGGCCGGAATTGAGGAAGGCGATGTCTACGGTGTGAAGACAAACATATTGAAAGGTGTATATATTTTTAGGGTTTACATATTCTCTCAAATAAATAATAAAAAGCGGTTAAAAAAAAAAAGCAGAAAAAAAAAACGGTTAAAAAAAAGCAGAAAAAAAATGGATAAAAAAAAGCAGAAAAAAAAATGGTTAAAAAAAGCAGAAAAAAAACAACTAAAAATAAAGCAGAAAAAAATGATTAAAAATAAAGCTGAAAAAAAAAATTAAAAAAAACAATTAAAAAAAAGAAGTAAAAAAAAGCGTTAAAAAAAAAAAAGGAGTTAAAAAAAAACAGAGAAAAAGCGGTTAAAAAAAAAGTGAGTGCACCACATCACTTTGGTGTGTATGGTGCATATAAGACTTTTCCTAAATTTTTACCGTACGAATTAAATAAGAATATGTGTGAATTTAAAAAAAATAATACTAACATTTTACATAAATATATAAGTATTTTGAAAATAAAATGTACACCTAAAGAATTTCATTAAATAGTCAAGGTATGTTGACAGTCAAAGCATGTCTGGGGGATGGGATATCTCTCTGCTCTCGTCTTTTGTGCTGCCAATCACATATGCAAACTTCAATTGTCGTTTTTTCCCTTCATTTATTAAAAATAATAAAATTATTTAAGTGCTGAATAAAATATTATTGTTTAAATAGTCAATTATCAAATTAAATAGGATTTGTCAGTTATGGACTCGAGTGCATATTGTGCACCCTAGTCCATGTTGCACTTTTCAGTTTACTGACTTACACTTTGGGTGAATGGTGTTGCACTTTTCAATTATTAAACTGTATAATAATATTTTTAGTAATAATTGAAAAGTGCAACACCATTTACCAAAAAGTGTAAGTCAGTAAAAGTGTAAAACTGAAAAGTGCACATGGACTAGAGTGCACAACATGCACTCGAGTGCATACTAGACTTTACCAATTAAATATATACGACTTCATTAACTATAGTAGACAATTTTAACATTGTTTTGTTAGTTCACGAGATAAAAGTAGAAAATAAGTTTTTTTTGAAGGTAGTAGAATTACAGATAGGGGTTAAATTACATATCACATGCCCTCACCTATCCAAACAACAAATTCTACCAAAAGATCACAAATCCAGACTCAATCGTGAGATGGTGGAAGGATCAACGAGCATACCTTGAGACCCCGCGATCTAAGAAGATAGCAACGGCCGTGCTACAAACCTCCCAAACCACATAAGGACGGACCCAAGGCCTACCAGCTCCAACAGACACAATAAAGTGCCACCATGGGAAAACTCGAAAACGGGAAGAAAACCCATCCTAACAGGGAAGAAAACAAACCAGCGGGAAAATACCGAAAGCAGAAAATAACGGCATAGGAAGAAGAAAAGAAAAAACGATCCTAAAAACACCAGATCTAAACTAAAAAGCAAACTAAAATAAAAAAATGAAAATAAAATGGGATCAGACGGATGACTCACCCGATCGGTCACCGTGGCTCCGACGGGGAGATTCACCCATTGATCCCAACTAAATCCCTAAAAAAGACCCCTTTCGCCCAATAGAAAAGCGGTGCAGCGGCGCTACAGGCGGCGCGGCAGGCGACGACTCTGCAGGCAGTGCGTTGAGCGGCGGTGTTGCAGGCGGCGCGGCAGCGGGCGACGGTGTTGCAAGCGGCGCGGCGGCAGGCGGCGGTTGTTTGGGGTTGAAGATGGAGGGGTTATACGCAGGCGTGGGCGGTGGTGGTTTTGGGATTTTAGAGGCGGAGGGCAAGCTTATTTTGTAAGCAATGTAAATGTAGAGAGAAGAGAGAGAGTTTTAGAGAGATAGATTATAGTAAAGTAGAAAAGAAGTTGGCAAATGGCATCTACATTCTTTTATACTCCTTCTAATTTCACTTTTATGTTTCTTCAATTTTATTATTTTAGAAAAATAATACTCCCTCCGTCCCATATTAATCTTTATAAGTAGATGAGCACGTAAATTAAAAAAATGTAATAATGAATGAAATTTTGAGGGGTAATTTTGTAAAATTTTATGTATAAAGTAAAGAAATGAGTTGACTTTTGTGTATGTGTTGTGTATGTGTGGAAATAAAGTAATGACATTTGTGTAAAATTAAGGTTATTGTGAGGGTGAAGTTTATAAAGAATTTTCCATTTTAAGAGTGTGAAAGTTATTGAGGAACGGAGGGAGTACATTATTAATCCCTCCGTCTAATTTCATTATTCCCACTTTCCTTTTATGATTGTCCAATTTTATAATGTTCATACCCTTTTTTGAAATAATACTATTCATACTACTTTATCTCCACCCTCCCACCATCACTTATTTACCCATTTCGTCATTCACTTTATTTATAAACAATCATTTATTTACAAATGGACCCCCACAATACGTCAATACCCCATCATACCTTCATTTTATCTACTTTATAAATAAACTAATCAATATTCATTAAACCCGTGCCCGAAGAAGTGGGCATAATAAAATGGTAAAGTCTAGTATGCACTCGAGTGCATGTTGTGCACCCTGGTCCATGTTGCACTTTTTAGTTTACTGACTTACACTTTTTGGTAAATGGTGTTGCACTTTTCAATTATTACTAAAAATATACAGTTTAATAATTAAAAAGTGCAACACCATTTACCAAAAAGTGTAAGTCAGTAAACTGAAAAGTGCAACATGAACTAGGGTGTACAACATGCACTCGAGTCTATAGCAGACCAACCCTAATAAAATTGGATGGAGAGAGTAGTATTATTTTACATATACCTTCAAACCGCCATTTATTTATTCAAATTATTATTTACTAATAGATCCGACAATACTCATCATACCTTATCTACTTTGTACTAATATTATAAAAGTTAGAAATCGCTGGAGCGTTTTTAATAGCTTAGGCAGTCCCATTTTTTTTACACTTCAGAATAGAATACTAATATCAAGAAAATAGACAAATACTCAAAAAAACAAAACTAGGAGTAATACACAAAATGACCAAATAGATTGACAAACAGAGCAAGAAGAAAACTAATACCAAATGGATAGACAAATACTCAATACACCGCAATAAATAGAAATACTCAATGGACGACCGGCAACGGGCGAATGCGCAGGGCCTGCTCTGGGACTAATGACGGAGCCAGAAAATTTCAGTAGGGAATTCGATTAACATTACTTTAAAGATAAAATAGTACTATGTACTTATTATATTCATTGAATTTTACATGATAAAATTGTCAATACATTTCATTAAATTAAATTGAACAAACTGCCTTTCATTTTGTTTTGAAGTTTTGATAGTTCGATTCAAAATGAAGCGAAACAATTTTAAAATTGCTAAAATATTAAATTTAAAAAATATTTTATTTCTTCGATTGTAAATGTCTTTTAATTAATACATTAATGTGTTTCAATATTCTATTATTTGCAAGGTTTGACCGGCACAATTTTTAAGAAGAGGGAGTTTAGTGGTTGGTGAATAAAGTAGGGGTATTCTGGATGATTTGGTGAGGTGTAAAGTGAATTTGGTGAGATGTAAAGTAAAATATATGTAAAAAATGAATAACAATTTTGAAAATAAAATGATGTTAGGAGTAGACATGTTCAACCGCCGAAAACCGCCGGTTACGGTTAAAAACCGGCGGTTAGACGGTTTTTTTTTTCTTTCTCTCTCCGTTTTTTGCTCGTTTTCACTCCATTTTCGCTCGTTTTTTGTTCGTTTCAACTCGTTTTTTAGAAACTACATTACTAGAATTTAATAAAAATGATATAACTTAAATTTATACATAAAAAATAGAAGAATTGTGTATTAAAAAAAAATAATAAATAAATAAAAATCGGAAAACCGACGGTTTCGGTTTGTCAAAACTAGCAACCGAAACCGAACCGCCATTTTCCGGAACCGTAACCGGCGGTTTTGCCGGTTCGGCGGTTAAAAACCGCCCATGTCTAGTTAGAAGGTTATTAATTTTGTTGGGTATTTTCATATTAAGAGTGCAAATAATCTGGTGACCTCCCAGTAAGAAAAACGTGTAAATAATTACGGAACGATGGAATATATATATATATATATTAAAATAAAAAAATTGGTGGGGGCCCAATGAACCCCTGGCCCCATTGTGGCACCGTCACTTTCTGGAACGGTAGGAGGTGACACAGCGACGAGCTGCTGTGGTACCAACTCTTTATATATATATATATATATATATATATATATATATTTTTTTTTTTTATTATGGAGTTCAAGCTTCAAAATGTACTAAAGATAAATATATGTTCAAACTTATTTGATATCTATGTCGAATTGGGTTCAAACGAGCTTTTACCGAATGATCTCGAATCGAATATCAAATAGCTTGATTTAATTTTTCACTTATTATGACTTGTGGAATGTCACAACTCACAACAAGTATGGGATAAGGTCTTGTTCTGGCTGTAATCTCTCATTCTTGGCTGGTAGAATATCACAACAACAGGCATGGGATAAAGTCTTGTTACGCTGTCAAGAAAAATTTCTTACAATTTTCCAATAATTGGGAAAAAATAGAAACAAAATTGCAACTGGATTATGGATATGTGTAATATGGGTGATTTGAAAATAGAGAAACAAATGCATATTTGAGAACGGAACATGAGAAATACTCTCTCCGTCCTCCTATAAGCTTCCCATACCCTTTTTTATAATTATTTTTTCTTACACATCACTTTATATCTTACATTTTCTCTCTGTCTCTCTCCTTCTTCCAATCACATCACATGTACTATATTTATTATTTAATCACTTTTCTTAATTTTTGTACCAAAAAGTAACGGAAAACTTATAGACGGACGGAGGGAGTAGATAGCTGGACGAATGAAATTAGGAGAAGTTTTTGTAGTTGGTGCACGACAAACAACATGATCAGAATTAACTCAACATATAGGACTGACTCGGCGACCTCCAATCAGTTCTCGAAACCTGAGTCAGCCGATCCACAGGAGAAAGACCAAATTTGACAAGGGCTTGACCCAAATGCTAAAAATAAATCGAATTTAAATTTTGAGGGCATTATAGGTAATCCACCTACTTTTTGTTGAACTATTTTTTAAAATTTATTTTCTTATGAATTTGGGCAGAAGAAATAGGGATTTCTCTATGTAACGAAAAATGAGTATAAAATTTGTTCTCTTTCAAAAAAAAAAAAATAATAATAATAAAAAAAAGGTTACAAAAAGCGCTAGCGCATTGGTGGGATGCGTAGTTATTAAAGTCGCTTGATTTGAAAAGGGATGGCGGTTAGGGTTGACGGGGACGATGGCGGGCAAGAGGAAGAGAAAAAACAACGACGGTCGGCGGTCAATCCATCCACGAAATAAGTACTCCGATAATCCGCCGGACTTTGCCTCGTTAGCGTCTTTGTACCCGAGTTTTGAGCAATATGTGTTCTACTCGCGCGATGGTCGTCCCAAAATTGATTGGACGGATTTCAATGCTACTCGCGAGTTGACACGTGTCTTGCTGCTCCACGATCATGGCCTCAACTGGTATGCTTAATTGTAAATTGATTCTGATTCTTTCACGGGATTGGGATTTTAATTGGTTTGGATTCTTTATTGTTTTGTTGATTTTGCGCTGAGTTACAGTTAGCTGAGTTCATTATTTGTTCGTTAGCAAATTTTAATGATTTACAATGAAATATCTAGCTAGGCTTTGTTTGTTATTGATAGCATGTTGTTTCGTTCTTGTAAAATTAGGATTTGTTGTCACAGATAAATTATAAGATCAGTTTTCTTTCACGTTACGGTGCTGGTCTGTGGTCATGCTTATATATTGTTATATCTGAGCAATGTGTGCTGAGTGTGTGATTTTTCTGTCTAGTTGATTTGTTGTATGTGTCATTTTCTCTATTGTGCTTTGCACCTTCGCTTGCTATACTGTGAATTAGGAGCCTTTGATAGAGGTCATTCACCTATTCAAGTGTATCGAATGCGAGGAAAGACGAAGTAGAGCGTGTATTAGCATATTGTTATTCTCTGTATTTCTTTAGGTGTATTTTGCTGTTTGTGGGCTTTGGGTGGCAGTTGGTACTTTGGGTGGCAGTTGGTAGGCTGTATATAAATAGGCCTAGTATTGTCATTAAAGGCATTGAGAATTATATTTGTAAAGAGCAGCTACTTGAGCTTGTGGCAGATGAGATTATTCTCTCTGGGCCCTATTGGGAGTTCCTTCGTTAATTCTATGTTTTGTATTGATTCTCTAGTCTTCTCTATCAGCCTTGGAGTTAGAATTACTGCTGTGTGTCTTGTGTTTCTCTTCTTTTCAACACTTGTAAACTTTGTCTTTTAACTTTACGGATAAAAATATTTATCGTTGATAAATCAAATAGGCTTTAGTACTCTGAACTTTGTCTTTTAAATTGGAGGATAAATCTGGGGAAATTTCATCCTTGTTAAGTCAAATGGCTTAATCTTCTTTCTATTTGGATGCTTCATTTTTGTAGTTGATGACACAGAACGCGAGTGCTTGGAGAGTTGGTTGTGATACATGTATCAAATAGTTATTTAAAGCTACATAAAAAATACTAGTTGATGCTTTTTGAGAATACTAAATCTTGCAGCAAGGTATAATTTTTAAAGAATCTGAATACAGAAAAAGTTCCAACATACAGAAAAAATGTTGATTTCTAGAATATATTTCTTTCATAAACCTCTTCATTTCATGGAGATCCCACTATGGGTTCTTGGTATACATCTCATGGGAGCCTGTAAAATAATTGGTCAATCAGGGAGCTTAAGTGTATGCAAGGATCTTATAGGTGTATCTACTTACAATTTGTTAAATTTTGTTAATTGGTTGCAACAGGTGGATTCCTGACGGGCAGCTCTGCCCTACAGTGCCAAACAGATTGAATTACATTCATTGGGTAGAAGATCTTTTAGCTTCAGATATCATCCCTTCCTCCAGCGCTAATGGTGATATCAAGAAAGGTTTTGATATTGGGACCGGAGCAAATTGCATCTATCCTCTTCTTGGTGCATCTGTTCTTGGTTGGAAGTTCGTTGGTTCAGGTATTTATTCTTTGATTCTCTCTCTTGCATTATGTGTATCACTATTTGGTTTGGTGCTAACTGTGTCAATATATGTGCTTTTATTAGATATTACTGATGTAGCTATAGAGTGGGCAAATCAAAATGTTAATAGCAATCCACATATATCCGACTTGATTGAAATTAGAAGGGCTAGTACCAAGGATAAAGCGTATCACGTGGAAGAATTGGAAAATAGCCAGAGAGATAGTAGTGAAGATAGAGTACACGCCAGCAATGCAGAGGCTGAAAATGGGTCGTCTGTACTTTTTGGGGTTGTGAAGGATGGTGAGAGTTTTGACTTCTGTATGTGCAATCCCCCATTCTTTGAGACGATGGAGGAAGCAGGTTTAAATCCGAAAACTTCTTGTGGAGGGACTTCAGAAGAGATGGTCTGTTCTGGTGGTGAACATGCCTTTATTACCCGTATCATCGAAGATAGTGCTAAGCTGAAGCACACATTTAGGTATAGTGTTGTTTGTATCCAGCTTAAGCCATTTTAATCCATTGAAATCTGTCACTAATTGCCTTGACGCAATCTTGTTCATTTGTAGGTGGTACACGTCTATGGTTGGAAGAAAATTGAACCTTAATATTCTGGTGTCTAAGCTCTGGAATATTGGAGCCACCGTAGTGAAGACAACAGAATTTGTCCAAGGCAGGACATCAAGATGGGGGCTTGCATGGTCTTTTTTGCCTGCTTCAAGGAAGACAATGCCCTCAAATAAAATTGAGGAGAATAATCTATCCTTCACGCTGGAGGTTTAAGACCTTTTCTGATTCTGAATCATTATTTTGGTTGGTTTTTTTCGTGCTATTTAATTAAAAAATTGCAATTGTTGATGCAAACTGTGCAATTGGCCATGTTCTCTTTTAAGGGTTCCCATAATGAATGCATTTGCTAATGATGGTAAATAGGCTTGCAAAAGTTACTAATTTGAATTGGATATTTGTTAATTTAACAGAATATAAAAACAGTGACATGGCATTGTTGGACACTTAATTTTGTTTCTTGGGCCATAATGCTTTAGTTAGCAGTTAAACTACACTTCTAATGTAGTGTACACTGTATTAATTCTGTATGTTTATCTGCATCTTAAATTATCTGTATTTATTGTGGGCATGATATCTCATATTGTAATATACCGTTTGATAGGGCCTTCAACGTAAGCATGGTGCTTTCCACGTGCTGCAGTCAGTGGAATCCTTCTTCTCCAGTAGCGGTGCAGGCTGTAAATTAGATGCTGTCACATTTAATGTTGATGTATGCTCAGTTGTTTTATCTTTTTATTCAATTATATTCATATCGATTCCAATTGATGACTAACTTATAGCTTTTTGTTTAGATTACTCTTTCAAGGGATCAAATTGATGCAATTCTCAAGTCTGAGACATGTAATAGTAGTGAGACTTCTAGTTACAATCATAAGGTGGATATATGCGATTCTTCAATTGATTACCACAGGCAACAGGATGCCCTGTGCTTTCGCGTTTCGGTAATTTCATTTGCACTGGACAATTTTATGATAATACTCCTTTCTTAAACCCTGAGTTGTAGTTAAAGTCTATTCTTTGTGTAGGTGTTTCAGCAAATTCCAGGAACACTCTTACTTAGAGGAAAATTGCTCGAAAAATCAAGCTCCACTTTAGGTATCTCGCTTTCTGTTTCTTTGGTCTCACTTTCTATGCATAAAAGCTGGTAGAATAAGCTATTGCTTTGCGTTGGAATGGGTTGGGGGTGGTGGGGGGGGGGGGGGGGACTTTTAATTCTTTTATTTATTTATTTTATTTCTGCCTGCATATATTTTGGAAGCATAGACTCTAAACAAAAAATCTCAGTCATGTAGAACACGACCATCTTAATTTCTCTACCATTAGAGTTTGTATTCTGAAATTTGTCCATTATATTTTGTCAGTGTAAATATTCCTGCTCTGCTTCTGAAGCTCTTTTGTTTTGATGTTCATATATACTCTGTATATTGTGTGTGTTTGTGTCTAGTTATATATTTAGTGATTGATGAGTCGTGAAAAATACTGATATGATATCTAACCAAAAGTTTGTAAATTTACTTTTTGTCAATGCAGGTTCATTTTCTTCAATTTTTCGGCATCTTGAAGAATTTCTGACCAATAAGTTGTGTTCTGAAAGGGTATTGATGGATAAAAGTCGAAGATAGTGTTCACAATCTGTCTGCTCATTTCTTTAATGCCAGCAGGAAGCATCCTTGAAGAGATCCAGTAAAATGAAATTGATGGAACACCTAGGTCTCCATTTTGAGTGACTATCATCACGGAAGACGTGTATAACTTTGAATTTAATCTGAGACAGACTAGAAATATCTGTGCATTTGAACCAACTGAGATGCAGCGAGCAGTAAGCCAAGGACGGACCAAATTCCTTTCGCCTTGTTAAAACAAATTAAAACATAAGCTTCTTTTATGGCATAAGAACCCATAAATTATTGGGTCATGTTTGTATACCTATTTCTCGTATCATGGATTCGGATCTCCTTTGATAGACAGGGGAAGAAGTTTTGTTGGTTAATGTTCCTGAAACCGTGGATTTGTCTTATTGAGGTTGAATCTGTTGTAATATTGCATCATCTTATTCCTTGTTTTGCAATTGTTAATATTTGGTAGTTATGTTTGTTAGTCGCCCAACTATCCAATCCCACCATATAGTTTTCGTGTATCTGCATGGAGTATGTCATCACTAGAAATCGATATTTGTTTGTAGTTTGGCAATTATTGACTTTAGCTAGGGCTTCTCTTCTCATTACGAGAGTCCTTATGTTTGGGTCGAGCTTCATGACGAGGGCCTTCATGTTCTTGCACTTTAATAAAGTTTTTACTGCGGGTATAATATTGGTGGGCTTCATTCATTATCATCTATCAAAATGTGAACTACTCCTAGAAAACATTGAAGAGAATAAATCATTCATTCATTCACCAGTCTGCACAAATTTACAAGTAGAGAATAATACTGATACAAACAACCCAATCATTACAATTACAAGAATTGAAACATAAATAAGCATCCACAATTTACACAAACGCGAATACGGAATGACCCGACCCGTCAAGCTTTTCCTTCAACCCTAGCGCTTGTCAACCCTACACATGCACTAACAAAATCCCCATCAATAAAATCCGTCGAAAATACCTGCAATCTATCCGCAAATCCACGTTCAAAGCTCTGGCTTATAAACGTCCTCGCATACGGGTGGATCCGATCCGTCACCGGCTTCACGCACAATACCGGGTTATCCGCCTGAGGCGTAACCGTATTCTCGACCCGGTAAAAGTACTTCCGGTTACCCGCGGGTTGCTGCTCCCCTAAATGCTTCATGTTGCTCTCAAACTTTGTAGACGGTTTGTCAGTATCAATCCAGTTGTCTCTCAAGTAACCCGAACTCCATAACGGGTCACCCAAATTTGACTGCGGAGTCTTTCTCGGCTTCCAAATGCAGATGACCCGTTTTGGAAGCAACTCGGATATAGTTTTGTTGAACACTTGATCATCCTGATGTATCAAATATTCCCCGAGCTGATCAATCAAGTACGTGGCGAAATCGGGCGGGTCGTCGTGCCCGAATTCGGTCCGGATTTCGAGGATTATGATTTCGGAGTCTGTTTCCTGGAGGAACTTTTTGACGTCGTTAATGACGACGTCAACGCTGTAGCTCAGGAGGATTCCGTGGCAGACACGGCGATCCTCCTGAACACGGATGTCGAGAAGGCGGGCCCCCGTGATTAGCTGCTGGTAAATTGAGAGAGTTTGGCATTGCGCAAAGGGCCTACTCACGAAAGGAATTCCAATCTTGTCGGTGGCAGAATCGTGTGTACCGGGCCAGACAATCTGGTTAATCCGGAGTTTTTCCGGGCCAAGGCCCGTCATCCAGTTTTTGGGGTCGGCGGGCTGGTAATCAGAGCCCGGAAAATTGTGTCCTGCGGTTTGTTTGAGGTCAAGAAGGATTTTCTTCTCTGATGAGATTGATTTTCTCCGTTCAACTTGCTTGGAAACATGAGCACCCATCGTTGAACGGCACAAGAAAAAGAAGATCAAATATGTATCCTGTTTAATTAATTTCTCCTTCTCCTTCTTCTTGTTCTCATGTTTATAAAAATGGTGGTTGGCCTATCTAATAATATTGTTTACATTCTCTCTCCTCATTATGAATTTGGAAAGTGAAAGATGTTAATTAAGAATTGTGTGTATTAGTTTGGTCTCATTGTCATAGTTTGGTGGTGGTGGGCCGGCTTGATTGAATTATTGGCGGGTTTTCTCTTTTTAGTTTTTGTAATTGATTTTTCTTTTATTGTAATGGAGCCACTTGTATGGCTGTCCAATGCCACAACCTAGCTGTTATCGTCTTTGTTTGATTCAATGATGGAAATATATTGTGTTTTTATGGAAATATCGTTTTTGTGAAATATCGTGTTTTTTGGGGCCCCGTTAGTTGACGGTATAGAATTGGTCCCTCATATTAGTCGGTACTTGGATCGAATATCGAGATCTCAAAATAAAAATCGTGTTTTTATGGTGATTATTAATAAAGTATTGATAATGTTACACCTATGCATGTATAATGGAGCTCATGTCTAGAATCATTGTCTGTAATGGACAAAGATGGTTCGTTGGATTCATCATCATTCATTTAAAGAATTGTGTTAATTTTTTACTAGTCCATGTCACCTGCATTACTATATTATGACAGCATATATGATAAAATAAACACAACGGCCAACTGTATGGGTTAGGTGTGCCCAATTTGTAGCAAGGAAAATGTCACAAATTCTTGGAGTCTGTAGAAATGAAGGCCAGGAGATACGAGCCAAGTCGTTGCTGATTGCAAGACTACGGGGTGCTTGCAAACTCTACCCACGACTTAAATCTAAAACTGTGAGGGGGCTGCTTTAAAAAAAATGAGACAGTTCAACCAACGCTTCTACATTAATAGCATTAAAAGAGTCGTAAAGAAACATCGATCTTACTGATAAATTCTATATATGTTCTAGCCAAAAAGAATACTCATTCTTTAACTTCCCAAGCATTTGGGATGGGAAAATAACAAAACAACTACTAACTACCACTTATGTCTCTCATACAAGTTTGGTAAAGATACAATCAGATATCCATTCAATGATTTCCACAAAGTTTATATCAAAAACCCAGATAACAATTCTAGCATAAACTCAATATTCAGACAAAAAATTGGAGGTTTACCTTTCAGTATCACGTAACGAGCTCTTATCAGCTAACAATTCCAATACTGAGAATGTATCTCTTCCAGGATCATGCAAGCTACCAGGTTTGGAAACTATATGCAATTTCCTATCGATTTCTAACCAACTAAGGGCCCAGTCTTTTTCCAGATTTCTTGAATGCATAAGCTCTCTAACTTGTTCTACATTTCCATGAAATTTACAAACGCCAACTAAGGCATTCCAACCACGATCATCAGGTTCACATGGCATCTTCTTCAGTTGATCCATCATCTCATCAAAGCGTCCAGATCTTCCTAGTAGATCAATCAAGCATGCATAATGCTGTTGATTAGGATCCATTTTGTAATCTGACTTCATGGATTCGAACAAAGAAAGTCCTTCTTCGACAAGCCCTGAATGACTACACGCATTAATGAGAGCAAGAAATGTCACGCTATCTGGTTTCACACCCAATCTCACCATATCAATAAACATCTTTATTGCTTGTTTACCACATCCATGATGTGCTAATGCAGATATCATTGTGTTCCACAACACAATATGCTGCTTGTTTTGAGTTGTATCGAAAACTCTTTTGGCAACTCCTAAGCTTCCACATTTGGAGTACATGTCAATGATAGAGCTCAGTACTACTACATTAAGCCTAATACCAGCAGTTATCAAATGTGAATGTAATTGCATACCATGATAAGGTGAAATTATACTAGCACAAGCAAAGAATAAACTGCTATAAGTAAACTGATCGGGGTTTACATTAAGCTCGATCATCTTTGTGAATAACTCAAGGGCATGAAGCCCCATACCGTTGTGGGTGTACCCTGCAATTAGTGAAGTCCAAGAAACAGAGTTCTTCTCAGGCATTTCATCAAACACTTCTTGCGCTGATTTCATATCACCACATTTTGCATAACCTGAAAGCAAAGTGGTCCAAGCAAGGATGTCTCTCCCTTTCATCTCATCAAATAGCCTTTTAGCATCTCCCATTTCACCACATTTTGCATACGCATCTAAAACAGAGCTCGAAAGAACTACATTTGACAAATAACCAAGAACAAAAACTTGGCAATGGAGTTGTTTGGCCAGCCACAAGTCTTTCAACTTAACGCACACTGTCAAAACTCCCGCAAAACTATACTCATTATACCCAATATCCGACCTCCTCAGCTCCATATAAAACCTCAGAGCCACATCAAACAACCCACTCTGCACATACGCCATCACCATCGTATTCCAACTCACGAAATCCCTCTCAGGCATTTTATCAAACAGTCTCTTTGCAGCCTTTCCCATCCCCAGATTCGCATACCCAGCGAGCATATTGTTCCAAGAGTACAAATTTCTCACTGGCATTTTATCGAACACCTCCCGTGCCTTGGCATGATCACCACATTTTGCGTACATATTAACCAAATGGTTCGCTAGAAACGTATTCGGTTGATTCGATCTCGTAATCTTCAAATGAACATGAACCCAGGTCCCCTCTTTAATGGATTTTTCACTTGCGCATTGTTGAAGAAGAGAGGCAATAATCTTGGAGTTCAATAAGATTCCTTTGCGAGATAAAAGAGGCAAAGTGTCGACTGCTTCACGGAGCTGACCTCTTGATTTGAGATTAATAAAATTCTGGACAATACAAGGATACTTGGGAATTTTTTTGGGTTTCATAGCAAGAACAGCAACATGCGATCTCCGGCGAGCATCGCCGCCTGATCGGTGGTGCGTGGTTATCACCGTTGACCGTTGGTAAAAGGGTAATTTGTTTTGTTTTTGGGCATCGCACCTTGCACAAATGGCAATATGGGCTTCTTATGGGCCATTAATAACCTTTACAGCCCAATTAGTGTTGGGCTGAGCCCAATAGTTCAGAGGCTGAGACACAGCTTTCTGTCCCCTTCCTTATTTTTTTTCTTATTTAATTTACCATTATAAATAATTTGATAATTTTCAACAATATAAATAATATATACAATATATTATTTTCAATAATATAAGTAATAGTATAATAATTCTCGATAATATATTAATAACTAGTCCTATACCCGCGTTTTACGCGGGGTCAATTTATTAAAATAATAATATTATATTAGAGTCGATTTATTAAAATAATAACTTTAAATACTATATTAATTTTTATATCTTTTTCTTTTCATGTCAGAATATGTGAGAGTTAAACTTTTTTTATTCTAATATATTTATAACATATACATTTCTACAAATTTGAATCTATATTATTATATTTATATTTTTATATATTATAGAGTAATATTTTTTAATATATTAATAACATATGTATTAATAAATAAGGGCATTATAAATAATTTTATTAATAAAAATATATATAAAATTACAAATTTCTAAAAGCTTCACAATTCTACAAATAAGGAGGGTGTATTCAATTGAGATTCTATTGAATTTTTTTGGATTTTAAAAATTACGTGGATTTATAAAATCCATAAACTTGACTGGATTGTGGAATATATTTTTTTATTAATTTACATATATTTTCATAAACTTCGATATTAATGCAAAGAGTTAAAGAGTTATTTTTAATATTTTTTTAATTAATATTATATATATTATATAAAATATTTTACCAATAATATATATAAAGTTTATATATTAATTCGGGGCGGGGCAAATACCCGTGGGTCGGGCATAAGACCCAAACCCGACTCATACTCAATACGGAGCGAATCTGGCCTGACCCAAAGCTCGCGGGTGGGTACCCACGGGTCGGATCAATATTGTCATTCCTAATTTTTAGTCTTTAGAGTTCTATGAGAGAATCCGTTGAAATCTCTTGTTTTTAGAAGAGATTTTGGATAGTACAATTTATTTATATTTTTGGAGGAGAATTCAACAAAATCCATAAAGTAATAAAATTCATAGACGGTTGAATACCTCAGAATTTTTAAAGACTTTTTAAAATCCAAATTGAATAAGACTTTGAAAGTCCAAAAAAATCCTACAAAATCCACAACCAATACACCCCCCTAAGTGGATGTTTGTTTTGGAATTTTAAGAATTTTGAAATTTGGATTTCAAAATCTAGTAGATTTTGAATTTTTAATGACTTAGGAGTATATATTTTGTGTTTATTTTGGAATTTAAGTAGGATATAATTTAACTTGTATAGAATTATATGTGTTTATATATGTTATTATATGTATTTATATAGAGTTTGTAGATATTTATAGAGTTGACTTTTGTAGGATTTATAGATATTTGTAGGGTAAGTTTTTAAAATTATAAATTTAAATTCTAAAGTAGAACATGGTTGAAATTTTCCATTCCAAAATAAATATCCACTTAAAACAAATACAATGATATCTTTAAATATAATAAATTATTATATAAACAATAACAAAATATAAATAAATTTATAAAAAATAAATAAATTATTAAAAACGATTATATTATAACAAATAATTGTATAATTATAACAGGGCATATTTATTCGACATTTCAATTAACTAATCAAACTTTGTTGGAATTTCTTAAATTATTCTAGACAATTACTAAAAATTCTCTAAAATCCTCCACAATATTCTCTATATCTTTGAAAGTTTTTAAAATTATTTTAGAATACATTCACACTCTATTATATCTCAAGAAAATTATATATACATTCATCCCGACAATAATTCATCTTAAAAGTCAAATATATATAATTTACGGCAATAATTCATCTTTTATAAAGTCAAATATAAATATATATAATTTTTTTTGCACTTCATTCTTGATGATTGGTGCAGTTAAAAAAACTTTAACAAAATAAATATATTATAAAGTCAAATATAAATATATATAATTTTTTTTTGCACTTCATTCTTGATGATTGTTAAAAAAACTTTAACAAAATAAATATATGCACTTCCAATGTATATTATAAAAAAATATTTACATAAAATATATATATTACATTTGTTAATATAAAATTCAAAATTTATTATATAAAAATCGAACCTTTCTTTTTTTGAATTCCGATAAATAGGAACCTTCTTTTTTTTTTGAAGTCGGTAGGAACCTAAGAATATTGAGAACCTAACAATAATATTGATCTTAATTTGATTTTAGGATATTGTAGTTAATAATTTGCAATAAAATATTTAATTTATTTAAAATAAGTATACAAACCTATTAAGTTGTAATCGAGAGAGTGAGTAGTGTGTGTAACGTGTGTTTGGATATCCCAAAAGTTTAATTGGTTATTGCCCTTTTCACTATCTAATCTGACTATCAGATGACCTAAGCCTATTAGAGTGCCTCGGGGAGACGACCAAGAGACCTGAATCAAGTGACGGTCAACAACACTGAAACTCAACAGTGGTAACAAAGTTGGTGCTTGTCTTCGTTGCCGACATGAGCATTGCTCTTAGTGCACGTCCAAATTAGCCGACTACCCATGCCTAGTGACGGACCAATGTATGGCCCAGAGGGGGCAATGGGTCCCCCACTGATATATATATATATATATATATATTTCTTACGTTTCGTAATTATTCATAAACTTTCTTTGTTGAGACGTCTCAAGATTTTTTGCACACTTATAATACGTAAATAATCTACAAAATTAATACTCTTACTACATTATTTTATTTTTAAAATTGTCACTCATTTTGGGTCCACATTCTTCCCTACGTACACCTCACTAAATTACCTTTAAACCTCACTAAATCATCCAAAATACTCCCCTACATTATTTTATTTTTAAAATTGTCACTCATTTTGGGTCCACATTCTTCCGTACACCTCACTAGATCACCTTTAAACCACACTAAATCAATCAAAATACTTCTCATTTATTTGACCTCACACATCACTAAATTCCCTTTAAATCTCACTAAATCGGTCAAAATACTCCTCATTTATTTGACGGACACATCACTAAAAATTCACATTTCTTAAAAAGTGAGTTTGTTAAGGTATGCAAGTCATCACGAGATAGATGAAGTATATTTTAAGTTCTACATTTGTCTAATAGTGACTAATGTCTCAACAAGAATGCATGTTAAATTTTAACACCGTTTCACTTATTATGAGTTGGAACAATTAAAATTAATTTTCTTTGAAACATAACAAAGTCGTTAAATTTAAATTAATAAAATGAGGTCTATTGAAAATTTTATAATGAATTTTTGTTTATAGATATAATATTATTTTGTATTTATATTAATGTAAATCGGGCTCCCCAATCTAAATTTTTTGCGTCCGTCACTATCGCTGCCCATTTGCAGATCAGCCAGACCCGCTCTTAGTGAAGATGGGGTGGAGCGACGCAGTCATGAACAAGAGTAGGGGGCGGCGACAACGTGTAGGGAGAATAAGGGAAATGCATAAATTATGATTTTATTGCAAGGGTACGATAGTTTTTTGTTATGCTAAATTTTTATCAAAATATTTGGTGTGTGTAATTTTCAATTATGGGTGATCAAATAACTTGGGGCTAATAATCTAAGTTGTAAGGGATAAATAGTCCGTGCCCAACTAATAAGGGCGCGGCTAAATGCACCCGGATATACTATGAGTACACCCACGCGATGAGAACACACACAAAACGAATGAGGACACCCACTTGAAAAACCCAAATTAAAATTGCCCTTAACATTTCTCCCCATCCCTCCCTCCATTCGGTACACCCACCCCTCCCATCTTCCCCAAACCTCTCCCCCACTCAACTCTTCTCCCCCATTCCCCACTCCTACTCCACCGTTCCCCCCTTCAAAAAGAGAACCACCTGCGACGTCGAACAAGAGAGAGAGAGCACCGTTCTCCCCCACTCCCACTCCATCGTTTTTTCGAAGAATAGGAGGAAGCGTTTTTTTTTTTTTTTTCATTTTAAAAAAATGGTTAAAGGTTATTTTTTGTTGCTTATATTTGAGAAGAAGAGGAGGCCGCATGTTTAATTTCGATTTTTGTTGATTGAAACATTGATTTTATTGTTGTAGGGTTTAGGTTTTATTTTTTGAATTTGGTGTTAATTTCATGCATGTGTTGATTAAGGTTGGTTTTTTGTGTTATAATCATGTTTATGTGTAGAATGTATCAATTTTTGATGTGTTAGGAGGAAAATAAACCAATGGGCATCTAATTGGCATGGTTTAGCACACAGTGGGGTTTTGGACTGGTTTTTCGCACATTTGATAGTTGTCCGGAAGTAATTTTCGGACATGGGTGGTTTGTTTTGGTTTAGGTTTCGAACATGGCTTGTTTGTTTTGGTATAATTTTCGAACATTGATTGTTTGTTTTGGTTTTAGTTTCGAACATTGCTTGTTTGTTTTGGTTTAGGTTTCGAACATGGCTTGTTTGTTTTGGTATAATTTTTGAACATGGCTTGTTTGTTTTGGTTTTAATTTCGAACATAGTTTGTTTGTGTTGGTTTTTAATTTCGAACATGTATTAAGTTTCGAACATGGCTTGGTTTTTTTGGTTTTAATTTCGAACATGACTTGTTGGTGTTGGTTTTAATTTCGAACATGGCTTGTTTGTGTTGGTTTTTGTAGAGGGTGTCAGTAGGGCACGACCGACTGTTTCCAACAGGAAAAAGAAGCAACATATTAGCGATGAGGCCGCTCCTCAAGAGCCCAATCCACAAGAGGCCAACCCTCAAGAGCCCACTCCACAAGAGGCCAACCCTCAAGAGCCCACTCCACAAGAATCGGTGGCCACTCTACAAGAACCGGAAGTAGATGATCAAAACAAGGATGAGGGCAACGATGAGGGAGATGGACAAGACGAGGAAGAGAAAGAGGAAGAGGCGGAGGGAGATGATGAGGGAGAGAAAGAAAGAAGAGTTGTGAATGTTGATCGGCAATTGGTAACCGCACCTCCCCTTCTCAAAAGCTTCCAAGAGCATGTAGCCAAATACATATGGTTAGGTGAGGAGCGAGATGTGTTGAAGTGTCACTGTCATGTGACCAAACTATTGAATTGGGAGTTCGATGATGAACATAATTGGCGTCATTGGCGGAGGTTTTTTAGAGGATCTAGATTGATTCATGTTAGACGTGCAACTTACAAGTATTCAAACAAGAACCTTATCACAGCCTTCGTTGATAGATGGCACGAAGAGACCAACTCATTCCACTTGCCCTTCGGGGAAATGATAATCACCCTCGATGATGTCCGTTGTATCACGAGTCTGAAAGTTAATGGTCTCCCGGTGCAGTCTACTTCCGAAGAGCATATTTTGGCTTCAGATTATTTGATGAAATATTCGGGTTTATCATTAGTAGAAGGCAAGGAAGTATTAAGTGGGCAACGAGGGGGTTCCGTGAAGCTAGCGTGGCTAAGGGAGACTTTTATGCCCATGATGTCCTCGGACAACGAGGATGAGGTGTTGTATTCTACACGAGCGTTTGTGTTGTATATGTTTGGGACCACCTTGTTTCCGAACAAAAGTGGTACTTGTGTTCACGTATAGTGGTTGCAGTATACGAACGACATGGCAGAATTTTCTCACTATGCTTGGGGTACCGCAGCACTTGCCTATTTGTATAGACAATTGGGGATGGTGTCAAAGTTCAAGTGTAGGCAGATTGGTGGTTACCTTACGTTATTGGAGGTATTAAGTATTTTAAATAAGTTTGTTAATATTTCAGGTTTTTCATTTGATATTGACCTAATACTATTGTACTTGTAGGCTTGGATTTATGAGCACTTCCCTACTTTGATCTTGCCGCCTCATAATCCAGACTTTGCCCTTACGGATCCACTGTCGATGTGTTATGCACCCGAAGCTCATACAGGCACCTGTGTCGACCATGTAAGAGGCTTTAGAGAGCGATTAGATACCCTCCTAGCAAGTGAGGTACGTTACTAACCAAATTAATTTGGTGTTGTTTATTTATTTTTAAGATAAATACACATTTTTTTATTTAATTTGGTGTTGTAGGTTAACTGGAATCCATATCGCCCCGTACGAGAAAACCATCCATTGGATGAGGTATCTTACTTTCATGGGTGCATTGTGTGCGGAGATATTGTTGAGCCGTACATGCCGGATGGAGTGCTTAGACAGTTCGGGTACGTGCAAACCGTTCCTGAGAAGCTGCTTGCTGCCCGTGTTAAGAGGACTGGTTCCACATCCAAGAAAACAAAGATAGTGTGGGGTGCTATGGCGGAGTACTTTTCTACGTGGGACGCACACATGCTTACGGAGGATAGACTTGGTGAGCGTTGTATCCAAGATTCGGATTGCAGTGATGGTTATATTGATTGGTACCTCGCCAACGGTCGTCCTTTCGTTTCAAATCCTTCTAATAGGAGACTTCCTCCTCGTGAGCCTCCAAGTAGGGCCGAGTCATGGCACTTGGTAGATTTTGCAAAGGTTGAGTTGAACTTGTTGTTGCACAAGTGGAGGAACGACGAGCCATTAACAATGGATGGGGTAATGCAAAGATTTTCCACTCTTTTCTTCTACCACCTCGTTGTTCTTAGCCTTCTTCTTCGTAGGAGTTGCAGGCTTCTTCTTTTCACGGTACGCATTGCCACGCTCACACGTAAAAAATGTACGACCTTTTTTAGTACCTTGGCCGTTATCCGACTGCTTCACAACAATAATTATGTTGTGTTGTTTCCCCGTACTACGCACCTAAGACAACAGTGCATCACGAGACTCAAACAAAGCTATATTCGTGAAGACGTCCGTGTAGTCCATAACAATTTCACGACCTCGGGCATCATCATTCTCCTCCCTTTCAATAACAGAGTCATTCACCCACCCATCATCATCATTGTACTCCTCGTACTCCTCTTCGAGACAATATTCGTCAACCCAAACATCGTCCTTCTCATCACCAAAATTCTGAAATTAAAAAAAAAAATTATACAATGTCCGAAAGTAAGTTCAAAACAAAATAGATATGTTCGAAAAATAGTTCAAAACAACAGAGCTATGTTCGAAAAAACGTCAAAACAACAGAGCTATGTTCGAAACAAAGTTCAAAACAAAAGGTCTATGTTCGAAAAAGAGTTCAAAACAAAAGACCTATGTTCGAAAAAAAGTTCAAAATAAAACAGATATGTCCCAGACTTTTTTTCGGACAACACGACCATGTCCGAAAAAAAAAAACACGAACATGGTCGTCTTCTTCGCAGAACCAGTCGCGATCGAAAAGAGGTTTTTTTGAAAAACGACCAAATGCAATACATAATGTCTAAATGTATGTCCAAAATGCATTTTATTTTAACAACATACCACTATAGAGTCATAAGACGCAAAAAAAAAAAAAAACAAGCATAAACACCAACACAAACACACAAAAACCCTAACTATAAAAACTCTTTCACTTTCAAAAAAAAAATTCAAAACATGATAAATAACTTACAAATGAGTCTTTGGCACCACCACTAGTAATTATTACATCATAATCGACCATTTTCGACTCCATCTCGCTCTCAAAATCGAATTTGCAGAATAGGAAAGTTTTGGAATTGCGTAGAAAGTGATGACCGTCTGTATTCCCGCGTTTAGATAGGAGGTGGGTGTACTCATCCGGCGTTTTTTTTAAAAAAGTACAGGAGGGGTAAAAACGTCTTTTCGCACAACCCTTGGGACAAAAAAAATTTCCCGTGGGTGTACTCATAGTATATCCGGGTGCATTTAGCCGCGCACAACTAATAATCTTCAATTGCTTTTAGACGTGGGTTATTTGCCCCTCCAACTATATTATATACACTCCCCCTTCAATATTTTTTAATTTAATAAGCATGTAAAATATCATATTTACCCTTTTAATAAAATATTATAGATACATATACTTCCCATCAAAATTCTAACTCTAATTAAATTAACCCTAATTTTACAGTAGTCGCCGCCGCCGACATCATCAACTCCGACAGCCACCACCACCTCCCCCGACAGACGCCACCCATCCAAAAAATATTTAGAAAATTAAAAAAAAATACTACTTAATATTTAGAGTGTATCGTCAACTATAATTTGTCGACAAAAAACACCCTTGTCAACAACATTTTATCGAAAGAAAATAAAATCAAAAATCAAAAATTTCGACAAGAAATTGATGACCATAAACATTATGTTCGACAACAATTTGTCGACCAAAATGTTTATGGTCGACAATTTTGAGTTAAAAATGAAAAAAAATCAAAAGAAAACCTACCTAAAAAACGTGAAGAAACGAGGAGGGGGCAGAACGGTAGGGGATGAGGCAGCGGCGGGAAGGGTGGCAGTGATAAGGCGGCGACAGCGTTGGGTGAGGGAGGAAGGCCGGCCGTGAGGTGGGACGGCCGTCAGCATACCTCCATGGCCGATGGGATTGACATGGGGATGTGAGCAGGAATTAAAAAAAAGATGGGGTGAGACGGCGGGGTCAGGTGGGGTAAGGCGATTGGGCCAGGTTGGGTGTGACGGCGTGGGACGACGGTCGTTGGCGGCGGAGCGGCATGGGAGAAGATGAAGATTGAGGAAAATGAAATTAGAGTTTTATGTGGAGGGGTGGATTTATTCCAATGACTTTTTGAGGAAAAATAGTAGTTTTAATTATTTGGGGGAGTGCATCTATAATATGTCTATTTTGGGCAGTGACGGACCCAGAAATTTTTGGTAGGGGGCCCGATTAACATTATTATAAAAAAAAAAATATGTACTCATTATTTTCATCAAAATTTCACATTATAAAATTGTCAATACGTCACATTTCATTAAATTAAATTGATCGAATAAGTTGACTTTTGCTATGTTTTGGTACAAGTTAATACTCCCTCCGTCCCGTGATAACTTGCACATTTTAACCGATTCACTTTAAAAAACAATTGAATTTAGTGGTGTAGAGTCAAATAAGAAAGGGTATTTTGAGTGATTTGATAAGGTGTAAAGAGGATTTAGTAGGATGTAAAATAGATTTAGTGAAATTTAGGATAAAATGTAGACCCAAAATGAGTGGCGATTTTAAAATAAAATGATGTTGAAATATATATTAATTTTATGGATTATTTTTATATCAGAAATGTGTAAATAATTATAAAATAGAGTATTAATTTTAATATGTGTGAAATTATCAAAATACCCCTAACAAATTTACAAAATTAGTGGGGGCATCATGTAGGTCCTTTACTGATTTTGGTGGTAGTCCATGCATTGGGGAAGTGTATCTAATATAGTTGGAGGAGCAAATAACCCACGCCTTGCTTTTATTGTTGAGACTTGAGAATATCATTTTGTCGATTTAAATGTCAATATACGTTTGTAAAGTGCATTGTAATTTTTTTTAAAAATATTATAGAGTTTTAAAATTTACATATAAACTTGTTTGAAAATTAATCGAAACGAGCTCGAGCTCAAACCAAACTTAGACTATATCGAATGTAAATATATGTTCAAATTCTTTTTAATACAGTATTTGTCACTTTCAAAATACTCATTTTATCATTCTTTGTGTCTTACTAAAAGTTGCCTTTTTATTTTGGTAACATTCACTATTTCTTTTGTTTTTTTTACATTTCTCTATATAAAACTACCTCAGCAATCTAAATTATGTTACTTGGGGAATACATTGACTTTACGCTGGTATCTATAGTGACGTGGATGTGTTACGTGTATAAACTAAAAATTAATATTATATTAATATATAATATAACGTGTATTGCACTAATGTAACATTATTGCCTGTTGATGTTCGGATGTAATACAAAATATATGTCCTCATTGATGAAGTAAAATATTGCACGTGTCGAGAACATGAATGAAATTTACTCGGTCACCATTATTTGTTTATTTATGTTAACGATTTTTTTTTTTTTTTTGAGTTAATTGCATAAAACATAATGATATTTGTGACATTTTTTTAATTATAACATATATATTTGCAATTTAGAGACACCACATTTTTAATTAATGAAAAATAAAATTAATTATGAATTTAGGAATTGTTAAAAGGCGTTTTTTGAAAACTGTTTTTTCTTTGATGGAATGGATACGACGTGGCATGTGCGGCTGTTCCAATTGCCAAATCATTCTAAATTTTGTCGGCAAAATAATTTTGATGATTCGAATTGTAGAACAAAAAATAGTATTGTCACAAATTGCAAAGAACAAATTTTTTTGTAATCGATAAACATTAAGGTTAATTAACTTTTTTTTTTTTTTAACCTGTATGATAACGGAATCATTAATTAGCAAAATTCATGTAATTAACGAGACTACGAGAGAGACATTCCAACTAGGGGTGTGCACGGGTCCAAAACCGGACCGGACCGGGACCGGAATCTTACTAAAAGTTCGGACCGGAGACCGGACCGGAATCTATCCGGTCCAGACCGGACCGGACCGGAAAATTCCGGTCCGGTCCGGGTTTGGACCGGTTGGACCGGAATTTTTTTTTTTTTTTTTAATTTTTGTTTTTTTAATTTATGGAAGCAAGAACAAGATTGATGAATTTGTGTATGAAAATTAAAGTGTTTGCTCTTCATTACGTCAATGTAAATTTACATTGTTATTAATGATCTTTTGACCCTAAAAATAAATTAAATATGTTTGTTAAATTATATATTTGTAAAAAATGTAATAAGATCTCAACACATTACTTGGTTTTGAAAAATAATTGAGAGTGTATTAGTAAAAAAATATAAAAAAAATTAAAAAATTAAAAAAAAAAATCCGGTCCAAACCGGTCCGGACCGAAAGACCGGAATCCAAAATTTCCCGGACCGGAGACCGGACCGGAATCTAACCGGTCGGTCCGGTTCCGGTCCGGACCGGTTCCGGTCTTTTTTCCGGTCCGATCTTTTTTTGAACACTCCTAATTCCAACAACTAATTATATGGGGGGACGCAGGCAATGCCCCGGGGGCCTCCCCAAATCCTCCCCCACCCCCATAATATAAAAAAAATTAAGTAAAATTAACAATGAATTAATTTAATAAATCATTTTAACAGTGAGTTTATTGTAAAAATTGTATCAAAAATGTATTTTTATTGCACTTTTGATACTTATATATAAAAATAATTATTTTATAAGTATTTTAATTGTAAAATTAATTTTAAAATAATTATATTTTACATTTTGAAACTATTATTGATAAAAAAAAGATTATTTTTGTGTTACTTTAGTATTTTTAAAACATGTTTACAAGTTAACTCATGTAATAATATAAATAAATAAATAAATAAAAACCTTAATCCTCTAAAAAAGAATTGATGAAGAAAATATAAATGATAGTTTAATTTTATATCACATTAAACAAAATAAATAAAATAATTGTTGTTAATAATTTGAGTGTTTATTTTTTTAATTAACAATATTAGATGATACAATACAACAACAATATATATATATATATATATATATATATATATATTTTCTTTTGACAAAGTGGAATAACTCAAGTGCCTTAGATCCGGATTCGAGTCATGGGGAGGGGATGGGTATTTAACTTCCATAAAAAAAAACAATATATATTTTTTTTGCACCTCAACGACATCATTTCTAATGTATTTTGTTGTAAAGTAATATACATGTATAATCAAATAATATAGGTCCGTCCCTATAGATGCTTTGAAAAAGAATTATACATTGATGAAATTACGTGATAAATCTTTTGCTTACTCATTTGGTGAAAAATATAAAATTATTTCAAGGACACGTTAGAAAAAATTAATTACATGAAAATGGATCGGTTAAAATGGAAGTACGACTATAATGTTTTTAATTTATATTATTTTTGTAAATATAAATTGATATAAAAGAAAATTAATGCATTAACAAACATAAAATATGCAAATGATTTGTTCATTAAGAGGTCGTCTCACATATAGTCATTATACAAAAAGTTTGAATAAGATAGTTGAACAAGTACACAAAATACTAGATAGAATATATATAATCCAACTATTTGAAGACTAGGGTTAATTTAATGTGAATATGTTATTAATTTTGTAAATTTAACTATGTGTGTATCCCATTCGTGTGTCAAACATCTGCATGCATAAAATACTTGTAAATGTTAATATATACAAATGATTTATGCCGGTAATGAGTTCTATTAGAAATTTATCACCGAATTTTATATCATTATATATATATATATATTAATGATATTGAGCCAAATGGTGAATTTTCTTATGAAATCAATTATTTGTATAAATTATTTATACACTTTAGTATATACAAATATTTTAGGGGAGAGTTCCATAAAACCCATCATCCGATTTCCTATCAAAGTCACACATGTATATTATTGATGTTGAAAATAGAAATAGAATGTTATTTAAAAAAAAACGCAAGATACCCCATGTTATAAGTTTTGTATCTTTTGGGTCGACGGTACATTTGTTATCATGTCAACATCTTTCATATTTTTCCCTTCAACCTATATAATATAAAAACAACTAATTTTGTATTTTGATTGTGCACCATGACGCAACACTAATTATTAATCGGTGTTATACCTCTTAAAAAGGATATCAAAATAATTGATCACTTATTATTGAAATTATATATTTTTTTTTAGTCATTGTCTTGTGTATCAACTAGTTGCATCGATATCATACAGTTGAGCATAGAAATTTACGAATATATGTGAAACTGAAACGTGCTACCAGTGCACCATGCACCAAGTGCATTTGAGACTTTTTTTTTTTTCTTTTTTCAAACTAACTTCTTTTTCTTTTTCCAATTTTGATGATAATTTGCTTTTACACCCATATTTTATTTTAATCTTTAAATCATTATCATTTCCGTTAATTTGATGTTTACAAAATATATTGATCGAGAGTCAACATAGAGAAAAGTATCAATAAAATTAACGGGCCAAGCAATCACAAAGAAATAACCGCTCGAGCACAAACATTAATTAAGCCCGAAAAATTATAAACATAACCAACTTGGACAATAATAATACTCACTTAGAATCATAATACAAAACCACGACATTATACTCAACAATTGCATCTTGGGTGGTAAGATTGAACCAAACGGTTTGCGCGGTGGCGATCCCTCGCGCTAGGCGAAAAACGCCCGAGCCACCAACAATCGGCATCTCCCGATACTTGTGCAAGACCGGGTTATGCCCGAGCACACTAAGTGTGCTACCATTGTATTTGCCTTGAGTGAACACTAAATTGAGGGTCATAAGTAGACCAAACTCCTCAAACGAGGCAGCCCCGTAGATCCCCTGAGCCCGACCAATGATCTTGGAGTCGGGCTCGGGCCCTACGGTGAGTGGATTATCCATCATCCTGATTAGACCAAAGGAAGTAGGTGATGTGACAGTGGAATTGGCTTGAGCCACAGTGATTGCACTTGGATTTTTGCCACCGACAGTGTCGTGAAAGTAGAAATGGATGTTTGTGAGCTTTTCTTTTGCATTTGGAAGGTTTTTGAACCATTTTTGGACTGCTTTGGGCCCTTGTGCAATACCACGGGCTGTCGGAATTGCAATGCCTGCAGATACTAAGAAATAAAGCATGAGAATTGTTGATAATTTCTCCATTTTTTTTAAATTCTCTGCAAATTGAAGAGATATATGTTTAGAGGGATAGTTGGAATTTGTGTGGACTATATATTAAGAGGGATATTCTGCCGTGTCACAAAAAGTCTGGAGTAAACAAGGTGTAAGGAATAAAATTCAACTTGATGAAATTTCACTAAGTTTTATTCAAACCCCTAATGTGGGCAATAAAATTCTAGTCCACAAGAAGAATTGATTTTTCACATTTTTATTACTTCTAAATAAAATCTTCCAACAAGTATTTGAATGTTAAATACACAATTTTTTAAGAGGTAATACTCTCTCCCGTTCAATTTCATTATTCTCACGTTTGTATTTTGATTGTTAAATTTATTGTTTTCATTTTTTTTTTAAATAATATTGTTCACAATTGACCTTATAATACCACATTATGCTTTCAATATATTTACTTCATATATAAAGTAGTCAATATATATTAAAACTTGTTTTTAAAAAATGTACATAATGAATTTGGAGTGAGAAAGTATTATATACACCATTAACATATATGGACACAAAAAAATTAAAAGAAAAAGAAACAAATTCACAAGTTTGAAGTGGTCTTTTGTATAGAATTGACAATTGTAACTCACCTATATAAAATAGGGTAGATGAAATACGTGACGTGAGTGCGACAATTGTCTGTCAATAATTTGAATTTTTATACTATAATTTGAATTATCTGTCAAAAAACTTTAAATTTTAAAATATTGATAATTTTACTTCAACGTGTTTGCTTCTTTGATGAGGCAAAAAATCTCGAGAATATATATATGGTAGGTATTAATGAATATTTAGCATAACTAGCAGACTCGTTGACTCTGTTTGTTTACATAATACGGAGTAGTAATTAATTAGCAAAAAAATGTATATAATAAAGCAATCTCCTAACAACTTCAAAAGGAGAGGGGGGAGGGGGGTGTTGTGTGGACAATCTCCTACCAACTATAATTATTTACTATTACTCGAGAATTATTTATTTAATTAATTTGTCAAAATAATTGCAACAACCATAGTTCATGAAAATCACCCATGATGTTTCATATATTTACAAGTAACCAAGTAGCATATAGTAAAACAACTTATATTTTTTTTAAAAAAAATTAATATCATTAAAAAGTACACACAAAATATAGAAACAATTTTACGATAAAACTAATTTACACTAAACTTTGCCTTTCTGATATATTCCCATCATTATTCTTTTACACTAAACTTTGCCTTTCTGATATATTCCCATCATTATTCTTTTAACTTTTATGTACTTCATTTATTCGTCTATAAATTTTTCGTTACTATTTTACACATAATGTGATTGAAAAGAGAGATAATCTTTAAATATAGAATGAATATAGAATGAAGTATAAGAATAAAAAAAAAAAAATGAAAAACTTATAACTATCATTAAATTGACAGTATTCCTTATATTGAAACAACACATCACAGTTTATTGGGCCCAGTAAATTATGATAATCGGGCCAACCAGCCCACATCTTAGATAGGCACGTTTTTTGGATACATTTCTATGATAAAGCCCACTTAAAACGTAAAAATCATTTGGATTCATAGTACAACACCATAACATTATACTCGACAACAGCATCCGGACCGCTAATACTGGTAGTCTGGGCGGTGGCGATCCCTCGAGCTAGACGGAAAACACCCGATCCACCGACGATCGGCAGCTCCCGATACTTATGAAACACCGGATTGTGGCCGAGCACGCTAAGTGTGCTACCGTTATAATATCCATCCGTGAACACAAAATTGAGGGTCATGAGTAGGCCCACTTCCTGAAATGAGGCGGACCCATATATTCCTTGGGCCCGCCCAATGATCTTGGAGTTGAGCTCCGGCCCAGCTGTTAGTGGATTATCCATCATATTGATTAGACCAAAAACAGTAGGGGATGTGGAAGTGATGTTGGCCCGGGCTACTGCGATAGAACTCGGATTAGAGCCCGTGACAGTGTCGTGAAAGTAGAAATGAAGGTTAATCAGCTTTTCCTTTGCATTTGGCAAGTTTTTGAACCATTCTTGTACTGCTTCGGGCCCTTGATCAATTCCGCGGGCCCCGGGAAGTAATGTAGCTGAATAAAAAGCTATGCAACAAAGGATCACAACGGTTGATATCTTAATCTCCATTTTCCTATAATTAAATTAAGATGGAGGCAGTTTGAGGGTGGTGGCCTCTGTAAATTTGACATATATATATTGGCTAGTAATTAAATAAAAATCTGACGTTTTAATTCCAATTGATTGTAATTTGATGCTGATTAATTCATCATTTAATGAAAGTTGACCGATAATACTTCATTAGTTTCCATAATTACATTTGACCTTACCCACATAAGAAAAATCAATAAATACGAAAAGGATGAGGACTGAGGAGTATTAGAGAGGGATGAAGTATAATTCAACATAAAATAGGATCACATAAATTTACCTGAGTATAAAATCTCTCACTTACTAAAGTGGATGTATTCAATTGAGTGGATTTAGAAAATTTATAAAGTTCATACAGAGTTTGACTAACTTTTTTATTGATTTATGTGGATTTTCAAAGATTTGACAGAATTGTGAAATATACTTTTTTTTTATTGATTTACATAGATTTTCATTTCATAAATTTCGGCGCTGAAACTATTGATGCAGATGTATATGGAACACGCTTGTATATGTCCAGGACCCATTAAATGTATTATGCCCCGGACCCGCCCCGCGCCCCGTACAAGTCCTAGATATATAGTCGCCCCGTGTCCTGTCGCATTTTTTCATATTATATTGAATTTATTTAAGTTCTTTATCACAATTGAAAACAATATTTTTCATGCATATACATGAAACAATTCACAATAATATAAATATTTTTCATGTTATATATAAATATTATATATATATAAAGTATTTTATCAATAATATATATATATACTATATAAAATTTATATAATAATTCGGGTCAGGTCAGATACTCGTGGGTCGGACATAAAACCCAGGCCCGGTCCATTTACATACGGGACTGGACAGACCCGACCCGTTCACAATACGGGACAGATCCGACCTGACCCAAAGCTCGCAGGGCGGGGTGGGTACCCGTGGGTTGGGTCAATAATGTCATCCCTACTTCTGACTTTTTGTCTTAAGAGTTCTCTGAGAGAATCCGTTGAAATCTCTTGTTTTTAGAAAAAAATTTGGATAGTGTAATTTATTTATATTTTTTTGGAGGAAAATCCAACAAAATCCATAAAGTATTAAAATCTATAGACGGTTGAATACCCAAAGATTTTTTAAGACTTTTTAAAATTCGTATTGAATACCTCAGAATTTTTAAAAACTTTTGAAAATTTGAATTGAATACCGACTTTGAAAGTCTAATTTTTTTTTTATAAAATCCACAACCAATACACCCCCTAAATCTTCACAAAATTTGGACATTACTTTCAAGAAATTGCATCAGTAATATATATAGTTATAGAGTTATTCTCGTGTGTACTTATGCATAATATTATTGATACAATTGAACTATAATTTTAATTTGATTTTAGGGTGAAGATTAAAAATAGAATTTTAAGTTATTTATATATATCATCAACAATTCAACTGCATTTTTTTTTATCCTCTAAATTAAAATTAAGTTAAAATTATAGCTTAGTTGTATTTTACAGATGGGTGCACATTGGGTGTGATTCGTTTGACTACCAAAATTTGAAAAGAAAAAACAAGGAATTATACAATTGGAAAGTTATTCAAGTAATTTTAAAATTTGGTGAAACCATGGATATTTGCACCCATCGTATGTTGAATACACTCACCCCTCATTTAAAAAAATGATGAATGAACTCATTCCCAAAATACCTAAAAATAATAAATACATTAAAAAAAAAAAATAATGAAGGATACATCTATTTCTAAAAAAATAATGGTGTGCATTACATAAATATGGGTGCAATAGCATCCGTGGCCAATTTGTAAAGTAAACTTTGGTAAGAAAACCCACCTTAAAAGCCCATTTAGCCTCTTTTTTCATTTGGGTTTGACTATATGCACCTCCATTTCGGAGGGATGCACTCCCCCGATTGATGCACCCCCCGAAATGTCATAAATGCCCTGTATACCAATTTAATGCATATTACTACACACACCTCATGTTAGATGCACCCCACATTCTTTTTACCTTCCCTCCCTCTTCCTCTCCAAACTCCCACAAAAAAAAAAAAAACTCTCTTCGCCTCGCCATGCCCTACCGCCGCTTCCAACCACCACAACCCATCGCGCTCCCTCACACCACGAAGTCATGGACCCACGTAAAGGTATGTAGTTTAAAGCTTTATGTTATGGCATGTTAATGGTTGTTTTCATGTTTTATATTTTTTTTTAAATTGAATTGTAATGTATGTTGTTAATGGTTGTTTTTATGTATAGAATGGTGATTTTGTAATGCTATTATAACATAATTTGAAGATGGTTTTAGTTATGGTTGGGTTTTAGATTTTAGGGTTTTTTGTTGGATTTGTTGTTTATTTGTTTGATTGTTTGGTTTTTCTTGGTTGTTGTTGTATGATTAATAGAAAATGGGGAAAAAAGTAGTGTGGAAACAACCAAAACCGATGAAATCGGGGTAGGGGGCGTCGACCCTGGTTCATCGACGAGGCCATGTTTGGTCGACGTCCCGACGTCAACGGATAATAATTATGTCGATGCACCAGGGTCGACTACATGAATTCTCGTCGACATTGTGACGTCGACCAAACAAGGCATCGTCGATGCATCAGTGTCGACGAGAATAATTTATGGCAATTACTTTCTTTAACTTTCTGCTCCTCCATCTTGGCAATGACAAGTTTCTTTTTATAAAGATCGATTTGCGCTTTGCTTTCTTCGGTTGATTTCTTCATTTGTTTGTTGATTTTGTCCATATGCATAAAAAATAACCACTTTGAAAATTATCTATGTATATGTATAAATGTCTACCATAGAGTTGATTGATTTTATTTTTCATTTTATCAGTGTACAAAAGAGTAAGGTCAACTGCGTCTAACAGGAAGAAAACTAAGGATGAAACTGTTGAGCCCTCTCAAGAAGTCACACCTCAACCTTAAGAAGTTGCACCTCAAGATCAAAGTGCTCCAACTGAAGAAGTCGCTCCTCTACAAGCACAACTTGTTGTGCCTCCGCAAGCCCAACCTCCCGTTCATCCGCAAGCACAACCCGCCTCTCCTCAACAACAAATCACATTTACATCTCAAGAATCTGAAGATGAGGAAGTATCTGAAGACATTTTCGACGATGATGATTACGATGATAGAGATGATGATATACCGGAGGATGTGGAAGAAAACGAAGGTGTTGAGGCGAATCCTCCACTATTGACCTCTTTCCAAACTCATGTGGACAAATTCATTTGGAAGGATGAAGAGCGTCCTGTGCTCAAGTGCCATAGCCACATTAGTAAGCTTTTAGCATGGGAATTTCCCGAGGACGTGGACACCCAACAATTTTGACGATGGATGAAGTATTTGAAAAAGTCCGACCTAGTTCAAATTATGGATATTTCATACAGGTCCACTAATAAGAACCTCATCGCCGCTTTTATTGAGAGATGGCATCCCGAGACCAACTCATTTCACTTTCCATTCGGTGAAATTACCATTACACTAGATGATGTCTTCTACATTACCGGGTTACCAGTTGAAGGCCGGCCAGTACGTTCTTCTCGTGTTCATTTCGTCTCTTCTTCTTCTTCTGATCTTAGTAGATTGTTGGGTGTAGATGTTGTTGTTGCGAAAGGTTTAATAAGTAGTTCACGGGGGTCTTCGGTCAAGCTAGAATGGTTGCGAGAGAACTTCATGAACAAGTTTAATTCTGAAGACCGTGTTTAGGTGTTGTGTTCTGCCAGGGCCTACGCTTGGTATACATTTGGGTGCTCTTTGTTTGCGGATAAAACTGGCACTCATGTGTCAACGACGTGGCTTCAGTATTTTGATGATATGCAAGGATTGCATGAGTATGCATGGGGAGCGGCCACATTAGCTTATCTATATAGACAGCTTGGTTTGGCGTCGAGAAATAAGACTGCACAAATATCAGGCTATTTGACTCTACTAGAGGTAAAACTCATACTTAACACTTTTCCATTTTATTTTATGTTTTTCATTTCAACATTTTGAATGGTTGTTATTTTGTAGGCTTCGATTTATGAACACTTTCCTGTTTTGGTCAAACCTCCCCATCACATGGAGTTCGAGACTGGTCAGCCACTATCAGCGAGGTGGGCCCCACAAGGATATGTCGGGTCGTCGATGCCACATGTGCAAGCATTCCGAGATTGTATGGATGCCCTAGAACCACATGAGGTTTGGAGTTGACTTATCCCATTTCTCTTGTGTCAATTAATAGTGGGTGCTCAATAATTTACATGTAATTTAGGTTATGTGGAATCCATACGCAAAAATGAGAAAAGATTATCCATTGTATGAAGTCACGTACTTTCATGGTTGTTTGGTATGTGGGGATATCGTGGAGCCGTACATGCCATATAGAGTCCTCCGACAATTCGGGTTTGTCCAGACGATACCGGAGAGGCCTCTTGTTGTACGTGCTGAACGAAGTGTTAAACCTTAAAAAAAGTCCAAGTTTGTGTGGGGGCATTTGGACGATTATTTTGAGACATGGGACATGCACTTGTTATCACCTGAAAGACGCGAAGACAAGGCCAGACTTCCTTGGGAGAGTGCTCCGGACTACAGAACATGGTTCACGACTAACTCCCACGTGTTTTTGTCTAACACTGCCACACGTACGACTGCATCATCCGATTGAGTACCCATTACAGATGATGCGTGGCTTATGATAAGCCTCGCTCAAAATATGATGGCTCCGCTGGTTCAGAGATGGAAGGACTAGAGCTGTTATTCGAACCGAGCCTTAACGAGACTCGGCTCGGCTCGACTCGTTAAGGCTCGATAAAGCTCGACTCGTTTAGCTTAACGAGCCGAGCTCGAGCTCGTTAAATACTCGATTTACTAACGAGCCGGCTCGAGCTCGACTTGTTAGGCTCGATAACTAATTTTTTGTAAAAAAATCCATTAGGCTCGTTAGGCTCGGCTCGACTCGATAGGCTCGTTAAGCTCGATAGACTCGTTAACGAGTCGAGCCGAGCTCAATTTTTAACTCGACAATGTTATCGAGCCGAGCTCGAACCTCAAATACTCGGCTCGAATAACAGCTCTAGGAAGGACGGAGATACACCGCCAGCGGAAGAGATTGCACAGGTTATGGAAGCGGCATGTAGAACACTACAGCCGCCACCTATTACGTCGACATCATCGTCAAGGCCACCAAGAGGAAGGGGCAAGGGAGAAAGCCGAAGGAAAAGGGGCAAGACATAATTTGGATGATAATTTTTTTAACGAAATTTGGATGTTCGGATGTTAATTTGTATTTATTTGATGTTTATGTTAATTTGGATGAAGGAAAAGGGGCAAGCCGAACTAATTTGATGTTTATGTTTATTTTAGATGTTTAGGGTTATTTTAGATGTTTATGTTTATTTTAGATGTTTAATTAAATGGTTGTTTATGTTTAATTGAATGCCTCGCTGGAAATTTTGGATTTTGGATGTTTTGATTTAAGTTCAATCAATTTTATACTTAATTGCGTAGTTGACGTATTGTGACAGACAATGGCGATAATGGTCGACTTTACGTTGTTGAACACAAGATGTCGACAAGAATTAATGTGTCGACCAAATAACATTAAGTCGACTACAAGATGTCGACAAGAAATATCTTGGTCGACTACTAGTTGTCGATCGACATCAAGATGTCGACCATACACTCTCTGTTCAGAATTAATGAGTCGACGTCGCGGAGTGTTGTCGACTAGTAAATGTCGGTCGACCTTTGCTAGTCGACCATAATCCCTCTGTTCATAATTATTGAATCGAACCAAGTCATGAATAATTTTTTCAGGTGGGGTGCATCTAGTAAATAATTTGAGGCCTTGATGTCGCCGTGTGTTCTTTATGTCGATAGTGGTATGTCGATCGACAGCCGCATGCCGAACCAAATACCTCTATTCATAATTAATAAGTCGAGTTCAACGAGTGTGGTCGACTACTCGATGTCGACATAATATGTCTTGGTTGACTACCAGTTGTCGATCGACAACAAGATGTCGACCTATATGCCTCTGTTCATAATTAATGAGTCGAAAACAGTCATGAATTATTACACATTTTTTTGGATGTTTATGTCAACACGTTACAAAAACTATTCGACATAAAATGTAACATTGATCCTCAACATCATAAAACACATAACATTGACTAATCTAAGTCATTTCCAACACGATTTCAATTGTACAATCGTTGACCAATAGTAATGTAAGTCATTTACAAAACATTACAAAAGTATGACTAATCTAAGTCATTTCAAAAAAGTTTCCAAAAGTATGACTAATCTAAGTCATTTCCAAAACGTGCCAAAAGATGATTAATGTACGACATTTCAAAAACATTACAAAAGTATGACTAATCTAAGTCATCATTCTCGGTCAGCAAAAGTACAAAAGTTTCCTAAAGTATGACAACATAAACCCTATTTAATAAGGTTATTGTTATATGCGTCCAACCATCCAGCTGCGGCTGCTAATCTATAGGTCGGCGAAGAAGCCGTAATGGGAGGAAGTGGACAATCGGCAAACAAGTTGACGTGGATGAAATGATTACCGTTGACGTGGCCCATACAAATTTTCTTGGAATTTTCCGGTGGCGACGTTCTCAAGGGAAGGTATGTGAGCGATAAATCATTGTCCAAGGTGACCAAACAAACATTGTACATCAATGCGACGAGGTACCCCATGTACGAAAAATCATTCACCGTGTTCGATACGTGTCACTTCTTTGTATATCTTTTCCAATGCATAAATTGACACCACTCCTAATAACTCCTGATACAACACGGACTTGAACTTGTGTAGGGAAACATTCACACTCTTCTCAAACGAAACTTTAATGGCATTGTGACTTGCTTGATATAAGATGTCTCTCTTTGTCCAGCAGATCTCAAAATTACCCAAGTTGATACCAAGAGATCTCTTCAACGCTGCATGGTGACTCTCAACCCTGAAATGATAATATTTTGATAGATTAATTACACACATAAAAACTACACAATAACTAATAACACATAGACACATACTTATGAAATATTAAAACGTACATGCTCGTAGTTGTATTTTCATAGTGCATGTACTCACCCGTCCATGCCGCTACAAACCTCTCCTTGAATGGATTTATCATTTATCCACTGGTTCATGCAGTAGGAGTATGCCTCACTTTCAGTGTGCACATTTGCATACTCAGATTGAAAAAGCTGAACAACGGTATTGAATTCTTTTTCAGATGATGTATCCATCACATTCTTCCAAGAATAGAAGAATCTTTCCAATCTTCCTTGGTCTCAAACTTCTCCTTGCATTTGGCCAAAATATTCCTATCTATGTGCCATCTACATAGGAAATGTTTAGCCTCTGGAAATACGGTGCCGACAGCATTCATGACGGCCAACTCTCGATCAGTAAGAACCACCCTCGGTACACAACCATCCTCCAATAACTCACGAAGGACACTTAATGCCCAAGTATAGTTTTCCTCCTTCTCACGCTCGAGGAACACTGAAGCTACCGAGAAGGTCATGCCAGTCGACGTAAATCCAACCATCTCTAAGTACGGCAGCTTATACCTGTTAGTCTTGTACGTGCAATCCACTATCAACACACTCGGGAATGCACAATACAATTGAAGGCCGGTTGGGTGTGCAAAGAATACATCTAGTATAGTATTTGATACTGGACAAAATCTGTGGCTCTGAAAATAATTATTGTCAATCAACAAAGTCATCAACTGTTGTAGTTGACTCTTTCCAGCAAAATCTGCCATCTTAAACTTGGATCGGACATTGTACACGGTGCGGATCGTAGAATGGTTGTTCAGATTTCTCAACTTAAGTAGTTTCAACACATCCTTTGGTGGAGCGTTACACTTAGACATATCAACAACCAAATCTTCTTCAGCAGGAGTTAGTCTCCTAGCGTATGAGTGACCCTCGAGGTAGATTGCTACGGGATGATTGTGAGTCCCGCATTTGACCTCCAACATCCATTCATTTGAAGACACTTTAATGCCCCTTAAGAGAAAAGGACATCCACACTTTTTCGACCCTGTTGTCCTTCTTCGTCCCTTATCATCTTCAAAATCATCAATATCATCATTTCCTACAACAACAAGTTGGGTTCCAATCTTTGGTTTATTTTTCCGATAAGTTCCACCACGTTCGCACGCCAATAACACTTGTGCCTTCTTCTTCCCACTGCCATTATCTGAGCGCTTTACAACAATGACGATGTTGTGTTGTATGGCTACGTCTCGAACCCACTGTTCTAAGGCCTCCCGAGTTTCAAAGTAATTGAAATTTGAGAACAGATCTATGTAGTCCATCATAAGTTCATTGCCCGGAGCATCCTCATTAGTCGAAGTATCCTCATTAGTTGGGGCATTCTCCTCATTAGCCGAAGCATCACATGGCCCCGATTCATCATCCGAATAAAAAAAGAAATTCGGATCAAAGTCTTCGTCCTCAGCCAAATTCTGAAAAGAAACCAATATGTAAGTTTTTGGTTGGCCAAATTCTGAAAAGAAACAAAATTCAACACCAAAAAAAAGAAAAATACAAAATTCATCGGGGGGTCGATCACTAGAGTTTTGGTCGACACTTTGAGCACGACTAAAATCTTTCCCGTCGACAACACATGGTCGACCAAAAAAATTTGGTCGACATCAGGTAAACGACCAAACACACTATCCCCATCTAACCAGAGTCGACCACAACGCACCCAGTCGATGTCGCATAATCGATCAAACACACTATCATCACCTAACCAGTGTCGACGACATATAGACAAAAAACGAAAAATATTTAAACGCGCCAACAACGTATTCAACCATTTTATTCAAACCATATATCCTAAACTACTCTAAAACGTACAAGGAACAATATATGAGGAATAAAACTAAAAATAAACCCTTGTTTAGCACTACATTTAGAAAAGATAAAACTAAGCAAAAAGCAAAAATAAAAATAAAAACTTACATATTTGTAGAATCCATCACGTTTTCTTGTCATTTCTTGATCCTTGAAGCACAATGAGTGCAAAAATACGATTTCCACGAGTTGAAATAGTGAAATGAGTGAGTTGAGGATTTTGGTGATGACAGTGGCCGATTTTTTTTTCGGTTTGGAGAAAGGAAAATGGGGGAGTGAGGGTTTAGGGGGGAATATGAAAAGGGGCCGAAAATTTGGGGGGGGGGTGGGGGTGCGGGGTGTGTACAGTAAGTGTGGTGCAGTTAGTGCAATACAAATTAGTGTAAGGGTATTTTGGGTTTTTCGTCCTATTAATTTAATAATTTTCTGAAAGGAGGAGTGCATCAAACCAAAATGGAGGTGCATATAGTCAGACCCTTTTCATTTTTATATTTTGGCGCGGGTTATATACCCTTGGGTGAGAATGGTCAGACAATACGACGGGGCCTATGACTCGATTTGCTTAATAAATAAGTCAGAATCAATTTTTCAAAAAAGTTTATTTAGTTAAATAGTTCGGACTCAAAAAAAATTTATAGATCTTTTAAACCTAACAGGTTCATATATTTAACTTTTATATATATATATATATATATATATTATAGTATAATAAATATAATAATGTGATAATATTAGTAAGAAAGTCTAGTAATTCTAGCTACTCCATTATTAAATTTTCCTTTAAATGGTTGAAAAAAAATTTGAAGATATTTTTTGGAACATTTGATAAAATTTATTTTTACTTTTATTTTTTCATTTTAAAATTTAAAGAGTCGATTTTATGATTTGACAATATTAAAGTGGTGTAAGATTCTTTTTAATTGCACTAATAAAACTAAAAAAAACCTTTAAAAAGGCTTTTAGGTCAGACTTATTTATTAAAAAGATCAGGTCAAGACTTTAAAAGAAGCCTATGAAGCCCATGAGCTAAGCTTTGATTGGGCCTAAGATAATAAAAGGTAGACCAAATAAAAGAAGAAACCTAGGACATAAGCTCACAGGTCACACATTTATACAGAACTCACTGGCATCTTCAGAGGATAGAAACATTGAAGAAGTTGAAGCTAGGGGTGAGCATGGCAACCGAACCGAACCGAAAATGAGAAACCGAAACCGAACCGAATTCTATTGTAATTAACCGAAACCGAACCAAAGAAGGGTAAAACCGAAAAAAACCGAACCGAATTATTCGGTTCGGTTTCGGTCCTAAACCGAAAACCGAAAGTAAAACCGAAAATCACCTAACAATTTTGAAAATTTAAATAATAGTCCAAATAATTCGAATTATCCAAATACAACCCCAAATATAGTCCAAATAGTTCAAATTATCCAAATACATCTTCAAATATAGTCCAAAACTCCAAATAACCATCCAAATAAGTAAATAACAGTCCAAATAAATGGAATAACAGTCCAAATAAGTGAAATTACAGCAAATAATAGTTCAAAAGATAGTTCAAAATATAAATTTAACTAGCTCTCTTCAATCTCTAGCTCATTAACTTCTTGCCTCCAACTTTCCCCTAGCTCTCTCTTCAATCTCTAGCTCATTGTCTCTTCGTCCTCCTCCATGATAGGGCTTAATCTTGATGAACCAATACTTGGATTTTCAACCGTTGACAAATCTAAAAATAAAAAATAACATGTTAATAAGCTAAAAGATAACATTAAGTCATTAACAAAAGATAAAATATTCACTTAAACTTAAAAAATTAAGTCATCAGTTTATCCAAAGACACGAGGCTGCCAAAAAATTGAATAAGCTATATATAACTTAATTAGAAAACCAATCTTGTAAGTTTCTGATTAGACATTCACATAAGATGCAGAACAGAACATCTCAAAAAACACATAAACTGAACAAAATGCCAATTAAGTATATGCAACTACTGTTATCACAATTTGCATGCCTACATTCACATTTCCTTGAATAATAATTCCATTTATCACAATAATCTAGAATTTTCAAATTTTAACTTTGTTTGTCTTTTAATAATCAACAACTTAATCTAAATCCAAGATAACCTCAAACTGAACACAAAAAACAGTTTTTGTTTCCCATTAACATGAAATTGCCAAAGCAGGATTACAATTGTAAATTCTGTCACATGATGACTTGTTTCTCAAGTTTCGGATAAAATTTTGTGTATAATAATGTGGATATGATCAAGGAAACAGATCAGCAAACTGTAATCACATAATCTCGTAATTAGTAAGGTAATTTAGTTCACAATTATGGCTTAACGATTCTTGAAAGCTATGTGCAATCCACCAAACAATAGTGGGATAAGAAAGTGCGCATTGCTAAAGCTTAAGGATAAATTTTAAGTTAATAAAAAGTGTTTTCTTTCTTGTTAAGTGAAGAAAAACTCCTTGTGTGTGAAGAAAAAACTTATACTAAAGAAATATGCCTGTCAAAATGTGGGCTCTTTAATGCATTCCAGTGTCTGCATCTCAATTTCTCACAGAAACAGAACTACTCTCGTATTATCTCACAAAATCACAATTTCTCACAAAAACTTATCAATTTATTCTAAATCAATTAAACACCTACCTAATCAGAATCTCAGTAAATGCACAATCTTAGATTCTCAATAAATCTTATATTCTACAAAAACGAAACAAAATAAATAAATCAAAAATCTTACCGTGTCCATATTTGAATTTGTCATTGCAGTTGACTGGTGCGTCGGAGGTGGGTGGTGGCCGGTGTGCGTGAGGGGCCGAGAATGCAGAACGCCGTCGCCGAGAATGCGTCGATTCGCCGAGAACGCGTCGATTCGCCGAGAACGCGTCGATTAAAGAACGCCGTGAGGGCGTGAGGTACCGGCCGCCGGCCGCCGGGTGAGAGTGAGCCGCCGGCCTGAATGGAGAGAGGCCGCTGGACAGTGGACAGAATGTTGTGGCCTGTGGGTGCGCCGCGCGGAGAGGCAGAAACTTTCTATGTAATTAGGGCTTAGGATTTAGGAAATTAGGGCTAGGTATTTATATGGGCCCATTTCGGTTCGGTTTTCGGTTAACCGAATTTTTACTTAATAAAACCGAAACCGAACCGAATACCGAAATGTGTAAAAAATACTAACCGAAACCGAAACCGAAAACCGAAAAACCGAACCGAATTCATATTTCGGTTCGGTTTGGTTCGGTTTTTCGGTTTTTTTCGGTTTTTGCTCAGCCCTAGTTGAAGCTGCTGTGTCTTTATTTTATGCACTTGGAGAATCTCTAAATGATGATTTAATGAGGTCAGGTAACAGTCTATTTAGAGAACTGGTCCCCCGATGCTTTTGTCACTTGTGTATTTGGATACGATAACAAGATACGTGAAGTTTGTATCTGAGAATACACACTGTAGCATTGGGTGCTTTTCTCGATGAGAGAGGTATATATACACCATCCAAATGTGAATGTGAAATTGCTGAAGTCTAAGTTGGTGCCTTACATTGAAATTCTTTATTTTTTCCTAATTTTGTTTCTAGTATAGAAAATATAAAAGTGTGGGAAATATATTTTTCTTTATTAGTAGTAAAGGAGATTTACAATGAGTATTTATACAAGAGATAATTAGGTCTAACCTAACTCTAATGGGCTTTATAAGAGAGCCCATAGGAAACTAAGATGGGCCTATACAATAAATAAGAATGAGAGTGTATTTACTAATATAGGTCCAATACGCCCCCTCAAGATGGAGCACCATTGGTGAGTCCAATCTTGGACATGAGAAGTTGCAGTCGAGTGCTGGAGAGTGGTTTCGTGAGAGCATCCGCAAGTTGATCGGCAGAGGAGACATGGGACACACGTAGTTGTTTTGTCTTTATGAGGTCACGGACAAAGTGAAAGTCAATAGCAATGTGCTTCATCCGTGAATGAAAAACAGGGTTCGAGCACAAATAGGTGGCACCAATGTTGTCGCAGTAGATAGCTGGTGTAAGTAAAGTGGGGAAGTGGAGCTCCTGAAAAAGGGATTTGAGCCATTGAACTTCAGAGGCAGCGGCAGCGGCAACAATTGCTCGATATTCAGCTTCAGTCGAGGAGCGAGCAACAGACTTTTGTTTCTTGGACGACCACGAGATAGGATTAGAACCTAGAAATATAATATAGGCACTGGTGGAGGTTCGGTCGTCGGTGTCTCCGGCCCAATCAGCATCAGTGAAGCAGTGAAGCGATGAGGATGGATTAGAGGTGAGGGTGACCCCAACATTTCGTGTACCATTCAAGTACCTCAGTAGACGTTTGGCAGCACCCCAGTGAGTGGTAGAGGGTGCATGCATAAACTGCGACAACTTGTGCACAGCAAAGGCAATGTCCGGCCTGGTGAGTTGTAGATATTGAAGGGAACCAAGAACCTGACGATATTGGGTGACATCGGCAGGCGAGGAGCCATCCGAGATAGATAGGCGAGCAGAGGTTGGTAAGGGGGTGCGAACATGTTTTGAAGTAAGCATGTTGTACCGGGCGAGCAGGTCAGTGACATACTTGCGTTGAGAGAGGAAGCATGAGTTCTTAGATCTGAGAACTTCCACGCCCAAGAAGTAAGATAGAGGACCAAGATCCTTGACTGAGAACTTGGCACTGAGGTCGGCAGCCACACGAGCGAGCATGGGAGTGTTGTTGCCCGTTAGGATGAGGTCGTCAACATAGACGAGGAAGTAGGCGACCACTCCATTGTTGTTGTAGACGAATAGAGATTCATCTGAGTGAGTGGGAGTGAACCCAATTTCTTCGAGAAAGGAGCGAAGAGCATGGTACCACGTGCGAGGAGCCTATTTCAAGCCATAAATGGATTTATGTAATTTGCAAACATAAGATGGAAAGGTCTTATCTGCAAAGCCAGGGGGTTGGGCCATGAAGACTGTGTCTGAGAGTGTGCCATGGAGGAAGGCGTTGTTGACATCAAACTGTTGTAGAGGCCAATGCTGAGTGACAGCGATGCTGAGGACTGCTCGCACAGTGGCTGGCTTGACGACCGGACTGAAGGTCTCAGTGAAGTCAACACCTGGTCGTTGGTGAAAGCCTTTGGCAACCAGGCGAGCTTTGTACTTGTCAAGGGATCCGTCAGGTTTTCGTTTGATACGAAAGACCCACTTGGAGCCGACCACATTCTGAGATGTATTGGGAGGAACTAAGTCCCAGGTGCCATTCTGAAGAAGAGCATCAAACTCAGCTGACATGGCTGCTCGCCAGTTTTTGTCTTTGAGGGCCTGCGACACACAACTTGGTTCAATATCAGATGTGATGACAGAGGTAAGCCCATACCTCGGATTTGGCTTGAACACATTGTTCTGAGCTCGAGTTATCATGCGAGGTGCAGGAGGTCGCAAGGGAGCATTGGTCGGCACAGGGATGTCGGATATGGGGGTGCTCGGCAAGGTTATGTTTGGTTGGTCGACTAGTGTGAGATGATGCGGAATGATGGGGGTCGGCATCGGGTTGGGGGCGAGGAGGGGTGTGGCAGAACGAGGAGGCGAAGGGGCTATAAGAATGGACGAGGAGCTGGGAGCGGAGGGAGTAGTTGGCGAGGAGTTGGAGGTCGGCAGAGAGGGAGGTTGGTGAGTGGGAGAGGAGATGGAAAAGGGAAACGTATGTTCAACAAATTGAACATGACGCGAGGTGTAGATTCGGTTTGTGGAGCGATCAAGGCAGAGATAAGCGCTCTGTGTGGGTGAGTATCCGATAAAAACACACGGAGTAGAGCGAGGATCGAGTTTGTGAGTTGTGTAGGGGCGAAGTAAGGGATAGCAGAGGCAACCAAATATACGAAGCTTGGTGAGGTTAGGGGGACGAGCAGTGAGTGTTTCATAGGAGGAAGCCATGGTAAGGTTAACTTTGGGAATGCGGTTTATGATGTATGCTGCCGAGCAGACATCATAAGGCCAGTAAGTGAGGGGCATGGAGGCATGGTGAAGAAGAGCTAGGGCCGTGTCGACCACATGGCGATGACGCCGTTCAGACATGCCATTATGTTCGGGAGTGTGAGGTGGGGTGGTAAGGTGTGCAATGCCATGGGTCTGAAGAAAGGGGCGAAGAGCAATGAATTCTCCCCCATTGTCTGAGTAAAAGGTTTTGATTGTGTTTTGATAGTTGTTTTCAACAAGGGTTTTAAATGTGGTAAATGTGGAGAGGACATCCGATTTTCTTTTTAGGGGGTACACCCAAATATATTTGCTGAAGTGATCAACGAATAATACATAGTATTTGAAATTATCGGGAGATAAGACAGGCGATGACCAGACATCTGAGAAGATAACATCAAGTGGCTTAGTAGATGTAATGCTCGAATCATAAAATGGTAGTTTGTGACTTTTGATACAAGAACAAGAGTTACAATTGAAATGTTTGGAAGGTGCACTGGATAAGTTAAGCTTAGAGAGTGTGTGAGTAAGGATTTTTGTCGATGGGTGGCCAAGGCGAGCATGCCAGGTGGTCGTTGTGAGGTGTTGAGTAGTGAAGGCTTGCGGGGAGTTGCTTGACATGTGTGCCGGCCAGACATACAGATTATTGATACGACTCCCAACGAGGAGAATGCTCCCCGAGTGACCATCCTGCACCTGAAAAGAAGAGCGATCAAAGACAATGTTAACATTGTTATCACGACAGAGACTAGAGACCGAAATCAAGTTTTTCGAGATGTGTGGGACGACCAAGACATTCGAAAAACTGAGAGACTCAAGTTGGGGAAAGCACATAGAGCCAGTGTGCGATATGTGTAAACCTTTACCATCACCAATTTCTACGTTGTCAGACCCATCAAAAGGTGAGTGGAGAGAGAGGTTGGCGAGGTCGTTGGTGATGTGATGCGAAGCACCTGAGTCAAGAATCCAGTGATCGGCAGGATGTGCCGATGAGGCTGAGTGTGCCGAGTAGGCCGGGCGAGAGCTGGGAGAAGGAGCAGCTGTCCGATTGATACGAGAGGGTGGTGTGTACTGACCATGTGGTCGGCGAGAACCAGGAGAAGGAGCAGTGGGCGAGGGTAAAGAAGGAATCTCAGGGCAGGTGCGAGCAGTGTGACCCGGTGTTCGGCAATATTGGCAAGTGCCAAGATAGGGCCTTTGTGAGAACTGGCGAGGACGAGTGTCAGCAGTTTTAGACCTCGAGTCAGGTCGCGAGGAGCAATAAAGAGGTTTACTAGCAGTGAGTGCTGAGGCAGGTATAAGGGCTGAGGATGGTCTTGAGGCAATTTGAACCTCGGCACTGAGGAGCTTGTCGCAGAGCTCGGCAAAGGAGATGGGCTGTTCGCGAGCTTGAATGGCATTTGCTATATCATTGTAAGACTCATCAAGGCCAGTTAGTACTTGAAGGGTAACGTCCTCGGCATCAGAAGTAATGCCGAGGAGTGCAAGTTCGTCGACCACAGAGCGAATTTCCATAAGAAAGTCGGAGACCGGGCGAGCACCCTTGGTCAGAGAGCGAAACTTGGTTTTGAGGGCAAGGATGCGGCCTCTGGAGGGTTTTCCATACATGCTTTCAAGCATCGACCAGGCTTCGCAGGAGGTTTTAGTCGATGCCACGAAGGGAATAAGTTCCGGGGACATGGATCCAACCATGGCTGAGAAAATGAGATTGTCCTGACATACCCACAAATCGTGTGCAGGATTTGGAATGGTGGTGGTGGTGGTGTCGCCAGCAGCTAGGATTGTGGGAGCTTCAAGGACATATTTGCAAGTCCTTTAAAAGTGATTGGTGCCGGCGACTGAGATGAAGCGGCCATTGTGTTGAGTAGAGCAGCGGAGAGAGGAGAGGGGCAGCAAGAGCTGGGCGTCTTAAGACGGGTGGCGGCGGCGGCGCGTCAGTGGCGAAGACGGCGGCGGCTGGTTATGGTGCAGCAGGCAGCAGCTGGGTTACAGTAGCGGCGGCGGCGGCGGCGGCTAGGGTTTGGATCAGGCGTGAGCCAAATGACTCGATGATACCATATAGAAAATATAAAAGTGTGGGAAATATATTTTTCTTTATTAGTAGTAAAGGAGATTTACAATGAGTATTTATACAAGAGATAATTAGGTCTAACCTAACCCTAATGGGCTTTATAAGAGAGCCCATAGGAAACTAAGATGGGCCTATACAATAAATAAGAATGAGAGTGTATTTACTAATATAAATATAGGTCCAATATCTAGAAATGCATGCATACATGCTACATTTACTATGGATTATCAGAGTTTACAGGATACAGTTGCCCAATTTACCAGAATGGACAGCAGTGCCTCCGATCCTCAAAGGGAATTTCAGATGGAAGTCACATTTTTTATATATAGAAGTATTTCTCAATCACATTTTAGATGCTTCTTCCTTTTGAGGTTAACTTTTGGTTTTTTAGGCAATTGGCTTGCTGAGAAGCAATCTGATTATCTTTCTTCACTATATATGTCACCAGTTGTGGATTGTGAACTAGTGCCGGGGAATGATTTTACTATTTATTTATGGATTGTGAACTAAACCAAATTGCCCTCTTAAATGCCAAATCGATCTCATAACCCGGCGGATTCTCTTCCACAAATTGAAAGTATCCAGCAAATTTCTTATATGAAAGTTGTAAATTGTAGTAATTGGTTTAGTTTCCTGTTTTACTTGTATGATAACAGTCACATCAAATCCAAAAGCAATTGTCCTCCACTCTTGAGCTAGCTTTTCGGTGGAGTTAGGGCTTCCGGTTTGAGTGCTTAATAATTTTTTGGCCGTGGTACGGAAGAGGGCCGCATGGAACCAAGATGCGCGGGTCTGCTCCCCAGCCATTCGTGGATGTTGTCCTAAGGGGGGTTGATTTTTACTATCCCACAAGCAATCGTAGATGGGTACTTAAGTAGACTCTTGAGCTAGCTTTTGTGTGGAGTTAGGGCATTCCGTCTTAACATATTTTCCCTATATGAAAGCTGTGTTTCCTGTTTTTCTTCTATTGATGATATTCATGTGCTTTTTTTATTTTCTCTATTTGGTTTAGGTAATTAATGTAGAATATCAACATATTTTCTCTATTTGGTCAGTGAACTAGTAGGCATACTGACAGCTTGTCACGAATGGGTCATGTCGTCTTCATTGTTTAGATTTTGTTTTGAGTCCATTTTTTTGTTTAATCTGTTTGTCAATCTTATTCGGTTGACCATATATACTACATCTGCCACTAGCACAAGATTTCAGTTAAACAGAAATGCTTTCTGTGGACTATGGTCATACGTAAACTATATCATTAACCGGGGTTTTGACAAGTGTTTTTTTATAAATATTTTCTTTATGTATTTTGATGTGAGTTTTAAGGAGCCTTTTTTTATATCTTATTACCTTGTTGATTATTGTAAATATTTTGTAATGCTGCCCAAGGAATTGGTGGGGTTTCTTGTACTGCTAAATCAGCTTATCTGCAAATTTGGTGCTGAGGTCCGTGATATATTGCTAGTAGGGCATTCAATATTCTCCCAAGGACGTACTGAAATCCAGACTGGACAAAGCAGCTGTGCTGAGGTATGCAAACTCATTTCTGTGATTATTTGTGGTGCATGATCACATGTGATCATTTTCCATAAATGGGCTTTGCAGAAAGATTTAAGATACTAGATCATGAACCTGCAGTTAACTTATATAACAATAACATGTATAATGTGGTGAATTTTATTGTGGATCAGAGTTTCAATGAGACTATAAGGATTTTGCCCAAGAAAGCCATACAACATAATGCCATTTCGTTTACTCTTATCTTTAGGTGTTTTAATTTCTTTTCAAGTTTTTTTTTTGTCTTGGTGATGGAGATATGCCCATGGCCTGCTCCTATTATATATTAATTCAGCCTAATGTCTATACAATGTTAACCAGGTTAATTACCTTCCTAGGCAGGTGTTTTCATCTAATGCCAATTTCTATATTCAGCTATTGCCCAAAAGTATGGGATACCTGGAAATGATGATGCAGTTTCTTCTGTACAATTGTTGTAAGTAATCATAAGGATACTAATATAAGAAAGGTGTGTTGCTAGATATTCATTTCATCGAAACGCAATTTTTTTTTTTTTTTTTTTTGATCTGTTATTGATCGGGTGGTGTAATATAGTATTGATATCTATACTTTCTCTATCATTCAGGCTTGTGTTCAGATATTCATCAGGCTGGTGCACTGATCCTCATGACGAAAAGGTATCATACTTGGAATACTGCAGGGTCAATTTCTTCAAAATACTGAAAGTAACTTTATTTTTCAGGTGTCCAGTTTTCGGTGGAATTTCATGGTTGAAGAAGCATTTGCAATGAATTGTTGTCTGTACAGTGTGCTAGATAAATCCTTTGATGCAAATAGTACTGTAAGTTCATTGCTCAGATTTTTTTTCTTCTTTTTGCACATCCATCTCAAATAATGAATTTGATTATTCCTCTGGAGTAATTTTCATTATACACAATTCTTTTGCTTAGTCATTACAATATATTATGTATAATAAGACAATATTTGTAAATTCAAACTAATACGTGTCATGTCAATTAGTTAAATTTTAATAGTAATAGTATGATCATATTAATTGGATTGTTTTAAGATTAAGATTCTCAAATATCTCGTTTTATTTTTATTTTATATTGTCATACCTTAATTTTTAATGTAATTGGAAAATCAATAGATGGAATGTATTGAATAATTAATGTAATTTAGAAATTAAGTGATTAATAGATGAAAAATATTGAATAACATGTAATTATAAATTAACAAAATTACACTTGTAACTCTATTTTTTATAAAATGACACATAGACCAAAACTCTCACAAGACGACACATCATCATTTTAAAACTCCCTATTAGTATTATAGGGGATTTCCTCTCTCACCATCACATCACTTGTATTACATCTATTATTTAATCATATTTTTTAATCAAGGGAGTATTAGATATATCACTTTTTTCGTTTAATTTAAATGAACATACGAAATTATATATTTGATTATACACAAATATTTGGTAAATAGAACATAAAAAATAAAATTATGTATATTAAATTATAAATAAATATTTATTAAATATATCACTCTTATTTATTAAAAATAATTAGTCAAAAAAGTAAAAAAAAAAAAGTAATGTAAAATAGATTTAAAGGATTGAAATTGGACAGGTTAGACTGAAATTGGATTTTGAGGACTGAAATTAGATTTAAAGGATAAAAATTGAGATTAAAAGGATTAAAATTGAGACTAAAATATCTAAAATTGATCAAATAAAAAGTTAAAAGACCTTTTACGAATTCAAACAAAGTTATATGACCATTTGTGAATTTACTTCAATTATTCTACTCATTGATTATTTTCATAAATTAATTGTGAGTTAGCAGCTTAATTGGGGAAGCATCACCTGGCCCTGTTTCATTGCAATTTTGGCATAACTACCGTTTAATTGGTTGGACATTATTTAATTACGTCCCAGTTTTCATTTTCAAAAAAGTCGGGGGCTTTTTGGATTTCACAAAATTTGGTAACAACCTCATTTATAATCCATACACGTTTCTCTTAAACTCACTCTCTGAATTCGAATTTTCGTGTGTAGGCAATTCTATTCATATTAAATTATTTACACAATAAGATCGAACGAGTTTGTGGGTAGATTGGATGCACAATCACCTATGTATTGACATAATCTTTGTCTGTATAAATGAAATAATAATACTCCTACATTAGCATATATATATCTCGTTGATTTATTAGGTGTCATTTGTTAAGTACACGAAAAAACAAAACAAAATTTAAATTTAAAAATAAATACAATAAAGTCAGTTCTTGTGCACTCATACAATTAAAAGTTTATAGTTGAAATATGACACCCATTTTTATTGAAATATGTAAGACTAGTATAATTTAATAAACATAAATAAATGAAATGTAACACTAATAATAATTGAAACATGATCAGTACACAGATACAAAATTATGCGAGACACACCTGAATTTCAAAGCTACCATAAATTAACCTATAAAAATTTAAGGCGCATCTCTCCGCGCCCCCAACCCACCCACCACTAAATTAAATTATTTTTGGTAACAAATTTAATTGCATTCCATTCTTTTAAAATTGCTAAACAGCCTATTGGGTAGACACGCGCAAAACCGAACCGCCAAACCGGTCAACCGGCCAAACCGCCGGTTTTTAACCGTCGGTTTGACAAACCGCCGGTTACGGTTTGAAAACCGAACCGTAACCGAAAAATGGCGGTTCGGTTATGGTTCGGCATTTTGACAAACCGCCAGTTTGCCGGTTTTTTATTAAAAAAAAAAAATTATTTTTTTAATACACAATTCTTCTATTTTTAATGTATAAATTTACGTTATATAATTTTTATTCAATTCTAGTAATGTATTTTCTAAAAAATGAGTTAAAACGAATAAAATACGAACGAAAATGGAGTGAAAACGAGCGAAAACGGAGATAATATTTAAAAAAAATACAAACCGCCAAACCGGCAGTTTTCAAACCGAACCGCCGGTTTGAAAACCGTAACCGTAACCGGCGATTCGCGGTTCAGTTACGATTACCGAAAAACCAAAACCGTAACCGCCGATTTCGATTAGAAACCGACGGTTTGGAACCGTTGCCCATGTCTATTGGGTCCATAGTACTCCAATGTTTAAATTACCTGGGGGCTGGGAGATAACACACTCTTCCCATTTCCGGAACGTAACATGATGCCTAGTTTTCATTTTTTGGGTTGGTCGTGGATTATTTTTTTGAACTATCAAAATTTGAGGGTATTCAATTTGAATTTTCAAAAGTCTTTAAAAATTTTGTGGTATTCAATACTAATTTTAAAAAGTCTTTAAAAATATTTAGATATTCAACCATTTATGAATTTTGTTAGATTCTCCTAAAAAAAAAAAAAAAAAATTTCACTATCAAAAATCTCTTCTAAAATCCAGAGATTTTAACGGATTCTCCCTCAGAGAACTCTGAAGACGAAAGATCAGAGGTAGGGATGACAATATTAACCCGACTCGCGGATACCCACCCCACCCCGCAGCTTTGGGTCAGGTCGGATCCGTCCCGTATTAAGTATGGGTCGGATCTGGGTCTTATGTTCGACCCGCGAATATCCGACCCGACCTGAATCAATATATAAACTTTATATATATATATATATATATATATATTTTATTGGTAAAATATTTATATATAATATTAATTTTAAAAAAACACTTCACATTAAAAAAAAAAAAAACTATTCTCATGATTATTGGAGTTTATGAAAATTTATGTAAATCAATAAAAAAAAAAAGTATATTCCACAATATTAAAATTCATATAAATCAATAAAAAAGTCAATCAAACTCTGCATCAACTCTATGAATTTTATAAATTCACAAACTTTTTTTAAAGTTCAAAAAAAATCCAATAGAATCTCAATTAAATACACTTTTTTTATTAATATCCGGATTTAACATTTTTTTATATTAAATATAAGATTTATTATTTTTTTTTTTTTAGTCTAAAACGTAGATGTATTTCCATTTATCGGATGTGTATCGGAAATAAATTTTATACCAATACTCTTTGGTATAAAAAAATACGATGCTAAAAACTTTTTTTCTTGTAGTGTGAGAACCAAAAAAAAAAAAAAAAAAACATATGTGAAGCTAAGGATACACTAAATTCTCTCTAGACATTTCGAGAGATTCCTTATGAGAATTCCTTAAAAAGTTCCTTATCGAAACTTTCTTCCCTTCCTCCAGTGTCCCTTTGCATTTCGGCTAATTTTGTTTTTTGCGCACCTTTTCTTTTCTTTTTCCATCCTTCTTGATCTTTTCCCTTTTTCGGCAGCTCCTTGATTTTTGCAAGATTTCCAATCATCATCAGATTTTGGGTCATTTTTCAGTTTATAGTCTGCGTGTGCCTCACTTGCGCATCATTGGAAGTGTTTTTCAGTTTCGCTGCATCAGATCAATATACTCATGGTGTATTTTATCTTGATTGGGCAAATTATTTTTAAGGGTTTTTATGCTACAAACACGGCAAAATCCCCCCAACATTTATCTTGGAAACAGTGGTACACCACCCACGATTTTCATCTGATATGGGGTTTATATAAAGGGATTTGGAAAATTCATAGGCATCACTTTTCTAATTCTCCTTTTCCTTTTCTTAGTGTCGATTTATATCCCCTCGCTCACACCATGATAGAAGCAATCCAAGAAAAATTACAACAAGTCTCTCTCTTTCGGAACAAGAGCATACCAAACACGCTATTGCCATGAGGTTTGTAGCAAGAAGGCCGATCAGTATGCAAGAACTCAAGACATCGCTGAAAAAGATCTGGAACATCAAGGAAGACCTCAGAATCACTGTTGTGGGCAACGAAAACTACTTATTGGTGTATGGCCTTCAATTTCAGGCTTTAACAAAAACCACTGGATACCGTACGTGTAGGTGGCATCTTAGGAGACGTACTGGACGTCGTAACGGAGGATGATGAGCATGCCTGGAGCGAGTGCCTTAGAATCAGAGTGATGATAGACATCCTTCAACCCTTATTTAGATGTACATACACCACTATTGACGAGGAACGACTGGCCGTCTTCTTCAGGTATGAAAGACTTTCAGATTTTTGTTATCTTTGTGGTAGGTTGGACCATGTGGAGAAAGAGTGTAGTCTAGCAATGGGGAGAACAGATGAATGGTGTTCAAATCATCGTTTTTTTTTTCTTTTCGGAATGGCTAAGAACCGAAACTCACACGGGCACATCAGAATCGGACATGCAAAAGCTCCTTCGAATTTTAGAAAAAAGAAGTAGAATCCATTCGACAAGCTGAGCTGGCAAATAAGGAGGAGGATTTTAGAAAAGACAAAGGCAAAGCAGTGGTCATTGAAGAAGGTGAGTATGACCAAGGGAGAGGGATTTAGTATCCAGCACACAAAGTTAAAGAGATAATTGGAAGAGTGATTTTATTGATAATGGAATGAACTATTTATAATGTACATTGTGGGCTTTAGATATATACAAAACAATATGGGCTTCATTCTAAATACTAGATACATATATACAATTATCCTTAATATGCCCCCTCAAGATGGAGAGCTGTTAGTGACTCCAATCTTGGACATAAGCAGATGTAGACGAGCTCGAGCAAGGGGTTTTGTGAGAGCATCAGCAAGTTGGTCAGCCGAGGAGACATGTGAAACACGAAGGCGTGAAGATTTGACCAATTCTCGAACAAAGTGAAAATCAATAGCAATGTGCTTCAACCTAGAGTGAAAAACGGGATTGGAGCACAAGTAAGTTGCCCCAACGTTGTCACAGTAAATGACAGGAGTCGTTGTGGTGGGGACAAAGAGTTTAGTTAAAAGTGAACTTGTCCATTGAATCTCAGCAGCAGCAGAGGCAATAGCACGATATTCAGCCTCCGTAGAGGAACGAGCAACAGAACGTTGCTTACGAGAAGACCAGGAGATTGGATTGACACCAAGATAAACAATGTAGGCTCCTGTGGAGATACGATCATCACAATCACCTGCCCAATCAGCATCAGTGAAACAATGAAGTGACAAAGGAGATTGACGACGAAGGGTAATCCCCAATGATCGAGTCCCATTGAGGTAGCGAAAGAGACGTTTGACAGCGCCCCAGTGACGTTCAGAGGGTGCATGCATGAACTGAGAGAGTTTGTTTACTGCAAATGCAATGTCTGGACGAGTGAACAAGAGATACTGAAGACTACCAAGTGCCTGTCGATAGATTGTAGCATCAGCAGGAGGAGTGCCATCAGTAAGAGAGAGAGACACCCCTGGCTGAAGAGGAGTTTGAACAGGCTTGGCATCAAGCATATTATATTTGTCGAGAAGATCTGTGATATATTTCCGCTGAACAAGTGTACAGGTGGAGGACGTACGAAGGACTTCCACCCCAAGGAAATAGGAGAGGGAGCCGAGATCCTTGACAGAGAACTTCGAGGCTAGAGCAGTGACAACCGACTCTAGGAACTGAGGAGTATTTCCAGTGAGGATCAGATCATCAACATACACCAAGAAGTAGGCAATGACCCCTTTGCGGTTATATACAAAGAGTGAAGCATCATATGTCGTATGAGTGAAACCCAGTGTGGAGAGAAAATCGTGAAGAGCATTGTACCACGTACGAGGAGCTTGCTTCAGACCATATATTGACTTCTGTAATTTGCACACATAATAAGGGAAATTCTTATCCGAGAACCCTGGTCGTTGAGCCATGTAAACCTCATTCGGCAGGGTACCGTGGAGAAATGCGTTGTTGACATCAAATTGTCAAAGGGGCCAATTATGAGTGACAGCTAGACTGAGAATAACACGGATTGTAGTGGGTTTTACAACTGGACTGTAGGTTTCAAAAAAGTCAATCCCGGGACGTTGGTGGAATCCCTTAGCCACAAGACGAGCTTTGAACTTGTCAACGGAACCATCAGGTTTTCGTTTGATACGAAACACCCACTTACACCCAACAACATTATGAGATTGGGAGGGAGGAACCAGATCCCAAGTACCATTTTTAAGAAGAGCTGTAAACTCAGCAGACATAGCTTCTCTCCAACGAGAATCAGACATAGCTTGTGAAACAGTGCGAGGTTCAATATCTGATTTAAGAGAAGTGATGAGACCATACCTTGGATTGGGTTTGAACATGTTGTTTCGAGCCCGTGTGACCATCGAATGAGATGGGAGTGGTGAAGGAGGCCGAGCAGGAGGCGCAGGCACATGCGGCTCGACAGTAACAGGCGGTGTCGAGGCAGGTGGGTGATGAACCGGAGGTGGTGTAGGGACAGGTCTTAGATCAGGTGGGGGGGATGGTGGAGTCTCAGGGGAGGACAAAGAGGCACGTTTGAGAAATGGAAATTCATTCTCAACGAACTCAACATGTCGAGATGTGTAAAGGCGATTTGTGGAGATATCGAGGCATAGGTAGGCACTTTGGGTGAGAGAGTAGCCCAAGAAGGCACAGGGAGTGGAACGTTGTTCAAGCTTGTGGGATGTGTATGGACGAAGCCAGGGGAAGCACTTACATCTAAACACACGAAGTTTCAAAAGATTGGGAGAAGAGGCAAAGAGAACCTCAAAGGACGATTTTAGGGAGAGGCCAACTTTGGGAAGGAGATTGATGAGATAAGTGGCAGTGGCAAGAGCAAAGGGCCAATAGGATAGTTGCATGGATGAATGGTGCAGGAGAGCGAGGCCAGTGTCGACAATGTGACGATGACGTCTCTCTGAAGCACCATTATGTTCGGGTGTATGTGGGGGTGTAGTTAGGTGAGAAATACCATGAGAGACTAGGAATGGACGGAGAGCAATGAACTCTCCCCCATTGTTTGTATAAAGGGTGGTAATTTTGGTTTTGAGGGAGTTCTCAACGAGTGCTTTGAAGGCAACAAACGTGTTAAACACATCAGATTTGTGCTTTAAAGGATATAGCCATATATACTTTGAAAAATGATCAACAAACAAAATATAATATTTGTAACCGTCAGTTGAAAGCACAGGTGAGGTCCAGACATCAGAAAACAGTAATTGCAGCGGAGCAATAGAAGTAAGAGTTGACTCAAAAAATGGTAACTTGTGACTCTTGATACATTTACAAGAATCACAAGAAAATTGTTTATTTTTATCCAACAATATAGAGTTATTATTGGATGCAATGGTGTTTAAAATTTTAGAAGATGGGTGTCCAAGGCGTGCATGCCAGGTTGGGAGAGGGATTTTGGTAGTTGTGAGAGCGAAAGCCGATCCACACACACCACCAGGCCACAGATAGAGCCCGTTAACGCGAGGACCGCGAAGGCGAACGACCCCCGATCGACGATCCATCACCTGAAAATCATGATCAGAAAAAAGAATCGTGACATCATTCGAGGCGCAAAGACGAGAAACAGAGAGCAAATTTCGTGCAATGGAGGGCACATGCAGCACATCCAGAAATTTCAGATCAGGACCAGCATTGAATTTGAGAGACCCAATATGAGAGATGATTAGGCCATGGCCATTACCAATTACAACACTGTCGTTACCATTATAAGGAGAGTGAGTGGACAAATTGGCAAAATCCGAGGTGATATGGTGTGAGGCTCCAGAGTCAAGGATCCAATCCAAATCAGAAGGAGTAGATGCGGCGTTATAGGCCGATGGAGAAGTATAGGTTGAGGGCGAAACCTGGAAAGAGGTGCAGCGGCGGGCCGAGTGGCCGGGAACATTGCATAGTTGACATTTGCCCATGTAGGGGCGTTGGCCAAGCGGACGTTGGGCGGAAGCAGGTGTTGCCGAAAAGGTTGGGCGAGGCAGTAGGCCGACAGTGGATTGCCGAGGCTTGGGACGGTGCTGTTGGGGTCGAGTACCAGGAGCCGTCGAGTATAGGGCGGTGACCGGAACGGGTGAGTATTTGATTTTTCCGTTCATGTTGATTGAGGGAGAGACACCAGTCATAGAGGGAGGAAGATGAACCTGGACGAATTTGTGAAGTGGGAAGAAAGCCCAAATCGTGGGAAATCTTTGAGGGGAGGGAAAGTTGACTCAAATAAAAAAGGAAAGAAGATCGAATTTGTGACGTTAGTAAAAAATTGGCTCTGGTTACCATAAAGAGATAATTGGAAGAGTGATTTTATTGATAATGGAATGAACTATTTATAATGTACATTGTGGGCTTTAGATATATACAAAACAATATGGGCTTCATTCTAAATACTAGATACATATATACAATTATCCTTAATAAAAGTTGTTCATAACTTTGCCGATTTAATTCCATTCCCGGAAAACAAGGTGGGAGAGGTCAATGCAATGGCTGGGTCGAACATGCATCGATTGGACCCGAGGACAGGTACTTTTCTAGAACCACTCTCTTTTATTCTGTCTAGGGGTCATGGATACAAAATGATAAAAGAACCTCTTATGGGGGTGGATAACGGAAAAGACTACAGAGTCACCCACTTGGTAGGCCGGGACTTTAGAGCCTTCGACTTTAATGCCTATGTCGAAATAATCCATGAAGACGAACTTCCGTATGTTCTAGCCCCTGAGAAGGTGTATTAGAAGAGACATCCAGTAGAAGCAATTGACAGAGGAGTGGGGGACATAATTGAAGTGGATAATGCGGCTTCAGTTCAAAGTAATACTGTACCATGAAAAAGGCGGCCACTATTCGAAGGATTAGGTGAAACTATGGAAGTGTGGGATGAATACAGAGGCAGTGTGATTAGTGTGAAAATTGCTTGAAATTCATGATCTTATTTTTTTTAATTTAGTAGGATTAGGATTAGGTGAAACTATGGAAGTGTGGGATGAATACAGAGGCAGTGTGATTAGTGTGAAAATTGCTTGAAATTCATGATCTTATTTTTTTAAATTTAGTAGGATTTCATGCATTATTTACACTAAATTGATTTATTGCACTTGATTTGAAGAAAAATTGTGGTTTGTTATTTTTTATAAAAAAAAAAAAAAGCATTTTTGGAGCAAAACACGACTCGATAAAATGAGGTAATTTCTTATATATTGATCATATAACTCACTGCCATCTTCATTTATTTGGAAGGGCGCGGTTATAGACACACCAACCTATTGAGGACACCCACCGAATGAGTACACACACCGTAAAATGAGGACACCCACGTTAAAAGTTCTAAAATACCCCTCCCTTCCTAAACCCTAATAAAACTCATTCTTCCTTTCATTTTCTGAAAAATTTGGAACACCCACCTTCCTCCTTTCTTCTCCAAGCGGCGCCGCGTCTCCCACGCAGCGGCCGCCCACCTCCTCTCTCCCTCTACCCGTTCCGGCAGCGGTCGCGCACGCCTTCCGCGCACGCCGTCCAGCTCTCCTCTCTTCGGCGCCGGCCTCCCCTCGCCGCCACCGTTGGCCGTTCATACCCAACTCCAGTGGCGTCCGTTCGAAACCCTCCCCGTCGAGCCACGTCCGCCCATCTCCGTCGAGCCTCGTCTGCCCCTCTCCGTCGCGCCGCGTACGCTCATGTTTCCCAGCCTCGCCGCCGCGCACGTTGCCCAGCCCACCGCCGCTCAAATCGTTCTGCCTCGCTGGTAAGTTTAGAAAAATTAGGGTTTTAGATTTTAGATCTAAAATTATTATTTTTTTCGAATTTGTGGTGTTCGTTGGAAATTTATTGCGAAATCAAACACAGAAATTTGTCTCAAATGTATTATTTTACAGAACTGATAATGTTGAATTTGTGTTTGTTTCTTGATTTTTTTCGGACAATCGGATGTTCTTGATGATGAATTATTTTCGGACAATATATGTTTGTTCACTTTTTTTTTCGAACACTGTTGTTTTGTTCGAAAAAAAATCCGGAACAACTCTTTTTTTTTGGACAATGTTGATTTGTCCGAAAAAAAAATCCCGAACAACTCTTTTTTTTTCCGGACAAATACACATTGTCCGAAAATAAATAACGAACATTTTTTTGTTTGTTTTTTGTGTGTTTGTTAAGATTTTTTTTGAAGATTATGGTGATGGTGGGGATAAATATGGCAAAACAAAACGGGTGGGTGTACTCATATTTTTTAAAAAAATTTACAGAAAGGATATATAGGACATTTTACATATCCTGCAGGATAAATTTTTTGTCGGGTGGGTGTACTCAATAGATTGGTGTGTGTCTATAACCGCGCCCTAATAAGAATTAGTGCCCATTTACTTGATTCCAAGGGACCCAACCTCACTTTTCAGCGAGAGAAGCCGGGAGTTTCAAGGGTTATGCGCCCAAAGGAGAAGGGTTGGGGTATACTCCCCCGATACATGTACTCCCCTCAAAATATGTGTAAGATAGATGCACTTCCCCTAAATTGTCTATTATACCCTTATCTCTTATAATTGTATATGATAAATACACCCCCTCTAAAAACCTAATTTTTCCTACATTTTGCCCAAACTTCATCTTCTTCTTCATTTTTCCTAAACCCTACATCTTTCTCAAACAACCTACCGCCGCCGCCCACCGCCTACCGCCCCACCCGCCGCCTTCCCCAGCCGCCGCCCGCCGCCTACTGCCCCAGCCGCCGCCCGCCGCCTACCGTCCCAGCCTCTCCCACTCTCGTTCTCTATATATTTTTTTTTCCCGTTGTTCTCTCTCTTTGCGCCATGGAGGTCGGCCATGGAGGTCCGCCGTCCTACCTCCTCCGCGACTCATCCCAGCGTCCCCTCTCCGTGCCGCCCGCCCCGTGGCGACCGAACCAGGTTAGTTTTTTTTTTCTTCTTTCGTTCCTTCTGCTGCGCCGATCGGCCCCTCCTCCCCGTCGACGGCTACTCCCTCTTCTTCCACTCTTTTTTTTATTTATTTATTATTATTTTTGACGAGATATTGTCGATCATACACTTTGTGGTCGATAAATTGTTGTCGACCACAATTTGTATGGTCGACAAGATCTTGTTGAAAATGAAGTTTTTTTTAAAAAAAAAAAATCATTCGGTAAAATGTTGTCGACTGGAGTGATTTTCGTCAACAATCCATGGTCAACGATATACTCTATGGTCGATAAACCAGTGTCGATCAACCAGTGTCGATCGACCAGTGTCGATCGACACTGGTTGGTCGAAAAAAATGTTGTTTTTTTTCCTTCATTTTTTTAGATTTATTTGGCCGTCGGTGGCGGCCGGAGGTGGACGGATGGCTGCCGGCGGCTGCCGGAGGTGGACGGATGGCTGCCGGCAGCTGCCGGAGGTGGAGGGATGGCTAGCGGCGGCGGCTACGACGGCTGTTTTATTTGAAATTAGGGTTAGGGTTAAAAATTAGGGGAGTGTATCTATCTCACATATTTTACTAAAAGAGCAAATATAGTATTTTACTTACATATTTAATTAATAAATGGAAGAGGGGAGTGTATTAAACAAAGCTGGAGGGGTATATACCCCAACCTAAGGAGAAAGAGAAGCTGCTGGATTTAATTATCTGTAGCCCACATCCATTACTCCACTAAAGTGGCCCAGCCTTCAATAAAAAATAGCTTTGGGAGGGAGAGGGATTTTAGATAAAATAGCTAGGTTTTAGGAGTCCCTCCTCCCCCACCCTCACTCAATAGTTAGTTTAATTTTAATTGTTCTTTCAATTTTTTAGATAGATTTTAATTGTGTATTTCATTTTGATTGTGCCATTGAAGAATAGAAGTGATATCTTTTTTTAATTTAATATTTTATTGTTTATTTCTCATGAGTTTTATTTTATTTTTTGATTTGGTTATGAATTAAACTTTTATTGCTTTGGTGTTGGAATTATGTGGGTAATTAGTGGATTTATTGATTAATTTCTTAGTTTGCCTATGTCTTATTGGTTAAATGTTTATAGTGTTGTAATTTGTATATTTTAATTGGTTGATCAATCCTATTAGCTAGCATTTTCTATTATGTTAATTGCAACTATAGTTTGGTTTGCATGATTGGGGTGTGAGTGTGAGCCTTGATTAATTAATTGAAGTTAAATAGTAATTAGTTTAACCGAGAGAGGGGTTGATTGCTTAGATCGACAACATTAGACATTAATCGATTAGAGGTCGTCTAAGAGATTAGTGAGAGGGCGAATCGTAAACATTAGTAACCGTGTTGAAAGTGTTTACAAGTCACTATTCTTGGAGCTTATGGTACTAATTAGATCTTATAATTGCTAATTAGTGCACGTGTTCACCTAAGCCTCATGAGGGATTGGTCTACACATATATGTGATAGCCTTTAGCATAATTCAAGACATTAGATTTTATTATTGTGATTAGTTCGTTAATTCATTAGTGATCCCATAAGGAAGACACCTGAAGCAATTCTTCCACTTGCACTTTCATCTTTGAGAGTTAGTTTTAGTTGTTTACTTAGTGTTTATTTTTCTTATTGGTATTTGTTATATCCTCCCGTTTAGCTTCTATAACACCATTTCGACGTATAGTTTTGGGGCTCCACGCTTTCGTAGGTCCTTGGACGATAACTACTTGGTCGTATACTTACTCAACTATAACGAACTCATACGCTTTTGGGTAAGTTATTTTTGTGCTTATAAATTCGCAAAACGAAAAAGTCAATGGCGTCGCTACCATGGACTTAGTTGAGAGTCTTACGTGAGACTTTAAACTTGTTGAGTGGTGTTACTAGTGACATTTTTTTTGTGTTATTTTGTTGCTTTGAATTTGATACTTTGGTTTTTTTTTTCTTTTTTTTGTAGGTGTGCATTTCATTGACTAGATGGATGGATATAATCAATACCCGTTGAATCATTGTTATGATCAACATGGTATGGTTTATCCTCCACAACATGGAGATATATGCTACGCTAATTGGAGGAACTTTGATTATAACTATCATATGCAACAAGTTCCCTCTTATTATCAAGATTGGAGGAATGAAGAAGCATCACCTTCGTCTCAAGGATATTATCCCCCACCTCCACATCAATACCCTCCTCCTCAACATCCATATCCATTGTATCCATATCCTCTCCCACCACCTCAAGCGGTGTATCGTTGTTGGGATATGAATCCTAGATAAAAGACCTAAATGATGAATTTGATGAATATAAGTTTTGGTGGTCAAAAGCAACTTGAAGTTAATTAGTAGAATTAACGTTAGTTAATACAAGTTATCCTAATTAAGTCATCTGAGAAGATAACTAATCTGAGATGATTACTGATCTGAAGTATTACTAATCTGATATACTATTCTGATATGAATTATTATGAATGAAATATTCTAAGTGTCGGGAACTAAGTTGATTAATGATTGTATAGACAGCTTATAGTAAATGTACTTTACAGAAGACTTTGCAATTAACATTGGACTGGAAAAATTCAAGATAAAGGAGACTCCTATCTTTGGGCTTTGATCTGATTCAACTCAAGTCATTGATGCGATTAATAATAAACTATAATTTGAAGGATTGGAAAGTCTTATTCTATGTCAAGTTAGAAATCATCTGAGAGAACTCTTAGTGTAGGATTGTCAGTTCATCTTCAAAAATTATAATAATCAGTGCACAAATTAACAAAAATGGCCCTCAACTCTTCAAGACCTGAAGATTGATTTGAAGAAGATATTCCACAGCATATCAGGGACTATTCTATTTAATTTCTCAAATTTTATCATCCTCTTTTCCTGCTTAAAAAAAAAAAAAAAAAAAGAGAAGATAAGGATACACTAATAACATGAGTATATTTTATCCACTAGCACGTTTTGATATGCGAATCATCAATGAAATAAAATTTTATTTTCTTGTAGTGTGTATATTTAAATTATTTTGGATTTAATCAATATATACAATTAATATTTTTATTTATATAAATAAGTAATACTTTTTAGATTTGATTTACTCTTATGATTCATTAAAATGAGTAAAATTAGAACAAAATTGCACCAGTTGAATAGTGAAACATGTGTCAAGAAGTTTTTTGCCATAAAATTTTTGTATTATGTTTTGGGATTATAAAAAACGATGGAAATTTGGATGGAAATTTTTTGATGAATATATATTAATTATTTGGGTTTGTTTTGGGATTTTGAATATGATAAAATATAACTTTACATCAATCAATTGTGTAAGAGTGGGCAATGTAGTATTATAAATGTAACTTTATGTCAAATCAATTGTGTAAAAATGTATGATGTTGTATTATTACAATAATATAATAATATATAGTATATTTTTTGGGGTGGATGGTGAAATTCGGATGTGAAATCCTGAACTCGAACCGTCCCCCGTTCGAACGTGATAGTCTTAAAACAAACAAGCCCGTTTTCTGACAAATTCTTTAGAAAATTGTGATCTTAGAAGCACTTTTCTCCCTCTGTTTATATGTGTTCATAGCTTCAATTTGGGGATTAATTAGGAGTATAATTGGGACTCTCTGATAAATAGATCAAATAGGTATGCCCCTATTGAGTGGATTTTGAAATTCATCTAACTAAATCCAATAATATGAACACACACGAGGAGGGCTTTTAATATCCCTGTTACTAATCACAACAATTATTCATGTGCATGCAAATGTCTTCCGACGCATTGTTTTAAATTTTGGAAGACTGAGATTTATTTAGACAATTTATTTTTAATCAATTATATACAGTACTGCACTTTGAGTAACTATATATATTAACTTAAGAGTTAAACTCGCCAGCAATTATTTGCATGGTGCAAATTGAGCACCAACTAAGTTTTGATTTTAATTTGATTGGTAAAAAATTCAATTTGGACAATTGAGATTATATATATTCAAATCAGTTAAAATTTATTAATTGCATATGAGAAATTGCCATTGATTTATTTCGTTCACTTAATTTTTTTTTATTACTTGTGTATGGTTCCAAATCTACGGTTATCCAATTTTTGTGTGATTTTGATTAGGAGTGGCAACGGGGCGGGACCAGTTTATGCCTCATTCGGTCCAGACAGGGAATTTATGTCACCGAACCCCGACGAATATATTTTTTAAAATCTTCATCCCTGCCCCAATCGGTATCGAGTTTCCCGGACCCGACTCGACCCAAAAATCAAAAATTTTATTTAATTATTATTATATTTCCTTAAAAAAATTATTGTTATGTTATTGAGAATCAATTATATTACTCCCTATTTAATGTTTAAGGATTTGCCATCCCTAAGTTCAAGACAATTTGTGCATGATATTATTTTTACATAATGTGTAGTTAAATAAATAAATAAAACATCGTGTCGGGTCAGTCTTTTAATTTTCTAATTAATCTCTCTTTCATAATTCTAATCAGAAATTAAATTAATTCAACAACCAATTGTCAGATCCACGAGTTATTAATTTGGTAGTTGCAAGTTGCAACCACCTACCCGTCAAACCCAAGTTTTCAACGGTAATTTGCTACCAACTGTTTAACACGCAAATCACTTTTCCTTTTTTTCTTTTTCCTTCTCTTTTTTGAGTGAAATACTATTATTTTGGACGAAAATATTTGTTTTGTGGGTTTTTCTATGATCAGGAAGAGTGTTCGCCCTTCCCATTATCAGGAAATCAATTAGAAATTGACACATTACTACAAAAAACGCGCGGTTTACCGACGGAATTGTGGTCGGTAGGCGTAGTTTCCGACGGAACTACCGACGGAATAATTCAGTCAGTTCTAGGCTCGTCGGCCCGGTTTACCGACGAATTTTTTTTTTTCCGTCGGTAGTCCCGACGGATTCCCGACGGAATAAATCAGTCGAGTCTGCCGACGGATCTCATTCCGTCGGTCGGCCGAATGACCCGTTTTGAAACCGGGTCTGATTTCTGTCGGCAATTTCGTCGGCAGTCTGTCGGTACTACCGACAGACTTACCGATGGAAATTTATTTTAGAATTTTTTTTTACAAAAATATATCCGTCGGCTTCTGTCGGGAATTCCGTCGATACTTTCCGACGAATTTGCCGACGGAACTCGATTTTATATTTTTTTAATTCGGAATTATATTCAGTCGGTGGTTCCGTCGGTAGTAAGGCAACCCAAAAAAGAATTACTGGGGAGGACCCGACCCGACCCGCGATCTGTTATTAAGGCAACCATTTATTCTGGCCTTGCTAGGAATCGAACCCGGGTGTGTGGGCGCCTAGTGAGGGGCGCCTACCACTCGGACAGGTGTGTTACTTGTTCGTAATTGTAATATTAATTGTATATGTACTCATTTTCGGCCCATTTTTTTTTTAAATTCATAAAATTAATTTCTTTCATATATATCAAATAATTAAATTTGAAATCTATAATTTATATTTTTATAATTTATATATTTTAAAATACTAAAATATTCATATTTTAACTAAAATACTAATATTTTTTAGTAAAAAATTCATTTTTTGCTAATTATTTTTTAAAAAATTTCAAAAAATTAATGCCATTCACATAAATTAAATAATTAAATTTGTAATCTATAATTTATATATTTTTAAATACTAAAATATTCATTTTTTTTACTAAAATATTCATTTTTTTGCTAATTATATTTTAAAAAATTTCAAAAAATTAATTTTTTTTCACAATTTTTAGTTGTAACTTAATAATAAATATTTTTAAATTGTACATCTAATAAAATAATTAGCTTACATTATATAATTTATTATTCATCTTCTTCTTCTTCATCTTCTTCATCTACATTTTGATTATTTGTCTCATCTTCCTCTTCTTCATCATCCTCCTCCTCCTCCTCCTCCTCCTCCTCTTCCTCTTCATTTTCATCATCTTCCTCATTTTCATTATCGTTTTCAATTTCGATCAATTGTGAATTTCCACCCGTCAAGTCTACGTGGATATTCAAATCTTCCGAAAAGACTTCAATTCTAGCCTCTATTTGTTCCGTTTGAAACGGAGAATCATCTTCATCACTCCTGTCCTTTGTAGGGACTTCTACCATTGATCTTGCCTTTACTTTGCAAACAGCGTGCCATTCAATTTTACTACGTGATCGTACTGGATACTTGCAGTAGTATACTTGAGATACTTGATGGGCAAATACAAATGGATCATTCCCGATATAGCTCCTTTTCGTATTAACATCGACGAGTTTGTACTCCGGATGAATCCTTGTTCCTAAAGGGCCTGAATCAAACCAATGACACTTGAACAACACTACAGTCTTTGTTGGATATCTCGGATATTCTACTTCAACGACTTCGTGCAACACCCCATAGTAGTCACTTGCATCTGCATTGTAGTTTGCACTGCTAATGCAAACACCACTGTTGGTAGTCGCTTTTCTTGATGCATACTCAGATGTATGAAATCTGTAGCCCTTCACAATATAGCCGTTGTAAGTCTTTACACGACGTAGTGGTCCTTTGCTGAGATCCTTTAAGAATCGATTCCCAAAATCGTTTGACCGTCCCTATACAGTTCAAATAATTAACATTAATTATGAATCATATTTATTTACGTAAAATTTAAGGAAATGGTACTCACACAATGTTGGAACCATCGGGCAAAATCATGTTGAAGACGAGCATCTATATCTGTATCTGAGATGTTTTGTTCTGTTCGTCTTAGTTCTTGAGTATACATCCTAATTCACAACATCCAATCACAATTAATATTAAATTACATAAATGAAGTAATATTAAATCCGGTTAAGATCAGGCGGAGCGCTGGGCCCGGCTTCAGCAGAAACCTGTGTCGTCTCCTCTTCAATCCTCCGGTTCACATCCAACTACATAATTACAAAAAAAATCAAACTAATACATAGTTCAATACATTTAATTAATTAAATATTAAAAAAACATCACAATTTAATTAAACTTACGTGAAGCTGGGTAGTGCGTCCATATGTGGACGTCTGCGAATCTGGATCAAACGGATGAAGAACGTTCAACCGATCCACGTGTGTGGGTTCACGCCCAAGTTCCCGCTCCTATTTCGTACCAAATGAGCATATAAAAATTATTTTATATAATATAATATAAATAATTGAAATAAATTTAGTGAACACTTACTAGAGCAATTGAGTGCTCATACGCGGATCGCCCCCCCCCCCGATGCCTTGACATCCCACCTCCCCCATCACTTATACGGTTGGCTCGAGCAATTTCACACTTCCTCATGTACTCCGGGCTACTCCAATACGTGGTCAACGTGTTCCACACGTCGACTCCATTTTCGTCCTCCCCCAACGTCTGCACCACGCCACGTTTACGCCAAGCATTCCTCCAGGTGTACATTATCTCATTATACCTAGACTGACATGAAGATAGCCAGTGACGGTGGATATCGTTGTCCGAAAAAAACTCCCTATGCCAATAAGCATGTTTCTGCACATATTCGATCAACATATTTATCAAATAATATATATAATAAATTGTTTATTAATATTTAATTGAATGCACTCAAATACCTGGAATTCCTCCCAGTATTCATCCTTTTTCGTCTGCGGCACCTTCAGCCAAGAGTAGGCATTCGCAACAATCTTGCACTTAGTAATCACCACAGTGCAAATCTTGGATATCTCATTACCAGGAAGTAAGCTGTGACATTATATATTAAGAAACAAACACATTATAAATTAAAAAACGTACAAAAATTGATGCTATTAAATATTGTTAAACCTTAAAATTATTTAATTAATTACTTACTGTACACCCTCAATCCATATTTTCAGTCTGTTTTCTCGGGCCCGCGTGGGATGTCCACGAGCTGCCGACGACTGAGATGACGGCGGCGAATGCTGTGGAACGGATGCCGACGACGTCAACGTAGCAGGCTCAACAGGCCTAAGTGAGCCTCTCCTACGTCGAGATCCTGAGGCCCCACTAGCATCTTGACTCATCTATTTTAATAAATAAAATTTAAATGTATAATAAATTAATCAATAATTAATATAGTAATGAAATCAATAATTTTCTATTTTAATTAATAACATTTTAGTAATTTAAGTCAATAATTTCCTAATTTAATCAATAACAAGATCACGTTACTAATGAAATCAATAATTTACCAAACTAATTAATAATGACTTAATTTAAACAATAACAATAATTACTATATTTACAACACCTCTACTTATAAGAATAATTACTAATTTAATCAACAATAATAACCTAGTTTAATTATAAGAATAATTACTAATTTAATCAACAATAATAACCTAGTTTAATTATCAAAACGAACTAACAAAACTACATTATATATTTGAACTAACATACATTAATTAATTACAATTAACCAATAAAAAACATATAATCCACGTACTAACATATATTTGAATGAATTATACATATATATTCATCAACTACGTACATGAAATTTTATAATAATTAACATGCAATTTATAATACAATAACTTAATTAAAATTAATTAAGAATTTATAAAACGTACCGTTTAAATTGAAGAAAATTGGAGTAGATAATCGTAATGCCCTTTGTCAATCAATCCACGCACCACGCACAAGAAAATCCAATCCACGAGGACAGAACAGGAGACGAACAGGGAGAGGGGGACGAAAGCCAAATTTTTTTTTCCCTTATGGGGAAGAACTGCCTCTCCTTCGGCAGTTCTTATAAAAAAAAAAAATTGTGGCTACCGACGGATATTTCCGTCGGTAGCACACGAATATTAAGGCGTTAGTCAAAGCGGTTCGGCTACCGACGGATATTTCCGTCGGTAGCACGCGAATATTAATGTGTCAGTCAAAGCGGGTCGACTACCGACGAATATCTTCCGTCGGCAGTCGAAATTTGAACGACCGACGGAAAAAATCCGTCGGGAAGCAAGGCTAAACGACACCGTTTGGCCGCGGAACTGAATTCCGTCGGGAAGTCCGTCGGACGGTCCCGACGGATCTTGGATTCCGTCGGGAGTCAGTCGATTCGAGAATTCCGTCGGCGATCCGTCGGGCCGGCCGACAGAATGGATTCCGTCGGTAGCCTTCCGTCGGCAAACTCCGCGTTTTTTTGTAGTGCATCATCTTTCGAAATAATTAATAATCTAAATAATATATATAAAATTACAAAAATATCCTTATAATAATATTTTTTAAATTCCAATTTCACAAAAACGTAAAAGCAATTACTGTACAAGCTTGCAATTCAAATAATAAAAATATTCAAAGTAAAAATAAATAAAAAAGAATCTATCTCAAACAACCCCACCCACATTCATCTTCCCCAAATTTCCCACCCATATTTTCACACTCTGCAACTTTGCGTTTCTTATTTCATTTGGTATAAACCCCAATTAATATTCTTATTTACATATCAGTGGTGGTGACGGACCGGGTGGTTGAATGTATTATCAAGATTTTGAATTATTCTCGACAGAAGATGGTGGCGGTAGGGACGATGGATGCATTAATTAATAGACTGGTTGAGTTCGAAAAATACGATTCAGAGAGAGCGCTGGCGACGGTGGAGGCGTTGTGCCGGATTTCGAGCGACATAATGCTCTCTTGTCGCTGAGATCGGCGTCCGAGCGGGCTCAACGCGAGGTTGTGGCGTCCGACGTGTTGACTCAGTTGCTGCTCCTGGATCAGAGCGGTTGCTTAAGTTGTTGTGGAGCTTGTGGCTCGATGAGTCCATTGTCAATTCGAGTTCGTTTAGCTTTAGAGTTTCAGTGGTGATTGAGGAAGAAAATTTGGGGATTATGAATTTTGAGGATGAAAAATTGGAAATTATGCGTGATTGTTTCATCCATTAGACGATGACCTTGAAGATTGAACGGCGGTGGAATTGGGGGATGGTCCGATTTTTCCGTCCACCATTAGAGAACCTTCGAGCTTGAGCACACTGATGAAGATGAGTGTGTGCGTGGGACAGGGGCAAGCAATGGCCCTTTTTTGTTTTTAATTTAATTTCTTTAATTTTCAACTATTTAAATTATTTTTACTTAAAAGGATAATTTTGTAATTTTATATTTATTAATTTAATTTATTAGTGGGGCGAATCACTGCGATTGCATATATATTGCATAGAGCAAACACACTATTGCTAAGTGTAATTATGTACAAATAATTATATACATTGGATCAATGATCCAATAGTATTTAATGTGTTTCATATTATCAGGAAGTTCCTGACGATAGAAAGAGCCTTGTTTTGTTTTTCTTGTTTTCTTTAGTATTGCTTATGATATATATTTTCACATGTGTTGTATTGTGTTATATTGGAAATTTTGGTGTTTTATATCATTAAAATTAATATGTACTGCATGCATTAATTTTGGTCTTATACGTACATATCATTTTATTTATCAGTATGTTTTTACTTATTTATTAATTAAATGTAAATATGAAATACTAATATATCTAATTTTGAACTAATGTTGATATAATAATAAAAAAAATTAGGAATGTGTTTTACAAGAACGTACATTTCAATTGGAGTGAAATTTGAGTTTAATAGTTAGATGAGATGATTTTATTATTTAATTCAAATTTCACGAAACCTGGATAATTTAATGACAAATTAAGTAATGGGAGATGCTCCTACAAGTTAAGAACCTAATTTGTTTCATTCTATATATCTTAGCACTAGGCCAGACAGATGATAAGTAAAAAAATGAATATGAGAACAAAAAACAAAAATACTTTAATTTTGTGAAGATAAGGATACACTAATAACATATGAGTATATTTTAATTTTATCCACTGGCACGTTTTGATTATACGAATCTTCAATTCAATAAGTGAAAGTAGTGTGTATATTAAAATTATTTTGGACTTATTATTCAACATACTGATACAACAACTACTTATTTTTATTTATATAAATAACTAATACTTTTCAGATTTTTTTTACTTTTATGATTCATAAAAATTAGAATAAAATTGCACTAGCTAGTTGCATAGTGAAACATGTGACAAGAAGTTTTTTACCATAAAACTTTTAGTTTTTTTAACAAATTCTTCATAAAAATAGCTTATGAACTTTTACTCTTCGCGCAATGTGAATTTTTAACTAAAGGTTATATTCTTTTTATTCAAAATAATGATCTTAGAAGCACTTTTCTCCCTGTTTATATGTGTTCTTAGCTTCAATTTGGGGATTAATTAGGAGTATAACACTACAAAAAACGCGTGTTTTGCCGACGGAATAAATCTCAGAATCTGCAAACTCCCGACGGATTTCAACTTCCGTCGGAAATCCCGACGGAATCTGTGTTAAAGGTGAAATGGTGCCGTTTTCAGTACGATTGTCGACGGAATATTCCGTCGGCAGTTCAAATTTCGATTCCCGACGGAAATTTCTGTCGGTAGCCGACCCGGTTTAATTACACGACCTCGTAAACTTCTCAAAAGACGCGTACCATAAATATTTGTGCGCTACCGACGGAAATTTCCGTCGGTAGTCAATTTTGTTTTTATATAAACTACCAAGAGACATATTGTTTATGACGGAAAAAAAATTCACTTTTCTCTCGTGAATTCGAAGACGAAGAGGTCCTAGAGAGTTATTTTACGAGCATTGTGAGCATTCCTTCCGATCATCTACTTCGGTTTTCTTCCATTTGAACGATACGTTTTATAAATTATAAATTAATTTTAATTAAGTTATTATATTATTATAAATTGCATGTTAATTATTATAAAATTGCATGTACGCAGTTGATGAATATGTATAATTAGTTGATATATATGTTACGTGGATTATGATGTTATTGGTTAATTGTAATTAATTGTTCGTGTTATAGTGTATGTTGGTCCCAAGTTGAGTTAATAATATTGAGTAAGCTAGTAAAAGTCTAGAGGGGAGGGGTGAATAGACTTTTAAAAATCTTTCAATATATCAGAATACGTAATGCGGAATTGATCAAAGTAACAATGAGCCCAATCAGATTTATACTCAACTTATATTCGAAATTAGAACTTCTGTATGAATACTCTACTTGTCTTGTTTAGATAAGCAATTAACCAATTAAAGCAATTAATCCAACAGTAAAGTAAATCAACACACAACGATTTATAGTGGTTCGACAACTTGTCTACATCCACTCTCACAACTCCAGTCGTGAAATTTATTAACTCTTCCAATCGAGTGTTCTTGTGGTTTTAAGTCCCAAGATATAAGACTTAGATCTTCTCGAAAACACTACCAAGTGCCTCTTCGATCTAACTAGCTATTTTACAAGTAACTAGCAACTTGAAAACAAAAACATAAAAGTAAACTTCTCTGTCTTCAGTAGTAGCCTTCTTGTTCTTCACTTGTCTTCTGGCTTCTTTCTGAATCTTCAAACTCTGAGAGTAATTTCTTCTTTTGAATCTTCAATAAAACTTCAATATGCAGTATTATCAATATTTCAATCACCTTTAACCGATCAATGCATTGCGATATTTATAGACATCCAATTCCAAGAACTTTCAGTTGTGTAACAACATTTTCTTGAAAACTAACTTGTAACAGATCCTTCTTATCCTTTCACGCGTTTCTTCAGTTAATTAGTTATTCCTCAACTAACTCTTCCATCTTTAACTTCAACACGCTTTTGTAACTACCTTCAAGTTAACCTGTCTTGTTTGAGTCGCACACCTGTCTTGTCCAGTAGTAGACTGCGTCTTCTACTTGTCTTGTGCAGTAGACTTCTTCAGATTACCACATAGAACTAATCTAGTCCTATCATCTAATCCTAACAAGACTATTACATTACATTAAGCTCTTGTTACAAGCTTAGTCAACTTAGAAAATTATACAAAGAATCTATCTATTACATTCAAAATTATGAGCTTTATACAATGATTATTCATAGCTCAATAACAATCTAACAGTTAATATAAACACATATGAAGTAATAATACAATATCAATTATAAGTACTTGCCTTTTCATATGTTAACTCATGTGAACTCTACTGGTCTTGTACAAGATGACTTTTCTTAACTAGACTAGATCAGTCAACACTTAGAAAATATTCTAGTCTACTTTTGGCTTATCAAAACTTCATCTTTTATCTTTTATCATCATTTAGGACTTGTCTATAGGATTCATATCCCAACAATTTCCCCCTTTTTGATGAAGCCAAAACTACTTGAATATTTTCATACTAGTAGACTAGTTAAGTAGTTATCTTGTCTTAACATCAAATAGTACTTATCTTTTCATTCATTTCGAAACAAGATCCGTAGATATTACAAATACTTAATCAAAATACAATAAGACTAAGTATCAGAACAAAAACAAAAACTAATCTGATAAAGTACCTTCTTAAGAACTTGGAACACCAAAAGCATCTAGTAGCCTTTTGTGAATGACGGTCATGTGTTCTTCAGTCTCTATCTTCTCTTTATCCAGTAGATCTTCTTCAAACTTCTTGATATGATTGAAGTCGATCCTCTTTCTAGAACCTAACATTGGAGTAATCCATTTAGGAAAGATAGGAACAAGAATGTTAAAACTTACAGCAGTTGCAATCCTCATGATCAAGTTCCATAAATTCCGATCTTGAGTTTCCATGAACTTATCAAAAATTGCGTATAACTCTTCTTTACTATCTGGATCTCCAAATTTGCGAATAATCCAATGATCCAGCTCCCAATTCATCTTGACCTTGAACCATGCATCTCTATGTTCATTGTCAATGAAATTATCAATGTAGGCATCTTCTACTTGATCTGGACCAGCTTTCATTTTCAACAATATCTTGATATGCTTTCCTAACAATTTCTTGTTAGCATAACGATCTTCTTCCAGCTTTTGCTTCTTATGAAGAGCTTCAACCTCTTCATCACCAATATCAGCTAGAATATCTCCTAATTCTTCTTTCTTTTTCTCTAGAACAAGTTTTCTCTTGACTTGTCTAGTCTGGACTTCGACTTCAGGAGACGCAATACTTTTGCCTTTCAGCAGTCTTTTCTGTTCTTCATCCTTAGCTTGTTCAAGATGTTCAAGATCTGCCTTCTTGACTAGCCTTCCTCTCTTAGGAATTTTGAGATCTTGTATAGCAGTTGCAGCTTCCTTCATTTCCGGTTCGGCACTTGACTTCTCTTCAACTCTACTTATCTCTTCCCCCTTTTTGGCTTCATCACTTGCCTTAAGAGTGAATAGACTTGTAAAGCGAGTCATTTCTTCTTTCATTGCTTCAGCAGCGATCTCTATCTGTCTTTGATGGGTCTGATCACGACTCATCTTGTCTAGTCGATCAGCAGTGGCTTCCAATTTCTTTGAGTTAATGGCCAACTCATCTTTGAAATGAACAGCTGTCTGACGTAGTAGAGTGTTCTGCTTTGTTAGCTCAGAAAGAACAGCTTGAGAACGCACCAACTGATCTTGTGCTTCTCGCCTTTGCTCATCAGCTATCTCAATTTTGACCCTGTAGAGTCTTTCCATTTTACTCGACTCTTCAGCTAACGATCTAGCAAAAGAGATAGATCTCTTCTCAGAAAAATCAACTTGCTTCTGTACGAAACTCTCAACTTCTGCATACAACTCTGTTCGGAAAGTTGAGTCCATCTTGTTGACCTCACCCACAATCAATTCTCTTGAGGAATCAACAAGCGATTTGTTCTGCTCAACTAGCATGTCTTTGACTTTCGAATTCAAAAACTCATCAATAGCAGAATGAACAACATCCTTCAGATCCGATTTTAGTTCTGCAAGATATCCTTCAGGAAAACCTTGAGTAGACGACTGAGCTCCAGTGACAATTTCTTCTTGAACTTTCTTAATAAGTTCATCTTCATCGAACATTACAACATCCATAAACTCATCGTTTTCTTCTCCAAAGTCAAAAGAATCAGCATCAGTAGATTTTTCAGACTCATCTTCTGACTGATCTGAAGTTTGAATACCAGTATCAACAAGTTTTGCTGACAACTCTTCTTCCAATAGACCAGTTTGAATACCAACATCAAACATATGAGATGCCGGCAACACATCATCTGGTACATTTAGCATCCGCTTCACCAGGGCTGTAAGTACATGAGGTGGGAGAAGTTCTGAATAATCTTGAACTCCACTATTCTCCCTTTGCTCCATCTCCCAATCCATAAAATTGGAGATACCACCCATGCCTTGTATGACTTCAAACAGATCATCTGTGGAAGATTTCTTCAATGCAACCCACGTGCATATCCTAATGAGTTTCTCATACTGTTCCGATTGTTAGGGTTATACTGGCAAGTATGCTTTTAGTGCTACTTATGTATACAAACTGATTCTTGCACTTATAAATGAGAATAATATTTTTATCACTGGTTGCTTTAAATATAATGAATGTTAATTATTTATTGCATAAACGTTCAGATGTATTTTACATTGTAGACAATATGGTGTGTAGAAGATCACAGAAGATCACATTGTCAGTTCCTTGTATATAAGTACAATTGATTCACAACTTAGATGGAATTGAACAATCCATTGGTAGAAGTTGAGGTGTAAGGCTCGGATTGGTTTATCTTGACCAAGAGATTACACTAGTGCATTATGATGTGCTGAATAGGACCTACAGAGAGGTAATTCTTCTAGACTGACTTAAGGAATGAAGAATTAGACCTCAGTGGTTGTTGATTTCTTAATCTCTGTCACTTAAATGGGACTGTCTGTAGTTAAGAAGTATTGCTTTGATTTATTATGGGTAAAGAATCAATTTGATTCAATACTTTGTATTTTGGGCAATATTATTAATTACAGGACAGATTGTCAAAATTAATACAGAGAATCGTGTCTTGGAGTGTCAAGTTGATTATGTCCCCTTGGTGGGCTCAGAAGGTTTATCATATCAAATCTGATCAATGGAATTTATTTCCGGTATGATAATAATGTTGAGTTGTCCTTACTCCGAGGAATAAAAGATATTAATTAATTAAAGCATTCAGTAGCTTAAATTAATTGATGGACATTGAATCTTAAACACGGGAAATAATAACCGGGAGCCATATTTCGTAATATGGGTTAAGATGGATAGTGCAATATTAATTCTATAGTGGAATGAATTAATGTTAATGGGCTGGAAAAATGTTGTGGCTCAATATTGATTTCTGGGCCCATTGGGAGGTCCAATCCTAATTCTCCTAAAGGCCCCTCAAGTAGCCCAATAAAAGTCTATTAATTAAGGTAATTAAAAGATAAGGATTAATTTTGTTGCAAGAAATTAGAGAGGGATATTTATGGAAAAAGATATATGGAAATAAGAGATTATTTCTATATTATTCCAAGATAAATTGACCGGTCAATTTTTCTTTCTTGTAAGAGAAGAAACATAGAGTCTCTCTTATAAAAGAAGAAGAAAAAAATTGGTACTCTTGACAAAAAAAAAAAAAAGAGACTAAGAAAAGAAAAAAAAAGATCTGTAATTTTCGAAATTACAGTGTGTGCAACAAGAGAAAATTAATTCTTCCTTGAGAGTTAATAGTTCGTGAGATCTCCCACCGGGTCAACGGACTAGGACTTAGGGAATACTTGAGAAGGCAATTGGGTTGAAGTTGTTACTCTTCTCAACGGTATCTCTCCGATTTAAAGGTAAACACGTAATCCCTTAGTTCCGCATGTTTAGGGATTTAATTATTTTACCGTACATTCATTACATAAATTAGTTGATTTAATTTGTTTAAATTATGAAATTAGATTTATGATAATTCATATTTAAATTACGTCCCAAATAGATCCGGGTAATTTTAAAGGAGTCTCAAAGGATTCCCGAGAGTCTCAAAAGATCCCTAGGGCATCTCAAAAGATTCCCGGGAGTCTCAAAGGATTCCTAGCGTGATGGTCCATAACCCACAAGTGCCAATAATTCCCCACAAAGGAGATGGGGAATGTGGTTCCATAATAATTTCCCACAAAGGAGTTGGGGATTGATTAGTGTGAAAATTGCTTGAAATTCATGTGTATATTTTGCATAATTTTATAGAGTTTCATTGCATTTTTACACTAAATTGACTAATTGCACTTGAAATGAGAAAGGTACGTGTTTTGCTATTTTTGTAGGTTAATTGAGGATTTTTGAAGTAAAACACGTCTCAATTATTTTGTGAGGTCAATTGAAGGAGTGAGGCGCAAGTGAAGGCAAAACGAGCAAAAGTGGAAGTTATTTGGGCCAACAATAAAATTGCTGACCCATTTAATTAATTGGTGCAGCCCATTTGGCACGGCCATGAGTATCAATTAAATTGCAAAATAAGAAGCCACATGCGTGATATGTACCAAGCAAGCAGCTGGGATGTTTAATAGTTTATGGGCCTAAGCCCATTGCACCTACCAGAATTAATCAAGCCCATTTATTATTTCATTAATTGGGGGCATATATGCGTGGAGGCCAATACACGATACAGAGAGACAGACGCGAATTGGGCGACGAAACAGAGCATCTCCATTGGGGGGAGAAATCTCTTCTCCTCCCCACCACTCCACTCAATAGATTAGTTTAATTTGTTCTTCCATTTCATAGATAGATTTCAATTTAGTATTTTATTTTATTGTTTGTGAGATTGAAGTATTTGAAGACCTAAGGTGATATTTTTCATTATTGCAAATTTAATTTAGTAATTTCAATTTCATTAATGTTTTGTAGTTTAATTTCTATGAGTTTTATTCTAGTTATTAATTTAGTTATGAGCTAGACTTTTATTGCTTTGGGTGTTTGAATTATGAGGGTAATTAGTGGGTTTATGAATTAATTGCTCAATTAACCTATATGTCTTGATTTTAATTGTTTCTAGAGTTGTATTGTGTTTGATTCATTTAATTGATCAACCCTATTAGCTAGCATTTTCGATTGTGTTGATTGCAACGAGAGTTGGGTTTGCGTAATTGGGGTGTGAGTGTGAGCTTTGATCAATTGCATAGAAGTTAATTAGTAATTAGCTCACCCGAGAGGGGTGTTAATGGCTAGACCGACAACCTTAGACACTAAACGAATAGAGGTCGTCTAGGAGTTTGGTGAGAGGGCGTTTCATAAGCATTACTAACCGTGTTGAAAGTGCTTATGCAACACTATCTTAGGAGCTTATGGTATTTGGTTAGATCCTATAATTGCTAATCAATGCACGATGTTTACCTATGCCTTTCGAGGGGGGTTTGCACACTTATGTGATAGCCTTTAGCATAATTCAAGACATTAGACTTAATTATTGTGATTAGTTCGTTAATTCATTAGTGATCCCACATAAGGAAAACACCCGAAGCAATTCTTCCACTTGCACTTTCATCTTTGAGAGTTAGTTTAGTTGTTTGCATTAGTTGTTTATTTTCTTAGTTGTTATTTGTTTTATCCTCCTATTTAGCTTCTATAACACCATTTTAACTTATAGTTTCGGGGCTCCACATTCAATCAACTAGGTCCTTGGACGATAACTACTAGGTCGTATACTTACTCAACTATAACGAACCCATACGCTTGTGGGGATTGTTATTGTTGTACTAAAAAGTGTGCAAAATACGAACTAAGTCAGAGATCACATTGTTGGGGGACTATTATTGGGTATTGGGATTACTTTCCCAACAGATGGTATCAGAGCCAAGGTTTTGGGCTCTGTAATTTAAATTAGAATTTAAATCTATTTACATTAAATTGATATTTGGATGGTAGAATTGTTAGGTCTTTTTTGCAGGTATCCAATTATCATGGTTTTAATGTATGTTTTAATTTATGTTGTTTGAATGTGGTTTTTAATCTGATTCGGTCAGATTTGTTTTTCCCGTGAGAAAATCCACGGGTAGATTAGATTATTTATTTGTAATAGACTAGTCTAGATGTTAGATTTATTTTTTGTAAATAAATTGTAACGAATCAAAGACGAAGACCGTTGGACGGATTAAAAGAATCGGAGGCGCACCCGGACGACCAAGCCACACTGGCCGGTTGTGGGCGTGGCGTGATTTTTTTTTTGTTGCGGCCGTGGGAGTACGAATTTCTTGTTTCTTCAAAACGAGAAAATTAAACCATGATAATTGGACGTGTTTGCCTAATTTGTGTTTAATTTTTGTTTTGTTATTATGCTATGATTATTTGTTAATTTTGCATGAGGATTCGTGAAAAACCTCAAGTTTAAAAATTACTAAGTATGTTTTTTTTAATTAAATTTATTTAAGATAATAAATTGATTAAATGGTCTCCATAATTTATTTATTTGTGAAGTCTTTTGGCTACGCATTGGCAAGCGCCTCTCTCCCTATCGGATAGGCCAAAAGATAAGTTCACATGAATAAATTCCTTTAAGGATGATTGTGGATTATTACTAGTGGCGGTATGACCCTCCCATCGAGTGGCTTATTCAAAACGAAATAATAGTCCTGTTTTAATTATGGTTATTACTTAGGTATAAAATTGATATATTAACTCCCCATCGGAGTCCCTGTCAATTTTATATGGCCAGGTTAAAGCCAACTATTAATTTTGAATTAAAGGTTTGTAACTGCTTTGTTTGTAACCTACTTAAATGTATTGGAGTAAACGTTCACACTCATCGTGACTTGCTTAAATTGGTTTTAAGATGTTGGCTGATGCATGTTTATATCGTTTTTTGAGGTTTTTGATATAGTACATGTGATCAAATTATGTGATAATTTTTGTGTTAATAGGATATTAATACAAATTGTATATTTTATTCTCAGTTCAGCATGTCGTCTCCTTTTAACCCACTGTTTAGTATACTTAAAGAAAATAAATTGTAAGGAGAGAATTATGTGGATTGGAAAAGACATTTATTTATAGTCTTGACTGCACAACAGCATAAGTGGGTACTTGATGAACCTAAACCCCCTTCCCATACGGATGAGACGAACCAAGAAGATAAGGAATATCATAAGGAGTGGATGAGATCCGATGAAATGGCTAGGTGTACCATCTTGGCTTCAATGTCAGATGTGTTGCAACACCAACACCAAAACATGGAATCCGCTTCAGCTATTATGATGAACCTTAAGGAACTTTTTGCTCATCAGAATCGTACGGCTAGACAAATGACCATGATAGATATGTTATCACAGAAAATGGTCGAGGGAACGCCTGGGAGGGATCACGTTCTTAAAATGATGGGTTTCTTTAACAAACTTGAGATTCTTGGTGCTGAATTCGATGTGGAAACGCAGATCGATTTCGTAATCCATTCTCTACCGAAAAGTTTTGAGCAGTTCCAACTGAACTATACGATGAATGATCAAGAGTATACGTTGGCTCAGCTCTTGCAAGCTTTAGTTTCGGCTGAGATGTTAATGGGACCAAGGAACGAGCATACGGCAATGTTGGCAAATGGTCCATCTTCTAATTCTACACCGAAAGGTGGAAAGAAGAAGAAGAAGGCAAATGGCCAGAAACAAGCTAATAATAAGGAAAAGATACCAATTGAGGGAGGTGTCAAGAAAAAGACCACTAAGGGAAAGTGCTTTAGTTGCGGTCTGAAAGGACATTGGAAGTCAGCCTGTACCAAGCCTAAGAAGGCTGGTAGGCAAGGTAATTCTCACGCACTAGTAATTGAAACTTTTTTAGCGGTGTATTCTTCCCATTCGTGGGTGGTGGATACGGGAGCCACTGATCATGTTTGTTTCAATTTTCACGGGTTCAAGCTAACCCGACAACTTAGTGGGAGTGAGATCATCATCACCATGGGCAATGCTACGAAAGTGGCGGCTGTTGCAGTGGGAGATGTGCAACTATCTTTTAGTGATAGAATTTTAGTTTTAAAAGACGTTCTTTATGTTCCGAGTTTTAGAAAGAATTTGATTTCAGTTTCTAAACTATTTTTGGATGGATATTCAGTTTCTTTTAATAAGAATGTCGTTATTTGTCGCAATGACGAGATTATCTGTTCAGGAGCATTGGTGAATAATCTTTATACTATTAATTGTGCACATTCCACACAAAATGAATCGTATAACACATCGACTATTTCTAAGAAAAGAAAGCATTCTTCAGACATGAACGAAACACTTATGTGGCATCTTAGACTTGGTCATATTAATCTAAGAAGGATTCAAAGGTTGGTGAATGACGGCTCGTTGGAATCACTCCAGGTTGAGCCGTTTCCAACCTGTGAATCATGTTTAGAGGGTAAAATGACCAAAAGAGCTTTTGGGGCAAAGGGGAATAGAGCTAGTGAAGTGTTGGAACTCGTTCATACTGATGTATGTGGACCAATGTCAATTCAAGCAAAAGGTAGTTTTGAGTATTTCGTTACTTTTATCGATGATTACTCAAGATATGGATACATCTATCTAATGCGGCATAAGTCTGAGACCTTTGATAAATTCAAAGAGTTTAAGGCTGAAGCAGAAAAGCATAGGGAAAAGAGTATCAAGTTTCTACGATCAGATCGTGGAGGCGAATACCTCAGCAATGAATTTTTGGGCTACTTATCAGGTGAAGGGATTGTATCCCAATTAACTGCACCCGGAACCCCCCAACAAAATGGGGTTGCAGAGCGAAGAAATCGAACTCTTTTAGAGATGGTCAGATCTATGATGAGTTATTCAGATTTACCTAAGTCGTTTTGGGGTTATGCCTTGGAAACAGCGACTTACATTATGAATTTGGTACCTTCCAAAACAGTTCCTAAAACCCCTACTGAATTGTGGACCGGGCGAAAGCCTAGTCTAAAACACATAAGATTTTGGGGGTGTCCTGCATACGTGTTGGACAAGGAAGCTGGAAAGTTAGACCCTCGTTCAGAATTAAGGTTGTTTGTAGGATATCCTAGAGGAACGAAAGGGGGTTTATTCTATAGTCCAAAGGATCAGCGAATTGTGATAAGAACACATTCTAGATTCTTGGAAGAAAACTATATGAGTAATAGAAAGCCCAAGAGTGAGATTACCTTAAAAGAATTAAGAGGGCCAACTTCTATACCAAGTGTACAAGTAGATGTACCGATCGATACACAAACACAACCGGAACCTCGTCGTAGTGGGAGGGTTGTGAGACAACCTGAGCGATTCATGTTCGTGGGAGAGTCTTCGGACTTGGTCCCCGGAGAGGATGAATCTGACCCCTGGACGTACGATGAGGCAATCCAAGATAAGGATGCAGATTCTTGGCAAACTACAATGGAAGCAGAAATGGGGTCTATGGATCATAACAAAGTGTGGGAGCTTGTGGAACCACCCAAAGGCATAAAGCCTATTGGATGCAAGTGGGTCTACAAGAGAAAAAGAGGATCAGATGGGAAGGTTGAAACCTTCAAAGCTAGACTAGTGGCAAAAGGATATACTCAAAAAGAGAGAATCTGTTATGAGGAGACCTTTTCGCCTGTAGCTATGCTTAAGTCTATCCGTATTCTCTTGTCGATTGCAGCTCACCTAGACTTTGAGATCTGGCAAATGGATGTCAAGACAGCTTTCCTAAATGGAAGTCTTGAACAAGAAATCTACATGCGCCAACCCGAAGGCTTCATTGAAAAAGGCCAAGAGAATCTTGTATGCAAGCTTAAAAGGTCAATATATGGACTTAAGCAAGCATCGCGAGCTTGGAATCAATGTTTTGATCAGGTGATACAATCCTATGGATTTGATCAAAATGAGTTTGAGAGTTGTGTCTATAAGAAGTGTATCGGAACTGCCTTGGTATTCTTAGTATTATACGTAGACGACATTCTGCTTATTGGAAACAATAAAAAGGTGTTGACAGACGTGAGGGTATGGTTGTCAAAACAGTTTGATATGAAGGATTTAGGAGAAGCTGGTCACATCCTTGGGATTAAGATTACTCGAGATCGCTAGAAAAGGATGATATGCTTATCTCAAACCTCATACATAGACACTATTTTGAAACGATTCAGCATGCAAAATTCCAAGAAAGGATTTGTTCCTTTCAGACATGGAATTCATCTATCTAAAGAGATGTGTCCTAAGACACAAAAGGAGATGGATGAGATGAGAAACATTCCATATGCGTCGGCAGTTGGAAGCCTCATGTATGCAATGCTGTGCACGAGACCGGATATTTGTTTTGTTGTAGGCATGGTAGCAAGATATCAAAGTAACCAGGGAAAGAACATTGGACTGCAGTTAAAAGCATTCTCAAGTATCTAAAAAGAACTCGAGATAGAATGTTAGTTTATCAGTCAGACAGTCTGTTCCCTGTGGGTTATACGGACTCAGATTTCCAATCAGACATGGATTCTAGAAAATCTACCTCGGGTAGTGTGTTTTGTTTGGGGGGTGGAGCCATGACATGGAGAAGTGTGAAGCAGAAATGCATCGCTGATTCTACCATGGAAGCCGAATATGTAGCTGCTTGTGAAGCAGCGAAAGAAGCGGTTTGGCTTAAGAACTTCTTAGTGGACTTGGATGTGATTCCGAATTTGCCCAGCAGTATCACTATTTATTGCGATAATGCTGGAGCAGTTGCAAATTCAAGGGAACCAAGAGCCCACAAGGCAAGCAAACACATTGAAAGGAAATACCATCTTATACGAGAAATCGTTAAGAGAGGAGACATAGTGGTGGCAAAGATCGCATCGGAAGACAACCTAGTTGATCCTTTCACAAATGGTCTGCCTCAGAGTACATTCGAGAGACATGTGGAAGGAATGGGGGTCAAGTACGTTGCCAAGCTGCTTTGAGTATAAGTGGGAGAATTTAATAGGACATGTAGAACATGGACGTGCTGTAGTATACTTAAAAGCAGACTTTGAGTATAAGTGGGAGATTGTTAGGGTTATACTGGCAAGTATGCTTTTAGTGCTACTTATGTATACAAACTGATTCTTGCACTTATAAATGAGAATAATATTTTTATCACTGGTTGCTTTAAATATAATGAATGTTAATTATTTATTGCATAAACGTTCAGATGTATTTTACATTGTAGACAATATGGTGTGTAGAAGATCACAGAAGATCACATTGTCAGTTCCTTGTATATAAGTACAATTGATTCACAACTTAGATGGAATTGAACAATCCATTGGTAGAAGTTGAGGTGTAAGGCTCGGATTGGTTTATCTTGACCAAGAGATTACACTAGTGCATTATGATGTGCTGAATAGGACCTACAGAGAGGTAATTCTTCTAGACTGACTTAAGGAATGAAGAATTAGACCTCAGTGGTTGTTGATTTCTTAATCTCTGTCACTTAAATGGGATTGTCTGTAGTTAAGAAGTATTGCTTTGATTTATTATGGGTAAAGAATCAATTTGATTCAATACTTTGTATTTTGGGCAATATTATTAATTACAGGACAGATTGCCAAAATTAATACAGAGAATCGTGTCTTGGAGTGTCAAGTTGATTATGTCCCCTTGGTGGGCTCAGAAGGTTTATCATATCAAATCTGATCAGTGGAATTTATTTCCGGTATGATAATAATGTTGAGCTGTCCTTACTCCGAGGAATAAAAGATATTAATTAATTAAAGCATTCAGTAGCTTAAATTAATTGATGGACATTGAATCTTAAACACGGAAAATAATAACCGGGAGCCATATTTCGTAATATGGGTTAGGATGGATAGTGCAATATTAATTCTATAGTGGAATGAATTAATGTTAATAGGCTGGAAAAATGTTGTGGCTCAATATTGATTTCTGGGCCCATTGGGAGGTCCAATCCTAATTCTCCTAAAGGCCCCTCAAGTAGCCCAATAAAAGTCTATTAATTAAGGGAATTAAAAGATAAGGATTAATTTTGTTGCAAGAAATTAGAGAGAGATATTTATGGAAAAAGATATATGGAAATAAGAGATTATTTCTATATTATTCCAAGATAAATTGACCGGTCAATTTTTCTTTCTTGTAAGAGAAGAAACATAGATTCTCTCTTATAAAAGGAGAAGAAAAAAATTGGTACTCTTGACAAAAAAAAAAAAAAAAGAGACTAAGAAAAGAAAAAAAAAGATCTGTAATTTTCGAAATTACAGTGTGTGCAACAAGAGAAAATTAATTCTTCCTTGAGAGTTAATAGTTCGTGAGATCTCCCACCGGGTCAACGGACTAGGACTTAGGGAATACTTGAGAAGGCAATTGGGTTGAAGTTGTTACTCTTCTCAACGGTATCTCTCCGATTTAAAGGTAAACACGTAATCCCTTAGTTCCGCATGTTTAGGGATTTAATTATTTTACCGTACATTCATTACATAAATTAGTTGATTTAATTTGTTTAAATTATGAAATTAGATTTATGATAATTCATATTTAAATTACGTCCCAAATAGATCCGGGTAATTTTAAAGGAGTCTCAAAGGATTCCCGAGAGTCTAAAAAATCCCTAGGGCATCTCAAAAGATTCCCGGGAGTCTCAAAAGATTCCTAGCGTGATGGTCCATAACCCACAAGTGCCAATAATTCCCCACAAAGGAGATGGGGAATGTGGTTCCATAATAATTTCCCACAAAGGAGTTGGGGACCACAAGAGTTGGGGATCACATTGTTGGGGGACTATTATTGGGTATTGGGATTACTTCCCAACACCGATGAGGTGTCTATCTCGATAGACGAAAGCCTCTTCTTCAGATTGTTGCTGACTTTAGCACGAACCCTCTTCTCCCTTAAGCACATCAGATAATAAACAAGGGATTCAAATCTAACATCAGACGGGGTCTGAGCAGGTGGCATCCCTGTCTCAGTTGTCGCAGTGGCAACTGGTGTTTTGTCTGAAGTAGATGGGTTGGGGGAATCAACATTTTCTGTTGAGGTAAAAGGAATTTGGATGGTGGTTTCTTGGGGCTTTAATGTGGCTTGGTTTGGTTCGACAGTTGTAGAAGTATCAACTGTATCGAATATAGTAGTGTGTGGGGTTATGTTGGCTCGAAGTGGTTGTACTGCCAACACTGAAGAGGTTTTGGGTACAGGTTTGGCACGAGATCGGAGTGATCTGGCCTTGGTTTTGACGGGGAGAGAGAGAGGAATTGACAAAGTTCGAGAAGAAGTACCAACCTTTTCTTCAGTCGACTTGTCTGGTGAAGGACTCGACTCGACTCTCACCAGTCGATATTCATACAACTCTTCCTCTTTCTTCTCAGGCTCCTTGTCTGAGTGAGTCTCTTCTGAATCTCCTGCAGCTTCAAACATAGCCTCCTCTTCCACATACTGAACTAGTCTTCCACTAGTTCCAGCCTTAGCGTTTTCAGAATTGTCACTGCCTGACTCGTCTTCCTCAGAACTAGACGAGGCAGCTTCAATCATGGCGTCATCAGGATTGATCTGGACTTGTCTGGGAGCAACAGTTCTAGCAGCAGCTTGCTTCGACAGAGCCTCCTTCTTCAAATAATGCTTGAGAGGATGAAATGGCTTGCCCTTACTCCAACTAGTCTTGTTGGGCAACAAGATGGGTAGAATCACACTTAGCTTGTTTCCAAAGCTTACATTCGCAGACACAACCCAGTTGACTGAACTGGTGTCGACTTGTACATACTTCTTGTAGTACATCAACCTATCCAAGAAAAATTTAGACCAATTTCCTTCAGTGATTCCATCATGAATCACGGCCATTATTCTTGCTTTCTGGAGCGTCACAGAGTCAAATCTCCCAGTGACTCCTAGCAACATTTTTGATGCGATATCAAGAAGAGTCTTGAATTTGTCGAGAAGCTCCTTCTTCTTGACAGCAGGAATTTTTCCATCACGATTCAACCTTAGCTGTTTTCCACAGAAAATACTCAAATACCTCAACTCTCTGCCCTCAGCATATCTCTCGATATCTATCGAACCAGACGGCAATTTCAACGATTCTGTCAAAAATTCACGAGTGATCTCCACTCTCCTTCTTCCAACAAAGGCTTCAATCGAGTCGCCTTGTCGAATGGCAGTGGCATAAAACTCTAACACTTCTTCTTCCAGAACTACTTCAGGAAATGCCTCCAAATAGGGTCTCAAACCGCATCTGAAGCATTTTATAAGAATTTCTTTGTTGTCATCAGTGTGATTTCCTTTGAAGAACACTGATCCCTCCACATGCACTCTTCCTTCGGTGATGTACTTTCCGAGATCGAACCTTGCTTGCATGTTAGTACGAGCATCAAATATCGAAACAATCGACATAGTAGAATGATTATTAAAATCAAGAGATGTCGAAAGAGTTTGAATGCTTGAGATGTTCTGAGGAATCAAGAGATAATGAACTTGTGAGCAGTTATGAACAAGTAGTATGGGTTTTGTTAAAACCTCGAATTGGAATCAATGGTTGAGATTGAACAAGTTTGATCTAATGGACAAATATGAAAGTCTTTTGAAATTCAGTTTTACGGAATCGAGAATATTATGTGATTTGTTATTGTAAAATTTGAAATCCGCCTCTTCTATTGGTAGGATTGAGGAGTGTACTCATCTGACCTAGCATAGAAGATTTTTGGCGCGAACTGGTTATATACACCTCATTAAATGGAGTGTACACATCCAATTATGGGGTTTTCAAAACTTTATTTATCACATTACATTTATATCCTCAATTCGTTTGTTTAAACACTTAGAGTATTTAAATCATAATAACACTTATCTTGTTTGTTCGAGTCTATTCAGAACAGACGAGTAGACTCAGGTGCACAAGACGAGTTCCCCCTTCGACTGTGCTTGTCTATTTTGAACATTAAATGACTCTTTGTACCTGTCTTTCTTGCGCTACAGATTAGATGTAATACAGGTAGTCGAGTAGAATAATTAATGATGACTATCAATCTAAATCAATGGTTAAGGTTCAAACAAGATGACTGTTAACAAACTTAAGAGTCAACATAAGGCTCTTTAAGAAATCAAGGATTCCCCCTTAAATGTTTATTCCCTTAGTATTACCCTCAGCTTTACCAGCTTCCTCATCGGGTTGTTTGGTCAACTTGTCTGACCTTGTATACCTGTCTGTTGGGTGAGTAGACGAGTGCTCTGCTCTATTGTGGTAACTTGCATGTTTCTCCTTTCTTCTTAGGAATGTACCTGTCTGGTTAGTACATTGCTACATACTAGTAGGATCAAGATCAATTAGTCCTAGACTAATGCATAATTCACGAAATCGGGCCTCAGCTAATGGTTTTGTGAAAATATCAGCTCTTTGAAAATCAGTGTGAATCTTTTCCATGCGAATGTCCTTCTTTTCTACATGATCACGTATGAAATGGTGTTTCACATCGACGTGCTTACAACGTGTGTGCAGAACAGGATTTTGTGTAATGGCAATTGCACTATTACTATCACAGAATATGGGAACATTTGATTCACAAATATTATAATCTCTAAGCTGTTGAATAAGCCATAATAATTGACTACAACAACTACCAGCAGCCATGTACTCGGCTTCAGTAGTAGAGGTAGCAACACTTGTCTGCTTTTTCGAAAACCATGAAATGAGTTTTGTGCCTAAGAATTGACAAGAACCAGATGTAGATTTCCTATCTATTCTACAACCACCAAAATCAGAATCAGAGTAGCCACTTAGAGATAAATCATCATTTGAAGGATACCATATACCACGATTGATGGTCCCTTTCAAATATTTCAGAATCCTTTTAGTGGTTTCCATATGACTCTCTTTTGGATTAGCTTGAAATCGAGCACATACACCAACAGAGAATGCAATATCAGGTCTACTAGCAGTCAAGTACAGTAATGAACCAATAAGACCACGGTAATGAGTTTGATCAGCACACTTACCATTCTCGTCTGGATCCATCCTGTAGGTAGGTTGCATAGGTACTCCAGAAGATTTACATGTCTTAATACCATACTTGTCTAGTAGATTACGAGTATACTTTGCTTGATTTATGAAAATCCCTTCTGGGGTCTGTTTTACTTGAAGTCCAAGAAAGTAATTCATTTCACCCATCATAGACATCTCAAATTTACTTTGCATGAGTGTTGAAAAACTTTCACTCAGCTTTTTGTTAGGTGAACCAAAAATGATGTCATCTACGTAAATTTGGACGAGTAAAATGTCCTTCCCTTCTTGTCTTCTGAACAAGGTTCTATCGACCTTGCCCTTAGTAAAACTATTTTCTAATAGAAATTGAGAAAGAGTATCGTACCAGGCTCTTGGAGCTTGTTTTAGTCCATATAAGGCCTTCTTTAATCTGTATACCTGGTTACCTTTGACTTCGAAACCTGGGGGTTGTTCAACATACACTTCTTCCGCAAGAATACCGTTAAGAAATGCACTTTTAACATCCATTTGATATACGGTAAATTTCATGTAAGCAGCATATGCAAGGAACAATCGAATGGCTTCTAGTCTAGCAACAGGAGCATAGGTTTCATCATAATCTATGCCTTCAGCTTGTGAATAGCCTTGGGCCACTAGTCTAGCCTTATTACGAACAACTACATCATTCTCATCTTTCTTATTTTTGAAAATCCATCGAGTGCCAACTACATTATGATGTTTAGGTCTATCGACAAGTTCCCAGACGTCATTTCGAACAAACTGATTCAACTCGTCTTGCATAGCGATGATCCAATTACTATCAGCCAAAGCCTCTTTAATGTTTTTAGGCTCGATAGATGAGAGGAAACAACACCAGCAAAACAGAGATGGACTAGGTTGTTCTTGTGACTCAAAGAGTTGTCGTCTAGTCTTTACACCAACAGTAGAGTCTCCAATGATGTTTTCAGTATCATGGGCAGATTTCCATGTTTTTCTGGTCTTAGTAAGCATCTTATCATCATCTAGACCAGTTATAGCATCATGCATTTCAATATCATTTACATCATAAGATTTAATAGGAGTAGACGAGTCGACAAGTTCAGGCATGTCAACTGGTCTGGCAGATATACCTTTAGCACTTACCTTCTCCTGATCATCTGACTCGAGAGCTTTCATGAATGGATTATAGGCTTGCACGGATTCATAAACTTCTGATTCTTGGTCAGTTTGAATTGATAGATCAGTTACCTTCTTACTGATCTGTTCGGCAGACGAGTCCTGTAGTATTTCATCGAAGACCACATGTGGTGTTTCTTCCACACATAAGGTAGAGTAGTTGAACACTCTGAATGCTTTGCTAGTCGAGGAGTATCCTAAGAATATCCCCTCGTCTGCTTTAGCATCGAATGCATTCAACTTGCTTTTCCCATTGTTATGGATAAAACACTTACAACCAAATATATGGAAATATGAAACTCTGGGTTTTCGACCTTTCCATACCTCATACGGCGTCTTACCTAGTGCTTTATTGATAGCACTTCTGTTTTGGGAATGGCATGCAGTATTGATCGCTGCTGCCCAAAACTTCTGAGGCGTATTATACTCTGTCAGCATGGTCCTGCAGGCCTCCTTAAGAGTTCTGTTCCTTCGTTCTGCTACTCCATTTTGTTGTGGTGTCCTTGCTGCACTAGTAAGGTGCTGGATGCCACGCTTAGAACAAAATTCTTTAATATAGCAGTTAATGAATTCAGTACCCTTGTCACTACGGATCTTGACAATGGACTGATTCTTCTCGACTTGTATCTTCTTCAACAAATCAGGTAGGAGTGTTTGTGTATCACTCTTCTTGTGTAAGAAGACTACCCAAGTGAACTTAGAATAGTCGTCTACCACAACAAGTGTGTACCTTCTACCGTTCAGAGTTGGAGGAGTAATTGGGCCATGTAAGTCCATATGTAGAAGTTCAAGAACTCTACTTATCGAGAGGGTTGGAATAGATTTAAAGGAACCCTTTACCTGTTTACCTTTCCGACAGGCCGTGCATACATGTGACTTGTAGTAGACTTCATTGGGAATACCTTCTACAAGGTAGTCTCTGGCTATCTTATTAAGAACCTTAAAGTTTAGATGACAAAGGCGTCTATGCCAGAGCCAGCCAAGTTCTTTAGGATTCTTAGTAAGTAGACAGGTGTCCCTCGGACAACTGTTCTAGTTCACTATGTACACACTTCCTTGTCTTATGCCGATCAATAGGACTGTGTGTGTCCTTTTGTCAATGATTTCACATCTGCAACTCTTGAACTGCACCTTGTATCCACGATCACAGAATTGTGAAACAGATAGTAAATTGTATTTCAAGCCTTCAACATATGAGACATCTTGGATCTCTATGTCTCCATTCCGAATGTAACCAAATCCTTTAGTAACAGCAGTGGAGCTATCACCAAATATCACTTTTGGTCCTTCTTGCTCATGGTAGCTTGATAAGAGAGCCTTGGTACCAGTCATGTGGTACGAACAGCCACTGTCTATGTACCAGGTTTCTCCTACTGAGCCACCCTTCTTGTATAGATCGAGTCGACCTTGCATTCGATGATATTTCATAATTTAGGTACCCTCCTTGTTTATTGGGGTCCTGGGGGGTTAGTCGTGTTCAATGGAATCCAAATGTACATTGGAGTCCTGAACAAGTTTGATCTTCTAAGCTTTCGACCAAATTTGTTGCAAAATAAGACCTTGTTGTCCTTATCTGGCCTATCAGTCGAGTTCGGGTCTACTCTTTGGAGATAGCCTTTAGAATTAATCTCTACTTGAGTAGGCACTTGTCTATGATAGTCAGAGTAGGGTTTATATGCATTAGGTCCATACGGTTTATAGACATGTTTAGGTCTTTCTTCTCCTTCGATATCATATGACAAAGGTGGAGGATATAGGACAGCTTGTGTACGATATTTTGGACCTACCTGTCTAGGTCTAGACGAGTAGAGCTGAGACTGCCTTATAAAAGGAGGTCTAGGCTCTTTCCATCTAGTTTGTACTTTTCTAGTACTTGTCTCCTCAGGATACCAGTCCTCGTATCTGACCTGATTAGGTCGTCCACGACTCCTAGTCCTTTGTTGACTTGTCTTGAACGGAACAGGCTTGTTGTTAACTTTCTTTTTACCTCCCTTGGTAATTGGAATGTTAACTTGAGTCTGTTTAGGTACATTGCCTTTGGATGGAGTTCCTATATCGTATATCATTGGTCCTTTTCCTTTATCATTAGTCAAAGAGCTTGAGATGAAGATAGTAGGGTTCTTAGGAACTTGAGTAGACGAGCTTGATGTCTCAGCACCTATGCCAGTCTTGTCAGCAGGAGCCCTATACCTATTTGACAATTCAAGGTTAACCTTAGAGGAGTTAACCAGGTCAGTAAGTTTAAGGTCTAGAGTGACAACCTCAGTTTCTAAGAACTTATTACGTTCTTCAAGCTTTTTGCACTTGCTTTTTAAAACATTGAATTCATGTTTCTCAGTAGCATGTGTCTTAAGTAGGTCTTGATACAACTTGTCTGTCAATGCACACTTGTCTTTGAGTTGACTCAACTCCTCTTGCAAGCGTTCATTTAGGACTGTTATATTAGGATCTACTTTAGACTGAGCTTCCTTAAGATCAATGATTTCTTGTTTTAACATGATGTTTTCGTCACTGACTTCCATGAATGCCTTATTAGCGAGTAGGAGGTCTTCTTCAATCACACCAGTAGAGTGATGAAGACTACTCCCTAGACCACTATCGGCAGTATCACTTTCATTAGAGTCTGATTCATCACATGATTGAAAAGAAGTTGCAGATGATACCTCTTGTTTGATTTTAGCCATGCAGCAGAGTCCATCGTCTACTATGAATGCTTCATCTTGATCAGTCGGGTAGCTAGACGAAGACGATGGTAACTCGTCTGAGTCTGTTTCAGAGTCATTGTTAGCCATCATTGCCTTCTTACCCCTGTTGTATCTTCTTTCTCTTCTTGCCTTGCGCTCTTCACGATCATCAGTGCTCAGGTCCGGACATTCGTAAATGTAGTGACATGGTTTCTCACAGTTATAGCATAAAAGATCGTTAGTAAACTTTTTAATAGGTGACTTATCCCTGCGCTTATCTCGTCTATCAGAACGCTGAATCTTCCTATCATCTGACTCTCTATCTCGTCTGTTACTTTTCGAGACTTCGTCTCTCCTTTCGGACGAGTTTCGGTCTCGTCTGGTCTCAGACGAGTTCTTAGAATTCGAACCTCTATAGTCTCTATAGAACTTTTTATATCTACCATAGCGTTTGTTTAGTCTGTCGAATTTCCTAACCGTAAGGTTCATCTGATCTTTCAGATTTAGATCAGACTTGTCTAACTCGTCTCTTATGCTAGCAGGCTTGGTCCTGTCTATTCTAGAGTTCTTAGACGAAGTAGACTTAAAGGCAACATTCTTCGACACGACTTTCTCCCTGTCACTACTGGCAATTTGTTCTTCCTCATCTAATTCGAACTCATGCGCCTTAAGAGTCTGGAACATGGTTTCTGAGGGCCACGAATCAATATCTTGCGTGGACTTAATGATCATCTTGACCATTTTCCATCTTTCATCCAAGGCCTTCAAGATTCTCAGGTTAATCTCTCTTTCAGTGTAAGTCTTTCCTAGTACTTCGAGATCATTCATGATTTTAGTAAATCGAGTATCCAATTCATCAATGGATTCACCTGGCTTCATCTTAAATGTTTCAAACCTTTGGACAGCTGAAGACAGTTTGCTTTCTTTGATCAGCGTAGTGCCTTCACAAAGAACAGCTAATTTGTCCCACATTTGCTTGGCAGTCTTACATTTTAACACTTTACCAAGATACTCGTTTGGCAAGGTGTGTAAAATATAATTCTTAGCAAGACTATCCAAATTGTTTTGACGCATTTCTTCAGAAGTCAATTCTGACCTTGGTTTAGGAACTAGCTCTCCAACAGCCTTAGACGGGTCCAGTGAAGCAGTGTTTTTCACCATAGTGACGACTGGTCCTTCTTTGATTACCGAGACCATCAGATCATGAGTTGAGCTGAAGATTGCTTCCATTCTTAACTTCCAGTAGTCATAGTCCTGAACAGAGAACTTGGGAAGTTTGTTAGCACTTATCTCAAGAGACATGTTTAGCAGTTTGATCAGATAGGATGGTAGCAAGAAATCAAGATACAGATATATCAAGAAAGTGTGGTATGAATCAGAACAGAAACGAACCAAGACTTCACCCAAAGTCTTTAAATGTTATCAAGAAACAACAGTTCTAAAACCACTGCTCTGATACCACTTGTTGGTCCCAAGTTGAGTTAATAATATTGAGTAAGCTAGTAAAAGTCTAGAGGGGAGGGGTGAATAGACTTTTAAAAATCTTTCAATATATCAGAATACGTAATGCAGAATTGATCAAAGTAACAATGAGCCCAATCAGATTTATACTCAACTTATATTCGAAATTAGAACTTCTATATGAATACTCTACTTGTCTTGTTTAGATAAGCAATTAACCAATTAAAGCAATTAATCCAACAGTAAAGTAAATCAACACACAACGATTTATAGTGGTTCGACAACTTGTCTACATCCACTCTCACAACTCCAGTCGTGAAATTTATTAACTCTTCCAATCGAGTGTTCTTGTGGTTTTAAGTCCCAAGATATAAGACTTAGATCTTCTCGAAAACACTACCAAGTGCCTCTTCGATCTAACTAGCTATTTTACAAGTAACTAGCAACTTGAAAACAAAAACATAAAAGTAAACTTCTCTGTCTTCAGTAGTAGCCTTCTTGTTCTTCACTTGTCTTCTGGCTTCTTTCTGAATCTTCAAACTCTGAGAGTAATTTCTTCTTTTGAATCTTCAATAAAACTTCAATATGCAGTATTATCAATATTTCAATCACCTTTAACCGATCAATGCCTTGCGATATTTATAGACATCCAATTCTAAGAACTTTCAGTTGTGTAACAACCTTTTCTTGAAAACTAACTTGTAACAGATCCTTCTTATCCTTTCACGCGTTTCTTTAGTTAATTAGTTATTCCTCAACTAACTCTTCCATCTTTAACTTCAACACGCTTTTGTAACTACCTTCAAGTTAACCTGTCTTGTTTGAGTCGCACACTTGTCTTGTCCAGTAGTAGACGGCGTCTTCTACTTGTCTTGTGCAGTAGACTTCTTCAGATTACCACATAGAACTAATCTAGTCCTATCATCTAATCCTAACAAGACTATTACATTACATTAAGCTCTTGTTACAAGCTTAGTCAACTTAGAAAATTATACAAAGAATCTATCTATTGCATTCAAAATTATGAGCTATATACAATGATTATTCATAGCTCAATAACAATCTAACAGTTAATATAAACACATATGAAGTAATAATACAATATCAATTATAAGTACTTGCCTTTTCATATGTTAACTCATGTGAACTCTACTGGTCTTGTACAAGATGACTTTTCTTAACTAGACTAAATCAGTCAACACTTAGAAAATATTCTAGTCTACTTTTGGCTTATCAAAACTTCATCTTTTATCTTTTATCATCATTTAGGACTTGTCTATAGGATTCATATCCCAACAGTGTAGTTCTTTAATTTATTGTTAGTTAGACTGTTATATAGTTTGTTTATTTAATTAATATATGATTGATACTTGTTAGTTAGTGTTAAATAATTAATTATCTAGTTAATGCATGTACGATATGATTGGAGTTAACATTGAGAAGAATGTGTTTGATAATTAAATTAGGTTATTGTCGATTAATTAAATTAGATTATATTGTCGATTAATTAAATTAGGTTATTGTTAATTGAATGAAGAAATTACTGATTAATTAATTAAATTAGGAAATTTTTGGTTGAATTAGTAAACTATCAATAAACTAGATTATTATTGTTGATTAAATTAGTAATTATTTTTATAAGTAGGGGTGTTGTTTATTAATATAGTAATTATTGATTAAATTATGAATATAACAATCATTATATTGTTTAAATTAGGTCATTATTAATTAATTTAGTAAATTATTGATTTTATTAGTAAATTGTTATTGATTAAATTAGGAAATTAGTAAATTATTGATTAATTTATATTATTTATTTAATTATCAATTTTAATTTTATTTATTAAAATAGATGAGTTAAGATGCGAATGATGCTTTTGGTTTCCGTGGGGCCTCAGGATCTCGACGTAGCCGGCCGAGGAGGGGCTCACTTAGGCCTCAGTCCAATTTGATGTCGGCTCTTACGACGTCGTCGCACGTTCCACGTAGTCGTCTGTCGTCACCCATTCAACAGCAGTCACCGCCGTCATCTCAGTCGTCGGCAGCTCGTCAACATTCCGTTGCATCCCTCGAGACCAGAGAGCTCGTATGGATTCAGGATGGACAATAAGTAATTAATTAAATAATTTTAAGGTTTAACAATATTTAATAGCATTATTTTTTATTTATTTTTTTATTTATAGGGGGAGTTGTTATAAGAGTCATTTCACCTATAGAAACAACAAATAGAAACAACATTTTTTAAAGTTAAAAAAAAGAACAAAATGGTGGATAGATGTACAATTGTACCCTTTCTTTATAATTACATCCGAAAATTTCATAATTTGAATAATATAAAATTATATTAATTGAATAAGATTTCATAAATACCAAATCATCGTAAATCACGGTAATAACTACACTCTCAAAATTCAAAACATTCCTAAAATTGAGCTGGAGTTTTGGAGAAGTTAAATTACAGAAATATCGAAAGACTTTTTAGATAAAAATCTACTTATAATATTAAAGTTTTAAATAAATTGAAATATAAACATACCATGAATCTTATACTCATGATATATATATATATATATATATATATATATATATATATTCAAACAAATAAGAGTTTAAAATCAAAATATAATAATATATAATTTAATATACAAGAAAAGTAAATATTCGAATTAAATTATATTTATCAATAAAATATTAATAATAAATGATTGTCATCTTAATGATTGTAACTCCTCCATTAAATTAGAAATAACTACTAATAAGCATTAATTTTAAATTAAAATGAATTAATGTTATCTTTAGGGGAACTAAAAAAACCGTTTAAGCACAACAATTGACAAAATTAAATAAGCTTGATATAAAACCGTATCAAACCAAAAAATAAAGAAGCACAGACTAATTAATTATTTAATTAACAATTAACAGAATATATGCTTGGTGACATGCTAAAAAGATATGCACATTTTAATATGTGCTTCATATATGCAAAATCCACGAGTTTTATCTTCATTTATAATTAATATAATCATAGTATTATTACATAAACATGGTGTTATCACCTAAAAAAATATATAATATAATATAAGAAAGCTAAATATTTTGTATCAACATAATTTTTTTGCAGAATTTATTTCGGTTTATAATTTATATATATAAAAAGATTTTTTAGATAAAATCTACTTATAATATTATTCTATTAAACTAATTAATTTATTATTTATTGATTAAAATAATATAGGTTTGGTGATATGCTAAATAAAAATGCACATTTGAATATGTGCATCATATATTCTGCATATGTCCATTTTGCGTCTGAATAAATGCGAAAATAATATTAATTGATTGCATATGTGCGGAGGATTAATTGGATGTGGAAATAAAGTTACATCTATAAATGTGTTGGGATATGAATCCTATAAACAATGTTCTAATTGATGAAAGTATGTTTTGATGGCCAAAAGCAACTTAAAGTTAGTGATATATGTGGTTCTAAGTCATCTTAACTAAGTCATCTAAGTATAAGCTTACTAATCTGATGAGAAACTTAAGATTGAGTTTACTGATCTTAATGCTAACTGAAGTAAGTTTACTGATCTTATTGAGTAATATTAAGAATAAGATTACTGATCTTAACTGAGTTATGTGAAATAAGATTACTGATCTTAGTGTGGAAACTGAGAATATTTTTTAGTGATCTTATATGAAATATTTGAAACTGAGTTACTGATCTGAGTTACTAATCTGAGTTACTGATCTGATGTACTTACTGATCTGATATGCTTACTGATCTTATATGTAAGTTACTGATCTTGGTTGTTTACTGATCTTAGATATTTACTGATCTTATATGGATGTTATTGAACTTACATGAGTTACTGATCTTATGAGTTACTGATCTTATTATTTACTGATCTGATATATGAACTGATAGGAACTAAGCTGATGTTTTGTATTGTATAGACAGCTTATAGTATAGGACTTAGATATACTCATCTGTATATAGTTCAGTTGATGTATAGATAGGTTTTATATTTGTAAAGTTGTATTCGATTGTAATCAGCATTGTAAAATCAGAACACTAGATTAGGAATAGATTAGATGAAGATCAGAAGACTAATGAAGACTCAGAGGACTACTTCAGAATAAGAAGACTTCAAAGAAGAATTGAAGGAGAGATTAGAAGAAATCTGGAGAAGTTTTGAACAGTTTTAAGTTACTGTGCTGATTGAATCAGAAGAGTAAAAATCAGCAGAGTAAAATCCGAAGAGTAAAAATCAGAACAGTAAGTTACTGTGCTGATTTAGTAAAATTGAAGAATAAGTTTGGAAAGCTTATTTAAGGTGTAACTGAAGATTTATTGAAGATATGCTGACTTGGAAGTTGAAGGAAGTTACAAAGTCGGTTACAAGAAGAAGTTACAAAAACAGTTTTAGAGTTAGTTGAAAGTTAGTTCACAAACTGCTAACTGTCATACTAAGTTCTATAAATACTGTATGATTTCCTACTGCTGAAGACTACTGAAGCAATTACTGATCTTAGAGAATTCAAAGAGCAAGTCTACAAGCAAGAACTCACAGAGTTGAAGGAGATTGAAAAAGCAAGAAGAAGCCACTGAATTGAAGAGAAGAATCAAAGGCTATTCAAAGAGAAGTTTTACTTTTCAAGTTTAAGTTTGTATTTTGTAAAACAAGTGTGCTAGTTACTTGTAGAATTACTAGTAGATCGAAGATATACCTGGAGGTATAATCGAAAAGATCAAAGTCTTAATCTTGGGACTTTAAGCCACAAGAAGCTCAAGAAGAGTAATAAAACTTCACAACTGGAGTTGTGAGAGTGGATGTAGACATTTGTCGAACCACTATAAAATTCTGTGTTCTTTACTTTACTGTTTGATATTTGTTTGAATTGTTTAATCAAGAATAGTAGAATTAACAAAGATAAAGATCTAGATAAAAGTTGAGTATAAACTAGTAAGGCCCATATTATTCTGAAAGTACTGATCTGAGCTGAGTAAGCACAGTACAGTACATAAGAAGACTAAATTCCGCATTGCATATTCTGATATTTTGAAAGATTTTTGAAAGTCTATTCACCCCTCCCCTCTAGACTTTCTTAGCTTACTCAATCTTAACTCAACTTTGGGACCAACAAGTGGTATCAGAGCAGTAGTTCTTTGGACTGCTGTTTCTTGATAAACCTTGTAAATCTTGAAGGTTACCTTTACTGATCTTACTGTTAATTCTTGATACTTGTTACTATCTGAATACTTGAAATCTATCTGCTATACTACTGATCCTATTTGTCTAAACAAACATGGATGACACTAATGTGAACAAGTTGCCTAAGTTCAAGATTGCAGATTATGACTACTGGAAGCTTAGGATGGAGGCCATCTTTAGCTCAACCCATGATCTTATGGTGTCTGTGGTGACTGAAGGACCAATTGTCATCATGGTGGAAAACACTGCTGTTCTGGATCCATCTAAACCAGTTGGAGCACTGGTCCCCAAACCCAGGTCAGAACTGATTTCAGAAGAAATGAAACAAAACAATTTGGATAGTCTTGCCAAGAACTACATTTTACATACCTTACCAAATGAATATCTTGGTAAAGTATTAAAATGTAAAACTGCAAAACAAATGTGGGACAAACTGGCTATTCTTTGTGAAGGTACTACTCTGATCAAAGAAAGCAAGTTATCCACTGCTGTCCAAAAGTTTGAATCATTTAAAATGAAGCCAGGAGAATCAATTGATGAATTGGATACTCGATTTACCAAAATTATGAATGATCTTGATGTATTAGGAAAGACTTATACTGACAGAGAAGTTAATTTGAGAATCTTGAAAGCCTTGGATGAAAGGTGGAAAATGGTCAAGATGATCATTAAAACCACACAAGACATTGATTCTTGGCCAGCAGAAACTATGTTCCAAACACTTAAGGCACATGAGTTTGAGTTAGATGAAGAAGATCCTATTACTGTGATTCATAAGGATAAGGATGTCTCTAAGGACATAGCTTTCAAAGCCTCTACTTCAAAGGGGTCTAGATCATCTAAGACTAAGGCTTCAAGCATAAAGGATGAACTAGATGGTTCTGATCTAAGTCTGAAAGATCAGATGAGCCTTATGATCAAAAGATTTGATAAACTGAACAAGAGATATGGCAGGTACAAGAGATTCTATAAGGAATCTAAGGGTTCTAATAACAGGGACTCTTCTGTGAACAGAAGGGATCAAAACTCTTCTGAAAGAAGGGATGAGATCTCTAATGAAAACAGGAGAGACAGGAACTCATCTGAAAAGAGAGACAGAAAGTATTCTGATAAGAAAGACAGGAACTCAATTGACAAGCATGACAGGAACAGAAAGCATTCTCCTCCTAAAAGAACTTCTAACAACCCTGTTTGCTATAATTGTGATAAGCCAGGTCATTATGTATATGAATGTCCTGATCTGAGTTCTGAAGATCGAGAAGAAAGGAAAGCCAGAAGAGATCGAAAATATGCAAAGGGTAAGAAGGCAATGGTGGCTTACAATGACTCTGATTCGGAATCAGAAGAGTTACCATCAACTTCATCTGACTACCCCTCTAGCAATGAAGATGAAGCCTTCATAGCAGATGATGGACTGGCAATGATGGCCAAAATAAATGATGAGGTATCATCTGTCAACTCATTTCAATCTTGTGACAATTCTGACACTGATGAAAGTGATGCTGCTGTTAGCAGTGTAGGAAGTAGTCTTCATCATTCTCAAGGAGTGACTGAAGAGGACCTTCTACAAGCTAACAAAGCATTCATTGAAATTAGTGATGAGAATATATCTTTAAAGCAAGAAATCATTAAGCTGAAAGAAGCTCAGTTGAAAGTGGATCCTAATATAGTTGTCATAAATGCAAGGCTATCAGAAGAGTTATCCCAACTCCAAGAAAAGTATGCATCCATTGACAAACTATATCAGGGTATGCTTAAAACTCAAGCCAAAGAGACTAATGAATTCAATGATTTAAAGATCAAATGTGAAAAACTTGAAGAGCGCAATAGATTCTTAGAATCTGAAGTAGTGAGCCTAGATCGAAAGCTATCTGGGATGATTAACTCTACTAAGATTAATCAAACAATCTCAGACAGATATAGAGCTCCAAATGATAAAAGAGGAATAGGTACTGATCTGCCTAGTCCATCTACTTCAGAATTTAAGAACACTAATGGAGCTAGTACAACTTCTTTGCAACTAGATAAAGGAAAAGAACCTATGACTTATGATGATGATCCAAAACTCAAAGTACAGTCTAAATACATCCCTCCTACTACCAAGAATGGTAAAATGAAGAATGTATTAAGATCAGTACAGTCAAGACCATACCAGAAGAGTTATACTCCTCTGACCAGATCAGATCAGTCCTGGTATCACAAGAGACAAACTCAGAACAGTAGGTCAAGACAAGCACAGGAAAGTTGGGAACAGCCTAGACCTCCTTTCATAAGGCAGTCTCAGCTGTATTCAACTAAACCTAGGAGATTTGTGCCTCATTATCATAACAAACCTGTTCTTTATCCTCCTCCTTTATCTTATGATATTCATGGAGAGAAAAGACCAAAGCAAAGTTATAAGCCTTATGGTCCACATGCTTTTAGACCATATTCAAACTATCACAGGCCTACTGATCTTACTGAAAAAGGGATAGAACCAAGGAAAGGCTATCTCAGAAAAATAGATCCTAAGTCTGCTGATAATTCTGAACTGGTTAATAAAGTACTGTTCTGTGATAAATTTGGAAGGAAACTGAAGAGGTCTCATTTATTCAAATCCTCAATGTTCATTTGGGTACCTCTTGCTACTAACCCCCAAGGACCCCAATAAACTAGGGTACCTAAATTATTAAGATCACTACTTTGCAGGATCGACTGGACTTATACAAGAAAGGTGGTTCAGTTGGTGAGACTTGGTACATAGACAGTGGGTGCTCACACCACATGACTGGTACCAAGGCCTTACTTACTGACTATCATGAGAAGGAAGGACCAAAAGTCATCTTTGGTGATAGCTCAGTAGCAATCACAAAAGGATTTGGATTCATCAAGAATGGAGATGTTGAAATCCAAGATGTATCCTATGTTGAAGGTTTGAAGTATAATTTGTTATCTGTATCTCAATTTTGTGACAGGGGATATAAGGTTCAGTTCAAGACCAGAAAATGTGAAATAATTGATAAAAGGACTCACAATGTTCTACTTGTTGGCACAAGACAAGGAAGTATATACATTGTGAACTGGAATAGTTGTCCTAAGAATGCCTGTCTTATTACTAAGAGTCCTAAAGAAAACAGTTGGCTCTGGCATAAACGCCTCTGCCATCTAAACTTTAAGATAATCAACAAGATTGCTAGAGAACATCTTGTTGAGGGCATTCCTAATGAAATCTATTCCAAGTCACAAGTATGTGATTCCTGTCAAAAAGGTAAACAGGTAAAGGTTTCATTTAAGTCAATTCCTACTCTTTCAACAAGCAGAGTTTTAGAACTCTTGCATATGGATCTTCATGGTCCTATAACACCTCATACATTAAATGGAAGAAGGTATACTCTAGTTGCTGTAGATGATTACTCTAAGTTTACTTGGGTAGTCTTTCTACACAAAAAGAGTGATACACAAACACTACTTCCAGATCTATTGAAGAAATTGCAGGTTGAAAAAGGTCATCCCATTGTCAAGATTAGGAGTGACAAGGGGACTGAATTTATTAATTGTTACATTTCTGACTATTGTTCTAAGTCTGGCATACAGCATTTGACAAGTGCAGCCAGAACCCCTCAACAAAATGGTGTTGCAGAAAGGAGAAACAGAACACTAAAAGAAGCTTGCAGAGCCATGATTGCAGAATTCAACACACCTCAGAAATTTTGGGCAGAAGCTATTAATACAGCTTGCCACTCCCAAAATAGAAGTGCTCTTAATAAGGTGCATGGTAAAACACCTTATGAGGTATGGAAAGGTAGAAAACCAAGAGTTTCTTATTTTCATATTTTTGGTTGTAAGTGTTTCATACATAACAATGGCAAAAGTAAATTAAATGCTTTTGATGCAAAAGCTGATGAAGGGATATTCTTAGGATACTCTTCTGTAAGCAAAGCATTTAGAGTGTTTAATTACTCTACCCTATGTGTGGAAGAAACACCCCATGTTGTCTTTGATGAGAATATGCAGGACTCTGCTGATCATCAGCTCAGTAAGAAAGTTGACAAACTACAGCTTCAGATCAACAATGAAGATGATGACACAGGAATATATGAATCTGTACAAGCATATAATCATTTCCTGAAAGTTCTAGATCAAGATTCTGATAAAGAAAAGGTAAAAGACAAAGGTGAGTCATCTAATACTTCTGAAATAAAAGAATTGAATGACTGCTCTCCTATGAACAAAACTGCTGATATAAATGATACTGATCTACATGATAATTTGCATGATGTAAATAATGATACTGTTAAGAATAGAAGGACATGGAAGTCTGCTCATTCTACTGATCTGATTCTAGGTGATTCTAGTATAGGTGTTAAAACTAGAAAACAATTGTTTGATTCAAAAGAAGAACCTAGTAAGTCTTTATTTTGCTGGTGTTGTTTTCTATCATCTATTGAGCCTAAAACTGTGATTGAAGCTTTAAGTGATAGTAACTGGATTATAGCCATGCAGGAAGAACTTAATCAGTTCACTAGAAATGAAGTTTGGGAACTTGTTGATAGACCTAGTAATCATAATGTTGTTGGCACTAAGTGGATTTTCAAGAACAAAAGGGATGAAAATGATCTTGTAGTTAGAAACAAAGCTAGATTAGTTGCTCAGGGCTACTCTCAAGCTGAGGGTATTGATTATGATGAAACTTTTGCTCCTGTAGCTAGACTAGAAGCTATAAGATTATTCCTTGCTTATGCTGCACATATGAAATTTACTGTATATCAAATGGATGTGAAAAGTGCATTTTTGAATAGTATACTTGCTGAAGAAGTTTATGTAGAACAACCACCTGGTTTTGAAGTGAATAGTCATCAAGTATATAGGTTAAAGAAAGCACTATATGGATTGAAACAAGCCCCAAGAGCCTGGTATGATACTCTTTCTTTATTCTTACTTGAAAATGGTTTTACAAAAGGCAAGGTTGATAGAACTTTGTTTAGAAGACAAGAAGGTAATGATATATTACTTGTTCAAATTTATGTGGATGATATTATCTTTGGATCACCCAACAAAACCATGAGTGAAAGTTTCTCTACACTCATGCAAAGTAAATTTGAAATGTCTATGATGGGAGGAATGACATATTTCCTTGGTCTTCAAGTAAAACAAACCTCAGAAGGTATCTTTATAAATCAAGCAAAGTACACTAAGAATTTGCTAGATAAATTTGGTATTAAGACCTGTAAGACAGTTGGTGTGCCCATGCAACCTACATACAGAATGGATCCTGATGAAGGAGGTAAGTCTTCTGACCAACCTCACTATCGTGCTTTAATTGGCTCTTTACTCTATCTAACTGCCAGCAGACCTGATATTGCTTTTTCTGTTGGAGTATGTACAAGATTTCAAGCAAACCCCAAGGAAAGTCATCTGGAAGCTGCTAAAAGGATATTGAAATATCTAAAGGGGACCATTAATCGAGGATTATGGTATCCTGCAGATGATGATATATCTTTAAGTGGTTATTCAGACTCGGACTTTGGAGGTTGCAAAATAGATAGAAAATCTACTTCAGGTTCATGTCAATTCTTAGGAACTAAGCTCATTTCATGGTTTTCAAAGAAACAAACAAGTGTGGCAACTTCTACTACTGAAGCAGAATATATGGCTGCAGGTAGTTGTTGTAGTCAGCTTCTTTGGCTAATACAACAACTCAGAGACTACAATGTTGTAGAATCTAATGTACCTATATATTGTGACAGTAATAGTGCCATTGCCATCACTCAAAATCCTGTTTTACATACTAGATGCAAACATGTTGATATTAGGCATCATTTTATTAGGGATCATGTTGAAAAGAAGAATATTAGAATGGAAAAGATTCATACTGATATTCAAAGAGCTGACATTTTTACAAAACCATTGGCTGAAGTGAGATTCAGAGAATTGTGCATTAGTTTAGGATTGATAGATATGGATTCTGTGTGTATATAGAACTGTGCTAACATTTCAGGTACTGATCTTATACCAAGAGGAAGATAAAGCAGAAAGTAAGAGCAGTACATCAAAACTCAAGTGGTATCTAGACAATCCTATGTCAGATCACTAAAACAGGTAACAAGGTTACTAAAGTGACCTTAATCCCAATGAGGAAGCTGGTAAAGCTGAGGGACACTGAGAATACACATTAAGGGGGAATCTGTGATTTCTTAAAGATCCTTTTGTTGACTCAGATCACTAAGTCACTTTAGCCAAAACCTTGATATGATCATTAAATTAAAACATATTGTTACTAACCTGTACTGTTTTTCACTTATATTGCATGAACTAACACTTCTACCAGATTACAAAAATTGAAGAAGTCTACTAATCTGATCTGATTACAGACTATATCAGTCTACAGATATATTCTGATTAATACATTGACTTGTCTACAGAACTGTGCTGATTACAAAGTTTCTTTGTCTACAGTACTGATCTGATTACAATTCAGTTATTCTACAGAACTAATCTGATTACTGACTAATCTGTCTACAGAAAGACTTGTTTACTACTAATCTGTCTACAAGAAATCTACTGATCTGACACAGTACTGATCTGAGGATTACTGTGCTGATATCAAAAAGATGAAATCAGGGAATTTGGGTACTGATCTGAGGATTACTGTGCTGGCCCATCTACTGATCTGAAATCTACTGTGCTGATTCATCTACTGATCTGATTTCTAAAAAGGTTACTCAGCTGATCACAGTACTCAGCTGATCCAGATAAGTGAAATTTTCTTTAAATATAAGTAAGAAAATGAAGTGAAATTGTTTTGGGAACTACTGTGCTGATTTGCATCAGAACAGTCTTTTGGTTTAGATTACTCTAAGTCAAAAATTGTTCATATTTTTAGATTACTAATAGAGAAGATTAATACACTCTTCTATTTCTAACCTAAAAATTGTGGTGTATTTATCAAACACAAGTTGGCTCCAAAAATTAAGAATGTTACTAGAATGTGAACAGTTATGGTTTAACTCGAATTTCGAGATTTAATCCCAACCATTCTTTATAATAATCTAATTCAATCCTAGCCCTAGATTGGTTTTGAATTATAACAAAAACAATCACACTTCATCTTCTTCGTTCTTATGAGCTTATTTCTGGAAATTTCTTAACTTCATAACTTCTGCAAACTGATTTCTACAAAATTTCTCATATGGCAACTGTCAATATTATCAATGAAGCTAACCAAGTCGCAGGAACTTTTGATTCGAATTTATGGATGCGAAAGAAGGGAATTTTCGTGGAGAACGCTGTCTACTTCAATGGCAGACACAGTGCAGAAAATCAAGCTATTTTAACTATGTGTGAAGAATGCGGACTATGGAAGTTTCTGGAGTCATTTCCCGCAAATGTCTACGAACCGGAAGCGGTGGAATTTTATCTACAACTTCAAGGAGACAAAAATGGTGTTCACTCCATGCTAGCTGGACACAAAGTCACCATTACGAGAGACATTCTCGAAGTAATGTTGGACTTACCACAAGGTCCAGTAGATATCATGACCTACAAAGCTGGAGAAGAAAAGGAGTGCGTAGGAAAATGGACAGGTGTTGAGACAGAGACCTTGACGAATTTAAAGAAGGATGTACTTCCTACTGGGTTGCAGTTCTTGATGGATATTGCCGGAAAATGCTTTTTAGGGCAACATCATAGCCAGGATGCCTTATCGAGTTTTAAAATTAGAATCATGGCTGCGATCATCGACAGAGTGGATGGTGATTGGCAAGGATTCTTTCTGGAAAGGCTAATGATTGAAAAGGAAAAGGTTATATTTGATGAGGACACTTTGGAATTCTCACTGAAATCAAAGTTAGGGTTTGGAAACAAGCTGAGTTTCTTGCTGCCTCAGCTGGTGAAGAAACCTTATTGGAGTAATCCCAAGAAATTCCATCATGGGAAGTTCTTGATGAAGAAGGAGTCTGTTCAATTTGAACAAGATAACCCCTTGGAACACACTCAAGAAGTTGAAGCAGAGGAGTCTGGAGCCTCAATGTACCAATCGGAGGATGATCAAACTGAGGTTAGATCAAAATCAAAGCATGATCCGAGCAGTACTACTTTAAGAAGAGGAAGGTCTGCTACTGCTGCCTCGGAACCAACAGTTCGTTTTGTGGAAACTGTGGTGCAATCAAGCTCAGATGAGCAAGAGGTTAGTGTTCCTAGTCCTGTTGCTATTCATAAGAGGACTAAATCAAGAAGTGTTAGGAGGAAGTTAGTTGTTGTCTCCCCTACCCCTTCTGATTCTGAACCAAGCCAACCTGAACCCCAAAATCCTCAACCTTCATGTTCTGGAGGATCAGATCACTACTTTTCTGAGACTCAGAACACTCCCCATTCATCACCTCAGCTCACTAACTTTGAGCCTACTTCTATTCCTACCCCTACACAACAAACTTCACATCAACCTTCACCACATCAATCCCCAACACAGGTTCATGCTCACTCTACTGAACATGAATTTGAGCCTTCTTCTGAACCTATTGATATTTCATCTTCTCCTGAACCTGAATTTATTACTCCCAAACCTGCTGATTTGATGGAGTACACTATTTGTGATAAGGAAGATAGAATCAGAATTGATTTAAGAATAGCACTGTTCAAACAATTTCCTGGATTGGATGAAAGCTCTGTTGAGTTTGAGAAACTCCTTAGGATAGGCACTTGGGTGTATCTTAAGAGGAGTACTTTGAAGGAATGTTTAGCTATCATGGAAGGAATGGGAGGTGCTTCAATCTTTGATGATTGGGAAGCAGAACAAATGCAAGCAGCTGGTGTTAACTCTTTTCTTGAGTTAGTCACTCCAGAGTCTGTTGTACTTCTTGTTGAGAGATTAACAGGGATCAAGTACACTGTTGAAAAGATTGCAACTCCTGTCTCTGATGAAGATTTATTTAGTGAAGAGAAGGGTGTTGATGAAAATGTTGCTGAAGAAGATTTTATGGAAATTGATGAAGATATTGTCAATGCAACAGAAGTGTTTGAGAACACTGTTGTACTTGAAGAAACTGTTGTGATTGAGGAAACTGATGCTGTTGACACTCAGGATGTAAATGCTGAAGTATTGGAAAGCATTCCTATTCAATCTACTGATCCTATTGAGGATGTGCAAGAAGAGATCAGAACAGATCATGTTGAGAAGGAGTCTGATATTTCTGAGTTTGAAGTGCTGAAAAAGCAGAATGCTGAACTTCAAGCAAAGATGGAAGCTGCTGTTCAAATGTTTCAAGAAGCTACTGAAAGGATGAACAAGATGCATTCTGAACACTCTTATGAGAAGGTAATGGAGTATACAATGTCCAAGATATTTGACCTTCATAGAGTACAAGAGAAGAATTTGTCTCAGGTGTTGCATAAGAAGCTGGAGCAACACATATCTTCCCTGAAGGAGTGGCATGATGAAGCCAAAAAGGGGGAAGACAGGACAAGACAAGTAATGGAACAAACACAGTCACAACAAGCTCAGCTGGTTGTAAGTCAAGATGAATTAAGAGCTGAAATTCATATGCTGAATGAAAAGCTGAAGCAAAGAAAGCAACAAAAGCAACAAGGTCAAGAGATTGTTGAGAAAAGACCTGAAATTCCTGGAAGTTCAAGTCAGAGGAAGAGGAAATTAGTTTTATCTGATGAAGAACAACAAGAGGAAGAAGCTGAAAGAATGACTAGATCAAAGAGCAAAATGAAAGCTGTTTTGACAAGTGAAGAAGAAAGTTTGAAAAAGAAGAAAGAGAAGGATGTCAAGTTCTTGAAGACAAGATTTGATAATAGAGTCACAGCTTTGAAGAAAAAGCTGAATGCTAAGAAGAAAGCTGAAGGACTGTTTGACAAAGATTTTCAAGATGAAAACTTTGTGGATTTCATAGTGTTGACAGAACATATGGAATACTGGAAAAATTTGAAGAAGAAATGGCAGATTGCAAACTTCATTGTGAAGAAGTTTGGTGATCATTCTAGCAAAGAAGCAGAATTTATTGATTTTGAAGAATTTATGCTGAACATTGATCAAGAATTCTGGGAAGACATAGCACAGGTTGCTAATCGTGCTGGAACAAAGATTCTATGCCCTGAAGAACCTAATTGGGAACCTCCAAGACTGGAAAATGGAGAACCTGATTATAAGGAAGTTAACAACATTATTGCTGAAATTATCAAGGAAGAAGGAATATCTGATCATCAACACATGATGGATATTAAGGCAAGAATGTATGTGGCATTCAGAATTTGAAGATGCAGAATGAAGATGAAGGAAAAGCTCAGAAGATAACATTTCTATCCTTAATCTTTATTTCTATATTTTGTGTTTATTTCATATTCTGTGATTAGTTGTAATATCTGATCTTATTTGAATATGAATCTGGATTTCTGAATTGATGAACTGTTATGATTGACTACATACTTAACTACTGATTTATTAACATTTAAGTAGTTTTGGCTTCATAAAAAAGGGGGAAATTGTTGGGATATGAATCCTATAAACAATGTTCTAATTGATGAAAGTATGTTTTGATGGCCAAAAGCAACTTAAAGTTAGTGATATATGTGGTTCTAAGTCATCTTAACTAAGTCATCTAAGTATAAGCTTACTAATCTGATGAGAAACTTAAGATTGAGTTTACTGATCTTAATGCTAACTGAAGTAAGTTTACTGATCTTATTGAGTAATATTAAGAATAAGATTACTGATCTTAACTGAGTTATGTGAAATAAGATTACTGATCTTAGTGTGGAAACTGAGAATATTTTTTAGTGATCTTATATGAAATATGTGAAACTGAGTTACTGATCTGAGTTACTAATCTGAGTTACTGATCTGATGTACTTACTGATCTGATATGCTTACTGATCTTATATGTAAGTTACTGATCTTGGTTGTTTACTGATCTTAGATATTTACTGATCTTATATGGATGTTATTGAACTTACATGAGTTACTGATCTTATGAGTTACTGATCTTATTATTTACTGATCTGATATATGAACTGATAGGAACTAAGCTGATGTTTTGTATTGTATAGACAACTTATAGTATAGGACTTAGATATACTCATCTGTATATAGTTCAGTTGATGTATAGATAGGTTTTATATTTGTAAAGTTGTATTCGATTGTAATCAGCATTGTAAAATCAGAACACTAGATTAGGAATAGATTAGATGAAGATCAGAAGACTAATGAAGACTCAGAGGACTACTTCAGAATAAGAAGACTTCAAAGAAGAATTGAAGGAGAGATTAGAAGAAATCTGGAGAAGTTTTGAACAGTTTTAAGTTACTGTGCTGATTGAATCAGAAGAGTAAAAATCAGCAGAGTAAAATCCGAAGAGTAAAAATCAGAACAGTAAGTTACTGTGCTGATTTAGTAAAATTGAAGAATAAGTTTGGAAAGCTTATTTAAGGTGTAACTGAAGATTTATTGAAGATATGCTGACTTGGAAGTTGAAGGAAGTTACAAAGTCGGTTACAAGAAGAAGTTACAAAAACAGTTTTAGAGTTAGTTGAAAGTTAGTTCACAAACTGCTAACTGTCATACTAAGTTCTATAAATACTGTATGATTTCCTACTGCTGAAGACTACTGAAGCAATTACTGATCTTAGAGAATTCAAAGAGCAAGTCTACAAGCAAGAACTCACAGAGTTGAAGGAGATTGAAAAAGCAAGAAGAAGCCACTGAATTGAAGAGAAGAATCAAAGGCTATTCAAAGAGAAGTTTTACTTTTCAAGTTTAAGTTTGTATTTTGTAAAACAAGTGTGCTAGTTACTTGTAGAATTACTAGTAGATCGAAGATATACCTGGAGGTATAATCGAAAAGATCAAAGTCTTAATCTTGGGACTTTAAGCCACAAGAAGCTCAAGAAGAGTAATAAAACTTCACAACTGGAGTTGTGAGAGTGGATGTAGACATTTGTCGAACCACTATAAAATTCTGTGTTCTTTACTTTACTGTTTGATATTTGTTTGAATTGTTTAATCAAGAATAGTAGAATTAACAAAGATAAAGATCTAGATAAAAGTTGAGTATAAACTAGTAAGGCCCATATTATTCTGAAAGTACTGATCTGAGCTGAGTAAGCACAGTACAGTACATAAGAAGACTAAATTCCGCATTGCATATTCTGATATTTTGAAAGATTTTTGAAAGTCTATTCACCCCTCCCCTCTAGACTTTCTTAGCTTACTCAATCTTAACTCAACTTTGGGACCAACAAAATGTATATTAGTAAAATAATATAATAATTGAGTTCGTTTCGATTGGAGGGGGATAAGGGTATATAATACGAAACCAAAAAAAAAAAAAAATTATAAGAAAAATTATAGATAATATGAACAATACTAAGAGATAAACACCTCAAATATATAATAAAAATACAAATGAATAAAAAAAAAATTATGCCAAACCAATATAACTGCAAAATATAATAATATTGAATAATGATTCAAACAATTGAATGTAATCCGCATAACATATGATTACCACATCGATAGTGGAAAAATGACGAAAACAAAAAACCCATATCTAAATCAATAAATTTCACAGTGAATAAGAAAAAATAAAAAAACTTAAAAATATTAATTCTACTAGACAACATTAGTTTTATCAGTTCCAAAAACACCTGAACATGTCAAGGAATCGTGCATGCCCTTTTTACAACACCTCTTACAACTGGTAGGTTTTACTTTGCGAAATTCTCCATAGGACGTCATCCTCTTCTGCTTAGGTCTTCCAGGTGGGTTCTACAGAATTAGAGGAAGTATTTTTTTCAACTTCGGCACCTTGTTATGACTCAAATCGCTCTGTTTGAGGAACAGGGAACAGGTCCTTTCGAATTGATCTTGAGGGCTCCTTCTTGGCTCCTTGAATACCCATTTGTGACATTTATCAGAAGCAACTTTCCCCATCAATCTGCAATTAATGTTTTCACCCAATCAAACAAACTAGATCCCAAACATAGTGATACACACACAAAATGAAAAACCTTTCTCACTCTCTTTCTCTTATGGAAAAAGATAAAAGATAGAGAGATACAAAATTAAATCCAGAAAGCACCTACCCAGTACCCACCCTTCTACATAATTCCGGCCACCAAACAGAAACCTCCAAATCCACCCAAATATTCTCACAATTTCCCCAAATCTAGTTCACAATCATACAACAAGAAATTCACATCATACTCCATAATTGTAAACACACATTCACAATAACTGAAAATTAAACTAAAGTTGATAGAAAAGTCCAAATAATCCACTTGAATGCAAAAAAAGAAAAAAAAAACACAAGTATATCGATTGTGATGGAGGCAAAATCGCGAGGGTCTGCAGCTTGACCGATTGTGCCGCCGTATGATTATGGGTGGGGATTTGAATGTTTTGAAATGAGAAATGATACGAAGGAGAAGTGGAGGATTTCCTCCATGTCAGCCGCGGAGAGGGCGCACGCCGAAGGTGAACAAAGATCGGCGAGACCATGGTTGGTGCGTAAGGAAGAAGATTAGCGAGACCATGGTTGGTGCGTGAGGAAGAAGATCGGCGGCGCCCTCGACCGGGGAGGGGCGACAATCGGAAGTGGTACGATGAATTGCAGAATCCCTAATTCTTGAACGATGAATTGCAGAATTCAAAAGACCGAAGAAACTGCCATTGTTCTACAAAAAAAATCTTATTTTTGGAATTGTCAATGGGCATATGAAAGGAAGTTATTATATTTAGGAAATTTTGGTAGTTTTGGTAAATGTTGAGTAATTTTCGGAAGCTAGGGGAATGGGGTTTAATTTGAATTTGAATCCAGAATATCAAAATCGTGAAAATGGTATTTTAATTTCAAATTTAATTATATTAATGAATTAATATTGTTTTATAAGATCAAGGGACATAATTGGGTATTAACAAGTTAATTTGACCTTAATTGTATTGTTTTAGTTTGTTTCCTTTATTTGAATATTGGTCTATAGGATTGTCCTTACTAGTGATTAAACTCTTATTTATAATGTGTTTGTTTGTTAATAATGTCTTGAAAAAGAAAGGAAAAAGAAAAGTGAGGATGAAGTTTGTAAGCTTTGAAAGTGAAAGCACAAATTGTAAAACAACAAGCTTTGTCCTCCACTAGAAGAGTCACAAATTCCTAAATTCATCCTACCTTGTCCAAAGAGCCAATGTTACATCCTTGATTAAGTCCTATTGATCACATTGTCGAGCATTTGAGTGTTGTGAAAAGTAGAAGTTGGGCAAGCATATGGTGATTGCATAGCATAACTTGGTTGATGAGTGCATTAATATCCTCAATTTGTTTGTGTGTTTGAGAGAAACACTTTGTCATGTGAGTAGAGGACTCGAGCATTTGAATTATGTTTCTCATTCACAATGTGTTGTGTGTTTGTGCACTCTTTGATCCATGAGTGTGAATTGCAATAATGAGCCTATAACCTTCATTGAGAAATGCACTTTGAGAAAGAGATATCATTACATCTTACTTTCCATGTGTGATTTGCATTGAATATTCCATTGTGATCATTCCACCCTCATTGCTTTAAGTGCTTAGTTGTTTGAGGACAAACAACATTTTAAGTTTGGGGGAGTTTGATTCGGGTGGAATTTACACGTTTTTTATGCACATATGAAGCTCATTTTGATTGTGATTTCATTGATTTATTGGTCGATTATGGATGTTTTGGTCAAAATAAGAGAAAGGTGGTGTTTTGTCGTTTTTGTAGGAAAAATGACTATTTTGGAGGGTAAAAATACATACCTAATTTTTAGTGAAGTCAATGAAGGAAGAAACCGAGTTCGTGGGTAAAACGAGTCAAATTTATTCAAGGAAATAATTTGGGGCAATATGTAGCTTGAGCCCCAAGCCAGTGACCGCGAGAAGAAAAGGAAAGAGAGAAGATTTGGAAATTTGAAGAAAAAGGAAAGAGAGAAGATTTGGAAATTGAAGAGAGAAAAGGAAATTATATTTTTGGAAATAATTTTTTCTAGAAGTTTTAGCCCTAATTTTCAAGTTATAAATAAACCCTCTAATCATACTTTGAAAAGGGGAAGGAAAAAGAAGAAGAAGAAGGAGGGAGGCATACGTTTGGAGAATCCGCTCACGAGGAGAACACCATCCATTAGACTAAGCTTTCTATTTTTCTCTCTTTTTATTTAGTTATTTCATTTGGTTTTGTTAATTTGATTATGTTGTTGATTGGCTAGAACATTTGTGGTTCTAAGGCATTGTAAATATTTGGATTGAAGTTTATGATTAATTTCTTGCTTTAATTGGTGTTTGTCTCTTATTTGTGTGCTTAATTCTCCATTGCAAAGCATGTTGTTATTGACCATGATAATTTGCTTAATTCATTGTTAATTGGGGTAAGATCGAGAGATTTATTCCATTAATCGTATGCAAGCATGCAACCCGGTATTATTATGAGCTCGAGAGAGGATTAATTATCGGAGAGGGAATTGAATGATCTTTGGGGCTAGTTTAGGTGATACAATATTTGTGAGGTAGAGATACAAACTTATATTGTGTTTTCCTTTGGGTTAATTAGATCGAGAGATTAATTAATTCTTCTTGTGTGATCACCCTATATGAAGACAACCTTAATGGCCATTTAAACGAGTTAAAATTCATAAACGGATATCTAAGTGTTACAATCGCCTTGGAACCCACCTTCTCTCTTTGAGTCTTTATTCGTTTTACTTTCGTTTTATTGATTCGCATGTTAGTAGATCGATTTCCATTACTTTTTATTACTTATTTGTGACACTTTGGTAGGTAATCTTAGAATAATTCATCACTTTCAATCTTTCGACCACGTCTAAATAGAACTACGTTAACAAACTACACTTTTACGCTAAACCTCCTTGTGGGATCGACCTCGTGCTTATCACGCTACAATAGACGACGTATACTTGCGGTTGTTTATTTAGTGTTGCATAACACGTGTATCAAGTTTATGGCGCCGCTGCCGGGGATGAAGTTTGATACACGTGTTATGCAACACTAAATAAACAACCGCAAGTATACGGCGTCTATTGTAGCGTGATAAGCACGAGGTCTATCCCAGAAGGAGGTTTAGCGTAAAAGTGTAGTTTATTAACGTAGTTCTATTTAGACGTGATCGAAAGATTGAAAGTGATGAATTACTCTAAGATTACCTACCAAAGTGTCACAAATAAGTAATAAAAGTAATGGAAATCGATCTACTAGCATGCGAATCAATAAAACGAAAGTAAAACGAATAAAGACTCAAAGAGAGAAGGTTCCAAGGCAATTGTAACACTTAGATATCCGTTTATGAATTTTAACTCGTTTAAATGGCCATTAAGGTTGTCTTCATATAGGGTGATCACACAAGAAGAATTAATTAATCTCTCGATCTAATTAACCCAAAGGAAAACACAATATAAGTTTGTATCTCTACCTCACAAATATTGAATCACCTAAACTAGCCCCAAAGATCATTCAATTCCCTCTCCGATAATTAATCATCTCTCGAGCTCATAATAATACCGGGTTGCATGCTTGCATACGATTAATGGAATAAATCTCTCGATCTTACCCCAATTAACAATGAATTAAGCAAATTATCATGACCAATAACAACATGCTTTGCAATGGAGAATTAAGCACACAAATAAGAGACAAACACCAATTAAAACAAGAAATTAATCATAAACTTCAATCCAAATATTTACAATGCCTTAGAACCACAAATGTTCTAGCCAATCAACAGCATAATCAAATTAACAAATCCAAATGAAATAACTAAATAAAAAGAGAGAAAAATCGAAAGCTTAGTCTAATGGATGGTGTTCTCCTCGTGAGCGGATTCTCCAAACGTATGCCTCCCTCCTTCTTCTTCTTCTTTTTTCTTCTTTCTTCAAAGTATGATTAGAGGGTTTATTTATAACTTGAAAATTAAGGCTAAAACTTCTAGAAAAAATTATTTCCAAAAATATAATTTCCTTTTCTCTCTTCAATTTCCAAATCTTCTCTCTTTCCTTTTTCTTCAAATTTCTAAATCTTCTCTCTTTCCTTTTTCTTCAAATTTCCTTTTCTTCTCTCGGTCACTGGCTTGGGGCTCAAGCTACATATTGCCCCAAATTATTTCCTTGAATAAATTTGACTCGTTTTACCCACGAACTCGGTTTCTTCCTTCATTGACTTCACTAAAAATTAGGTATGTATTTTTACCCTCCAAAATAGTCATTTTTCCTACAAAAACGACAAAACACCACCTTTCTCTTATTTTGACCAAAACATCCATAATCGACCAATAAATCAATGAAATCACAATCAAAATGAGCTTCATATGTGCATAAAAAACGTGTAAATTCCACCCGAATCAAACTCCCCCAAACTTAATATGTTGTTTGTCCTCAAACAACTAAGCACTTAAAGCAATGAGGGTGGAATGATCACAATGGAATATTCAATGCAAATCACACAAGCAAAGTAAGATGTAATGATATCTCTTTCTCAAAGTGCATTTCTCAATGAAGGTTATAGGCTCATTATTGCAATTCACACTCATGGATCAAAGAATGCACAAACACACAACACATTGTGAATGGGAAACATAATTCAAATGCACGAGTCCTCTACTCACATGACAAAGTGTTTCTCTCAAACACACAAACAAATTGAGGATATTAATGCACTCATCAACCAAGTTATGCTATGCAATCACCATATGCTTGCCCAACTTCTACTTTTCACAACACTCAAATGCTCGACAATGTGATCAATAGCACTTAATCAAGGATGTAACATTGGCTCTTTGGACAAGGTAGGATGAATTTAGAAATTTGTGACTCTTCTAGTGGAGGACAAAGCTTGTTGTTTTACAATTTGTGCTTTCACTTTCAAAGCTTACAAACTTCATCCTCACTTTTCTTTTTCCTTTCTTTTTCAAGCATTCATCACCTCATCTTTTGAACCATTTTTCTTTTCAAGCTTTCGGGGCTCTTTGTCCCTCTTTTCTTTTCCTTGATTTTCTTTTCATCTTTCTCTTCTCTTTTTCTTTCAACTTCTCCAATTTCTCCTTCCACCAAAGATATTCATTTAAGCACATGTTTTTCACTTTGTCTTTTATCCCCCACTAGATATAGGTATCAAAGGCTCAAAAAGGCTAAGTGGTTAACATTGTAGTTTGCCAAGAAAATGAGGAATTAGGCTCAAGGGGCTAACTACGGAAAATTACTTTGGTTTTGGGACATTTTGGCTAAGTGACTCTTTTTTAGAACAAGACGGCCTATATCACATCACATCATCTCACACAATCATGCTTTCAAACAAGAACTTAGGCAAGTTCTAGGATTACTAGCAATAACATGGTCCACTCTCAAATGAACTAAACCGGATTACATGCTCGATTCAAGGCTCAATTCTCACCGGTTTATTCAATAGGACCCTCACATTCATCAATTGTTCCCAAACAACAACACATCATGCATTCATGCTATCAAAGATCACAAATATGAACACAATCATGATACTATATCCAACATCAATCATGCTTACATTCAAAGCAAATAGACATCACCACAACTACTCAACAATGGATCCCAATGACTATTCATGCTCACATTTCACCAAAGCTCAACTACCCAATATATGATCAAAACCAACTTAAACAATATAATCATGTGAAAGCCAAATGTGCGCCGGTGCAAAATGTGACACAAGTAGAATGACGAACCGGTGCAAGGGTAACAACTAGTAGAAAAATAAAAGAAAAATAACTCCCCCAAACTTAGAATTTTACTATGTATAAATTCTAAGTTTGGGGCTACAAGTTGTTACCTCCCTCCTTGCACATCCAATGCTTTTTTCAAAGATCACCATTGCAACACTTGCTTCCTCCACTCCAAAGTTGGCTTTGCTTCTTCTTCATTCTCCAAGACTTGCAATCCGTAGTACTCTTCATCCATACCTACAAAATAAACCAAGCTATCAACACTACTAAAGCAATAAAAACACAAAGCAATAAAACCTTGGGTTGCCTCCCAAGAAGCGCTATTTTTAACGTCCTATGCCGGACAGTCCTTCCTAAAGGGGAATATCAAGTCACCCCATCATCCTCCTTGTTTTTGACCTTCTTGGCCCAAGCAACTTTCTTGAAACCATTAAAGCATCCACTAGCCACTCCATCCGGCTCTTCAATCATGTCATAGGAGGTTGATGCCTCATTCATCCCCAAGTTCGTATAAGTAACTTTTCTTGATTTGGGGGAGTTTTTGAAGAAAACTCCCCCAAACTTGGCCTTCTTGCCCATCTCTAACTCTTTATCTTCCACTTGGGGGTCCTCCTTCACAAAGTTGATTTTGAAATCTTCTTCCACCTTCTCTTTCATTGGCTTTGGAGGGTGATCTCCTCTAGAGTACCCATACTCTCCATCTTCATCATCTCGGACTTTGATAGCTCTATAAATGTTGAACGCGACTTTCTCATCGTTCACTTGAAGTTTTAGCACTCCTTTCTTTACATCAATTTTAGCCCCACCGGTTGCCAAGAATGGCCTTCCCAAGATCAATGGAACATACTTATCTTCCTCCATATCCAACACTACAAAGTCTACCGGGAATATAAACTTATCAACCTTAACCAACACATCTTCCACTATACCCAAAGGGTATGTCACGGATCTATCCGCCAATATAAGGCTCATTGTGGTTTGTGTAAGCTTTCCCAAACCAAGTGACTTGAATATGGACAAGGGCATGAGATTAATGCTTGCTCCCAAATCACACAAAGCTCGAAATGTACCTCCATCCCCGATGACACATGGTAAAGTGAAGGATCCGGGGTTTCTAACCTTTTGAGGTAGCTTTGCTTGAATGATTGAGCTACACTCCTCGGTCAAATGCACCGTTTCATACTCCACCATCTTCCTTTTGTTAGACATGATATCCTTCAAGAACTTGGAGTAGTGGGGCATTTGCTCAAGTGCTTCGGCAAAGGGAATGTTGATGTGGATCTTCTTGAACATTTCCACAAACTTGGCAAACTTGTGATCCAAACCCTTTTTCTTCAATCTTTGAGGGTATGGAAGAGGTACCTCATTTTTGCTTTTGTCTTGAGGAGGGATTGCCTCCTCACTCTTCTTCTCCCCTTCTTTTTCTTTCACTAAGCCATCATCTTTGTCAACACCTTCGGGTGCCATTACCACTTCCTCCTCTAACGGCATCTTGGGCCCATCGTAGCTTGTCCCACTTCTTAGCTTTATAGCCTTGCAATGTTCCTTGGGGTTGAGCTCCGTGTTTGAAGGAAATTGCCCCGGAGTGTGTTGACTACCGATGACATTAGAGAGTTGGCTCACTTGCTTTTCTATGGCCTTCACATTGTTTGCCACATTCTTGATCATTTCCCCTTGTTCCTCAAGTCTTTGCCATGTTTTGTTTGCATTATCCCTCGTCTCTCTCATGAAGTTCTTGGTTTCCCCCATAAAAGCACCAAACATGTCCTCTAATGATGGTTTTGATGAGGACTCCACAATGGCTCCATCTCTAACATTAAAATTTGGAGGTGGGATGATGGCATTCCTTGTGTTGGCATAGGAGAAGTTCTCATGTTGTCTCAACCCGGGATGGTAATGATTTGGATTAGGAGGATTTTGCCTCTCATTCCAACCTCTTTCTCGAAATTGACGGTCCCTTTGATTGTTCATATAATGGGCCTCCTCATATTGATCTTCACTAGGCCCCATTAATGACTTGGCCGCCATCATTGAAGTCAACTTGTCCACCTTGTTGGATAGAGTAGCAAAATCATCCGACTCCTTAGTGGAAGCAACTTTTCGGGCTTGCCTTCTCTCGGATGGCCATTGATTTCCGTTCTTTGCCATCTCTTCTAGCAGCACATACCCCTCATCCGTCGTCTTTCCTAGCAGAGAACCTCCACCGGCCGAGGCATCCACCATCCCTCTCGTTCGATGGTCCATCCCGTTGTAGAAATAGCAAATCAATTGGTCTCTTGAGAATCCGTGTTGAGGACAACTCCTTATGAGATCCTTGAAGCGTTCCCAAGCCTCGGCTAAGGACTCATCGTCATCTTGCATGAAAGAAGAAATTTCTCCTCTTATCTTGATGGTCTTACTTGGAGGAAAGTACTTCATAAGGAAAGCATCTACAAGATCGGCCCAATTTTCGATCGTCCTTAGATCAAGAGACATGTACCATTGTTTTGCACGATCACGGAGTGAAAATGGGAACAATTGGAGACGGATGTAATCTTGAGGGACTCGGTTGATCTTAACCGTTCCACTTATCTCTAAGAATTGAGATAAATGGAGGTTAGGATCCTCCTTCGACAACCCTCCAAATTGGTTGTTTTGGACCATCATGATTAGCGTCGGTTTGAGCTCAAAGTTATGAGCATCAACGGGTTCCCTACCCGCTCCTCCATATGGTCTAGGGATGGGACGGAAGTGGTCTCTTAAGACTCGTTGATTCCCGTTTTCCTCTCTTTGCTCTCCATGTCTTTCCATACCAATGTTCTCTTCACCTCTCCGCCGAAAATTGTCCCTTAGCACTCCTTGAGGTCGGTTACCTCCATTCCCGTTAGGTTCCTCAACTCCTTCTACCCCGTGATTCTCAAATTCCTCCTCTACTTTTTGTACAACCGGATTTTCCCGTCGATTCATTCTTTCCAACTCTATTCTTCTCCTTTCGGCGTTCCTTCTTCGACAATTGGCTTCAATCTCCGGATCTAAGGGTAACACTTCTTGTTGGTTCCTCCTAGATCGTGTGATCATAAACCATGTCTATCAAAAGAGCAAACTAGAGTGAGAATTGCAAGAAAGATCAAGATAACAAACACAAATATTTTTGGATTTTTGCAAATAAGGAAAGCAAGTAAAATGTCTAAACTAAAACTCTATTAACCTACACTCTAGAGCTATAAAACCTCCCCGGCAACGGCGCCATAAACTTGATACACGTGTTATGCAACACTAAATAAACAACTGCAAGTATACGACGTCTATTGTAGCATGATAAGCACGAGGTCGATCAAACAAGGAGGTTTAGCGTAAAAGTGTAGTTTGTTAACGTAGTTCTATTTAGACGTGATCGAAAGATTGAAAGTGATGAATTACTCTAAGATTACCTACCAAAGTGTCACAAATAAGTAATAAAAAGTAATGGAAATCGATCTACTAGCATGCGAATCAATAAAACGAAAGTAAAACGAATAAAGACTCAAAGAGAGAAGGTGGGTTCCAAGGCAATTGTAACACTTAGATATCCGTTTATGAATTTTAACTCGTTTAAATGGCCATTAAGGTTGTCTTCATATAGGGTGATCACACAAGAAGAATTAATTAATCTCTCGATCTAATTAACCCAAAGGAAAACACAATATAAGTTTGTATCTCTACCTCACAAATATTGTATCACCTAAACTAGCCCCAAAGATCATTCAATTCCCTCTCCGATAATTAATCCTCTCTCGAGCTCATAATAATACCGGGTTGCATGCTTGCATACGATTAATGGAATAAATCTCTCGATCTTACCCCAATTAACAATGAATTAAGCAAATTATCATGGCCAATAACAACATGCTTTGCAATGGAGAATTAAGCACACAAATAAGAGACAAACATCAATTAAAGCAAGAAATTAATCATAAACTTCAATCCAAATATTTACAATGCCTTAGAACCACAAATGTTCTAGCCAATCAACAACATAATCAAATTAACAAAACCAAATGAAATAACTAAATAAAAAGAGAGAAAAATCGAAAGCTTAGTCTAATGGATGGTGTTCTCCTCGTGAGCGGATTCTCCAAACGTATGCCTCCCTCCTTCTTCTTCTTCTTTTTTCTTCTTTCTTCAAAGTATGATTAGAGGGTTTATTTATAACTTGAAAATTAAGGCTAAAACTTCTAGAAAAAATTATTTCCAAAAATATAATTTCCTTTTCTCTCTTCAATTTCCAAATCTTCTCTCTTTCCTTTTTCTTCAAATTTCTAAATCTTCTCTCTTTCCCTTTTCTTCAAATTTCCTTTTCTTCTCTCGGTCACTGGCTTGGGGCTCAAGCTACATATTGTCCCAAATTATTTCCTTGAATAAATTTGACTCGTTTTACCCACGAACTCGGTTTCTTCCTTCATTGACTTCACTAAAAATTAGGTATGTATTTTTACCCTCCAAAGTAGTCATTTTTCCTACAAAAACGATAAAACACCACCTTTCTCTTATTTTGACCAAAACATCCATAATCGACCAATAAATCAATGAAATCACAATCAAAATGAGCTTCATATGTGCATAAAAAACGTGTAAATTCCACCCGAATCAACAATAAGTAATTAATTAAATAATTTTAAGGTTTAACAATATTTAATAGCATTATTTTTTATTTATTTATTTATTTATAATGTGTTTGTTTGTTAATAATGTCACAAATTATTGTCTAGTAACGAGGTGTCGAAGATTTGCACATAATCGATTCTTAAGTGCAATATTGCTGCGAATGCGACCTCCTGGAAGAAGGTGCCGCCGACAAAAATGGAGGAATACTTCGAGGAGTTCCAGGTATTTAAGCACAATCAATTAAATAATTAATAAACAATTTATTATATATATTATTTGATAAATATGCTGATCGAATATGTGTAGAAAAAGACTTATTGGCATAGGGAGATCTACTCGGACGACGTTATTTATAGGTCTTGGGTCGCTTCATGTTAATCTAGGTATAAGAAGGTAATGTACAACTGGAGGACGACTTGATGCACTCGTGGCACGGTGCAGGCCTTGGGTGTAGATGAAAATGAGGTGGACGTGTGGAACACGTTGACGACGTATTGGAGTAGCCCGAGGTACGTGGCGAAGTGTAATATTGTTCGGGCCAACCGTACAACCGATGTTGGAGGTGGGATGGCAAGGCAAGGCATTGGGGTGGTCCCGGTCCGTGTATGAGCAATCAATTGCTCTGGTAAGTGTTCACTAAAATTATTTCAAAATTATTTCAATTTAATTATTTATATTAGTATAAAATAATTTTTATATGTTCATTTGGTACGAAATAGTAGCGGGAGACGGGGCGTGCACTCACACACTTGAACCAGTTTAACATTATTCATCTGTTTGATGCGTCTACGCAGACGTCCACATGTGGGCGCATTATTGATCTCCATATGTATTGTTTAATTAAATGTATTAAACTATGTATTAATTTCATTTTTTTAATTATGTAGTTGAATGTTAACCGGAGGATTGGAGAGTCCACGACGCAGACTTCTGCTGAAGCCGGGACCAGCTCTCCCCCTCCGCCGATTGACGTTAACCAGATTTACCTTGACGTTGCCCCGACTAGTCGAGGACGGGTCTTTGGCCTTGGTCGGTTGAGCAGCACTGTGAGGTCGTCTAGTTCATCCCAGCGTGCATCGCAGGCCTCTGTATCCTCCACTGCAGTTCCGGACCCGAACGTAATGGCCACCTTCAACCACTACTTCTGAAAGCTAAGTAGCACTATGGGTCAGTCATTGGGGATGTCACCTGATCAGATAGAGGCATGCTTTCAAGAGATGATGAGCTCTCCCCCTCCGCCTTTCAATGCTCCGGGTCTAGGTCCAGCTCCAAACGCAGCCGCAGCCCAAGACGACAGAATGGATGAGAGGCAGTTCGGTGACGATGACGTGAATTTGGTCGGTGACAAATTTTTTTTTAACTATGATGGTTGAACAATTTATTTTTCTGTTGAACATATTTATTTTTCTGTTGAACTATTTATTTTTCCGTCGAACATATTTATTTCGGTTGATGTTTTTTTTAATGGATTGTTTAATTATGTTACTTTTTTTAATTTATGCATAATTTTTTGATAGATTGGGTATACATATTTATAAACAAGTCAAATAATAACGATTTTTTTTATCCGCCAAATTATCGACGGAAATATATAGTCCGTCGGTAATAACATATTCAAATTGCCGACGAAAATATCTGTCAGCAGTAGGCTTTACTGACGGAAAATGGGCGCCAACTTACTGATGAAATATGTAAATCCGTCGGTAATTCGAACTCTGATTACCGATGGACTATATATTTCCGTCGGTAATAATGCGATAAAAGTGTATTCCAGAAGCTTTTTCTCATTTCAGTCGAAAAAAATTGTGGAAGTTGTATGAAAACTTCAAATTTCGGTACGTTTTCGTTACTACTTGGTTAAATTTTGTAGTTTAGTTTAATTGTGTATTTTATATGTTTGTAGTTTAGTTGTGAATTTTATATGTTTGTAGTTTAATTAGTTGTGTATTTTATATGTTTGTAGTTTAGTTGTGTATTTTAAATTATATGTTTGTAGTTTAGTTGTGCATTTTATATGTTTAGGGTGTAGTTGTGAATTTTAATTATATGTATTTTAAATGTTTAACAAATGAAATTGCCGGATCGTCGATGAATGTATTGTACTCCTAGGTTCGTTTTAGGAAATGTGAATGGTGAATTTTACAATGAACTTGTGTCATTCGTTGAATTTGCAAAATGTTAGAATAAAGTATTTAAAGTGTATGGGGATTGTATTAAGTGTCTGTGTAATGCCTAAAAATGTTAGAATAAAGTATTTAAAGACGTTGATGAGGTTTTGGTACATGTTCTGAAGAATGGTTTCGTTGATAATTATTTTAACTGGACATTTCACGGCGAAGGACGTTGGCCTTATAAATTTGATCAAGTGTTATACTATTACACTGCTGGAATCTATGAACGACAAATATATGCTAATCAAGCCGGCACAAGTAATGAACAACAGTTTGGTGGGGAACAACAGTTTGAGGAGGAAGAATCGCAATTCGAAAGGGAAGAACCTAATATGTATCAAACAATGATAATGGAAGCTAGTTTTTCAAATATATAAGAGGAGTCGACAGATGAAGCATTTCAGTTTTATGAGATGCTCAAATTATTCGATCAAGATTTGTATCCGGGTTGTGATTCTCATTCTCAATTGTCATTTAATGCCCGACTATGGCTATTAAGACCGAGAACAAGCTTTCTAATAGGGCATATGAGCAAATGACACAATTATTCAGTGAGATTTGTTCTAGAGAGAATAAGGTGCCTACAACGTTTCATCAAAGCAAGCAAAAGATGAAGAATATGGGATTGCCGGTTGAGAAGATTGATTGTTGTGTAAACGGTTGCATGATATATTTGGGTGATGAAGATAACAATCTGAACATGTGTAGAATGTGTGGCCATCCCCTATACAAAGAGCCATGTCAGAAGGGGCCCACTGGTCAATCGAAGTCGTCGAAGAAGAAAGTGGCACATAAGAGGATGTATTATCTTCCTATCATTCCTCCTTTAATGAGATTGTATCAATCTAGTGCCATAGCACATCACATGACGTGGCATGCAACAGATTCTTCCTCGACTGAGTCTAGGGAGATGCGACATCTGGCAGACTCGGAGGCCTGGAAACACCTTGACAACGTGTTTCCAGGTTTTTCTTGTGAACCGAGGAATGTGAGATTAGGTTTGAGTACCGATGGTTTTGCACCGTTTGGGAGTTATGGAAAGTAGAATTCTTTGTGGCTGGTGATACTGACACTGTATAATCTTCCTCCATGGATGTGCATGAAATCTCAAACAATGTTTCTGACTGTATTGGTGTCTGGTCCGTCGAATCCAAAGGAAAAACTGGATGTTTATCTCCAGCCTCTTATAAAAGACTTGATCTTTTTATGGGAAAGTGGTATCCAAACGTACGATGTTTTCAGAAAACAGAATTTCACGATGCATGCTGCTGTATTGTGGACCATTAGTGACTTTCTTGCATATTCTATGTTGTCTGGGTGGAAAACGGCCAGAAAGCAAGCATGTTCGTATTGTATGGAGCATTCTGAAGCTTCCAGTCTTCCGACGAGTAGGAGAGTTTCACGGTTCGATAATCACCGAAAGTTCTTACCTCGAGATCATCCATTTCGAAGGAATAAGTAGAACTTCTTGAAGAATAGAATAGTTACACACAATCGACCACCCCTTCGAAACAGTATTTTATACAATTATTTGATGAGTATTAAACATATATTTTTTATTGCTTATAGTGTATTTATTATGTATTCAACGTACAGGGCAAAGGTTATTACATGAGATTGAGTGGACGAGTTAAAAAAAATCTACACAGGAAAATGCAGCCGAACAAAATAAAGGAATCCCAGGTGGATGGAATAAAAAGAGTATTTTTTGGGATTTGCCATACTGGAGTTCACTATTGATCCAACACAATTTGGATGTGATGCACATTGAGAAGAATGTGTTTGATAATGTGTTCCACACAATCATGAACACAGAAGGCAAGACGAAAGACACTCCAAAGTCTCGGGAAGAATTGAACATTTATTGTCGTCGTGAAGAGTCGAAAAAGGATCCCCGTACAGGTAAATATCCAAAGGCTTGCTACACACTGGATAAGCCACATAAACAACAACTGTGTAGGTGGATTCAAGAGTTTAACTTTTCGGACAACTACGTGTCAAACTTGAGTCGATGCATAAACACAACAAAGGGTAAGGTTGTAGGGATGAAGAGTCATGTTTTTATGCAGCGATTGATATCGATTGCGTTCCGAGATCTTCTTCCTCTCAATATGTGGAGGGCTATCACTGAATTAAGTCTCTTTTTTAGAGATTTAACGTCTACAACGATCAAGATCGATGATATGATTCGTTTGGAGCAAGACATTCCAGTGATTTTGTGTAAGTTGGAATGAATTTTTCCACTTAGCTTCTTCGACTCGATGGAACACTTACCCGTTCACTTAGCGTATGAAAGCCAGAATTGGTGGTCCAGTGCAATACAGGTGGATGTACCCATTTGAAAGGTAAACTTTTACTTGCTTCATTTTTTATTATACATGTTCACTTAATTTTTATATATATCAGGTATATACACAACTTGAAACGCAATACTAAACAAAAGGAAAATGTGGAAGCATCGATTGTTAATGCATATTTGAATGAAGAGGTTGGCATGTTTTGTTTTTATTATTTTGAAGACCATGTCAACACTCGATTGAGAAGTGAACCACGTAACTACGGTGGTTGAGGTACAGACAATATCGGTGAAGAGGTCGATGGAATGCTGTCTATATTCAAGTCTAAGGGACGACCTATAGGAAAATTCATTGAACGAGATTGGGAGACGAACAGAGAGGCGGAAATAGCACAAACGTATGTGTAGATGTTGTTAATCCTTAAATGCCTTAACATTATCAACAACATCTTAATTTGACCTTCCGAGATTTTTTCTAAGTCTTTTCTGAAATGCTACATTAAATGTTGATCTAAATGTTGTCGCATTTCTGGCAGGATCTAGAAGCTTCTACAAGGATCTGGAACCTGGAAGATTCCAGAACATTGGAGAACATGCTAGAACGGCCTAGATACATTTGGAACGACCTGGAGCAGCCTAGAAGGATCTAGAAAGATCATGGAAGTTGTGGAAGTTGAGTTCCTAAAAAATAGGATCTCATTGTGGAAGCCTCTAGAATCAGCACCCCACTACTATAAATACCGATGGAAGGCTTCTCAAATCAGTGTACTCTATTCGATTAACTTCCTAGACCGAGCGTATATCCCTGTTAGGAATTGTGGCCAGTAGAACTACCTTTTAGATCATACGTTCGTATCCCACCCGTATGGCTGTGTGTCTTCTTATCTATTGAGAGTGTAATCTTTAGATAGACTAGGCATTTCGACAGTGTATACATTATACACTTAGTTCGTTTTTAGAACAAGGCACCTGCCTCGTTTGTAGTTTCTGTTGTGAATGTTAATGCTGTAACATTTCACACAACATTTATACTTGAAGATAAGTATTGGTTTTCGCCGTAAGGCTAGCATAGATTTTTATTTATAAAATCTATGTGAAAAATTATTTCCATTGTGTCTCGTTTGTTTTTAGTGTTTCAAGTCTTCTGCTGTGTTAATCATAATTTCTAATATTCTGTTAGAGCCAGTGTTGTACCAATTGTCACAACATTTAGTACAACATTATTCTACTTAAACTTAAACACTTCACACCCTATAACCACACCACACACTTTCAGTTGGTATCAGAGCTGATACCTGACGACACTAGGTTAGATCTTTGGTCAAGTGTGTTTTTAGTGTAGGTTAGCAATGGAAACACATCACATATCCACGACACTTAGGCCACCCGTATTGGATGGATCGAATTACGCTTATTGGAAGCCTAAGATGCGTATGTACATCAAGTCAGTTGATGAACGTGCTTGAAGGACTGTACTTACAGGTTGGGAAGCTCCAAAAAGACCAGTAGACGCAGATGGTGAAATACAACTCAAGAGAGAAGTTGACTGGACGGCTGATGAAATAACGACAGCAAGCTACAATTCTAAAGCCTTAAATGCAATTTTTACTTCTGTTGATGTTTCAATGTTTAAAATTATATCTAACTGTTCTACTTCTAAAGATGCATGGGACAGGTTGCAAGAGCATTGTGAAGGTTCAGAAAGTGTTCGAAGGACTAAGCTTCGAATGTTGGGAACAAAATTTGAGAATCTCCGAATGAAGGAAGATGAAACAATTACAGCCTACAATGAAAGGTTAAGTGAGATTATCAATGAATCACATTCTCTTGGTGACCCTATTTCTAATGTTAGAGTAGTTCATAAGATATTAAGATCTGTTCCTAAAAGATTTGATGCTAAAATTTGTGCTATTAAAGAGGCAAAAGATACAGATAAGTTAAGTAAAAATGAGTTAGTGAGTATTCTTAGAACATATGAAATAAACACTAATCAAGATGATGAAGCTAATGCTGATAAGAAAGTTGTAGTTTTTAAAGGGGAAACATCAAACACTTCTGAAGCTCAACCCATCATTACTGAAGTTGACTCTGATGAAGAATTGCTTGATGAATGTCTCAACAATCCTAACAATATTGCCTTGCTCACTAAGCACTTTAATAAGTTTCTTAAGAAATCTGTGAACAAATCTAGAAATATTCAGCCTAAGTTTCAAATCAATACATCAACACCTCAACCAGAAAGGAGGAAAGGTCAATTCACACCAAGACTGTCAAAGAGTGAAGGTAAACCAAGGTATGATCCTGAATTTCGAAAATCAGTTCAATGCAATGCTTGTTCTGGTTATGGCCATTATGCAAATGAATGTGCCAATACTAGACTTAAGCAAAAACTGAATTTTAGTGCTACCTTGAGTGATGATTCTGATGATGATCTTGATGAATTAAATCAGAATGAATATTCTAATTTTACCAGAATTGATTATAATGATTCCTCAGATGATGATCTGGATGAAACAGATTCTGATGCTGTACCTGATGCTTCAACATCTACAGCAACATCAGAACAGAGTCACCCAGATTTGAACTGTTTTAATGGTTTAGTTGATGATGCAGGAAAAAGGAATGATGACAATGAACCCCAAAAGTTGTTAGATGATTGGAACAATCAGAAACTCACTCTTAATTCCTTGAATAAAGAGAATGAGGATCTGAAAGACACAATCACCAAGCTAGAGGTTATTCTTACCAAAAGAGATCTGGAAATCTGTAACTTAAAGGAGAAATTGATAAATTCCACCTTATGTTTCAAGAAATATTCCAAGAGTGCTTCTGAGGTAAATAATGCTATAGCTATTGGTAAGTCTAACAATCATGGTTTAGGTTATGATGGTACTACTGCTTCTATTTCTGAGAAATTTAGAAAACCTGTGAAATTTGTGAAGGCAAATGTTGTCACATCTGATGCAACATCTGCACAATCAAATCCTCACAAGGTTAAAAGAAAGTATATCTGTCATTACTGTTCTAAAGTTGGTCATATTCGTCCTTACTGTATAAAATTGTTTGAAGAACAGAAAACTTTGAAAATGCTGCATAATAAACTGTCAACTTCTGGTAAACAGTTTTTGAAATCTGCATGGAAACCAAAAGCTACCTGTAATGTTGCTCATACCTCCTTAAAAGCATGTCTACCTGACTCATGGTACTTTGATAGTGGTTGTTCTAGACATATGACAGGTCGTACTGATTTCTTGTCTGATTATGTGACCTTGAATAGTGGTAATGTCACATATGGTGGAGGATCTAAAGGAAAGATTCTTGGTAAAGGAACTTTGAATGTTAAAGGTTTTCCTAAGCTTAAAAATGTCTTACATGTTGATGGCTTACTTGCAAATCTGATTAGCATTAGTCAACTTTGTGATGATAATTTGCATGTGAAATTTGATAAAGATTCATGTTATGTTCTTAATAAAGATGAAGTTTGTGTTATGACTGGTACTAGGTCAGCTGATAATTGCTATCTTATTGGAACAAATATGTGTAACTTGTCAAAATATGATGAAAATGTTCTATGGCATCAAAGATTGGGTCATGCAAATTACAGAGCAATGAATAGACTAATCAAAGCAGATGCAGTAAAAGGAATTCCAAAACTAAGTCTTCACAACAACACTGTATGTGGACCAAGCCAAAAAGGTAAGCAGATAAGAATGTCGCACAAAATGCTGTCACATTGTACTACACATCGATGTTTTGAATTACTGCACATGGACTTGATGGGTCCTATGGAAACTGAAAGCATTGGAGGAAAGAGGTATTCCTTAGTTGTGGTAGATGATTTTTCTAGATATACCTGGGTAGAGTCTTTAAGAGACAAATCTGAAGCATTTGCTGCATTTAAAATTCTTTATAAAAGGTTCAAAAATGTGTTTAACTTGAAAGTTGGCCGTATTAGAACTGATCATGGTAGGGAATTTGAAAACAACATGTTTAATGACTTTTGTGATAAAAAGGGTATCTTGCAAGAGTATTCATCTCCTAAAACTCCACAACAAAATGGAATTGTTGAAAGAAAGAATAGAACTTTACAAGAAATGGCTAGAGTTATGCTAACATCCAAATGTCTTGCTAAGAAATTTTGGGGAGAAGCATTGAATACTGCATGTCATGTTATTAATAGGGTTTTTATTCGTTCTGGCACAAGTCAAACACCATATGAGATTTTGAACAACAGAAAACCTAATGTGAAATATTTTCATGTTTTTGGTTGTGTGTGTTATATTTTGAATGATAGGGATCAACTTCATAAGTTTGATTCTAAAAGTGATAAAGGGTTCTTTTTAGGCTACTCTAGAAATAGTAAAGCTTATAGAGTTTATAACCTTAGAACTAACACTGTTCAAGAATCTGTTAACGTTGTGTTTGATGATGATAAAGGTCTTACAGATGACAAAGATGAAGAAGATGTATCACAGGTTACTCACACTTCTGAGAATACACTGAAGTCTGAAAATGTTGCACCAAATGTTAACACATCTGGGTCAACATCTACAGAACAGTCAGCTGTAAATTCACAGAATGATCAGTACATTCCCAAAACTAATCCCTCTTCAAGAATAGGTAAAAGTCATCCTTCTGACCAGATCATAGGCGATGCTACAGCTGGAGTGCAAACAAGAGGAAGAGTAAGATCAAACAAGGTAGATGTGGTAAGAACAATATGCATGTCTTCTATGTGTAATGTTGTAAATGCTGAATGCTATTTATCTGAAATTGAACCTAAGAGTGCTAAAGAAGCCTTAACTGATGAAAACTGGATTAATGCTATGCATGAAGAACTTGGTCAGTTTGAAAGAAATGAAGTATGGACACTTGTTCCTAGACCTAGTCATACTAATGTCATTGGAACAAAGTGGATATTCAAGAATAAAACTGATGAATCTGGTAATATTGTTAGGAACAAGGCTAGGTTAGTAGCACAAGGTTACACCCAAGTTGAAGGAGTTGATTTTGATGAAACTTTTGCACCTGTTGCTAGGATAGAATCTATTAGATTACTGCTAGCTATTGCATGTTTTATTGATATTAAACTTCATCAAATGGATGTAAAGGCTGCATTTCTAAATGGCATATTGAATGAAGAAGCATATGTTGAACAACCTATAGGATTTGAAGATCCACAGTATCCTGATCATGTATATAAACTTAAGAAAGCATTATATGGCCTTAAACAAGCTCCTAGAGCATGGTATGGTAGGCTTACTGACTTTCTTTTGGAATATGGATTTATTAGAGGAGAGGCAGATAGAACTTTGTTCATTAAGCACACTGAAGGAGATTTACTTATTGCACAAATATATGTTGATGACATTGTGTTTGGTTCTACTTGTGATAAAATGTTGAGTAACTTTGTTGAGGCAATGACTGCAACATTTGAAATGAGTATGGTTGGAGACTTGAACTATTTTTTAGGTCTTCAAATCAAACAGTGCAGAGATGGTATTTTCTTTTCCCAGAGTAAGTATGCTAAGAACTTGGTTAAAAGATTTGGTCTTGAGAATTCAAAACCAATGAAAACTCCTATGGGATCTACTTTGAAACTTTGCAAAGACAGTGCTGGAACAGATGTTGATCCAACACTTTACAGATCCATGCATGATAGGTAGTTTACTATATTTAACCTCTCGTAGACCAGATATTATGTACAGTGTGTGTGTTTGTGCTAGGTACCAAGCAAATCCAAAGGAATCACACCTGAATGCTGTGAAGAGAATCATCAAGTATGTTTCAGGAACAAGTGACCTTGGAATCTGGTATACTAAGGACACCAACAACATTTTGATTGGTTATAGTGATGCTGATTGGGCTGGAGACATAGATGATAGAAAGAGTACGAGTGGAGGATGTTTCTACATGGGAAACAATCTTGTATCATGGCACAGCAAGAAACAGAATTGTGTTTCACAATCCACTGCAGAATCTGAGTATATTGCTGCTGGAAGCTGCTGCACACAACTCTTGTGGCTGAGCAAAATGTTCCATGACTATGGTATGGAGAATGGTATACTTACTATCTTTTGTGATAATACTAGTGCCATTAACATTTCTAAAAATCCTGTACAACACTCACTCACAAAACACATTAGCATTAGACACCATTTTATGAGAGATTTAGTAGAGAAGAATATTGTTAAGTTGGAGTATGTACCTACTGAAAAACAGAATGCTGATATCTTTACTAAAGCCTTAGACCATGAGAGATTCTCTATCTTGAGGAAATCTCTTGGCATGAACACTATCTGAAAAAATTAGGATGGATGTTGTCACAAATGCGGTAGCATTTGGGACAACATCATGGGTTGTATAAAATTTTATAAGTTGAATTTATTTCTTACTTAGTTAAATAATTCTTTTGTAAAATATCTACGAATCTAAGAACCTTGGAGTGCAAAAATAAACGTCTTACACCTCTCAAATGCATAAAAATGAGAATGTTATTAGCATACTAAAAGATGTACCAAATCACTGAGTAACTATGGAGCACGGAGTTCACTACTACGATGCCTTCTTTTCAAAAGGTGATTCTTTGGTAAAAACATCAATATATTTGTAATCCATTAAGTAAGTATGGGGCACGGAGTTCGCTACTACGATGTACTCTGCAAGAACAATGGATCAATACAAATTAGATGCTATAACACAAAAAGAAAAAATATGGTGCAACACTAATGAAGCAAATTCATGTAAAAACCGTGTTGAGGTGTTTGTAACAGTTTTGAGCACAACATTGTCTGATTCGAATTTATTTTTATCTGTGTAATTATTTAATTATTTATTGAAATTAAGTTTATTTATTTAATTAATTACTGACCCGTATCTATTTTTTTTTCAGATTATGCGAAATTAATTCTGGAATCTTCCTAATTATCTAATTAATTTAATTAATTTAATTAATTGATTTTTTTTCTTCCACTAATTAACCATGATCTAGGTTGTGGCTAATAATGTGGAGCACTTTCGAAAATTCTAGATTAATTCTTCTGTTTTATTTTTTCTTAACCTCCAACTACATTACTCTCTCTATAAATATCGAACATAAGATGTCATTTATTTGCTAAATTGTGATTTCTGATTGTGTTGAGTACTAAGATTGCAAAATTGTTATTTGGTTGTGTATATCTCAAAGAAGTGTGTGCAAATTTCCATCCTTACCTTGAAATTCCAACCGCCTAACTTAAATGGCTGGAACAAACTCGAATTCCTCACAATCTCTCTCTGATTCGAAAACCTCATCTCACTCTCGCACAAATCCTCTCGAAATTCTTGCTTCCATGGCTTCACAAAACTCTACCGCTTCAAATGCTGACTCGAATGTCTCTGCAACTCCATCAACAACCACTCCCACTCCTCAAACTGCTCCTCAAACCATTCCACCAACAACCAACATTCCTCAAGATGCAACTGTTGAACAGTTTAACAAGGCTATCGAAGAAGTGTCTGACTCTCTTCGAATAACTGGTCATTTGCCCGTGATGACTTTTGGAGGAATCACGGTGGACATATCAAGCTATTTGACTGAGCAAACTGCCCAAATGGCTTCTGCTTCAAAAAGCCCTAAATCACCCTCTGTTCACGAACTGCAAACTGAGAATGTTGAAGCTTCTGTTGAAGAAGAAGCCACTGCTACTTCCGACCCTGAAGATGTTGAAATGGAGGATGCAAACATCTCTGAAGACGGTACAAACTCTTCACTCTCTGTTTCAGATGAGTCTGCTCCAATTCCTTTCAAGAAAAATGCACAGAAAGGAAAAAGGCAGAGAAGCCCTGTACAAAGAAGGAGATCCGTACCGTGTGTTCACTCGTGTGGATTATTCTGAATCCATGAGGAAGAAGAAGAAAGTTGGAGCTGATGCTGGTGAACCTATTCAAGTGTTCACAGATTCTGAAGTTGAAGCTCCTATTGTTGCTGAGAAACCAAAGAAAACTAAGACTGTTGTTGCTGAAAAATCCAAAAAGAAGGTTGTTGCTGAAAAGAAAGGGAAAGGAAAGTCTGTTACTGAACCAAAAGGCAAAGAAAAGATGATCACTGAAGATGAACCAGCTGAGTCAGAGTCCAATTCTGATTCTGAAAGATGCTTGAGAGACATTCTGAAGTCTCTTAGGAAAAATGCTGAGCACTATGCTGCTGCAAAGGAAGCTGCACCAGAACCTGAAGATGGTGGCAGTGGAGATAGCTCTTCCAGTGCAGCAAGCAGCCCTGAACAGAGCTCTGCTAAAAGCTCTACACCAAGCTCAGATGACCTTGCTTCTGAAGAGGGAGGTATTTCTGATTTTCTTGATACACTAGAGAATAGATTGGCCATTTATTCTAAAAGAAAACTGCTGATAGAGAAGAGGATCAATATACCTGATTTTGATAGTAAAGGCATGGTTAGTTTCTTAGAAGAAAGGAATTTGATGCATGCTGTAAATTTTGGTGAATCTTTCTTGACAAATTGGGCATATGAATTCTATGCATGTTTGAAAAAGAGCACTGGTAGGAGATCTTCTAAGTGGTATGGAACTGTTAATTTTAGGGGGAGGGATGTACCTTTTACTCCTGAATTGATAAATGAGTTTTTAGAAATTCCCAATGTTGAGGTTGATGAAGAACCTGACATGGATGTGGTCATTTCTGCTATAACTGCTGGTAGGGTAGTTAAATGGACTAGACACATGCTAGCCAAAGACCTCACTTCCCTACACTCTGTGTTATACAAACTCATCATCTACAATTGGATTCCCACCACAAATACTACCAAGATCACTAAGGATCAAGCTGTTTTGATATATAGGATTTCTGTGCTTAAGAAGTTTACTTTGGGTCTCACAATATTCCAACACATGATGAGATTTACTGGGAGAGTTTCTGAAAAGGGCAATTTACCCTATCCTGTTCTGATTTCTAACTACTTGAGGCATCATGGTTTTGTTGCCAAGAACACTGATGTGTTGAGGGGGAGAGTTCCACTGTTGGCCATAGCTCCTGCCTTACTCACTGGGGATAGAGTAATTGATCTGCCCTTGCTTGCTCCTGGTACTGAACATCAGCAAAGACCCTCTACTTCTGCTCAACCAAAACCAACCAGACCCTCTACTACTGATCATCCTAAATCATCCAGATCAAGACAGAGAAATGCAACCCCAAATGTTGAGAACATCCGTATCAACATTTCTGGTAATGTGTATCTTTCACAGGAATTCATCAAACTCCAACTCCAACACTTGCAGGACACAATAGATGAGCTTCAGTTCCTGAAGAACAGGTGGACCAACCTACTTTCACCTACAACAGGGGGAGTACCACCACCATCCAACTCCAATGTGGTCATTGAGGAGATTAATGATGATGGAGTTCCAGCTGCTGCTGATGCTGGTGATGGACCTGATGCTGGAGAAGATGATGCTGTTACTGATATTGTTGCACACCTTGCAACTACTTACTTTGTTGATGAAGGAGATGATGATGATACTACTGAGATGGACAGGGGGAGATCTGGAGAAAGCTGTTAGACAGGGGGAGATCTGAATTTCACAATGGCTATGGTGCAGGAAGATGATGCTGCAGCTGTTACCACATCAATATAAGCCATTTATTCAGTTCTATCTTTGTATTAATGTTTAAGTTTTTGAATTCTGAAATTCTGATACAATTGTTTTTTTATTCCTAGATGATAGGATGCTTATTTCTGCAACTTGCTTAATGGTTCCACTTGATATTTGTTTACTGCCTTACTTAAGTTGTTTACAGATTGACATGTGTCTACTATTGCAGGTTGTAGTGTAGTTTATGTTCTTATTTTCTATGTTTGTTGCTCTGATTTATTTTTTGTTGTTTGCTTTATTTTTGTTAGTGTCTTACTTAGATTTTAAGTTAATTTCTTCCAGTTTAACTTATGATCTTAGTAAAGTTACTTATGTTGTGAATAAGTGTAGTGTTTATACTTGTTCTATTTTGGATAAAATTTATCTTGATCTTATGGCACGGATCATTGTAAAATTATCCCTGATCTTCATTTGATTTGATCGAACGGTTACAACAGGTATTGTCTTGACTAGTGCTTAGCAATGATGTTAACCTCAACTAAGTACATAATACTGAGTATGTATAGAAATATATGTGCATCAGGTGTGTTGTAGTCGAAAGGTCAAATTGGGGGAGATTGTAGATGTTGTTAATCCTTAAATGCCTTAACATTATCAACAACATCTTAATTTGACCTTCCGAGATTTTTTCTAAGTCTTTTTTGAAATGCTACATTAAATGTTGATCTAAATGTTGTCGCATTTCTGGCAGGATCTAGAAGCTTCTACAAGGATCTGGAACCTGGAAGATTCCAGAACATTGGAGAACATGCTAGAACGGCCTAGATACATTTGGGACGACCTGGAGCAGCCTAGAAGGATCTAGAAAGATCATGGAAGTTGTGGAAGTTGAGTTCCTAAAAAATAGGATCTTATTGTGGAAGCCTCTAGAATCAGCACCCCACTACTATAAATACCGATGGAAGGCTTCTCAAATCAGTGTACTCTATTCGATCAACTTCCTAGACCGAGCGTATATCCCTGTTAGGAATTGTGGCCAGTAGAACTACCTTTTAGATCATACGTTCGTATCCCACCCGTATGGCTGTGTGTCTTCTTATCTATTGAGAGTGTAATCTTTAGATAGACTAGGCATTTCGACAGTGTATACATTATACACTTAGTTCGTTTTTAGAACAAGGCACCTGCCTCGTTTGTAGTTTCTGTTGTGAATGTTAATGCTGTAACATTTCACACAACATTTATACTTGAAGATAAGTATTGGTTTTCGCCGTAAGGCTAGCATAGATTTTTATTTATAAAATCTATGTGAAAAATTATTTCCATTGTGTCTCGTTTGTTTTTAGTGTTTCAAGTCTTCTGCTGTGTTAATCATAATTTCTAATATTCTGTTAGAGCCAGTGTTGTACCAATTGTCACAACATTTAGTACAACATTATTCTACTTAAACTTAAACACTTCACACCCTATAACCACACCACACACTTTCAGTATGTGTTATTAAATTGTGATGAAGTTCAACCTTACATTGAGTAAGTATTTCATATATTTATCATTTAAGTAAATTAATACAACTTCATTTATGTTATTTAATATTAATTGTGATTGGATGTTGTGAATTAGGATGTATACTCAAGAACTACAACGAGCAGAACAAAACATCTTAAATACATATATAGATGTTTGTCTTCAACGTGAATTTGCCCGATGATTCCAATGTTATGCGAGTACCATTTACTTATGTTTTACGTAAATAAATATGATTCATAATTAATGTTAATTATTTGAACTGTATAGGGCTGGTCATACGATTTTGAGAGTCGGTTCTTAATGGATCTCAGCACCACTACGTCGTGTAAAGACTTACAGCAGCTATATTGTGAATGGCTACAGATTTCATACATCCGAGTATGCATCAAGAAAAGCGACTACCAAAAGTGGTGTTTGCATTAACAATGCGAATTACAATGCAGATGCAAGTGAGTACTTTGGGGTGTTGCACGAAGTCGTTGAAGTAGAATATCCGGGATATCCAGCAAAGACTGTAGTGTTGTTCAAGTGTCATTGGTTTGATTCAGGCCCTTTAGGAACAAAAATTCATCTAGAGTACAAGGCCATGGATGTTAATCCGAAAAGGAGGTATAGTGGGGATGATCCATTTGTATTTGCCCATCAAGTATCTCAAGCATACTACTGCACGTATCCAGGACGACCACGTAGTAATATTCAATGGCATACTGTTTGCAAAGTAAAGGCAAGGTCAATGGTAGAAGTCCCTAAAAAGGAAAATAGTAATGAAGATGAATCTCCATTTCAAACGGAACAAATAGAGACTCGAACTGAAGTCTTTACGGGAGATTTGAATCTTTACGTAGACTTGACGGCTGCAAATCCACAATTGATCGAAATTGAAAACGATAGTGGAAATAGAAAAAGGATGAAAATTAAGAGGAGGATGAAGAGGAGGAGGAAGAGGAGGAACAAATAATGAAAATGTAGATGAAGAAGATGAATATTAAATTAATGTAAGCTAATTATTTTATGAGATGTACAATTTATAAAGGTTTATTTATCATTAAGTTACAAATTATAAATTAAACACAACTAAAAAGTATGAAAATAAATTAATTTCGTGATTTTTTTTAAAAAAATTAGTAAATATGAATATTTTAGTATTTTAATAAAAATTTTAAAAATAACATTTAAAATATATAAATTACAAAAATTAAATTTACAATAAAGATAAATCAAGAATTTAGTTATTAATGTATGTTAAAGAAATTAATTTTGTGAATTTTTTTTTAAAAAAAGGTAAAAAAAGAGTATATATACAATTAATATTACAATTATGAACAAGAAATAAACGTTTTCGAGTGGTAGGCGCCCCTCACTAGGCACCCACACACCCGGGTTCGAGTCCCAGCAAGGCCAAAAACATATTGGCTAATATTCCATAGTTCGCGGGTCGGGTCCGACCCAGAATTTAAATTATTTTCAGTCGGAGATACCGATGGATATCGACGGAAATTAATTTTGCAAAAATAAATTGTTAATTATTTTTTTCGTAATTTACCGACGGAACATTGACCCGATTCGTAAACGGGTCATGGATATTACCGACGGACACGATTTCGTCAGAACTGACGACTCTTTTTTTCCGTCAGTATTACCGACGGAATAGAAAATTTTGTCGGTAATAATTACCGACGAGGTTGGCTCCGATCGAATTTTTCGGTCAGTCGGCAACCATGGTTTCCGATCGAAAATCCGTCAGTATTTCCATCTATAAAACGTCCGTTTTTTGTAGTGTAATTGGAACTCTGACAAATAGATCAAATTGGTATGTTGAGTGGATTTTGAAATTCATCTAAATAAATCCAATAATATGAACACACACGGAGGGATTTTATAAAAGTAAAATCAGTCCCGTGGAAAATCAGAAACAAGCATAATTTAATTCTCCATAACTGGCTTGAGGATAATAAGTGGAATCATAAAACGAAAAAAAAAAATGTATTAATTTGCATGCAAATGTCTTCCGATGCATTGTTTTAAATTTTGGAAGACTAAAATGTATTTAGACAATTTAATTTTGGGTTGGTCTCTTGTACACTCAAGTACACCATGTACTTGAGTGGACTTTTATTGGTCAACAGTTGACCGTTGACTTTAATCGGTCAACTGTTGACCGTTGATCGATTTTTTTTTTTTTTTTTTTTTTTAAGAAAAATTTATATTTTAACATACACTTTTCAGTTATAATAACATACACTTTTTAGTTATGATATCATACACTTTTCAGTTATAATAACATACACTTTTCATTAATAAATCGGAGTATATTTTTTTGGATATACTCCCTCCGTCCGCCTATAAGCTTCTCATTTTACCATTTTGGTCCGTCCGCCTATAAGTTTTCCATACCTTTTTTGGTAAGTACTTTTTCTTACACATCACTTTATATCTTACTTTTGTTCTCTATCTCTCTCCTCTCTCAATCACATCACTTGTACTATATCTATTATTTAATCATTTTTCTTAATCTCTGTGCCAAAAAGTAACGTAACACTTATAGGCGGACGGAGGGAGTAATAACATACAATTTTCAGTTATAATAACATACACTTTTTAGTTATGATATCATACACTTTTCAGTTATAATAACATACACTTTTCATTAATAAATCATATAATTTTTGGATATAATAACATACACTTTTCAGTTATGATATCATACATTTTTTAGTTATAATAACATACACTTTTATTTAATAGAACATACACTTTTCAGTTATAATAACATACACTTTTCATTAATAAATTATATATTTTTCGTATATAATAACATACATTTTTCAGTTATAATAACATACATTTTTCATTAAATATAACATACACTTTTCACTTATAATATCATACACTTTTCAGTTATAAGAACATACACTTTTCATTAAAAACAATGTTGCACTTTTCAATATACTAACATACACTTTTCATTAAAAAAACAAAGATGCACTTTTCAATATACTAACATAAATTTTTTTTTAAAAAAAAAAAATCGAAAAAAAATCGAAAAAAAAAAAATTAAAAAAAAATTGAAAAGTTTTTTTTTTTTTTTTAAAGTCAAAGTTTGACCTTTGACTGGTCAAAGGTCAACAGTTGACCTGCCAAAGTCTACTCAAGTACACGGTGTACTTGAGTACATACAAGACTTTGGCTTTAATTTTTAATCAATTGCGGATACAAACCAGATTGGGATAGGATTTATCCTCCGAAACGAGCATGGTGACATCATTGGAGGACGGTCGAAAGTAATTCAAGGGTGCATGGATGTGGCAATAGGGGAAGCCATAGGCTTTTTCGAAGCATTGTCATGGCTGAAGAATCAATCAAGAGATAATTGCATATTGGAAGGCGATGCAAAGATTGTAGTCGATGCCATTAACTTGAGATCAGATATATTGGATTCTCAATTTGGGGATTACATTATCGGTTGTAGGAATTTATTGTCTCAATTCACGAATGTAACAGTTGTTTCTGCTAAGCGTAGTGCTAATAACATGGCACACTTGATAGCTAGAGAAGTCCGTCGATTCGAAAATACGTTCGATTGGATAGACCCACCAATTAATATGAATGGGCTACCAAACTCAATTTGCGTTTGCAATAATGAAAACTAAGCTTCTTTGTTTTAAAAAAAAAACAATTATATATTGCACTTTGAGTAAGTATATATATGGTGTAATTTGGAGTCACACTTATCAACAGTCAATTGCATGCATCATGGTCATGTAATTGCCACAACTATGACTTGATTCTAATTTGGTTGGTAAAAATTAATCGGACAATTAAGATTATATCTGAATCACTTAAAATTTAATGAGCCACATTTAAAAATTCGCGGGTCATAAGCTTGAATCCGGATCGCCTAAAAAATTAGCGAGTTGCAAGTAGGTAATTTACTACATGACCAAAATATTGTTACTATAAGACTAAAATATTATCACTACAAGATCAAAAGTGTACTACTACATGTCAAAAAATATTCTGGAAGATTTGCCAAAAAAATTAGGTGTTCAAATTTTTTTTTGGACTCGTAATAGTAGACTTTTGGCTTGTAGTGACAATAATTTAGTAATGTAGTAACATAGTTTTAATCATGTAGTAAAACAATACCTTAAAATAAAATAATATATTTTAGTTAAGTTTGATCCATGTTAACTCGTGTTGACCTGGATTTGACCCACAAATTTTTACCTTAAATTTACCTTAATTATCTATATTTAATGTATGAAATATTTCATATAAATTTTTGTGAAATTCAAGAATTTTTCATTAATTTATTTTGTTCACATAATTTTTTATTTTATTACGTGTATATATATATATATATATATAGTTATTCTTTTTACCGTGACATTTTTAAAAGGTTTAAATAAAATTTAAAATGAAATATGTTTATAATTTGATAATTAAAATTTTGTTTGTTATGTATACTTTATAAAATGAAAAAAACACACAAAATATAATTAAAACTAAGAAAAGAAAAACATGAATGCTCATATGAAATTTCTAACTTATAAACTACCTAGTTTTTGTAATTATTTGAACATTTTGTTAATTTATTCATAATTGTTGAGATTAATGTAATATTGGTATGTCATCTAATTCTAACTATTATAAGGGTAGCTAGTCTGGTGATTTTGGAGTTCAGTACAAGTTGAGTAAGGTGTACTCAGCTGATAAGGTTTAGTGGTCTGATATAGGTATCAATTAATCTGAGATGAGTTAAGGACAGCTCTGCTGATTACAAGTTGTCTGATCTGATCAGAAGAGTTGGGTCCTAGTCTGCTGAAGCCAACTCAGCTGATAGGTATATCAGCTGAGACAAGTCTGCTGATTTCCAGTTTTAAAGTTAGTTTTATTTCAGTTATTCTGTTAGTTTGTTAATGGCAGTTATCAAGAACATTGTACATCTATAAAAACACCACCAAGTGCATAGATTGTAGGAAATGAGAGTATTGAGAGTGCATAGGACTTGGTGAATATTCTACGTTAGATATCAAATTTTGTGAATACTTGTAATCTGTAATCTTTCATTCGTGATTAGTGAAGAGAGTCTTCTATCCTCCGTGGACGTAGATCATTTGATCGAACCATGTAAATCCCGTGTTCTTTCCTTGAGTTCTTTATTCGTTTCAATTCATTGCGTTTCGTGTTGTCTTGTTTTATCATTTGTGAGGAATTGCTAAGTGGATACAATTCCATAACAATTGGTGTCGTCTGTGGGAAGTCGAAAGATAAAGGCAAGAATCAAGAAATAGGCTCTGTGAAGTAGGAGATAGAGAAATTCAATGGTAAAACAAATTTTGGCTTATGAAAAGCTAAGATGAAGGCTCTGTTGTCATACTATGGGTTAAAGGATGCTCTTAGTCCACTTGACCCTGCTGCATCTGAGGCAGACAAGGCCAAGAAAGAGGAGCTTATGGAAAAAGCTTACAACATTGTTGTTCTGAGTTTGAGAGATAATGTTTTTAGAGAGGTTATGAAGGAGAAGGATGTAGCTGGAGTATTTGAGACCCTAGATGATCTGTATTTGACACAATCTCTGTCAAATCAAATGTTTATGTAAAGGAAGCTCAACAACTTCAAGATGACAGATGACAGATGATAGAGTTCATGTAGGGAGTTGATGATCTTGAAAATGTTGGAGTTACTCTAGATGATCACAAGAAGTCTTTTCTACTTTTGGAGGCATTACCACCTTCATATGACAGCTTCAAGGATGCTCTGCTGATTACTAAAGAGGGTAAGACAAAATTCAAAGAATTTTTGTCTCTTCTGAAAACTAAGAGTTTACATGTCGCAAACTCAATCAGGAAGACCAAGAACCAGGGTGAGGGTCTTAATATCAAACTTAAGAATGACAAGAAAGGAGGGCAAGGCAAGAAGCACCATGTCAAGCTAGCTTAGAATAAGAATGGATATGTAGTCAAGAACAAAGCTTGCTACAAATTCCATAAAGAAGGGCATTACATAAAAGATTGCACTGAGCACAAGAAGTCTACTGATGCTGCCAAAGCTGATGTAGTATAGGCAAATGGATATGATAGTGCAGAAGTGATGAGCATAACAGATAGCAAACTTGTTAATGAATGGGTGTTGGATTCTGGATGTTCATTTCACATGTGTCCCACCAAATCTTGGTTTCATAACCTTGAGATGATGGATGGAGGATCAGTTCTTTTAGGAAATGATGAAAGTTGTATTGTGAGAGGGATTGGCACTGTGAGGTGAAGATGTTTAATGATAAACATGTGATCCTGACCAATGTCAGATTTGTTCCAGAGTTAAAGAGAAACCTTATATCTCTTGGCACACTAAAGGCTTTGGGTTATGAATTCAAGACAGAAAAAGGATGTCTGCTGGTCACCAAAGATGATAGAATAGTGATGCAAAGGAAGAAGTCTAATGGGTTATATTCTTTGATTGCTGAGACAATCACAGGGGCTGCTGATGTTACCATAAGTTCTGATGATGCTATGCTTTGGCATAAGAGGCTGACACATGTGGGAGAGAAAGGTCTGATGGAGTTATCCAAGAAGGGAGTGTTCCACCAGGAGACATTCAAAGACCTGGAGTTCTGTGAGCAGTCCATTCCTGGCAAGGCCAAGAAGAAGTCCTTCTAGAAGAGTCAGCACACCATTATGTTCACTCAGATGTGTGGGGACCATGTAGAACCGAAACCATTGGTGGAGGTAAGTATTGCATGTCCCTAATAGATGACTATTCTAAAAAAGTTTGAGTGTTCATTCTAAAACAGAAGAGTGAGGCCTTTGCAAAATTCAAGGAATTGCTAGTTGAGATAGAGAACAAGAGAGGCAAGTCCTTAACTAGAGAGGCCTTTGTAAAGAGAAGGGCATTACTAGACATAGAAGTGTCCCTCTTAATCCACAACATAATGGATTAGCAGAGAGAATGAACAGAACTATCCTAAAACGGGTCAGATGCATGTTAGCTGATGCTAAGTTACCTAAAAGTTTTTGGGGAAAAGCAGTGTGTACTACATGTTACTTGATAAACAAAACCCCCTCATTTGCTTTATAAGGTAAAACTCTAGATGAGATCTAGTATGGCAAGCTGAGTGATTATCCAAAACTTAAAGTATTTGGATGTCAAGCTTATGTCCACATTAGACAGGATAAGCTTGAGCCTAGGGCTCTGAAATGTATATCAATTGGCTATCCTAAAGGTGTCAAGGGCTATAGATTGTGGTGCCTTGAACCAAGTCATAAGAAACTTATTATCAGCAGAGATGTTGATTTTAATGAGAAGGTAATGGGATATCCTCATAATGAAAATTTTTATGACCTAGATGGAAGAATTGTAAATGAGTTAGAAGAAAGTTCCTCAGCAGAGGTGGAGCTTCTTGGACCAGATGAGTTTGCACCAGAGGAGGTGACTGACCCAGCTGGTACAGATGACAACACCCCAGATGAGGTTGTCCCAGAACAGTTACAAGGAGATGATCCAGAAGATGATACCATGGAAGACAGCCCTGCTGATTTGAGGAATTATAGTCTTGCAAGAGATAGGCTCAGAAGGCAGATTCATCCCCCATCTAGGTTTGGCCAGGCTGATCCTGTGTCATATGCTCTAATCACAGCAGAAGAGGTGGAGCATTATGAGCCAAAAAACTATAGAGAAGTTATCACCATCCTGAGAGAGAGCAGTGGATAACAGTCATGTCAGAGGAGTTGCAGTCCTTAGAGAAGAATGAGACTTGGATCCTTGTTGAGAAGCCAGACAACCAGAAGTTGGTTAACTGTAGGTGGCTCTTCAAGAAGAAGCTTGATGTTGGATCTGGTGGTGCTAAGGAGCACATCAGATTAAATGCTACGTTGGTGGCAAGAGGGTTCACACAGAGAGAAGGCGTAGGCTTCAATAAGGTATTTTCTCCAGTTGTTAAACATCGTTCCATAAGATTACTTTTGTCTAGGGTTGCTCAAGATGATCTTGAGTTACATCAGCTAGATGTTAAAACTGCATTTTTACATGAAGAACTAGTTGAAACAATATATATGCACTAACCAGAGGGGTTGATCATGCCTGAAAATGCAAGTAAGGTATGCTTGCTTAAGAAATCATTGTATGGGCTCAAGTAGAGTCCCAGACAATGGTATAGAAAATTTGATACCTTCATGCTTTCTATCAGTTTCTTAAGAAGCAAATATGATGGATGTGTATATATATTGGTAAACAAGATTATCTAGAGAGCACCTATCTACTAATCTATGTAGATGATATGCTGATAGCTAGCAAGAGTATGAGGAAGATTACTCAGCTGAAGGAGCAGCTGAGTAGCAAGTTCGAAATGAAGGACTTAGGTGAAGCCAAGAGCATATTAGGAATGGATATTCTCAGAAAATAGAAAAGTAGGGAAGTTGTTCCTATCCCAGAAAGGTTATATTCAAAAGGTCTTGAAGAGGTTTCTTATGCACCAGTCCAAACTAGTTAGTACTTCATTTGATCAGCAATATAAGTTATCAATCAACCAATCTCCTCAAATAGAAGAAGAGAAGAAGCAGATGCTTACTGTTCCTTATGCCAATGGAGTGGGTAGTCTCATGTATGCCATGGTTTGCAGCAGGCGGGACCTTGCCTATGCTGTTAGTATATTGAGTAGATTCATGGAAAATCCAGGGAAACTGCACTAGGAAGCATTAAATTGGATTCTAAGATATTTGGATAGATAAGAAGACTTAGGATTAGTGTTTGAGAAGTCAGTTGTTACTAAGAGCCCTCTGATAGGATTTATGGATTCTGATTTTGCTGGAAACATAGATACAAGGAAGTCATTATCTGGTTATGCGTTTACATTGTATGACACTGCTATCACTTGGAGAGCAGTTTTACAATCTATGGCAACTTTATCCACAACTGAAAGCTTAGTACATAGCCTTAACAGAAGTTGTGAAGGAAGCAATGTGGCTGAAGGGCATTCTAAGAGATTTTGGCATACACCAGAAGAGTGTCCAATGTGGCTGAAGGGCATTCTAAGAGATTTTGGCATACACCAGAAGAGTGTCCTGTGCTTTGTGACAATCAGAGTACAATCCATCTAGCAAAACATCAAGTGTTTCGTGAGAGGTCAAAGTACATTGATGTAAAGTTGCATTTCGTAAGGGACATCTTGAAGAAGAAGATTGTTGAAGTTCAGAAGGTAGCTTCAGAAGAGAATGCAACTGATATGTTGACTAGGGTATTACCAAGCAATAAATTCAGGCATTGCATGAAATTGGTAAACCTTAAAATCTGGGATGTTAATTAAAAATAGAATGAACAAACAGCCTTGGGGAGGGCTAGGAAGAAAAAAATCTTGCATTAAGGTGGAGAATTGTTGACATTAATGCAATATTGGTATGTCATTTGATTCTAACTATAAGAAGGGTAGCTAGTCTGCTGATCTTGGGAGTTCAGTACAAGTTGAGTAAGGTGTACTCAGTTGATAAGGTTTAGTGGTCTGATACAGCTATCAACTAATCTGAGATGAGTTAAGGACAACTCTGCTGATGGCAAGTCGTCTGATCTGATCAGACGAGTTGGGTCCTAGTCTGCTGAAGCCAACTCAGCTAATAGGCATATCAGCTAAGACAAGTCTGTTGATTTCCAGTTTCAGAGTTAGTTTTATTTCGGTTATTCTGTTAGTTTGTTAGTGGCAGTTATCAAGAACATTGTACATCTATAAAAACACCACCAAGTGCATAGATTGTAGGAAATGAGAGTATTGAGAGTGCGTAGGACTTAGTGAATATTCTACGTTAGATATCAAGTTTTGTGAATACTTGTAATCTGTAATCTTTCATTCGTGATTAGTGAAGAGAGTCTTTTATCCTCCGTGGACGTAACACTACAAAAAAACTGAGATTTAGAGACGGATTAGATACCATAATTATTGAATCTAAACAAGTTAGAAACGGATTTTGGAACCATTTTCTATCTGTTCCTAATCGCATGGTATCTAATGTTAGGAACGGTTTTCTAAATTCCGTTTCTAATAAGAGACGGATTTGAGACCGTTTTTTTCGGTTTATAATGAGAGACGGAATTTGACACCGTATATTCTCGTATCTAAACGATGAACGACCCGTTTTATATCCGGGTCAAAATTCCGTTTCAAATGTCGTTTCGTCTCTAAATCCGTATCTAAACGATAAACGACCCGTTTTACATCCGGGTCAAAAATACGTCTATAATTTCGTTCTTAATTAGAAACGACATTTTGTCGTCTCTAAATCCGTATCACAAGGCAAACGTCTATAATTTCGTTCTTAATTAGAAACGACATTTTGTCGTCTCTAAATCCGTATCACAAGGCAAAAATCCGTCTCGAAGAGTTAACAACCCAATCCCCATTCCAAGCCTTTAATCCCCATTCCAAGCCCGAACCCGACCCGACACCCACCCCACCCCACCCCACTCTCCAACTATAATTTCGTTCTTAATTAGAAACGACATTTTGTCGTCTCTAAATCCGTATCACAAGGCAAAAATCCGTCTCGAAGAGTTAACAACCCAATCCCCATTCCAAGCCTTTAATCCCCATTCCAAGCCCGAACCCGACCCGATACCCACCCCACCCCACCCTACTCTCCAACTATTTAATTGACCTTTAATCCCCATTTCAAGCCTTAATCCCAATCCCACCAAGCCCGAACCCGACCCGACCCCACACCATCCCAACCCAACCCAAACCCACACCATCCCCAGCCCGACACCCTACAACCACCCCCCTCTCCAACTATTTAATTGACCTTTTTTTTTTTTACACCCTACAACCACCCCCCTCTCCAACTATTTAATTGACCTTTTTTTTTTTTTTTTTGGTCTATATGGGAATTGAACCAAGGTGGGCAGGTGTCTATTATTGAGCATCTGCCACTAGGACAGATAACTCTTTTGTTTTATCTTTTAATATTAATTGTATATGTATATTAAGTTGTTTATTTTACATGTATTCAAATTGTAACTTTTAAATTTGTAAATGTAATTTTTTTTTATTAATTTCTAAAAATTGTAATTACTCACAGCCGTCAATAAGCTGTAAAATATTAAGAACTATGCATAGTTTACACACTTTATTTTATTATATTAGTTTAACATATATAATTATTTGATTAATTTGTAACTTTAAAAATATATAAAAAAATTTGTTATTGAATAATTTCAATTGTAAAAGTCGATCTTACTTTATAAATTAAAATAAATTAATTAAATTGCGTTTAATCTTCATAATCATCTTCATCATCATATTCATCATCATCGTTTTCAATTTCGATCAAATCATCATCTTCTTCTTCATCATATTCATCGCAAATCATATTCACCTCCATCCTTATTATCCTTCTCATCATCATCGTTTTCAGAAAGAAAAAAAAAATTGGTAATTAAATTAAATTTTAAAAATTGGGTTTTGAACTTGTGACATTATGGTAAGGCACTTTAAGGACAACCACTAGGCTGTGTACTTTGTACTGTCTTTGTTTGTACTCGATCTTCTTGATGCAAACTCGGATGTATGAGATTTACTCAATGTGACATTGATCGATCTTCTTGATGCAAACTCGGATGTATGAGATTTACTCAATGTGACATTGATTCAAGGTGTTTGCCTACTTGAATTTAGTTATGTGTATGTGTGTTCTAGCATGGGAATTTAGTTATTTGTATATGTGTGTAATTTATAGTAGGCAAATTGATAAGTAAATTGTTATATTATAATAAAGGCTTGAGAAGCATAACTTGCCTCGTCAATCTTAGAAACAACATGAACTTAAGAAATTCATGAATTATTATTATTAGTCCATGTATTATATATATATTTTCATAATATATATATTTTCATATAAAAGATATATAATATATAACATAATATTATTATAATATCTCTATTTATTATATAAACTTATTTTCAAGAATGGATATATATTTTCATAATATATATATTTCCATATATTATTATAATATCTCTATTTATTATATAAACTTATTTTCTAGAGATTAGGTACGCCATATTTTCAAAAAATGGAAATAAATTGACACTATCTAGATAGGGATTAGGTTTAATTTCATTTAAAATATATTTTTTACAAATTTAGTAAAATAAAATAAAATTAATTTCTATAAAAAGATTTTCAATTTTTATTTCAAGTTCATTTTGACCCAAAATGATTTTTGATTTTTATCTCAATTGATCCTATCCCTTTTACTATGCTATTTATTTAGACTATTTTACCGTATTTATACTTTTTCTAATTTTTTAAAAAGTTTTATAAAGATTTAGAAATTTTTAAAAATTATTGAATGACTCTTTTTATTTAATCTAACGTTCATACAAACAAAATTGATATACGTACGTTGATTAGAGAATAAATTCTTGGATAGTTTATACTTTTTCTAAATTGATGATAGAATTGTTTTTTAATCTAAATCTTTTTAAAAAATACTATACAAATTTAAAAAATTATTAAATGACACCTCCTTTTTTTTTATTCTACAAAATTGATATACGAGAATCAATTCCTGGAATATTTTGATTAAAGAATCAATTGATATATATATATATATATATATATATGTTGGCATATGGAATTAAGATATAATATAATATTATTATTATTATAATATCTATATCTATCCTAAAATATATCTACATAGTAATTCTAACATTTATATTTATCCGATACATAGAAGATATATATATATTTTTTTTTACTATTTATTAATTAAATAAAAGAGTAAATAAAATTAATATAACTCAATTCACCAGTACATATTCTCTCATTCTCAATTCTCTATATAAATAAGGTTTTCTCAATTCTCTATATACATAATGTTTTGATTTATTTTTTAATTTAATTTTATCATTTGACTAATTAGATACAGATTAGAGATGGTTAGATTCCGTATCGCAAATTTTGTGTACCACCTTGTCTCGTTTTATATTGGGGAGAAAAAATTGATTGTTTAGAGACGGTGGTATATGTATCTAATCCGTATCTAAAACTCTCGAAATTGAAAGTCACGTATCTAGTCCGTATCTAAAACTTTCGAAACTAGAAGTCGTATCTAATCTGTTTATAATGAGAGACGGTTTTATTTTCGGTTTCAAATCTCGATTTTTTAACAAATTCGTATCTAATCCGTATCTATTAGAGACGGATTAGGTGTCCGTCTCAAAATTTCGGTATCAAAATCAGGCTTTTTTTGTAGTGTAAATCATTTGATCGAACCACGCAAATACCGTGTTCTTTCCTTGAGTTCTTTATTCGTTTCAATTCATTGTGTTTCGTGTTGTTTTGTTTTATCATTTGTGAGGAATTGCTAAGTGGATACAATTCCATAACAATAATTTATTACTCCCTCCGTCCTGGAAGTGTTTGCACCACAAAGTGGGCACACTTAGGGTTTGTTTGTAAACCATATTGATTGCTTCAAAGTGATTAAAATTGATTTTTGCAATAAAATAAAAAGTTGATAGTGTTTTAAAATTAAGCACTTTAAATCAATTGTGTATATGTTGTGATGTTTACAAAACAAACCACTTTTTTTTATAAATTTACAAAAAACACTCTTATTACATTTAAATAGATAATGTGTAAAGATGAAATATTATTTAAACTGCGAGGGCAAAATTGTAAAATTGATTATTATAATGATGAGAAGCACATAGAAGCTATTAGAAGTGGGTGGAGGGGTGCTTCACCAAAATCACTTTTAACAAATTAACTTAATCACTTGGTTGTGTTTGCAAACACTTCAAAAGTGATTCTATTTATAAAAAAAAGTGATTTTAAGCAACTTCTAGTGTTTCCAAACACCCACTTATTAAGAAAAAAAGTGTAATGGGTGGAGTGTGAGGGGTGATTTTGTAAAGTTATATGAATAAAATAAAAAGGTGATTGGAAAGAGGGTAAAAGTAATGATATTTTGTGTAAATATATGAATATTGTGAGGATGGGGTTTATGGGAAAGTTTCCTTTTATGAGTGTGCAAACAATTATGGGACAGAAAAATAAGGTAAGTGTGCAAACAGTTATATGAGAGGAGAGAGTACCTTTTTCTTTTGTAACCGATTCATAATTAATTACTTAGTTAGGGCAGTGCATCACATTTTTAATTACCTAGGAAATTAAGTGAAACATTTTAATTAGTGATATAACATTATATTATTGCTTTAATCTTCACGTGACATTGTCCGAACACAGAAGAGCAGAGAGCATAATATATACGGTAGTGGTTACAACAAGAGATAAATTATAATATTTCAAATTTAACGTATTCGTATATTATCAGGCATTTACTATTTAGAGACGAACTACTCTTCGATTAACTTTTTTTTTTTTTTTTATAATGAATACTTTGTTATTTATAATATATTGGTCGCTCTATTTAATTAGATTCCATACGGATTTGTATTTTTATGTTTTTCCAAAGGTTTCATATATCAACAAAAACACATGTGCATATTTCCAACCAAGTTTCTCATTGACTTTCCTCTTGGGGGGTTGCACTACCTAGTCGATTTCAACTCATTTCAAACAGTATATTTGCATCACTGTTTTATAAGAGACAAGCAACAAAACTCACATAAATTTAGGCTTTTGAATTATGAAGTCTAAATTAAAAGAGAGGTGTATGTGTATCTCACAAGAAGTGTTCAAGTAATTTTTTTTTTCTTTAATGAGTTTTTTGTATCCGGTTCAAGGACCGATTAATATGGGGGGACCAATTTCACTGTCCACTTGTGGGGTCCGTTTAAAGGAAATGAAATCATATGTTCCAATTACGATATTGTTCAACATTTTACACTACAAGAAAATAATTAATTGGCTAGAGAATATTTTGTAGGCAATAATTCCAATTTTGTAGGCATTTATATTTACTACGGAATACCAATGAAAACCATTCGTATGGAATTCGCTCGTAGGTAATTTGGTTGCCATAATAAATGAAATATCAACCACAAAACATTTCGTTGGTAATTCCGTAGGTAAATTTGGCAACAAACATTTCGGTTGAAAAAATTTTAATATATGTTTTTTAAATTTTTTATTAATAATTTTTTTTTTGGCATTAACCTACAAAATAAATTCATTCAAAATTGGACCAACCGGTCCAACCATGAATTGATCACAAAATCGGTTCAAAAAGTGTTCAAATATATAAACATTTTTAAAATACAAACTTAGGTGCACATTAGGTCCATTTTATAATGTTTTTCTCTCATGTTTCTTGTACTCCTTATTCGATGTGGGACAAAAAATTTATGTTTGTTGGTTACTAACTTACTAATACTACTACTTTTATATTGTTTTTCCTACTCTTTCGATGTGGGACATAATAAAGATCATATGCTTATTTTGTTAGTAACACTATTGTTTTCTAAGTTCCTACCTAATTTTGTAGGTAATACAATTAGATAATTTATAATATAAATAGTTAGGAAAATTTTCGTTGGTAAATAAAAAAAAAAAATCACATACAACCATTTCGGTAGGAAAATGCGGTTTTGCGGATTATTTTATAGGTAAATCACCATCAGATTTTTCCTTGGTAATTTCGTGGGTGAAAATGTGTAAAATAATTTATAAAGATCCGTAGAAAATTTGTAGGCAATTTTCAATATTTAAAGACGAAATTATTTTCGTTGGAAAATTTTGTAGACAATTCAACAATTTCTTGTAGTGTTATTTCATTATATGGATAATTGACATGTGTCATATTAAAAAATAATCAATATTCTATAATATTATGGTCACCACGTGTTAAAAATTCAGTAAGGTGAAACATGAAAAGTGAAACAGATGAATCAAACCGTGCTTAAAACGGGAGCTAAGCTTTAATTTCTATGGACTAGTCCCTTAAAAGTTGTTTGTACCTAGGTTGGGGGTTTCAAATTTGAAACTTAGAGAAGAGCACATTCCTAAATTCCAATTCGGATTTAGGATTTTGAAATCCCACTCATGTTCTAGTTTGAAATTTAGATTCAATATTTCAAAGTTCTACCCTACAAATACCTATAAATCATATAAAAATCAACATTATAAATACATACAAACCATATTTAGATACCTATAAAATCTATAATCATATACTATAAAGTTAAATCATATCCTACTTAAATCTAAAAAATATACGAAACATACTACTTATTAGAATTTTAAAATTCACTATAAACATTGAAATCTGATTTCAAAATTCTCAAAATTTAAAAACAAACATCCTCCTAAAGGTTGTATTTTGGGGAGGGGGATTGTAATTCGACCAGTTCATCCAGAGTCCAGACCGACTATTGAAATCATGATTTGCATATATGGAAGTTCTTATAAAAATAAAGAGGGTGGAATGAATCATAATGAATCGTGAATATGAAATAAATAATTTTTTTAGTTTATAAAATTCATAATCCAATTATTATTTGAAGGATATATTTCGTGTATGAATATATTTATAATTTACTCACTTATTCGTTTGTTTATTAATTCTTACTCATTTTCTTATTGATAAGGTAAACGAATATCGATAATAAAACTCGGGATGACATTTATCCTTTAAAAAGTAGGGGCGTTTTTTTAGGGGCCATAATTTTGAAATCAACATTTTTAGTTCCATATTTTTTAAAAAATAAAGCAAAACTTTTTTACATGGAAAAATATGACGTTCACGTGACTTGTGCCCTAGTTTCAATCCTGTTATATACCATTAACACGTGAGATATTTACAAACATTGGCCTTAACACCTATTTACACAGTTAATTACTTTTTTTTTTCTATCAGAGCAAAGCGGCATCAATTTGGTTATTTGGTGGATCGAGTAAGGCAAAAAATCAATTCTTGGGGCCATAAGAAATTTTCAGAAGGAGGGAAAGAAGTCCTTATCAAATCAGTTTTGCAAGCCATTCCATGCTATGCGATGTCATGCTTCAGAATTCCCACCTCTATTTGCACGGACATAGAGAAATTGATTGCAAATTTCTGGTGGGGCACAACAAATGAGCATAATAAACTGCATTGGAAAAAATGGAGCGAGCTGTGTAAATCGCGAGGAGATGGAGGTTTGAACTTTCGTAACATGGTTGAATTCAATAAGGCCCTTCTTGCTAAACAAGTATGGAGGATATTGATTCGCCCGGAATCTTTGGTTAGAAAAATCTTTAAAGCAAAATACTTCAAGCAATCTCATATTTTGGAGGCAGAATTGGGTTCTAATCCGTCATATGTGTGGAGATCCTTGATGTGGAGCAAAGATTTACTGGAAAAAGGAATTCGTTGGCGAATTGGTAATGGGGAGAATGTGCATATTTTTAAGGACAGATGGGTTGGAGGTGTTGAAGACGGGATGATTCATTCTAGGGTTGCCAGTGCATCTTCTGTTAGCAGATATATTCTTCCAACTTATGAATGGAATGTGGATCTGGTTTGTCAGGCGTTCTGGCCGAATGAAATAGAGGCTATTCTTAGAACTCCTCTTCATGGGATGACTCAAGATGATCAACAATATTAGCCGAGAAACGCATCAGGAAACTATTCAGTAGCTTCGGGTTATCAACTTTTCTCTCAATACTTTGCGAAGGCACGGTCCACAGCAATTGCAAGCTCATCTGGAAAAAATATTGAGCAGGTATTGTGGAATTATTTGTGGAAGCTAAGAATTCCACCAAAGATTCATATCTTTGGTTGGAAAATTTTGAATGGTTCGTTAGCAACGGAAGGGAATCTGGTAAGTCATCATGTTCCAACTTCTTCTGTATGTTCTTGTTGTGGTGCATTTTTTGCAGATTCTATGCATGTTCTCTTCTTATGTGGGTTTGCTAAAAGGGTGTGGAAAGACCAGGGATTATGGAAGCGGATTAAAAATTTGACTACAGGTACGATTTTTCAGCTCGTCTATGCCATTATGGAACAATTTGATAAGCCCTTCTTTTCTTTGATTATTATTATTGCTTGGGCAATTTGGAGGGAGAGGTGTAGTTGGATACATTCGGAAGAATTTGGTAAGAGTAATGTGGCTACTGTTAAAATATTTAAAGTCCAGTGGGCGATTGATTATTGGAATGATTTTCAAAATCTTGGATGGATAGCATTGGAAAAGGAGCCTAATTTTTGTATGATGAAGGATGATGGTTCTAGGCAGTGTGATAAGTTTATCCTGTTTTCAGATGCTACATTCAATATTGAAAAGAACTATTTTGCAGTTGGATTCGTGGTTCATAATTGGAAAGGCACGGTGATACTTGCTGGGGGTGAACGTATCTGTAATCCGGGGTCGGTTGTTGCAGCAGAATTATTGGCAGCGCTAAAGGGATTGGAATGTTGCTTTAAACATGAAATTTTGATATCCAGTCTTAGAATGGATTCTGCTGATTTTGTTTGGGTCATTCAAGCATCAGTGGCTTTTGAAGGAATGGAGAATAAATTGGTTCAAGAAATCAGAAGACACATGAAGATGCTGCTAATCTGGGATTGTGACTATATCCCAAGAGAACATAATCAGGTAGCACATTCGATGGCTCAAGAAGCTTGGAATTTTTCAACACCTTACGATTGGGTTGAAAATGATATTCCCCAATATATTAAGGAGATGTGTATCTTTTAATCTTGTATACTCCTTGTATATTGTCAAAAAAAAAAAAAAATTACTTTTTTTTTTTCGAAATTCAAAGTTAATTAGTTGACCAGTCTTTATATTGGATGACAATGATAATTTGTTCCCCTATTTTATAAGTGGGTTGGTCTGCTATGGACTCGAGTGCATGTTGTGCACCCTAGTCCATGTTGCACTTTTCAGTTTACTGATTTACACTTTTTGGTAAATGGTGTTGCACTTTTCAATTATTAAACTGTATAATAATATTTTTAGTCATAGTGACTTACATTTTTTAGTAATATTGTATTGTATTTTTCAGTTTAATAACATACACTTTTCTTTAGACTAGGGTGCACAACATGCACTCGAGTGCATACTATACTTTACCTTTATAAGTTCATCCTCTTATTTATAAATTAGAAATTGAAAAATTATCTTTAAAGTTAAAATCATATTTTTAAAGATTATGATACATTTTGTAATTTTATGGATGAATGGATCTAAATTTTTTTTTTTGGGATAAATGAGTATTTTATTTGCACTGTAATGACATTTTATTCATACAGGAACATATATTTTCGATAAAGTAATACATTTGTGTTAATATAGTAACACAATTTTAAATACTTTACATGTATTACTTTAGGGTTGGTCTGCTATGGACTCGAGTGCATGCTGTGCACCCTAGTCCATGTACACTTTTCAGTTTATTGACTTACACTTTTTGATAAATGAGTAATAATTGAAAAGTGCAACACCATTACCAAAAAGTGTAAGTCAGTAAACTGAAAAGTGCACATGGACTAGAGTGCACAGCATGCACTCGAGTGCATACTAGACTTTACCATTACTTTAAGGATAAATATGTGTTACTCAAAAGTAAATTATGTGTTACTTATCCTTACAATAAAACATATAACCAGGTAACATATAATTGTATTTATAGTAACATTGATCAAGAACAAGTTTTTATGTTTGTCTTTTGGGTGATTTTTTTTTTTAAGGATCTATTTGATTTTTTTTTTTAAAGATCTATTTGATTTGATATGACTTGTAAAATATCTGTCAATTTTTTATCTTTTTTAAATTAATTGTACTAATATTTCATGTCAAAAGTCAATTTATGTGTTATTTGTATTTACAATAACACATATTTATCGTAACATATAATTACTTTCATAGTAAAATAGACCTGAAACTCGGTTTTCTGTTATCCTTATGTGCAACTTTGGGCAATTTTTTTAAATAGACCCGTAAATTTTAACCTTTCCTTACATATAGTAATATTTCGTATACGTTAATTAATTCCAATTTTTTTCATTATTGGGCCCATAAAACATAGTGCATGCAACTATGCAAGCTAAGTGATGCAACTATGGTCACCTTTGTAAAATAATCTCAGGCACTTTATCTATGAATTTAATTTAATTGTTTTCACTTTTTCTTTCATCAAATTTATTATTCTCATTCATTTTTTATTGAAATTAATACTCCTTATTTACACTTCTTTATCTTCACCCTTCACTTCATCAATCACTTATTTATTTAAATTATTGTTAATTTTATTCATAAACTATCTATTATATATATAAACTAATCAATATTTAATAAAATTCATATCAAGAAAACGAAGAAAGTAGTAATTTTTAATTATACTCTATCCATCATTTTGAAAATTGCCTATATTTTCATTTTGGACGTTACAAGGAAAGTTACTCATCTCTTTTTTAAAATCACTCATAGGTTATCTTCTCTCTTTTCTATCTATTATTCTATATCATTTTTTTTTTCTTCATATTTCTCTACCTGATCAACCACTCATTATACATATTATACTATAATGTTCAACTTTCAAAAGGATTGGCGGAGCACAAGGATAAAAACTGATTTTTAAAGTACGTATTTTTGAAAGCTACTGCGATCTCTTTTAAAAATGAAAAGAAACAAAAATAATTGATCACTAATATAAATATAAAATTAGAAATTAATTAAGTAATCGAAAGTCTCTGCTCGTTAATTTTTATGGGTCTAATTAAATAGAATACACCGGGGGTTCAAGATTCGAAATGATCATCTCTACATCAAGTTGGGAGCAATATACAATACTGTATTATTTATATTGTAAATAAAAATTAAACTAACAGAACTGTCTCCATGCACTATCCAACTTGTAAGACGTTAATATTTAAATAATATAGTACTGTATTAATTTTTTTATGGCACCCCAAATTTGAATTCCTGTATTCGCGGTGGCCTGATTGTAACAATTTTAAATACTCGTGCCACTTTTTATTTAATTATTAATGTAACTTTTTCATAGCTGGTCATATTCTTTATAGTTTTCTAAATATAAATTCGACCAAATCTAATTGGATTGGTCTTATATAGAATCAATTCCTTATAAGAAATTGAGTTGACTTGATCAACTTAAATCTTAAATATTCTAAAATATTGTGAACCTTAAATATTCAAGATTATTGTAAATAAAATTTTGACTTGGTTAATTTTTTTTTATTATTATTATTTTTTTGTAATTTTTTTTATTGATAATTTTTTTTCGAAATTGTGTGTTGAAAAGTGTAAGTTAATATTACTAAAAAGTGTAACACAATATTACTAAAAAGTGTAACACATTTTTTTATTAAAAAGTGTAAGTCACTGTAATTGTAAAGTGCAACACAACTTTTAATGAAAAGTATAAGTCATTATAACTAGAAAATGCAAGTTAGTATAACTAGAAAGTGCAACACAATATTATTAAAAAGTGCATGTCAATATACTTAAAAAGTGCAACACAATATTTTAATGAAAAGTGTAAGTTATTATAACTGAAAAGTGTAACAAAATACGAGTAAAAAGTCTAACATAACATTACTAAAAAGTGTAAGTCACTATAACTGAACATATTGTTAAAAATTGTAAGTCACTACAACTGAAAAGTGCAACAAAATATGACTAAAAGGTGTAGCTTAACATTACTAAAAAGTGTAAGTCAATATAACTAAAAAATATTGTTGAAAATAGTAAGTCACTACAACTGAAAAGTGCAACAAACTGAAATTATTATTACAAAATAACATGCTAAAAAATTGTAAATTGCATGTTACATTTTTCCTTATTTTCAACATGCATTTTTATAATTAAAGAAAAAATATATGTGAAAATTGTTAGATGTAGACCTCAACATAAAAAAAACTATTCTCAACCATTTAAGCTACATAAATTATCATAAATGTTTTTCGCGTATTTTATTTTTATTATTCATCCTACCAATTTTTTAAACTCAATTCCTTATAAGGAATTGAGTCTACAAGAGACCTACCCGATCTAATTTGGGGTTTTCTTAGGATAGTTTAGTGTCGTCTAAAATATCAACAGTTTGATACTGTGTGTGTATTTTTAAATAATTTTTTTAAATTTTATTTTATTATTTACTATCTTACCCGGCCTCCATTAAAATTAAAAATAATATTGATATTAACATTAAAATTAAACGGGAATGATATAGTGTCCATCGTGGCATTGCCACATCAACATTTTTTTAATATTTAATTTAATTTTACGTTTATCAAATATTCTCCATATAAATAAGAATAATATATATATTTTTAACGATAAAATATATTCACTACTAAAAAAAATTATATTTAATTTAATTTATCTCTTTCGTAAATATTACAGTAAATCATATCTTCATGTAAATAGAAATACAATAAGTCCAATAACATTTTCTTCAAGGAAGAAGTTGGGCGATTCATCCTTCATTTTGCGCTCTGAACGATAATGTTTCGAACTAAAATAAATTCTTCTAAAATTCTCCATTTTTCGAGCTTTATTGTGTAAGCAAATAATTTTTTCTAAAATTTCGAATCACATCTTCTTCCATTGATGACAAGCATTGAGTATTCTTGAAAAATTATAGTTAAAGAAATAAATTAAAGAGATATATTTTTTTTCTATTTATATTGAGATATGACTCTAATATTTGATAAACATAAAATTAAATTAAATATTGATTTGGCAATGCCATGTAAATATATGGTAGACACTATATCAGTCCCATAAAATTAAATACATATAATAAATTTAAAATTAGATTATTATTTCTTAAAACTCAAAAATATTATTTTGGGACGGATTAATGATATGAAAATTAAAATAAAGAATATATATAATCAATTTTTTATGTGAGGACAAAATTTTAATTTTATAATTATATATTTAAAATTATTTAATTTAATTTAGAAGTGCAATATGCGATAAAAAATAATAATAAGTGCAATGCAAGACGATAAATATATTCTACAACACTAAGTGCAATAGATAGCATGTCATTAAATATAAGATATTAGATTTCAAATCTAATGACTCACATTAATGGATTGTTCATAGTTTAGACGACATTTGAACTATCCTTAAAAGACCGCATCTAACTTCCATTCCAAAACAAAAAATGAGAAGCGAAAATGCAACCATATTCATGTTTTTAACTTAATTAAAAAGTTTTCTGTCAAAAAAAGTTTACATAAACTTTTGCCACATAAATTAAAAAATATACTCCATGGGTCCTGTGAAATTAACTACTTATAACTTTCTTTTGACAAACATTTTATTATATTTTTTTTATTTTTCAATCACATCAAATCTAATACATCTATTTATTATATTATTTATTAATCTACGTGTCTAAAGTTTATGAGCATCTTTCACCAAAAAAAAAAGAAGTAATATTAAATGTGTATAGTACATGAATAGTTGAAGTAGAGAGGAATATAAATGAGAGAAAGGGTATAGAGATAGTGGGTTTTGGCAAATAAAGAATTTAATGTAAACTTTATTTTGAAACGGACCAAAAAAAAAAAAAGTGTAAACCTTAGAGAGAGTAGGAAGTAGTATATATAAAATTGATTGGCCTATAATTCTTCGGTTTCATTCTTGCCCTTTTTTCACGTGTTGTCATAATTATTATATTGAAAGTTGATTATATTTTTGAGAAAATATCAATTTTAGTCACACTGAAGTTTACCTCTTTTCAAATTTAGTCATTCACATCAAAATTAATTGACCACTCAATTATATTCTTTTCTATCAAAATTGGTGTTGTTGTTAGGACCAAAAGTGATATATTTTCTAATTATTTTTCACTTTTAATTGCAAGGATAAAACTACTCGAGTACCCCTATATATAATCCTATAGTTGGACGGATATATAGTTATCATCTTAATCTATCATCCAGTTAATTATATATTTTCAATAGGGTTTAATTACCAATAAACATCATCATTCCCAATTAGAAAGCTTGATCGTATCGCATCATGGCGAGGCTAACAATAAGCTGCTTCATTATGCTGATTGTTTCTTGTTTGTTCATCATCACCATGCCACGTGGCACAGTTCATGCTAGGACAAACTTTTTATCATCTGAAGAAGAAACATTCATGTTAGAAAACATTTGCAAAGAAAAGCAGCTGGTGAAGATTCATTTCTACGTTCAAGACGTACTAGGCGGCTCTAGCCCGACAGTGTACGAGGTGGCTCGCACTTCCATCACTTCCACTTCCGCAACCTCGTTCGGCCAAGTTCGAGTGTTGGACGACCTCGTCACCACTACGCCCGAAAGCAACTCGACCGAATTGGGCCGAGCGCAGGGCCTCATTACATTCTCGGACCTCCAAAACTCGGCCCTGACGATGAATCTCAACTTCGTATTCACTTCCGGGAAGTACAACGGAAGCACCATCGGTATCCTCGGAAGGAATCAGATCAATGACGAATCACGTGAGCTGGCGGTGGTCGGAGGAACTGGGGTTTTCCGATTTGCTCAGGGGTACGCGTTTTCGAGCACTTATTCGTATGATGTTGAGACCAACTATGGTGTTCTTGAATACACTATTTACACCACATATGTCAAAAAATCTAACAAGCGCCCCTACGCAGACATTTGAATTGAAGAACTAATTCCATTTAATTTCCTTTTGAACTAGCTAGGTTAAATTAATTTATATTCCACGCACATGTACGGTTTTATTAATGTTGCTTTAGTTCTTATTCTCTTCTATTTTCAAATTTCCTTTCTTTTGTCGATCTTATCATCTTTACATGCCAAAATAATGGTTAAAAAAAAATACGGATCCGATTCACATTAGCTTTATGATGATCGAACTTGTTATATTGATCGAGTATCATCGTTAAATTAGTAATTTTGAGAACAACACATAAGATCGTATTTTCATAAATATATATATATATATAGTTGTATCTATTGTGTATGTTAAAACGTTAACCTACATAATATATACTAAAATATACTCTCCCTCTGTCCTTAAGTTGTTCATCATTTGTTTTTTTACATACATGCAACAAATATAGTATTATATGTGTAGTGGATTGTAAAAATATAGAGATGTAGGAAGAAGAAAAGGTAATTGTTATACCTAGTCAAAGAGGTCAGTCTTTGACAAGTCAATCCTAGTCACCATCTTACGTGGCGAGGACCAGTCAACAAAGTCGTGCGACGACTAGTCAACAAGACCAAGAAAATGTAATAGATTTATTGTGTTTAATATATTTAAGTGCTCGTCCAAAGATATTGGCGAGCACGTGTCTTAGTTAGCTGCTCGCCTAAATGTGGGGCGAGCACGTGCCTATTCTTAGTGAGAGAAGTTTAAGTATTGAAGCCTTGGGAGACAGCATGGAGCGTGGCGACCACACTCCTCGAAGGTCCTCCGGCGACCACCATGGCCCAGCTCCTCGGCATCTCGGCGAGGACGAGCACCTAAGGCGGTTTAGCATTAAATGCGCCATCAAATCACCTTTTCGGGCAGAATGAAGGTCCAATCTGGAGGCTCCACGTGTAAAGGGCGGACAGCCCCCAGAAACCACTATATAATGCCTAAAAGGGGCTCATTTGTACACAAGTTTTATTATTCACACAATCACCTCAACCTAAAGCAATAAACACTCCCAAGCTTGAATAGCTTTAGCTTCTCTAAGAAGCTACTTTTGGTGTTCTTCTTTGTTCTTCCTTAGATCATCAAGATCATCATATAAATACTCCCTAAACGCGTAATAACCCCCGTTTAATCATATATGTTTGTATCGTACTAAAAATAGTCCACATCCGAGTCAACCCGACGAAAGTACATACAACATTTGGCGCTAGAAGGAGGGGACCTTTTACGTGTTTATCATCAAAGTTTCGTCCGATCATCGAGCGATCGGTTAGCAAACTCCCTGTTTCAAGTTTTAATCGGTAGATCTACCGTTTAAAGCATCATCTACGATCTTTAGTGTTCTTCGTGTTCTTGAACTTTTTCAAGTTTTCGTAGCATATTTTGGAGTTTGATCTCTTTGTTTTTGTGTTTTCAAACTTCTGTTGTTATTACTTTACTAAATCTAATAGTTGTAATAGCACGTTCTTCTGCGTAAGAACTTTAATCTTTCGTTTTTAGATCGTTACTTTGTAATTTAAGAAGAGACACTCTTTAAACGATGTCTCAGCATACTCCGCAAGACGGAATCATACCGCCCGGAGGGAACGAGCACCCTCCGCCGCCGGCGAATCCTTTTGCAAATTTGAACATGGGGGATATTCTGAATGATCCCCAGCACTTGAAAGACCTTTCGGACTACCTCCTGGAGAAGAGGAGGCAGAACGAGAAGGAAGAGCTCGAGAAGGCCAAAGATCGGGCTTTCGTCGAAGCTCGTAAAAACAGGGGGAATGAGGATGACCGTTCCTATCACTCACACTCTGCTCGCCCCTGAGACAAAGGCAAACACAAGGTTGACGAGCACTCCCACAATAGCCATACGGGAGACTCGCGACAAAGGAATTCGGTTTTCAACCGAATGGACGATAGGGATGGAAGGGCTCCTCGCCGAGTGCCTTTCAATGTGGACGGCCGACCAGAAAGGGCCGACCACAGGGATCGCGCTGACAAGAGAGATCAGGGCGACAGAGTCTCAGCTCTAGATCGAGTGGGACCAGGGAAGGGTTCGCGAGCTTCGGCGAAGAGTTATCGCAGCCACCACACTAATAGGCATTCCCCCAGGCGATCACGTCATGATGATCGCCCGGCCATATCCCATGGGAGTCGACGGGACGAGAACGTCGTCCCCAAGCCACAGACTGCCGAGGAGGGGCAGATCACCCAGTTCCTCGAAACGCAAAAGTTGATGAAGCTCGAGATGGATGCTTTGCGAGGAGAGGTGGTCGCCTCGAAGCAAGGGACCACTCCGCCAATCACTCTGCCCGCACCTCCACTCAGTGTTGCAATACTTACCGCCCCCATTCAAAGGAAGATCCAAATGCCCTCCATGGCGGCATATGATGGGATGTCCGACCCCAGAGTACACTTGTCCAAGTACTCAAATTATATGGCCTCAATCGGGGCAACGGACGCCACACAATGCAGAAACTTCTCCCTAACCTTGGGAGACCGGGCTCATCGTTGGTACACAACTTTGAGTGCCGGATCTATCACCTCATTCCTTGAGCTAGGACAATACTTTCTGACCTAATACGGGTCCATAGCAGCTCGTCCGGCCTCAAAGCAACGTTTGGCTAACGTTCGCCAATCTCTGACTGAGTCGGGCAAGGACTTCATCGAGCGCTTTGATAGGCTGGTGATTGATGGGGAGGCCGTAAACGATGAGACGAAGCTGATCTCGGCTGTTTCCGGTCTGAGGATAGGTACCATGCTTTGGGAATCTATCCATCTTACTTTCCCAGTGTCTTATGCGGACTTCCGCACGAGGGCTGGGAACTTCATCCAAATGCAGGAAATCATGGACGCTGCCAAGGCTAACGAGCAGCCTGACACGTCCAAGAGGGTCTGGCCCAAGAAAAACACCAACACTGGGGAATCTTCCCAGCCCAAGAAGGCGACCACTCAAGCTGGCAATGCTCGCCCAGCGAACTTCAGGCCTTTCGAAGAGGCTCCTGAGATCATCCAATTCAGGGAAGCCCTCACCGTGGATCCTAGGGGCATCTACGACGCGATCAGGGGAAAGAATCTGCTCCCCCAAGCAAAGCCAATGCATACGAGCGATGCAAACCTCGATGGTAGTAAGTTTTACAACTACCACAACTCTGTCGGCCACCACACTAATGGGTGCCGGGACTTGGTGAGAAATCTTTTTAAGCTATACAATGAGGGCAAGCTCGCCCAGTTCATCAAGCCCCTTGGTAATGGCGACAATAGGGGAAAGAAACGTCGCGACGACAGCGACGACCTGCGCCAACAACTGAATCGTCCCAAGCTAACTCCTCCCATGCCAACACATCCTGGTGGCGACATCGATAATGTGGGCGGAGACTGCCATGTGATAGAAGGCCCTTTGGGGGGGACTCAGTCCGTAGTCGCTCTGTCTGTTCGCCGGGCTCAGAGCGAACAGCGAGCACTCAACAACGTGCACCAGGTGTGCGTCGCTCCGTCTACCGAGAAGCCTCTTTCTCATCAAATCCTTTTCTCGGACGACAACCTGAACGGCGTGGTGCAGCCAAACAATGATGCTTTGGTCATCACGGGAAAGATAATGGGAACCATCGTCCATCGGATGATGGTCGATACTGGGTCATACACTAACATCCTCTTCAAGCATACCTTGGATGCTCTTGGTGGATATGAAGATTATATCGAGCCTTGCGATGATATTATCGTAGGGTTCGGGGACACGCGCAACCTTCCCATTGGGAAAATCAGACTGTCTCTGGAGTTCGCATCGTCAAAAGAGCCTGAAATGCACCATGCTAGGCAGCTCGACTTCTTGATCATCGACATGCCATCATCCTACAACGTGTTCCTAGGCCGACCTTTCTTCAACGAGTTCAAGGCGGCCGTTTCAACTTATTATTACTGTGTAAAGTTTCCAACCCCGGCGGGTTTTATAACCGTCAAGGGCGATCAGATGCGGGCGAGGGAGTGTCTCGTCCGTTTTACAAAGCGTCATTCTAAAGAAAGCACTATGGTTGGAAAGTATATTGAGTGTCAAACACAAACAGAACAAATGAACTACTTGGAGGGTCTTCCTTGCAAGTACCGAAAAATTGAAGTTGGGGAGTGCAGTCATCGTTCCGACGACCACCAAGTGGAGGCAAACGAGCACGCCTCCATGGAAGTGGACGACCACACCCCAATGGAAATCGACAAGCAGACAGATTCGGGCGACCAGATCCCCGACGACCAGTCTCCAGAAAACTTTCCAGATCTGGAGCCTAGGTTAGGTTTTGAGCCAGAATTCGGAATTGAGGACCCTCGTTGGAAGGAGCCTAAAGAGCGGGCAACTTCAGCGGAGGACCTTGAAACCATCCATTTAAACGAAGCTCGTCCAGAACTCGAGGCATTCATAGGTTCGAATTTACCAGAACATCTGCGATCAGATATTGTCGCATTTTTTAAAGAGAACATCGGCGCATTCGCCTGGTCGCACGAAGATATGGTGGGCCTTCCCACGAATCTTGCCTGCCACATATTGAATATTGATCCAACGAAGAGACCCATCACCCAAAAACGAAGAAAATTTGGGCCTGATAAGAGTGCGGCTTTGGCAGTCGAAATCAAAAAATTGATCGACAACAAATTAATCGAGAAAACTGGAACTGATCCCGAATGGTTGGCAAATCCAGTGCTCGTCAAGAAAACGACCGGGTCGTGGAGATTGTGTATAGACTTCACGGATCTAAACGACGCCTGTCCCAAAGATCACTTTCCGATGCCCCACATTGATCACCTAGTAGATAATACAGTGGGGCACGAGATGTTAACTTTCATGGATGCCTTCGCAGGGTACCATCAGATTGCAATGCATCCCGACGACCAGCGACATACGACCTTCATGACGGCGCTTGATATGTATAGCTGGAAGAGAATGCCTTTCGGTTTGAAAAATACGGGGGCAACGTACCAAAGACTGGTAAATAAGATGTTTGAGAAACACATCGGTGAGATGGTGGAGGTCTATATCGACGACATCGTTGTCAAAAGCTTACGAAAAGAAGATCACCAACACCACCTTGCCATGACTTTCGATATCCTAAAAGAGTACAACATGAAGTTAAATCCAAAGAAATGCAGTTTTGGAGTTAGCTCAGGAAAATTTATGGGGCACTTGGTTAGCCAGCGGGGCATCGAGGCGAATCCGAGTAAAATTCAAGCAGTAATCAATATGCAAAGCCCAAGGAACGTGAAAGAAGTTCAGAGGTTAACAGGATGCCTGGCATCGCTGAATAGATTCATTGCACGAACGGGCGATCGTTGCAAACCTTTTTTCGACGCTCTGAAAAAAGGAAAGTTCGAGTGGACCGATGAGTGTGAGAAAGCTTTCGAGAAATTAAAGGAATATCTATCGGATCCGAAAGTCCTATCTAAGCCAGTCCCCGGCGAAATTTTGTATCTATACTTGGCGGCCACTGACTGTGCGATCAGTTCAGTGCTCGTCCGAGCTGAGGGGAGCACACATCTGCCTATCTACTACATAAGTCAAACACTGAGAGAAGCGGAGTTGAGATACACTCCAATGGAAAAATTGGCGTACGCACTAGTCATGAGCGTCAGGAAATTAAGGCAATACATGTTCGACCACGAGGTGGTCGTCCTCACCACTTTTCCTCTCCGACGAGCACTGCATCGTCCGGATACCACGGGAAGACTTCTGAAATGGTCAGTGGAGATCGGGCAATTTGGTCTCACCTACGCACCCAGAACGGCAATCAAGGGACAAGTGCTGGCAGAATTCATCGTAGAGCTCACTTTCCCGGAGAAATTGAACGAGGGAATCGAACTTCCTTGGACACTGTTCGTCGATGGCTCGTCGACGAGCACCAAAGCAGGGGCAGGAGTTGTCCTCACCAGCCCATCCGGACAGACGTTTACTTCGGCGATCGAGTTCGAGTATCGGGCGACCAACAACGAAGCAGAGTACGAGGCTCTGGTTGCAGGAATCAAGATGGCTATGGCCGTGGGAGCTAGAAAACTGAAAATTTTTTCTGACTCTCAGCTGGTTGTATGTTAAATCACGGGCGACTACGAGGCTCGCGGCGATCAAATGATAAAGTATCAAAACCTAGTGAAAGGATTACTCGAGCAATTTGATCAATTCCACATCGAGCAAATCCCTAGGGAGGACAATACGCAAGCAGATGCTTTAGCTCGGCTGGCCACTTCAGAGGGGGAGGCAATATTTTCAGAAGCAATCATCACTAAAATTTCTTCCCCATCGGTGAACAGAGGTCAAATTTTGCAGGTTGAAGCGACCAGCGACGAGGACTGGAGGTCGCCGATAACCAAGTACATCAAGACCGGCGAGCTCCCGGCAGACAAAGTGAAAGCAACCAGATTGCAACTCAGGTCCGCAAGGTACACAATTGTGGGCGACCAACTGTACAAACGGGGTTTTTCAATGCCTTTATTGAAATGCCTCGGAGAAGACGAAGCGAAGATCGTCATGCACGAGATCCACGATGGAGCATGTGGAAATCATACAGGGGGGCAAGCACTCGCTTTAAAAATCATAAGGCAAGGCTATTTTTGGCTAACACTAAAGAAAGATGAAATTCATTACGCGCAGTTGTGCAAGAGATGTCAAGCTTTCGCTCCAGCCATTCACTCACCACCGGACGAGCTCATCTCGGTGTATAGTTCGTGGCCTTTCGCGAAGTGGGGGATCGACATCATCGGACCTTTCCCACCAACTGCTGGAGGGGTAACTTTCGTAGTCGTAGCAGTCGATTACTTCACCAAATGGACAGAGGCAAAGGCATTGAAGACCATCACAACGGGCCAAATGACAAGCTTCATTTGGAAGAATATAATTTGCAGGTTCGGCCTACCACGAGCGATAGTGACCGACAACGGACGTCAATTCACAAGTCAAGACATGCTGGATTTCTGCTCAAGGTGGAACATCAAGAAAATTTTTTCAACACCCTATCATCCACAATCAAATGGTCAAGTAGAGGCGATCAACAAAATCATCAAGCATACTCTAAAGGCAAAGCTAGATGGATTAAAGGGAAAATGGGCCGAAGAGCTGCACATGGTTCTGTGGGCATATCGGACGACCACGAGGAATTCTACTGGTGAAACTCCGTTCGCACTCGCGTTCGGAACCGAAGCTGTCATACCAGCAGAGGGGCAAGTCCCAACTTTTCGAGTAGCAAATTATGACGAGCAGTTGAATAACGATGCACAGCTCTCTGACTTGGACTTCCTAGAAGAGCGAAGGCTAACAGCGGACGAGAAGAATGTGGTTTACAAGCAAAGGTCAGAACGCTACTACAACACCAAAGTACGTGCTCGCCAGTTCACTATCGGCCAGCTCGTACTTCGGAGGGCGACGGAGCAGTCCATCGGCATACTTGGCCCGACTTGGGAAGGTCCGTATCGAATAACGCGCACACTCCTCAACGGATCGTACGAGCTAGAAGATCTGGAGGGCAAGCCGAGCAAATACCCGTGGAACGCGGTCAAACTGAAGAAGTATTACCAGTAAGTTTTTAATTTTTTCATATTTGTATAGTTTGTAATCGAATCATCATTTCAATACAAGTAAAGTTTTAAATTTCCATCAAGTGTTAGATAAGTTTGACAAGGCTCTGCGTAGCCATATAGAAAACAAAAGACGAGCACTCTTTTCTTAAAGATGCTCGCAAGGTAGTGGCAAAGACGATCACTACCTATCAAACAAAGAGTTCAACCGACGAATGGTTAACTCTAAAAAGACGAGCACTCTTTCTTAGAGTCTCGCAAAGGAAAGACGAACACTCTTTCTTAGAGTCTCGCAAAGGAAAGACGAGCACTCTTTCTTAGAGTCTCGCAAAGGAAAGACGAGCACTCTTTTTTAGAGTCTCGCAAAGGAAAGACGAGCACTCTTTCTTAGAGGCTCGCAAAGGAAAGACGAGCACTCTTTTTTAAAGATGCTCGCAAGATAACAACTTCGAACGCAAACCAATGAAAGAAAAACAAGAAGTATTTATTAAAAGTACTTGCAAAAAAAAAAATTATCATAACACAAATTGAAATCAAACTGCATATAAGCAAAAGTTCCATTCATTGAAAAGCCTGGAGAGGCTGAAATTACAAAAAAAGGCCTTAGTGGCCGAGCAGTCCTAAAAATGAAATATAAAAAAAAAAAAAAGAGAAACTAGGTCTCTGCAGCATTCCCCTCGGCAGCATCCTGCTCGCCGGCGACCTCCCCCTCGGCAGCAGGATTCTGCTCGCCAACAACTGCCTCCTCGACGGCAGCATTCTGCTCGCTTTGTTGAGTTGGGCTTTCTTGTGGAGGGTCCGTGAAAAATACCGGAACACCCAAAAGTCTAGGGAACTGAAGCCCCAGTTTCATTAGAGGAAGCAAAGGGAGTTCCGATTCCGGCTGAGGATTTTCTTTCATAAGGAGGTCGTCCAGAAACCCCCCGAGCGGAGTCACATCCACTTCCGGGTGAAATTCCAACAGGCTATGAATAAGCCCGTGGGCAGTAAGCGCCACCGATAGAATAGCCATTCCACCAGCGAGTTCGGTGATCTCATCTCGCTCATCCGTCATAGCGACCAGCTCTTGTCGAAGAGTAGCCAACTCTTCCTCATCATCTGCAGATTTATTTGCAAGACTTCTTACCTCGTCCTCGGCAGTCTTGAGGCGAGCACGGAGACGTTCGATCTCTTGGAGATCTTCTTGATCCTTCTTTCAAACCGTCTCAAGTTGGGCCTCAGAATCGGCCAACTTTGCCTCAGCATCGGCCACCTTGGTCTCGAGGTCGACCACCTTCTCCTCAGAGGCGAGCAGCTGCCCTTCAACAACAGTTTTGGCCTTTGCCATTTGGGCAAGTTTCGCAGCCCTGTCCTCGCTGAGCTTGCGACCTTCAGCGATCTGGCTGGCGAGCTTCTCTATGGTGTAAGAGGCTCGGCTCAAATCAATGGCGACCAGGCGCGCATTTTCCATAGCATTGTGGTTGTTGACCTCTTCGATCAGAGTGGTCGTCAACGAGCGAGGAAGGTGCTTCACCGCCCTCTGTGCGAACGGGTTCAAAGACTCCTTATCGACCGGATCCCGCGACCGGTAGAAGCCGAGAAGGTTCTCATTGAAGGGTTGGGCGATCGGATAGTCGGCAACCCTATTAGAGAAGGAAAGAATTAGAAGAAAGATACTTGAAAAAAAATTTTAAACTCTTTTTGACAAAGTAAACTTACTTGGCAACCCTTGCGGCTTCCCAGCCGAGAAGAGTGTTATCTCCCGGAGCCCTCTCCCCGGCCGACGAGCTCGTAGCGGTCTCTCGCGACCGAGTGCTCCGGGGAGGAGGGGATACGACCTGGCAGGGGGGAGGCGAATCACCCCTCGGCGGAGGAGATCTCCTCGGCGAGATCCTCCTCTCTCTAGCTGGCACGGCCCTCTGCTCGGCAGCAGGTGGGCGAGAAGAGCCTCCTCGACTTGGTTTTGAAATTTTCTTGGGTGGAGCCCCCGAGGTCTCCGATCCTTTCCTCTTGCCGGCGCCATCAACAATCTTGCGCTCGCGGAGCATTCTTGCCTTTTGAAGCATTCTGGTCGATGTTATGCGATCAACCTCAACAGTGGAAGGAAGATAAGTAACAACCCTTTGTGGAACCACTACTAGAAAGAAAAGCGAGAAGTTAGTGTCTGCGAAGAGTAAAAAAAAAAAAAAATTTGAACTTAGAAATATTTTGATACCTGGAGGGAACTCTCGAGTGAAGTGATGAGGAGGTATTCTGAGACCTGCTCGCTCACGCATACACTCCCTGTTCAGAAATCGACAGGACCTCTCCAGGTAGCGACGATTGAGAACGCAGCAAATATGGTACTGGAAGAGGGGCGTAAGACGGTGGTCGGCAGTCTTCTTGCGAACAATTTCACCTACAAAAGCGAGGAGTTATTCAGTATAGACAAGAACGAGCAGAAATAAAAAGACTTACCGCGAATTCTTTGATATTCGGCCTCGATGGGAATGCGAGCAGGGGATCCATCCGGCCTCACTGGACTTCTCCAGTCTCCGGCTACCCACCACCAGTTGGTCTTCCAGTCTCTGATCTTATTGGGAACCCCTTCAACCAATTTAAAATTGTCACGGCCTCGTACATAATAGTACCCATGGCCTACTTTCCCTCCGGCCTCGGCCGCCTGAAGAAGATAGTTAATCTCTTTCGGGCTAAGCCATGTGTTCCGACATCCATTCTCGGCCGCCACCAGGCCGAACAGTGTAAGAATGTCGATCAGGTTCGACCAACCGTTCGGTAGAATTTGAGAAGGAGCCACATTAAAAAAATGTAAGAAGTTTGAGATACTGGGGTGCAGGGGGAACCTCAGCCCTGCCTCCATCATGCCGATGTTGACGGCGACCATGCCTTCTGGCGGCTGGTCGGCCCTCTCATCCGGGCGAGGAACAAAAAAACAAACATCGGCCGGCAACTGATACTTCTTTCGGGAATTCTCTAGCTGCGCCGAGGAGACTTTGCTCGCATATTTGCTCGCCTCGTACATCGTTTGGAAAGCTTCTCGATGCGTGCGAGGAATCTCTCGAGGAGGATTTTCGCTGAAATACGTATAATAGGCCTCCCTCGAGACCTCGTCGCCATCCAAATCCTCCCTACCACTCAAGATGTCCTTTATGCTCTCCGCATATTGAACGACCTCCTCAAAATCCTCGCGGAGACTCCTCGTCAAGGTCTCTTCGATTTGGGCAATTTCTATCTGTTCGCCCACCCCTCGATCCAAACCCTGATCGCGAAGGTCAGAGTCAGTCTCACTGCCACTCTCCTCGGCATCATCCTCCTCGGCATCATTGTCGGCATCGTCCCTATCAGAATCATCGAGCTCGTCGACGTCGACGACCACTGCTTTCCCAAGGTTGCGAACGTTAACATTTATGGGGTCAGGGGAATGAATCATAGAGTCCGAAGAGGATGCCCTCTCCATCAAGGTTAAAGCGAGTCGATCAGCCTCGCCGGAATTTGCGGCACCACCATCCAACGGCGGCGAACCACCACCGGAACCACCACTAACATCCATTTTTTTTTTCTTAAGAAATGGGGGAAAATAGAGTTTTTAAGAAGAAAATATGTTTGTTTTTACCTTTTTGCCGATCGTAAACCACCCAAAAGTCGCCGGAAAAGCTTGAAGAAGTTGCTTGGAAGGAGGCTCGAGAAATTCGAATTTTGCAAATGGAAGAAAGTGTTTTTGTGAGGAAGGAAGTCATATTTATAGGCGAAACTTATGCAGGGACCTAAGTGCAAAAAACCGGGTCAAAAACGCAATTTTCCCAAAATTTTGGGGTCATTTCCGAATTTGAGTTCGGAGAGTGGCCCTCACGCGCGACCTTTGAGGTCGGCACGCGCCCCACGCGCGCATTTCAAATTTTGGGCGCCGACCACGCGCCCGACAAGTGTCAGATCCGCATTTAATAAAAGGTGTCTCAAAAGTCGTGCTCGGTTCTGGAAACGAGGCGACCGCCTCCATCTCACGTCATCAAGATCTCGAAATTGATTATGTAGTCGAGAACGATTTTCACCATCTAAGAAGACGATCAAACTGCTCGCCTTACCATTCTACGAATGCGAAGAAAGGCGACCAGGGGGCAAATGTTATACCTAGTCAAAGAGGTCAGTCTTTGACAAGTCAATCCTAGTCACCATCTTACGTGGCGAGGACCAGTCAACAAAGTCGTGCGACGACTAGTCAACAAGACCAAGAAAATTTAATAGATTTATTGTGTTTAATATATTTAAGTGCTCGTCCAAAGATATTGGCGAGCACGTGTCTTAGTTAGCTGCTCGCCCAAATGTGGGGCGAGCACGTGCCTATTCTTAGTGAGAGAAGTTTAAGTATTGAAGCCTTGGGAGACAGCATGGAGCGTGGCGACCACACTCCTCGAAGGTCCTCCGGCGACCACCATGGCCCAGCTCCTCGGCATCTCGGCGAGGACGAGCACCTAAGGCGGTTTAGCATTAAATGCGCCATCAAATCACCTTTTCGGGCAGAATGAAGGTCCAATCTGGAGGCTCCACGTGTAAAGGACGGGCAGCCCCCAGAAACCACTATATAATGCCTAAAAGGGGCTCATTTGTACACAAGTTTTATTATTCACACAATCACCTCAACCTAAAGCAATAAACACTCCCAAGCTTGAATAGCTTTAGCTTCTCTAAGAAGCTACTTTTGGTGTTCTTCTTTGTTCTTCCTTAGATCATCAAGATCATCATATAAATACTCCCTAAACGCGTAATAACCCCCGTTTAATCATATATGTCTGTATCGTACTAAAAACAGTCCACATCCGAGTCAACCCGACGAAAGTACATACAACAGTAATAATATTACTAATTAGTAACTTTCAATGAGAGGGCTAAAAGGACAAAATGAGTATTACATTCAAACGAGAAAGTATTACATTTAAAAACAGAGATCATGTTAACCTGGTTTATAGAAGACTTATCGATCGGAGTAAAAAATATGGCATTTAATTGTGTAAAAAAGTAAGGACATTCAACTTAATTAATTACAATTTTAACCAAACATTTGGATAACATGCAAAAATGATCGCGTAACTTAACATATCAGTTTACACTAAATTCACTAATTATACACTTGAAATGAGAAAGTTATGTATGTATTTTGCTATCCTTATAAAAAAAAAATGATAATTTTTAGAGCAAAATATGCCTCAAGTAATATTATTGATTTAATCGAAGTAATAAATTGAGAAGGAGTCGAAACGAGAAAAGATTGAAATTTAAATTGTTGGGCCCATTTAATTAAAGTTTTGAGTCCAATCCCATTTATCTCCCAAAACTTGGGCAATGAATTAGTTGAGCCCAATCATTACACATCCAGCAGTCGCATAAATGGAAGGGCGCGGTTATACACACACATCCACCTATTGAGGACACCCACGGGCTAAGTACACCCACACTAAGATAAAAATACACACGTGTAAAACTCCAAAATACCCTTCAAGTCTTTAAAACCCTAATTCTATTTCGTTTCTTTCATTCTCATTCGGTACACCCACCACCCACCTTTCTCCCCTCCCACAATCGCGCCCCCTCCCTCCGTCACCGCGACACCGTCCTCTCCCAACGTCGTTGTGGCGCCCACGCCCACGCCCACTGCGCAGCACCGGCGGCCCTTCCCCCCTCTCCTTCGCGGCCGTTCGCGACCGCAACCCCTCCCTCTCCCCTTCGCGGCCGCACCCCCTACCTCTCTCCTTCACAGCCGCCATCCTCCTCAGCCGAGATATAGAGACACCAGCTTCCTTCGTTCGTGCCCCTCGCCGCCGCCGCGCCGCTTTAGGCCGCTATCCTCCTCAGCCTCAATATAGAGACGTCGGCCTCCGTCCGTTCGTGCTCCTCGCCGTCGCCGCGCCACTTCAGGTAAGTTTGAGTTTCTAAAAATTAGAAAATTAGGTTTCTGAAAAATTAGGGATTAGGGTTTTTGGAAATTGTTCGTGAATTTTTTTCGAACAACTTGTGTTCGTTGAGGAAAAAATTTCGAACAATTTGTGTTTGTTCAGTAGAAATTTTCGAACAACTTGAGTTTGTTCAAGAAAAAATTTCAAACAAAATGCTCGATCTTTTCTTTTCAAACAAATTAAATTTGTTCATAATTTTTTTTCGAACACGTCAAGTTTGTTCCGTAAAAAATTTCGTACATCTTACCTTTGTTCATATAAAATTTTCGAACACAGATTTATGATGTTAATGGTTGAAATTTTGTGTTTTTTAAGAGTTTTTTTTTATTAAAGTATTGTAGTTGTTTGGTGGTGATGGTGTGGATGATTCTGGGAATAAAATGAAATGTTGGGTGTACTCATCTTCTTCTTTTTTATAAATTTCATACGAGGGGTATATGAGACATTTCACGTGTTCTGTCATTTGAAAAAAATGTTTGATGAGTATACTCAATAGGTTGGGGTGTGTATAACCGTGGCCTAAATGGAAGCAGGCTCGTGAAACAAGAAAATGGCTTGCGTTATTTGCCCAGGTATGTTTGATGCACTCCCCCAAACTTTTATTAATTAAATATTCGTATAAAATATTTGTTTTGTCTCTTTAGTAAAATATAAATGGATAGATGCACTCCCCTAAAATTTAATCCAATCCTAACCCTAATTAGAGAGGCAGTCGTCGTCGCCACACCTCCGGCAGCCGTCGCCACCCCCACCTCCGCCAACCGCAAATAAATTTTTTAATTCAAAAATAAAACTTAGAAATTAAAAAAGAAAACTTTATTTTTGATAAACCGGAGTCAACCAAAAACACTCCCGTCGACACTGATTTATCGATCAAAAACATTCCAGTCGACACTGGTTTGTCGACTAAAAACACCTTCGTCAATAAAATTTTGTCAAAATAAATTTAAAAAAAAATTACAAAAATTGAAATTTTTGACAATAAATGCTCGAAAATAAACACTCTCGTCGACAAGTTGTTTATTGTCGAGCCTTTATTTTGGAAACTAAAAAAAAATGAGGCGTACCTATGTTAGGGCGCAGCGAAGGCTGGGCGAAGGTGGGGAGTGGCGGCGCTGGAAAGCTTGGGGTAGGCGAAGGGCGGTGGCGGCGCTTAACAAAGGGAGGACGGGCAGTGCCAACTTTTTTGTAGAACAGACAAAAAAAAAAAAAAAAAAAAAGAAGAAGAAGAAGAAGCAGGCAGCTTGGGCGAAGGGCAGCGACGGCAGACGGTGATGTGCGAAGGGTTTTTGTGGGATGCATTTAGTATAGAAAATTTTGATAAAAAATGGTATAAAAGGTAATTTGGGGGGGGGGGAGTGCATCTATCTTACATCTTTGAGGAGGATACGTGTATCAGGAGAGTGCATCAAACATACCTGAAGTGGCAAATAACCCACGCCCAAGAAAATAGACAAGCAAGCAGTTGATAATTTAATCACATGGGCCCATTTTAAACGATTCCATGCGTGAGCTTCAGGAACGAAGCCAGGGAGCACTATAAAATAGAGCAACTCCATTTTCAGCAGGGAGGGGTTTTTTGGATAGAAAATAACTCGGTTTTGGGAGAGTCCCTCCTTTCCTACATTTCACTCAATAAATTAGTTTAGCTTTTATTATTCTTTCATTTTCAAGATAGATTTTCAGCAGGGAGGGTTTTTTTGGATAGAAAAATAGCACTCTTATTATCACAAAGGAGTGTTGGAGGTGTTGAAGGAAGAGCTTTGAGTTCCTTGAGGAGCGAGCAGAGTCAGACGTCTTTCGAGGAAGTAGTTGCCATGGCACGATATTCTGATTCACAGCTCAACCGAGAGATGGTTGGTTGCTTTTTAGCTGCCCAGGATACGAGATTTGAGCCGAGAAAGATGGCATAGCCGAAGGTGGAGCGACGGGTGTCAAGGCAGCGAGCCTAGTCAGCGTCTGAGTAGGCGAGCAACTTTGAGCGACCAGGAGAGAATGTAAGACCTAGGTGTGAAGTACCTTTGACATAGCGGAGAATGCGTTTTACAGCCTGAAAAGGATCAACAGTAGGGTTTGCCTGGAACTGGCTTACAGTGTTCACCGCAAAGGCAAGATCTGGGCGAGTGATAGTGAGATATTGAAGCGCCCCGACGAGAGAACGAAAAAGAGTTGGATGGGTAAATGGAGTGCCGTCCAAGCGAAGAAGATTAGAGGGAGATAGAGGAGTGGCAACTGGTTTGGAGTCGAGCATGTTGGCACGGGTGAGGATATTAGTGGCGTACTTAGATTGGCCAAGAAAGAGACCGCGATTAGTTTAAGTTACTTCAAAGTCGAGGAAGTAAGTGAGGCGACCAAGATCCTTGATTGCAAACTCTCTATTGATCCTGGAAGTAAGACGAACGAGTGATGAAGGTTTGATCAATACCAGTCATTATAATATCATCAACATAAACGAGAAGAAATAGAGTAATACGACCAGACACATAGATGAATAGCGAGGTATCGAATTTACTCTCAGTGAAGCCGAGGACGAGAAGGAAGTCACAAAACCTTTGAAACCAAGCGCGAGGAGCTTGTTTTAGGCCATAAAGGGCTTTGTTGAGTTTGCAAACATAATCGGATGTAGAGGATCAACAAACCCAGTGGGTTGTCGCATGTAGATAGGTTTTTGTAGAAGACCATGAAGAAAGGCGTTATTGACGTCCAGTTGGTGAAGCGGCCAGTTGTTCATGACGGTAAGGGAGAGAATGACCCGAACAGTGGAGGATTTGATGATGGGACTAGACATGGGCAAAACCGAACCGGAAAACCGTCGAACCGGCAAACCGGACGGTTTTTAACCGCCGGTTTCGGTTTGAAAACCGAACCGAAACCTTAAAATGGCAGTTCGGTTTCGGTTCTACAAATTTAAAACCGCCGGTTTCGGTTAAACCGACGATTTTCCGGTTAAACCGGCGGTTTTCCGGTTAACCGGCGGTTTTTCAACGGTTTCATCTTTTTTTTTTTATAATATTTACTGTGTTAAAGTTAAAACTTTATTGCAGCTTTATTGGCAATTGAAGTGTTGCAGGAATGCTGGCGGTGGGTGCAACATCATATCACATGACCCCATACGGCCATACCCATTTGACCCCTACTCATTTGACCCCTACTCAAATCTACAAAGACTACAATATTGAAATTGTGTTTCATCCTCCATTACTTTTTTATTTCCAGGTTGCAGCATCACAACTCACAAGCATCACAAAAAAAAAAAAAAAAGTTTCTTCAATATTATTAATTTTGCTTTTGCAAGTGTGAAATACTGAAATGTGTACCTCCATCTTCATACTCCATTTTTTCTTTCTCTTCACTCTTTCACCCGATCTGCTGCACACCTTCTTCCATACTCCATTTCAATATTGGCTTCAAGCTTTGTATCAATGGCAACCTTCTTCTTCCACACTCTATTTATTCTTCCTCTTCACCCGATCTGTTGCACACCTCTCAAGTCTCACCAGTTTTTCTACTATTTCTTTATTCTCCCTCAAGAAAGAAAGAAAAGAAATTCAAGGGTTTCTGATTTTTTGTAATGACAAAACTAATTTTTTTATATGAAAAAAAAAACCGGCCGAACCGTAACCGGCTCGATTCCGGTTCGGTTTCGGTTACGTTTTTTTGAAAACCGTAACCGCCAGTTTCTAATCGAAACAGGCGGTTTTGAACCGTTGCACATGTCTAGATGGGACTAAAGGTGTGATCGTAGTCAAAACCAGGAATTTGGGTAAAACCTTGGGCGAACAAGCGAGCTTTGTGTCGATCAATAGACCCATCAACATGAAACTTTGTTCGGTATACCCATAGCAGCCAACCATTGAGGGGATCTGGCTGCCGAGGAAAAACTTTTGGGCTCCGGATTTGTGTGAATAGCAGCGAGCAAGGAGGTGGTAGTGAGAAGAGCAGTATCAGAAGGGTGTTTTACTTTGAAGATGCCATCCTAAGACCGAATGCGCATGGCATGGGTAGGAGTGGTGGTCGGCCAAATGGGAGGAGCAGGAGCAGGATCCATGAAGAGCTCGCAGAGGGCGAGGAGCAGGAGGACGAACGGTTGGGCGAGCAATGAGAGGAAGCGGATTAGGAGGAGCAAGAGGCAAAGGAGCTGGAGGAGTGATATCAGGCTGGAGACATAACGAGCATGGGGGCTCAAAGGAATCTTCTGGGCGACCAGGCAGAGAGGGAGAAGACGGTTCGGAGGAATAGTTGTCAAAGACAGATATATCAAAAGAGGAAGTATCCGAGGAAGGACGATCACCAGCAAAGGGGAAGAGAGTTTCATCAAAGCGAGCATGACGCGATATGTACAAACATTGCGAGCAAGGGTCAAGGTAACAAAAACCTTTATGGTGCCTTTGTTTGCGTTCTGCTCGGACATTTAAGTTATGTGCCTTTGTTTGCGTTTTGCTCGGCCATTTTGAGCCGGAGTATATGGATAAGACATAGTGTGAATAATACCCGAGGAGTGGAACAAGTCACGAAGTTTGTGGTTAGTAAAATCAGTTCCACCATCGGACTGAAAACGTTTGATTTTGCATGTAAGTTGGTTTTCAACCATATTTTTAAAAATAATAAAGATGGAGAAGAAATTAGATTTTTTACGAAGAGGATATAACCAAGTAAATCGAGAATGGTCGTCTATAAAAACAACATAATAAGAGAAACCTTCAGCAGATTTAATTGGAGAAGGACCCCATAGATCACAATGAATAAGGTCAAGAACATGTGAAACACATTTTTTATTAATGAAAAAAGGGAGACGAGTACTCTTAGCTTTTTTACATGGAGAGCATATAGTTGGGCGAGGAAGTAAAGATGTAACAGAAAGGTGACCTTTATTTTTAAGCATTTTTACAATGTCAAAAGGTACATGTCCCAAACGATTGTGCCACAATTCAAAAGAGCCAATAAAAGTGCGAACACGTAAAGTAGAAGCAAACGCAGAATGACAATTATCTAAAACATATAGGCCTCGATCAAGTCTGCCCTGAGCTAGAACCACACCTGTATTCTGATTCTGAATTTCAAAGGAGTTATTAGAAAATATGAGGCGAACATGAAAATCATTTGTAAGTTTACTAATAGATAAAAGATTTTTAGTAATGGAAGGGACGACCAAAACATCAAAGAGGGAGAAGTGAGAATTATGAAAACGAGTACCAGTATGAGTAATAGGAAGGATGTTACCATTTGCGAGGACAACTCTGTCCGACCCGGTATAGGGCGAGGAGGTATCAAGAGATGCAGAAGAGGGGACCATGTGCGAGGAGGCCCCAGTGTCTACGTACCAGTCAGAGAAGTTTGCATGGCGAGAAAGTGCATTAATGGTGTTGGCTTGGCGACCAGGTTGAGAATCATAGCTTTGAGGACAAGCAGTAGCATAGTGGCCATCAAATCGGCATATTTGACATCGAGGGGAGAAGCAACCACATCCGCGACCAGAATTAGTACGACCTCGAGAGGCTGGTTGACCGCGACCATATTGTTGGCGAGCAGGAGGAGGACGACCCAAAACAGATGTGTTTGAAGAACGGGCAAGAAAGGCCGGATTTTGAGCCGATGAAGAGGGATTTTCAAGGGATCTGGTGAACAAATCATGAGATTCCGCCTTAGCAAGAAGATCCGAAAAGGAGGGCATAGGGGAGAAGTTTATTTGGGAAGTGGAAAATCCATAGAATTCGGGACCTAGACCACGAAGAAACCAATGAGATTTATCGGTGTTGTCGATAGTGCATCTCATGGAGGAGAGTTGATCGCAAAGATATTTGAAAGCCGCCCCATATTCTGAAACGGATCTTGATCCTTTCTTGATGAGTTGTAACTCATCTTTCAGCCGTAGTTCATGAGCCTTGGAGGGTTGATTAAACACTTCGGCAAGAGCCTTCAAAATGTCCAAGGAAGTTGAGCATCCAACGGTGACCGCCATGGCCTCCTCAGTGAGTGTAGAAGTTAGGAAAACGCTTACAGTTTGATCGCGAGAGAACCAAGTTGTGTAAAGGGGGTTAGGAGTGGAAGCCCCATTTACGGCGACGGTGGCAAGGGGAGCCGGCGAGGAGCCATCAACATAGGGAAAGAACTTTTGAGTAACAAGAAGAGGAAAGACTTGGCGATACCACATTGGATAGTTTGTGGGTTTCAACTTGATAGTGATAAGATGCGTCATTGCATGGAGGGTGAGAGTGGCGTCGAAGACGGATGTGGTGGTGGTCGTTGGAGGATCTGCCATTGGAGCAAGATTCTTGAAGAGAGGGGGAAAAGCAAGAATGGCCCAGGTGGTTAGACTGATACCATGTAAATTGAAAAGACTCTCAAAAGTGAGAGTTGAAAGTATATTGAGAACTATTTATAGAGAAATTAGAAGAGGTTATTGGTAGTTGAAAACTAACAAGTAAACTACCAAAACTAATTTAACTAATCTAACTACTAATATAATTCATCTTAATTTCACGGTGTCATCAATTTACTGAACGTCATATTTTGTCCGCATCAATATTCTAACTACTAATAAAATATAAGTTTCCTAATATATATGAGCTTTTCTAACTCGAAAAATCTATGCTTATGCAAATCATTATTTTAGGGTTTTAGAATTTTGGTATTCAATCAAAATAAATTTTTATTAATATTCAAATCATATCCCAACAGTATTTTTACCTAAATTTATATATATATAATCATGACGAGCACATGATAATGTATGGCACATCGCTTGCAGGCAGCTTGCTCCAATGTATATATGCTATTGTTTACGCATATAAGATTTGCATTAGTTATTTACACAAGTTGATTTCCTTATTATAATTGTATTCAATTAGTTATATATATATATATATATATATATATATATATATATATATATATATTCAATTATAACAATCACACGAACACATGATAATGTATGGCACGTCGCCTGGCCTGCTCCAATGTTTATGCTATTGTTCACATATATACTATAAGATTTGCATTAGTTATTTACACAAGATTTCCTTATTATAAATTTTCAGGCCGGTCCTGAGAATATTTAATTTGAGTCTAAATCAAACTTAAAAAAAAGGCTCTGTCTCTTCATATTTTTTATTCTATACGAATTTATAAAACATAATGTAAAATAATTTTTAAAGGACTAACAATATAGATTTTTTTACACATTTTAGAATTTCTAATTTTTAATTAATAGATTTTTTAAAATTTTAAGTTATTTAATTTTATTTTAAGAGATTTTTCAAATTTTTAATGTAATTATTATAATTTTTACATAATTTAATGAGATTTTTAGAATTTTTTATTTAGAGAATTTTAGATTTTTAGAATTTTTTTATTTTATACAGTAATTTTTAATGAGATTTTTAGAAAATTTTAATATTATTTTTTTATTTTTAAATTTGAAGGATGTAAATTGAACTATTAGTCCGAAATTTTAATTTTTCGACAAAAATAATGTAAATTTGACAAAAAATGATGTAAATTGAAAAAATAAAAACTTAAAAAATATAAACTGAATTAAGTCTTTGAAGATTTTTTTCTCCTTAATTTTTCCTTCCCTTCATCACTAATTCTTTTTACTTTTTTAGCACTTCTCTTTATGCGTTTTATATAGTTATATTAATATTTTATATTATACTATATATATATATATATATATCTTAAAAAATGAACCCCTAAAAAAGTGAAATATTTCTGAGCCTAAATCGATCCCTCGTTGGCCTAACATTAGGACCGGGTCTGATAATTGTACTTGTATTCAATTATAATTACAATAATTTATATTTATATATATATAATAAATTATAATAATCAAACGAACACATGATAATGTATGGCACGTCGCTTGCTCCAATGTTTATGCTATTGTTTACATATATATGATTTGCATTAATTGTTTACACATGCACAAGATTTCCTTTTGATCTCATACTTTTCTACACATTTAAAAAAAAAAAAAAAAAAAAAGATAAAGTAAGAGTTTTGTGAAATATTGCGGGTCAATTTATGATAAAGTGATTTTTGTGAGTAAAATTGAGTCGCAATTTATGTAATTAATTAATTAATTGGTGGTTGAAGGGTGAATATAAAATGAAGATAAGGTTAATTATGTTTCTCTAAAATGAATTAACATATTATAATATAATTTTAGTGGACGGACAAATAAGATAAGTGGTACTGTATTGATAATTTTTTTGAAACCACACTTATCACAAATTTGGGTTTCATAATTAAAATACTCAAAATTTGACTTTACTCCACTACTAAATACACGTTAGAAAATTATATGATTGGGTAATTCTTCATCTCGTATGGAACCGCCTCAAACAAGAATGTGAACTTAAATTAATTGGTAGAAATGAGTTAAATATTAATGGGTAATTGAATCATAACGTGATGTGTTATGATAATAAAGAAATTAATTGTAGCATAAGTGAGCCAATTTGCTGGCAAATAAATTGTCAACCCTCACAAGTCACAAGTCTCAAATGTGATTTATAAACCTCTTCTATAAATAAGTTTAAGTATTATGATCACAATATACACACACTTAGGAAATATGGAGAAACTCGTGTACATCACAATCTCTATTCTTTTCTATGTAGCAAATTTAGGTCATTCCATTGAAATTATCAGTGAGAATGGAATCCCAAAAATTCTTTTGGGAGTAGAAAAAGTAACTCAACTTCAAATCTATGTTCAAGAGGTAAGCGAGGCCCCAAGCTCAACAGTTGAAAACGTAGCTGAGCCCCCTTATTTGTTTGATAACCCGATAAGAATAAGCCCCGACCTGAATGCCGAGATATTGGGTCGGGCACAAGGAATACAAGGTCTTGTCTCCGTGGTGGAGTATCGATTTCACATGTCATTTGATCTAGTATTCACTGGTGGAGAATATAAAGGAAGCACACTGAATGTAATAGGAAACCGTAACGATTTATCTGTCGTTGGTGGCTCTGGTGCTTTCAAGTTGGCGCGTGGCTTTATCGGGGCCAAAACATTGGATCAGAGTGCCCATAATCCTGTTTATCAGTACAATGTTACTGTGTTACATTATTAGTCATTGTACGTGTTTGATGCATATGTTCAACGCTTCTTGTATTTTAAGTTTCATCTATTTACGTCCAGTAATTTTTACCTTTTTTTGAAAAACGTCTCAAAATAGTTAAAATTTTATTACGTTCCATAACTTTTTCAATTGCTTAATTTACGTCCAATTTTCGTTGGAAATCCACAAATTTAATTTTTAATTAAAATGGAACGTTATGCGAAAAAGATACTATAAAATTAATGTAATAATAAAATAATTCATTTATTCATAAATTAACTTATTTTAATATAAAAAAATAATTCATTTATTAATTAATTATTATAAAAATCAATTAACTTACTTAATTCATTATTAGAAAAATTATTAACTTACCTAATTAGAAAAAAATTATAATTACAATATAAGTATTATAAAATTATTTATTTATTTTAACGTAATCAAATAAATATAAAAATTTATCTAAGTATTACACAAAGTGGGTCCACATATTTTTGTACGAACTAATATCAAATTATATAATAAAAATGAAAAACAATAAAATTAACAAATTGTTAAAAAATATATTGTTCATCATCATCTTTCAATTAGGGTAAGGGGTGAGAATTTTGGATATATTTGAGTATTTTTTTTTTTATTTGTGGATTTTTGTATTTATTTAAAATATTAAAATAATTTTTAAGTTTTAATAAGAGTTTTTGACAATTTTAATAAAAAAAATTATTTGGGATTTTTATTATTTTAAAGATAAAATTTATATTTATTTGAGTATGCTAATTGATTTTTTAAATAATTAATTAGGTAAGTTAATTCATTTTTCTAGTAATTAATTGACTTAGGAATAAATTTTGATTTTTAAAAAAAGTTAAAAGTTACGGGACGTAAATAATTTTTTTCTCTATATCATACTATAATTAAATTTACCACATTGTAACTCGTGATGTAAGTTGGGAATAAATTAATACTATAATTAAATTTACCACATTGTAACTCGTGATGTAAGTTGGGAATAAATTAATAATATATGGATTGGTTTTGAAACGAGGCTCTAACTTGGAAACGATCGAGCTTTTAGCCTTGTTAAAAGAATACACAACAACGACTCTCTTTGAAGAAATTATCATGGTAGCATGGGGAATTTGGAGCGACAGATGCAAAACCTTGCACGATTCCCAAGTAAAAAGATTCAAAGTGCATTGTAAAACAAGCGACAAAGTGCTACTTTATCTCTCTACCTTTCGAAGGGCATATGCGAGTGAGGAGCGAGAAATGGAAATTGATGAGGAATCAAAGACTACAAACTTTGAATCTACGATGCAAGGAATGGTGACTTTTGAGGTTGATGGAGCTTTTAATGAAGAGGAAAGAAGGTATGGGGTGGGGGGACTCATTTACTCAGACTCTGGAGAAGTTACCACAACCTTCTCAGAAAAAATTCCACCAAAACGGGGCCCCTTGGGAGTAGAACTCGCAGCCATTGAAAGAGCGCTAAAGGAAGCTCGAAGGAGAGCTTATAAACAAATTGAAATACGGAGTGACTCGAAGTACAAGCTATAACAATTTGCTCAGGAGGCACTTTGGGGACGGGACCGGAGATAAATGCGACCAAAAGGATATCATTAACGACAAAGGAGTTTGTAGTGTGCAAATTCAAATTTATTCCCCGGTCCAAAAATAAAAAGGCGCACAGATTGGCCCAGAAGGCGGTACACTCTACCATTTCTTTCGACTGAAATGGAGTAGTTGAACACTTAGTGGAGGTGCGATTTTCACCTCGTAACAGTGCGATTTACACACATATGTTAATTAAATTGGGCAAGCTTTCTTCTCTCTCTTCGTTACTGTAAAAACAAAAAATGACGCAGCTTATATTGGCATCTTGACTATCCTACCGGTGTCCGATCGTAGAATTAGATGAGGGATTTTGTTCCCCTCGACGAGATCTCTCTATCTATACCAGTACTGAATCAAGGGGCGCGACAGAGCAAAAACAGTGGTTTGGGACTTTCTCGCCGTTTTTGCGTCCGGTCACTCCCTGCTAGTCCATCCGCCTTAATTATGCCGCGTTCTATCTCCCGCTGTTTGTATTTTTTTTCACCGCCTCATTGTGTCTTTCTCCGACCTAGTGCGTCCCCATACACCGCCCACTACAAGAAAATGCACTTTTCGTAACAAAAAAATTGGTTACAAAAAGTCATTTTTTGGTTACAAAAACCTTTTGTAACGAAACATTTTGTTACAAAATTTGGTCTTGTAAAGCTCGTTGCAAAAAGTTCTTGAAACGAAAAAAATTCAATTTCGTTACGAATACAATTTGTTGGGAATAAAATGAGATATGTTTTGATCTAATACCAACCCCCCCCCCCCCCCGAGACATGCCTAAGTCAAGTTAAGTATGTTCTAGAAATGTTAGAACATATAGTATAAAGGATAGATGAGGAGCTAATATGTTAGGTAGCTCTTAGTTGATTAGATGCACAATTTGAGGGGGAACACATGTTTTGAAGTCCATCAAGAACAAGTCCCCTCAAGGCTCAAATTCTGGAATAATGGTCAAGTCCACTGAAGGACAAGTATGTTGATCAGATAAGTTGTCCAGAGGAGTTGTCTCAGCACAATCAATCCAGAAGAAGTGTACTGAAAGCTTGAAGTCAACCATGCTGAAGAGACAACTACACCCTAGAGATCCTTAGAGAATCAATCCAGAAGAAGCGTACTGAAAGCTTGGAGTTGTCCCTGAGAAGGATGGTGAAGGAAGTGGGAGCAGTAGGGCTAGCAAGAGAAGGGCCAAGCCTACTGACAAAGTGTTGGAGCTTCAGGAAGAAAGGTCTCTCCAACTTGCTCTAAGAGAGAGTAGAGCTGAAAGCAGGACCAAATCAAAGTCAAGGACCAACTCATCTGGCTCTGGCACTCCAGAATCCAAGGTCCCTGAAGGTCAACCAATAGAGGCCAACATCCCTGAAATTCAGAATCCTGAGCCCAACTCCCCTGAAACCCATATAACCCCAACCAACCTATCACCCCCATCAATCTTACAAAGAGATACTCTCCTGAAGGGAGTGTGCAAAGAAGTGGGATAGAAGTGCTAGCAAATATAGCAGTAGATGAGACAAGATTACATTCTCCCCTTGACTCATCTATTATGCTCAATTATTCAAAGCTTTTAGAAGCTGCACTCTTTGAGCCAACCCCCCTGAGTAAAGCCCCTTCAGATCCATTGCTCTCAAAAGCAACTGAAGTTCCTTCAATTGCACTCAACCCTTCTAAAGCCAACATCCCTGAACTAAAACTTCCTGAAGCCACACTAGGAGAACCCAGAGCCAACTCCCCTATAACCCAAAGTCCCCATTCAAGTGGAGATGAGGAGGAGTATACTTATGACAGTATGCTCAGAGGAGGAGCCAAGGCTACTGTGGACAGTTTGTATCCACACCTTGCTGAATTTCCAAGAATTCAGAAGACATTTCATGATCTTAGGATGCTTGTTGATGTGAAAGACAAATCTATGATGGAGATATCACAAGTCATCCAAGATAAGGGTGCAAACTGGTGGCAGGAAGAGGAAACCAGATTGCTACACTTTGCTGGAATTTCAAAGACAAGATTCCTCACTGATGAGGAAGTTTTTGCAAAGTTGGTGGATAATAAGATCAATGAGGAGAGGGAAAGGAAAGCAAAAGGCATCAAACATCCTGATAGTAGCTCAAATGATGATGACTCCCCTGATGATCCCTCAAATCCCTCAAAACCCAACCCTCCTGAAACCCCTCAAGCCAATCTCCCTAAGCTTTCTATCTCTGAAAGACTATCCAACCCTCCTAAAACCTATCATAGGAAAGGCTCTGTACCTTCAGAGGTGTTGACCAAGGGTGGTAACACAACCAAAGACACATCTGCCAATGAAGGTTCTTCTGAACCCAAGGCACAGCCTAAAGATGTGGAGGTTCCTATACTAGAGGCTGGTCTGATTAAGGCCTATTCAGTGTCAGATGAGTTGGACACTGATCAGCCCTTAATCATTCAGGATGACTCAGTGGCTGTTGATATAAGCACTGTGATCTCCCCACAACTGCCATCTTTGAACTTTGTTGAAGGTGGAGATGCTGCAGGATTAGGTGATGGAGTTGAAAAGGAGAACTTAGTGGAAAAACCAGAGGGAGAAGTAGATGATAGAGAGGTGGTGATCACTAGGATAGTGAGTGTACCACCAAATGAGGGTGATATAAATGAGGAAGGGCGGGCTATTCTTGAAGTCAAATATGAACTTCAAGAATCCCTTGATGAGAGGAGGCCTGTTCCTTTAAGTGAGGAAATCTTGAATGAAGAAAGAAAAGAAATAGTTGAAAATGAGGAGAAGACTGCTGATGTATCAGAGTCTTATGAAAAAGAAATAGAGGGAGATAAATGTGTGTTTTCTGACTCATTTGATTTGTCTGATATTGCAGGTATAACCTTTGATCAAATTTTTGCAGATGAACTCTTAACAGATGCACCCATCCAAGTTGATAGTGGATCAGCACAAGCCTTGCTTGGGATGCAATCAAAGAAGTTGGATTCCTTGGCTCATCAAGTCCAAACAGCTCATGCAGAAACCTCTGGAGCTTTGGATGAGCATGGAAGAACCTTGGCATCTGTAGAAATGAGGCTAACTGGCTCAGAAGATGTGGTGTTACCTACCCTGGAGGCAAGGATCAGTGGAGTTGAGACTGGTCTGCAAACCATATCCACTGAAGTCATCAAAGCTAAAAACACCATGAGATCAGTTTCAAAGGATGTAAAGAAAGAGCAATCTTTGCTAAGAATCAACCACAATAGAAATGTGAAGACATTGTGGTCAGTGGTGAAGAAAGCTCTTGGAAGAAAGACTGCCCTGCAAAGGCAAAGAGCTGAAGAGCAAAGGCTAGCTATGGTGAAAGCAGCCTCAGAAAAATTTTCCCAAGAGGTATTGGCCAACATTGCTGAAGGTGCAGTGGCCAACCTCACTGAGCTTCTTAAGGCCCAACTGGATGCATCTCTTAAGGCAACCATGGAGGAAGTTGTCCAACAGAAAATGAAGCCTGTTCTAGCTTTCCTTAGCTTGAGCAGTGATAGGATGCAAAATATACATGATGAGAATGTATATCTGTTGGAGGAAATGAAGTCTCTCACCCAAGCCCAGTCCTTATTGGCAACTACTATGAGTGAACTGAAGCCTACATGTTTTGATGCTGCCAAAAAGGGGGAAAGGGAAAGAGCAAGGGCAAAAGGTGCCTTAGTGATTGAAAGCCCAGCCAAAGGGGGAAATAGTAAGGACAAAACCCCTGAAGGAAAGGGAAAGGAGCCAGCAGTACTGAATTTGGAAGAATTGAATGAAGAAGAGCAATTGACACTTGCTTTGAAGAATTCAATGGCCCCAGCTCAAGAGGAAAGAGTGAGGTTACAGCAAAGACCAGGTGGTGAAGTGTCTGGTTTGGACAAAGATGATGAAGGTGTCCAAACTAGAGGAAAGATCAAGAAGGCAAAAGGGAAGAAAAGACAAGCTGAAACATTTACTGATTTTCCTAACAGCCTTGATCTTCCACCTGAATTCAGAGTTGATGATGATGAGCCTATCTTAAAGAAGGCCAAAGCTGCTGAAGAGCCCAAGAATGCTGAAGAGGACAAATCTTCTGAATCTGTCAAAGTTGCTGAAGGTCCCAAGTCCACTGAAGGTGCCAAAACTTCTGAAGATGTAGAGGAGCTATATGAAGAAGGTTTTGGACCTGGACCAAAGAAGAAGAAAGTAGTGGTGCTAAATGATCCATCAAAACTGTTTCATGAAGGGTATGGCAAAGACCCTGAAACACAACAGAAACTGGCCATGATGAGAGCCCAAGAAAGTATGGACTTGATGGATGAAGCACAAAGAGCAAGAGACAAGAGAAGAGCAGACTTCCAGAAGCCAAGAAGGAAGAGAGCAACCTACAACAAGATGAAGCCACAGCTACTGATCCCAATGGATACCAAATATCCTCACTTGGATAAATGGGTGCCAAAACAGTTGAATGACTCATGGGAGGAAGCCAAAAGGGAGTATGTCTATGATCAATATGTCATTGACAGATGGAATGGAAGAGATGCCACCTCCACTTTTGCTGAGTTCATGATAGAGAACCACAGAGAACTCTATCAACAATTGCTTGCAGCTGCTGACATTGCAAGATTTGAACTCACAGCCCCCAAGCCAATCCTATACATGCCTCCAAAGCTTGATGGATGGATTGACCAAGCAAGAATCCAGAGAGAATTCACTAAAATTCTCAAGCTAAACAAGATGGCTCTTGGACCTAAGGGAACAAACCAAGAAGCCATGGCCTTGAAAAGAAGAGTGTGGGCACAATATGGGATGGTGCCACCTCCTGAGGATGATCTCTGAAATGGCTAAGTCTTCTGACCTTTATTTTGATTGATTGATCAACTACGCTGAAATATGGTCAAGACTGCTGATGTGGTGTGCTATGATTATCTGATTGCTCTGATATTTTCTGATGAGGTCCTGTGCTCTAATGATGAAGAATTTGTATATGCTTTGAATTGTTATAGTAAAATGCTCTGATAAAATTAGAGTTAATGTTTCATGCTCTGATATGTTAACTTCAACTATCAACATGCTTGTAATGATCTTCAAATGAATGATAGTTGAACTTATTTTGAATCAAGAAACACTCATCTCTCTATGCCTATCTATGAAACCTATCTGCAACATGAATGGTGAATACACTAACACATTACTTTTCAGGATCATTGACCTTAGTCATGTCTTCTGAAGATATATGTAATAGGTATAGCCAAGTCACTTTTGCATAATCTGTATAGGTTTTGGCATCATCAAAAAGGGGGAAATTGTTGGGAATAAAATGAGATATGTTTTGATCTAATACCAAACCCCCCCCCCCCCCCCCGAGACATGCCTAAGTCAAGTTAAGTATGTTCTAGAAATGTTAGAACATATAGTATAAAGGATAGATGAGGAGCTAATATGTTAGGTAGCTCTTAGTTGATTAGATGCACAATTTGAGGGGGAACACATGTTTTGAAGTCCATCAAGAACAAGTCCCCTCAAGGCTCAAATTCTGGAATAATGGTCAAGTCCACTGAAGGACAAGTATGTTGATCAGATAAGTTGTCCAGAGGAGTTGTCTCAGCACAATCAATCCAGAAGAAGTGTACTGAAAGCTTGAAGTCAACCATGCTGAAGAGACAACTACACCCTAGAGATCCTTAGAGAATCATGCTAAGATCACTTTGAAGTGAAACAAAGGGTATGAGCCAAGTCATCTGAAGAAGAGCAAGCCAACCTTGCTGATAAGCAAGTCAGCTGATAGTGATAAGCAGAGTTGTCCAAATGATGAGGAATGTTGTCCTATCATTGGAACAACCTTCAGAAGCCATTGGGAAGAGTGCTGCAGAATGAAGACAAAGTCTTAACAGCCGTTTATTTCCCAAATGAGGACATGTCACTATCAAGAAACTGTCTTCAAAGTTGAAGAACTGAAAGAAGACATTTATGGACATTTGGGGCTGCCTCTCCAACGGGAAAATCCTTCATTTGTCTATAAATACAGAAATGTGAAGACCATTTGAAAGCATCCAACTTCAACCTCAACCAAGCACCTCTAACCTCAAGTTCTTACAAGCTAGAGTGCTTTCAAAGCTTTCAAAGACTGCCTTAGTCTTTACACACTTCTTCTAAGTTGTATTACATTGTATATCCATACACAAGCTTAGAGAGATATCCTATCCTTATACACTGATCTTCATTGTAAAGGATATCTCATTAGTTGGAACCTTACTTCAACCCTTACATCTTTCAAGAGTGAAAGTGAGAAGGTTGTAGTAGTAGAAGTGGTAGGAGCTGACTATTGAGAGAAGAACAGTTCAGTTCTGAGTTGAGAAGAGGGTACTAGGACTCTAGACATCCTAGGGATCAATTCACCAAGGAGTGGTGTTCTTGATCAAGTGCACTTTGGCACTATAAAACAAGTTAATTCCAAAGAGAAGGAATTATCCTGTTAAATCAGGGAAAGTGGATGTAGGAGCTTGAGTCTCTGAACCACTATAACTTCTTGTGTTGATTTACATTCCAAGTATTTTCATACATTCAACACTGCACACAAAACTGATCTTTCAAAGGACTAATATTCAAAGACTGTGCAAAACCTATTTGGACAAGTTCCCTGAAACTGGACTGCCATTGCATTGACTAAGTGATTTCAGAAACTAAAGGAGTCTAAACTAAAAGGGCCAACCACTATTCCGCACATATAACTCCCCTAGATAGTTATTCAACTAAGTACTCAATAGTACTTAGTAGTTTGATTATCTTAGAAGAGTTAATCATCTTCAGCAGAGTTGTCCAAGACAACCTTGCTGAGCTCTGGTTTGATCAAAAGTTGAAAAGAATTGCATACAAGTGTATTCCTCCCCCCCCCATACACTTGTTATATACTCCTTTCAGGACCAACACAATTGTAACGACATCTTCTTAGTTACAAAAACCATAGTAATGGTAACAAAAATTTCGTTACAAATTGTTATTAAATTTATTCAAAATATCAATTTCAGCTCATTACATTTCAAAAATAAATATCATACGATTATTATACACAAATATAAGTCTACGACATAGATAAAAAATATTAAACTCTAAAAAAAGAAAAGATCAAATTCCTATTACTAAACACAACCAATCAAAACTAAGACTAAGAGGATTCAAGCATCTCAAACCATCTCTCATCAAGAGAAAAACAGAGCATCATACCATGTATGACACTGATAAGAATCACAGATCAACACTCGAATATAGGCACATAAAATCCTTTCAAGGGCAAGTCCCTTTTCACTTCAACAATTTTTTTTTTTTTTTTCTGTTTCAACACCTATTGCACGGGTAGAGAATTAGTGGACTCAACAACGTTTTGCCTTGAAAAATCAATAAAAGATTCAACATCTAAAATATATTTTCTACTAAACCTATCTCTTTTCACCAATCCAAATCTTATCCATAACTGTAACATTTAATTAAAAAGAAGTCAGTTATTATTAATATTAATTAAATATATACACAACAACAAAAAAAACACTTGTCCAATATAAAGTTACATTTTGTAATTAAGGTCGCTATATTTCTATATTCGTACGTGTTACATATTAGTTGGTTCTCGACTTCCTTTCAGATTCCTAAGTTTCTGCAATTTTAGTGTAATATTAATTAAATTCTCATAAACACAAGCACAAAAGATCCAGAACAATAATATATCCCAACACAAACTAAAGTTCTTTTCTCCCAGCTTGAGTTATTAAACAGAGCATAAAATCATAAAATGGGGATTAACTCCTATTGTTTTCACCAAAGAAAATTGAAAATTTCATGTAACCAAAGTCAGGTATCTGTTTTTTTTTTTTTTTTTTAAGAGTTACAAAAAATAAAGTAAAATACATAAACTGCAATGTATGCAATCAACAAAGACAAATTTTGCAATCATAGGCTAACTTTAGATGGATAACAAATAAAAAAACTATTAATAAGTTATTCAAGATAATATAAATTTTAAGAATGGCAGCAAAAAATTAAACCCAACAGATAAGAAATAAGGTCACCTTATCTTTTGCACCAAATACATGTATTCTATTTTTTCTGTTAGTCACCTTTTCATCATTTCTGAGCTAATCATAATTATGATAACAAGACGAAAGTTAGTAGCTAGACATACCTTCGCATCTTTCTGCGAAAACTTGACCAAAAAATTGAATGAAATTGACTCTATCCACTAGCTCCCGCTAATTCGCAAAAAAATTAATCACCCTGCTATTTAAAACAAGATTTGGAACTTCAATTTCATAAAATCCTAGGCCCTTTGATGCAGAAAAAAGTCAATTTTATTAAAACAATATCTAATGATACAATCAGTTCTAAAATTATACAAACTCAAACAACTTTATAGCCCTGACGCTTATCACATTTATATATTACACAAACAACAATTCAAACCCAAAAATTAATAAGAAACTCAACCAACGTGGGGATGGGTGTTAGCAAATTAGTGTCGAAAAAAGAAAACCAAGAGAGGAGTTACTCGAGATTGCAACAACGTGAGTTGTGAAAGCCTAATTGCACTGAGAATTGTCTGAAATCATAATTTTCTGGGATGGCTTCCAAACAGGGCGCAACCGGTAATGAGTACGGCCGCCAAAAGAGATTATACGCCAATTGATCGGCACAACATATTCCACGGCAGAAAGTGGTGGGATTTAGGGTTCACAATTTTAGGTGGGCTGCTTAAGAATTGGGATTTGGGATTAGGTTTCCTAGACGTAACTGCTTCTTTTTCTCAAATCAATTCTGATTTTTTTTTTCTTTTGAAGTCATTCTGAAATTACTTTAGGTTACTAAAAATATTTTACAAGTCCCGAATAATTAAAAAATTAAGAAAATTCTTAATTTAAGTTTTAAATAGTTGAAAAAAAGTATACTGGTAGCCTCAAATTTTTATTATAAATCTCAAATAATTAAAGATAATCTTTAAAAAATGAATGTATAAATAAAATAAAAAGTCATTTACTATTGTAACCAACTTTTTATTATTTGTAACCACAATTACTTATTGTTATTTAAAATATGACATTTTGTAACGAAAGTAAAATTTTATTACAATAAGTCAACTTTTTGTAACCATTTTAGCGTTGGTTACAAATAAGTTCGTTACAAGAAATGCATTTTCTTGTAGTGGCCGTGCGTCCACCTTTGCCTCTGTGCAATTGATTCGCGTGTTATGTAACACTAAAATAAACAACCGCAAGTGTACGACGTCTATCGTAGCGTGATAAGCACGAGGTCGATCCCACAGGGAGGTATAACGTAAAAATGTAGTTTGTTAACGGAGTTCTATTTAAACGCGATCGATAGATTGAATGATGAATTACCCCTAAGTGTGCCTACCAAATTGTCACTAGTAAACAACTACAAGAGTAATGTAAAAATCGATCAAATACCATGCGTATCACAAAAAACGAAAGTAAAACGGGTGAAAACTCAATTAAGAGAAGGTAGGTCCTAAAGCACATGCAATACTAATGAATTCATCTATGATTAATTATCTACTTAAGTGGTGTTCATGCTTTGTCTATAAGATTGATCACAATATAATGAATTAAAAGTTCTTTCGATCCAAGTAATTCAAAGGGAATATTAGACAACTTAGTATCTCTACCTAAATTGCACAATAAAACCCAATCAAGCCCCTAGGATCATCACATATCTTCCTAATCATTGATCATCTTTCAATCTCACAATAAAATTAGGTCAAATGCTTGCAATCAATCAACCAAACTAAATTTCTCAACCTAATTCAATTAACTATGATCAACACATCACCATTGTACACATAATGACATGTTTTGCAATATAAACCAAGCATCCAAATAGAATTAAGCCACACAAACACCAAATAAGCAAAACATTAATTCATAAACTTCATCAAAAGTATTTACAAGGCTCTAGAACCAAAAGTGTTCTAGCCAATCAACCACATATTCAAATTACAAATAAAACTAAGATCAAAGCAATAAAAAGTGAAGAGAAAAGAAAGCTTAGACTATGGTGTGGTGAGGAATTGAATTCCCAAGCTAATGATAGCCTCCTTGCATGAATTGACGGAGAATTGAAGAAGTGGATGATGGAAAACCTCCAAGTATGTGTGATTGTGTGAAAAGATGCTTGAAGGAGAGGTAAGATGGTTTTGAATTTAAGAAGTGAGGTATTTATAGTGTTGGGGTAGGGTTTGGGTGTGAGAATTGCAAGTTGGTCCCTTGAAAATGGAGAAAATGCAAGTTTGGCACCGAAAATAGGGTGGCCCGGCCGGGCCACTTTTCCACCCGGCGGAGGTGTTGGCCGAGAGTTGCAAATACAGGGGGTGAGTGGCCTGGCCGGGCGGGAAATATGGTCCGGCCGGGCCAAAACTTCGTATTTGGACCCAAAATTCCCATTTTATCGCCCGGCCGGACGGGAAATGTGGTCCGGCCGGGCCAAACTTTCGTATTGGTTCATTCGCTTTCGTCCTCCAACTTCGTCCCTCCGTATCTTGAGCTTCCGACCTCCGATTGACTCGATTCTTTTTGCTATTCCACTCCATTTTTCGAGACGAATCCAACCGTGCACTCCTCTTCTTGATCCAGTAAAGTATGGTTGGTGTTTTGCTCCAAATTCCATCGTATTTCCTATAAAATCGACAAAACACAACCTTTCTCTCATTTTGGCTTAAACAATCATATTCAATGTATAAATCAATGAAATTCACATCAACATACGCTTTACATGTGCCTCTAAAATGTGTAAATTCCACCCGAATCAAACCCCCCCCCCCCCCCCCCCCAAACTTAAAATGTTGTTTGTCCTCAAACAACTAAGCACTTAAAGCAATGAGGGTGGAATGATCACAATGGAATATTCGATGCAAATCACACATGCAAAGTAAGATGTAATGATATCTCTTTCTCAAATTGCATTTCTCAATGAAGGTCATAGGCTCATTATTGCCATCCACATTCATAGATCAAGGAATGCACAAACACACAACACATTGTGAATGAGAAACATAATCCAAATGCTCAAGTCCTCTACTCACATGATGGAGTGTTTCTCTCAAACACACAAACAAATTAAGGATATTAATGCACTCATCAACCAAGTCATGCTATGCAATCACCATATGCTTGCCCAACTTCTACTTTCTACACACATCAAATGCTCAACAATGTGATCAATAGGACTTAATCAAGGATGTAACATTGGCTCTTTGGACAAGGTGGGATGAATTTTGGGAATTTGTGACTCTTCTAGTGGAGGACAAAGCTTGTTGTTTTATAATTTGTGCTTTCACTTTCAAAGCTTACAAACTCCATCCTCACTTTTCATTTTCCTTTCATTTTCAAGCATTCATCACCTCATCTTTTGAACCATTTTTCTTTTCAAGCTTTTGGGGCCCTTTGTCCCTCTTTTCTTTTCCTTTGATTTTCTTTTCATCTTTCTCTTTTTTTTTTTCTTTTAACTCTACCAATTTCTCCCTTCACCAAAGATATTCATTCAAGCACATATTTTTTCACTTTGTCTTTCATCCCCCACTAGATATAGGAATCAAAGGCTCAAAAAGGCTAAGTGGTTAACATTGTAGTTTGTCAAGAAAGTGAGGAATTAAGCTCAAGGGGCTAACTACGGGAGATTACTTCGGTTTTGGGAAATTTTGACTAAGTGACGCTTTTAGAACAAGATGGCCTATATCACATCACAAAGTTTCACACAATCATGCTTTCAAACAAGAACTTGGGCAAGTTCTAGGATCACTAGCAATAACCTAGCCCCCTCTCAAATGAATTAAACCGGATTACATGCTCGATTTAAGGCTCAATTCTCACGGGTTTATTCAATAGGACTCTCACATTCATCAAATGTCCCCAAACAACAACACATCATGCATCCATGCTATCAAAGATCACAAATATGAACACAATCATAATACTATATTCCAACACCAATCATGCATACATTCAAAGCAAATAGACATCACCACAACTACTCAAATATGGATTCCAATGATTATTCATGCTCACATTTCACCAAATATCCACTACCCAACATATGATCAAAACCAACTTAAACAATATAAGCATATGAAAGCCAAGTGAGCGCCGGTGCAAAATGTGACACAAGTAGAATGACGAACCGGTGTGTAATACCCGTAGATTTTATATTAAAAAATATAATTATATGAGGTATTATTTTTATTTAAATTGAGAGGTTTAATATATACTCCCTCCGTTCTACAATAAGTGTTGTTTTAGCCATTTTCTCTTGTACACAAATAAGTGTTGTTTTAGAATTTTTACACTCTTTATTCCCATTATGCCCTCTAATTTAAAAATTATTTGAGACAAATTTGAAAATAATTGAAAAGGATTGGTTTAAATTTTTGGAAAGATTTGAATTGAATTAATGTAATTAAAATCTTCATTTATTATTTAAGGGTATACTTGTTAATACATACCCTTTCTTAATTCCAACAAATTTCATAAAAACAACACTTATTATAAAACGGAGGGAGTATATATAATCAAATTTATTAATTCTAAATGGATTTTCTTATATATTTAAATATAAGAGAATATGTGATATATACGCTTCCCGCATAAAACTTATTTCCCAAGTTCCTTATTTCGATTTATTATAATGGATATTTGAATATTTCAAAATTAAGTTTAAATCCGTGTCAAATCTCTATCCCCATATTATCGGAAGTCTTCATATCTTTATCCCAAATATTTCTCACCTTAAATATTGTAACTTCTTCCACTATTTATATGAAGGGTTGGTGTACTCTTGAATATGTCGAGATAATTCTAGCTACACCCTTTCATCTTTCTTCTAATTAAAACAAACCGGGTCCAGATTATATATCGAATTATTTTACTTATTCCTTTAGTTATTATATTTTAATTATTATATTATATCAAGGTCCTAATATTACTATGTACGTTTCTTTGTCCTTATTAACTGCTTCATGTGAATAATTTATTTATGTGCAATATGATATGACTTCAATATGAGTGAATATTTTAATGTAAAAGTTTATGAAAGGCCAGGGGCTTAAAAGAGGTCCGGGACTGAAAAGAGGTCCTCGGTGATCCCGGGATTGAAGAGAGATCTTTGGGGGATCCGCCGTGCACAAGAAAAGAACTCGGGGCTGAAAATAGGTCTTTGAGGGGGACCCAGTGGGATTTAAAAGAGATCTTTGGGAAAATCGTGAAACGTAATTATGAATTATTTAAGAGTATGATAAAAAGTGTGTATGTGACTTTATGTGAATTACATGATTATATGTGATTATATATTTTATTTGTATGTCGTATTTAATATTGTCAAAGTGACTTCACTGAGCTAGTGGTTTTGCTCATACCATACATTTAACATTTCAGATTCACGTTGATGGGTTGATGGCGAGGAGAGGCGGTGGATGTCAATTAATTCGTCACAATTTGTTATAAAAAACTTTATGACTTTCAGTATATATTCAAGTTTATTTAATCGAGTATTCCACTGTTATTCAAATAATTTTATTATTAAATAAATTTATGGTCCACTTTCTTATGTTAAAATTCGTTTCATGCTCCTTTACTTCGATTTAGCCTGTTATTTTTGCAAAAACTACATTTATGAAAATTGGGGCGTGACAGAGTGGTATCAGAGCAAGTCTACGTTCTTGTAGACTTGAAAAAAAAAAACTTTGTTTCAAAATTATTTAAAGAGTTTTATTTAAAGAAACCATTTTTCAAGTAAAGGTTGTCCATCATCGCCTCCCGCTTCAGCTCTACAAGGTACGTACGTTATAAATTTTATTCTATGTTACGAGACTATGTTACCATTATGTTCCATGTGTATGCATGTTTTATTGAGCAAATTCTGATTTTCGAGGACGAAAATATTTTAAGGGAGGAAGGATGTAATACGCGTAGATTTTATATTAAAAAATATAATTATATGAGGTATTATTTTTATTTAAATTGAGAGGTTTAATATATATATAATCAAATTTATTAATTCTAAATGAATTTCTTATATATTTAAATATAAGAGAATATGTGATATATACGCTTTCCGCATAAAACTTATTTCCCAAGTTTCTTATTTCGATTTATTATAATGGATATTTGAATATTTCAAAATTAAGTTTAAATCCGTGTCAAATCTCTATCCCCATATTATCGGAAGTCTTCATATCTTTATCTCAAATATTTCTCACCTTAAATATTGTAACTTCTTCCACTATTTATATGAAGGGTTGGTGTACTCTTGAATATGTCGAGATAATTCTAGCTACACCCTTTTATCTTTCTTCTAATTAAAACAAACTGGGTCCAGATTATATATCAAATTATTTTACTTATTACTTTAGTTATTATATTTTAATTATTATATTACATCAAGGTCCTAATATTACTATGTACCGTATATATATTCTGAAGTTGCATGAACGACATTTATTTCAGGTGTGGTTTCTTTGTCCTTATTAACTGCTTCATGTGAATAATTTGTTTATGTGCAATATGATATGACTTCAATGTGAGTGAATATTTTAATGTAAAAGTTTATGAAAGGCCAGGGGTAGGGCTGTTACACGAACCGAGCCGCTCGTGAGCTCGGCTCGATAAGGCTCGAGTTCGGCTCGGCTCGTTCGTTAAATGAGCCGAGCTCGAGCTCGTTAGATACTCGATTTACTAACGAGCCGGTTCGAGCTCGATTTGTTAGGCTCGATATCTAATTTTTTTCTTTAAATTCCATTAGGCTCGTTAGGCTCGGCTCGGCTCGATAGGCTCGTTAAGCTCGTTAGACCCTTTAGCGAGTCGAGCCGAGCTCGTTTCTTAGCTCGCCAATGTTATCGAGCCGAGCCGAGCTCGGCTCGATAAGAGCTCGAGCCGAGCTCGAACTTCAAATACTCGGCTCGGCTCGAATAACAGCCCTAGCCAGGGGCTTAAAAGAGGCCCGGGATTGAAAAGAGGTCCTCGGTGAACCCGGGATTGAAGAGAAATCTTTGGGGGATCCGCCGTGCACAAGAAAAGAACTCGGGCTGAAAATAGGTCTTTGAGGGGGACCCAGTGGGATTTAAAAGAGATCTTTGGGAAAACCGTGAAACGTAATTATGAATTATTTAAGAGTATGATAAAAAGTGTGTATGTGACTTTATGTGAATTACATGATTATATGTGATTATACATTTTATTTGTATGTCGTATTTAATATTGTCAAAGTGACTTCACTGAGCTAGTGGTTTTGCTCATACCATACATTTAACATTTCAGATTCACGTTGATGGGTTGATGGCGAGGAGAGGCGGTGGATGTCAATTAATTCGTCACAATTTGTTGTAAAAAACTTTATGACTTTTAGTATATATTCAAGTTTATTTAATCGAGTATTCCACTGTTATTCAAATAATTTTATTATTAAATAAATTTATGGTCCACTTTCTTGTATTAAAATTTCGTTTCATGCTCCTTTACTTCGATTTAGCCTGTTATTTTTGCAAAAACTACATTTATGAAAATTGGGGCGTGACACGGTGCAAGGGTAACAACTAGTAGAAAAATAAAAGAAAAATAACTCCCCCAAACTTAGAATTTTACTATGTAAAAATTCTAAGTTTGGGGCTACAAGTTGTTAATTACCTCCCTCCTTGCACATCCAATGCTCTTCAAAGATCACCATTGCACCACTTGTTCTCTCTTTCCAAAGTTGGCTTTGCTTCTTCTTCATTCTCCAAGATATGGTGTCCACAATACTCCTCATCCATACCTATAAAGAGACTAAGCTATCAATACTACTAAAGCAATAAAAACACAAAGCAATAAAACCTTGGGTTGCCTCCCAAGAAGCGCTATTTTTAACGTCCTATGCCGGACGGTTGCTTTCTTCTTTCAAGCCTCATCCAAGCGAAGCGACTCCACCATTCGAAGTTGCTCGTTTCCAAAGTAGTGCTTCACTCTTTGACCATTCACCACAAAGGTTGTTCCATCCTTACCAATAAGTTCCAAATTTCCCTTGGGCGTCACATTCTTAATCACAAAGGGTCCCGACCACTTTGACTTCAACTTGCCCGGAAATAACCTCAACCTTGAGTTGAACAATAAGACTTGTTCTCCAACTTGGAATTCCCTCCTCTCAATCATCTTGTCATGGAATCTCTTGGCTCTTTCTTTGTGAATCTTGGAGTTCTCAAAGGCTCCATTCCTAAACTCATCAAGCTCATTAAGCATCATCTTCCTTCTTTCTTCGGATGCCTTAAGATCAAGATTCAACTCGTTAATAGCCCAACGAGCTCTCAACTCCACTTCCACGGGTAGATGACAAGACTTGCCATACACAAGTTGATAAGGAGATGTGCCCAAATGTGTCTTGTAGGCGGTTCGATATGCCCAAAGAGCATCATCCAACTTGATGGCCCAATCCTTCCTCTTTAACCCAACAGTTTTCTCCAAGATTTGCTTCACTTCTCGATTAGCAAGCTCCGTTTGCCCATTAGCTTGAGGGTGATAAGGTGTGGTCACCCTATGCTTTACTCCATACTTTGTCAAAAGTTGGTCAAGCCATCGGTTGCAAAAGTGTGAACCACCATCACTCACTAGTGCTCTTGGAGTGCCAAAACGAGTGAAAATATTCTTCCTCAAAAAGTTGAGGACCACCTTGGCATCATTTGTAGTGGTTGGAATGGCCTCAATCCATCTTGAAACATAGTCAATGGCCAAAAGGATGTAGGAAAATACATGAGAGATGGGGAATGGCCCCATAAAGTCTATCCCCCACACATCAAAGAGCTCCACCTCAATCACATTCTTCATAGGCATCTCATGCCTTTTTTAGATATTTCCCATCCTTTGGCACTTGTCACACTTCTTCAGAAAAACTTCACAATCTCTAAAGATGGATGGCCAATAAAAACCACTTTGAAGAACTTTGTGGGCCGTCCGGTTTGCTCCAAAGTGCCCTCCATAAGGGGATGAATGGCACTCTTCAATCACTTTTTCCCACTCATTTTTCGCTAGGCACCTCCTCATGATCATATCCGAACACCATCTATAAAGGAATGGATCCTCCCAAACATAGAACTTGACATCATGATAAAACTTCTTCTTTTGATGGAATGAGAGGTTTGGTGGATGTGTTCCGGTGGCTATGTAGTTCACAAAGTCGGCAAACCATGGACATGCTTCTTTGATGGCAAGGATTTGCTCATCGGGAAACCACTCCTTGATAGGGACTTGAACATCTCTTTCCTCCACATTCTCAAGTCTTGAGAGATGATCCGCCACCACATTCTCACACCCCTTTCTATCTCTAATCTCCACGTCAAATTCTTGCAAAAGGAGCACCCATCGTATCAACCTCGGTTTGGCCTCTTTCTTCTCAATCAAGTACTTGAGAGTCGTGTGATCCGTATACACTATGGTCTTAGACTCTTAGCTCCAACCAAATAGGCTCTAAACTTGTCAAAGCTATATATCACGGCTAGCATCTCCTTCTCCGTTGTGGTGTAATTCTTTTGAGCCGGATTCAATGTTTTGCTTGCATAGTAGATCGCACGAAAGAGCTTGTCTCTCTTTTGGCCCAAAGCTACTCCAACGGCATAATCACTAGCGTCACACATGACCTCAAATGGTTGACTCCAATCGGGTGTCACCAACACGGGAGCTTTGATCAAGGTCTCTTTCAAGATTTCAAACGACTTCACACACTCTTCACTAAAGATGAAAATGGCTCCTTTCTCCAACAATGCACACATGGGTTTGGCTATCTTTGAAAAATCCTTGATAAATCTTCTATAAAACCCGGCATGCCCAACGAAACTTCTAACCGCCTTCTCATTGGTTGGTGGAGGTAGCTTCTCAATTGCCACAATCTTTGCTCTATCAACCTCAAGTCCCTTAGCCGAAACCTTGTACCCAAGCACAATCCCTTCCTTCACCATGAAGTGGCATTTCTCCCAATTGAGCACCAAGTTAGTATCTATGCATCTTTGTAAAACACAAGAGAGCTTACGTAGACATGTATCAAAACAATAACCAAATACGTAAAAATCATCCATAAACACCTCCATTATGTTTTCAATCATGCCATGAAAAATAGCCATCATACATCGTTGGAAGGTGGCGGGAGCATTGCACAATCCAAATGGCATTCTCCTAAAAGCAAAAGTACCATAAGGGCAAGTAAAAGTTGATTTCTCTTGGTCCTTAGGATCAATCAAAATTTGATTGTATCCCGAGTAACCATCAAGAAAGCAATAATACTCGTATCCCGCCATCCTATCCAACATTTGATCAATAAAAGGCAAAGGAAAATGATCTTTCCTAGTGGCATTATTCAACACACGATAATCAATGCATACTCTCCATCCTACGGTGGTCCTAGTAGCGATTACCTCTAAGGCGTCGGTTGTAATAATAGTCATGCCCCCCTTCTTAGGTACCACTTGTGTTGGACTCACCCACTCACTATCACTTATGGGAAAAATTATGTCATTATCTAGCCACTTCAACACCTCTTTTCTCACTACCTCTTGCATTATGGGATTCAATCTTCTTTGACCTTGGGCTTTAGGCTTAATAGACTCATCTAGTCTAATTTTATGCATGCAAATATGAGCCGGTATACCCTTCAAATCCGAAATATCCCAACCAATAGCCGATTTATAAGTTCTAAGCACCCTAAGCAATTTTTATAACTCAAGCTCATGCAAGTGTGAAGAAACAATAACCGGAAAGAGGTCACCTTGTTCAAGATAAGCATATCTCAAGTGCTCCGGAAGTGGTTTCAAGTCGAGCTTCCTCCCCTTCTCTTGAGCTTTTGGTTCCTCCTTAGCTCCATCCTTTTGTGCTTCCAATGAGTAACAAGAGGGCCAAGTGTCAAGATTTTTATTAGGAAATCTTTGACACTCTTCAAGTAAACCCCCCCCCCCCCAAACTTGGCTTCTTGTCGTATCTCCATGAATTTCTCTTCCTTCTTGATTGGGAGCTCCTTCAAAACATCAAGAGAAGACATGTATTCAAACAATTCTATATCATTAAGCTCATCAAAATTGAAATCAAAAGGAATAGAAGAGAGTGAAGTAAGAGAGTTTCTTATGCAAAGGTCAAGTGGATCCTTTGAGTTTCTCTTTTCCATGTGCATATCCACACAAGCTTGCACACTATTGATCATGTTGCACTCAAAGACCTCATCTTCATCATCTCTAAACTTGATGGCCTTGTAGATGTTGAACAACACTTTCTCATTGTTCACTTGAAGCTCCAACTCCCCTTTCCTCACATTTATGATGGCCCCACCGGTTGCTAAGAATGGTCTTCCCTAGATGAGTGGAATGTACTTATCCTCCTCCATATCCAACACCACAAAGTCCACCGGGAAAATGAATTTATCGATTTTAACCAACACATCTTCTACTATACCCAAGGGGTATGTCATGGATCGATCCGCCAATTGAAGGCTCATTGTGGTTGGTGTAAGCTTCCCCAAACCAAGTGATTTGAATATAGACAAAGGCATAAGATTAATGCTTGCTCCCAAATCACACAAAGCTTTAAATGTACCTCCATCTCCAATGACACATGGCAAGGTGAAGGATCCGGGGTCTCTAAGCTTTTGAGGTAGCTTGGCTTGGATTATAGAGCTACATTCCTCGGTCAAGTGTATCGTTTCGAACTCCACCATCTTCCTCTTGTTTGACATGATTTCCTTCAAGAACTTGGAATAATGGGGCATTTGTTCTAGAGCCTCAGCAAAGGGGATATTGATGTGGATTTTCTTGAACATTTCCACAAACTTGGCAAATTTGTTGTCCAAGCCCTTCTTCTTCAACCTTTGAGGGTATGGGAGAGGTACCACATTCTTGCCTTTGTCTTGAGGAGGGATTGCCTCCTCACTCTTCTTCTCCTCTACTTTCTCTTCTTCCCTCACTATTTCCTCTTGCCTTTCTTTCTCTTGTCCTTCTTCTTTGTCAACATCCTCGGGTGCCATTACCATTTCCTCTTCTTGTGGCATCTTTGGCCCCTCGTAGCTTATCCCACTTCTTAGCTTTATAGCCTTGCAATGCTCCTTGGGGTTAAGCTCCGTGTTTGAAGGAAATTACCCCGGAGTGTGTTGACTTCCAATGACATTAGAGAGTTGGCTCATTTTCTTTTCCATGGGCTTCATGTTGTTTGCCACATTCTTGATCATTTCCCCTTGTTCATCAAGTCTTTGCCAAGTCTTGGTTGCATTATCCCTAGTCTCTCTCATGAAGTTTTTGGTTTCCCCCATAAATGCTCCAAACATGTCTTCCAACGAAGGTTTTGATGAAGACTCCACAATTGCTCCATCTCTCACATTGAAATTCGGAGGTGGTATGATGGCATTCCTTGTATTTGCATAAGAGAAGTTCTCATGTTGCCTCAACCCGGGATGGTAATGATTCGGATTAAGAAGGTTTTGCCTCTCATTCCAACCTCTTTCTCGAAAATGACGATCCCTTTGATTATTCATATAGTGGGCCTCTTCATATTGATCGTCACTCGGTCCCACTAATGACTTGGCCGCCATCATCGAAGTCAATTTATCCATCTTGTTGGATAGAGTAGCAAAATCTTCTGATTCTCTTGTGGAAGCAACTTTCCGGGTTTGCCTTCTCTCGGATGGCCATTGGTTCCCGTTCTTTGCCATCTCCTCCAATAGCACATAACCCTCTTCCGTTGTCTTACCCAACAAAGAATCTCCACCGGCCGAGGCATCCACCATCCCTCTCGTACGATGGTCCATCCCGTTATAGAAATAACAAATCAATTGATCCCTTGAAAACCCGTGTTGAGAACAACTTCTAATGAGATCCTTAAAGCGCTCCCAAGCCTCGGCTAACGACTCATCATCGTTTTGTATAAATGAAGAAATATCCCCTCGTATCTTGATGGTTTTGCTTGGGGGAAAATACTTCATTAGGAAAGCATCTACAAGGTCGGCCCAATTTTCAATCGTCCTTAGATCAAGAGACATGTACCATTGTTTTGCACGATCACGGAGGGAGAATGGGAACAATTGGAGACGAATGTAGTCTTGAGGGACACGGTTAATCTTAACTGTTCCACTTATCTCTAGGAATTGAGATAAATGGAGGTTAGGATCCTCCTTCGACAACATTCCGAATTGGTTGTTTTGGACCATCATGATTAGTGCCGGTTTGAGCTCAAAGTTATGAGCGTCTACGGGTTCCCTACCCGCTCCTCCATATGGTCTTGGGATGGGACGAAAGTGGTCTCTCAAGACTCTTTGATTTCCGTTTTCCTCATTCTCCCGTTGCTCTCTATCTCCTTCCATATTGACATTCTCTTCAACCCTCCGGTTGAGATTATCTCTCACAACCCCTTGTGGTCGGTTACCACCATTCCCATTTGGCTCTACTACGCCTCCAACATCTTCTTGGTTCCTTTCTTCTTCCACTATCGGATTTTCCCTTCGATTCATGGCTTCTAATTCAATCCTTCTTCTTTCGGCGTTTTGTCTTCGACAACGAGCTTCGATTTCCGGGTCTAGAGGTAGCAAAACTTGGTGATCTCTCCTAGCTCGGGTGATCATATGCCATGTCTAGACAAAAGTTCAAAAGAAAGTAAGAATTGCAAGTGGAATCAAGGTAAAACACACAAATATTTTTGGATTTTTGCAAATAAAGAAAGCAAGCAAAATGTCTAAACTAAAACTCTATTAACCTACACTCTAGAGCTATAAAACCTCACTGGCAGCGGCGCCATAAACTTGATTCGCGTGTTATGCAACACTAAAATAAACAACCGCAAGTGTACGGCGTCTATCGTAGCGTGATAAGCACGAGGTCGATCCCAATGGGAGGTATAACGTAAAAATGTAGTTTGTTAACGGAGTTCTATTTAAACGCGATCGATAGATTGAATGATGAATTACCCCTAAGTGTGCCTACCAAATTGTCACTAGTAAACAACTACAAGAGTAATGTAAAAATCGATCAAATACCATGTGTAGCACAAAAACGAAAGTAAAACGGGTGAAAACTCAATTAAGAGAAGGTAGGTCCTAAAGCACATGCAATACTAATGAATTCATCTATGATTAACTATCTACTTAAGTGATGTTCATGCTTTTTCTATAAGATTGATCACAATATAATGAATTAAAAGTTCTTTCGATCCAAGTAATTCAAAGGAAATATTACACAACTTAGTATCTCTACCTAAATTGCACAATAAAACTCAATCAAGCCCCTAGGATCATCACATATCTTCCTAATCATTGATCATCTTTCAATCTCACAATAAAAGGTCAAATGCTTGCAATCTATCAACCAAACTAGATTTTTCAACCTAATTCAATTAAATATGATCAACACATCACCATTGTACACATAATGACATGTTTTGCAATATAAACCAAGCATCCAAATAGAATTAAGCCACACAAACACCAAATAAGCAAAACATTAATTCATAAACTTCATCAAAAGTATTTACAAGGCTCTAGAACCAAAACTGTTCTAGCCAATCAACCACATATTCAAATTACAAATAAAACTAAGATCAAAGCAATAAAAAGTGAAGAGAAAAGAAAGCTTAGACTATGGTGTGGTGAGGAATTGAATTCCCAAGCTAATGATGACCTCCTTGCATGAATTGATGGAGAATTGAAGAAGTGGATGATGGAAAACCTCCAAGTATGTGTGATTGTGTGAAAAGATGCTTGAAGGAGAGGTAAGATGATTTTGAATTTAAGAAGTGAGATATTTATAGTGTTGGGGTAGGGTTTGGGTGTGAGAATTGCAAGTTGGTCCCTTGAAAATGGAGAAAATGCAAGTTTGGCACCGAAAATAGGGTGGCCCGGCCGGGTGGGAAAGTGGTCCGGCCGGGCGGAGGTGTTGGCCGAGAGTTGCAAAAATAGGGGGTGAGTGGCCCGGCCGGGCCAAACCTTCGTAACATATGTTAAAATCTGGATTTGGCCGCCCGGCCAGGCCAAACTTTCGTATTGGTTCCTTCGCTTTCATCCTCCAACTTCGTCCCTCCGTATCTTGAGTTTCTGACCTCCGATTGACTCGATTCTTTTTGCTATTCCACTCCATTTTTCGAGACGAATCCAACCGTGCACTCCTCTTCTTGATCCAGTAAAGTATGGTTGGTGTTTTGCTCCAAATTCCATCGTATTTCCTATAAAATCGACAAAACACAACCTTTCTCTCATTTTGGCTTAAACAATCATATTCAATGCATAAATCAATGAAATACACATCAAAATACGCTTTACATGTGCCTCTAAAATGTATAAATTCCACCCGAATCAGCAATCTTTCAAGTCACAAGTAAGTCCTTTCGACACTACCGCGTTGCAATAATAGCTCAAGCCAAAATAGGGGCTGAAATTTGAGCGTATTGGATAAATGTTCTCAAGAATATAGGATTTGAGATGTTAATCAGTTTGAGGTTCATGTGGGTTTGAATTTATATGAGATTACAAAGGTTCTGAAACTGACTTTTGACACTTAAAATTCCACAAAGAAAATTGATCAGACGTGAGAATCCCAATCCGAAAGTTCTGGATGAATATTATCTCCTGGAATGCGAGAGGCTTAAAGGGGACAAATGCATTCCATAAACTGAGGCGAGTTGTTGCCTTAAATAAACATTCTGTCTTGTTTGTTATGGATTCAAAACTGTCTTCTAGGATAGCCCAATCCTGAAAAACTGGTCTCAATTTTAATTTCTGTTTTGCTGTTGGAATGCAAGGGGGCCTTGTCCTTTATGCTAATGAAGATGTGGAAAATTTTTTGAACTCCTACTCTGTTGGCCATATTGATGTTTTGATTAAATGGCATGGTTTGGAGTGGCATTTCACTGGTTTTAAAGGAAACCCAAATTGGCTTTTGAGGGATCATTCTTTTGAACTACTTAGACGTATTAAACAAACACACAACAACTCGAAAGCTTGGATAGTGGGAGGATATTTTAATGATATCTTAACAAGTGATGAAAAATTGGAAGGAACCATGGATTCGAGAGTAAGACAAAGAATGGAGAAATTTAGAAATATAATAAACGAATTGGAAATCCATGACTTGGGATTCAAGGGGCCTTCATATACTTGGACAAAAAAAAGGCAAGGAATACATCGAATAGAGGAACGACTGGATAGATTTGTTGCAACATCTGACTGGTTGAATCTGTTCAACTTGCACTCGGTTGAGAATTTGCATTGGTTTGTGTTGGGATATGGATCCTATAAACAATGTTCTAATTGATGATTATATGTTTTGATGGCCAAAAATAACTTGAAGTTAATGATATATGTGATTATAAGTCATTCTAACTGAGTCATATGAAATAAGTTTACTGATCTTAATGAGTTATAAAAATTGAGTTTACTGATCTTAGTGTGTTACTGATCTGATATATGAACTGTTAAGGAACTAAGCTGATAAATGTATTGTATAGACAACTTATAGTATAGGACTTAGATGTACTCTACTGTATATAGTTCAGTTGATGTATAGATAGGTTTTATATATGTTTGCAAGTTTGTATTCTATTGTATTCAGTATTGTAAAAGTTTAGAACAGTAGATTGGAACCAGATCAGAAGACTAAGAAAGATCAGAAGACTACTTCAAAGTATGAAGACTATCAGTCTTCGCGCAATTAAGCTACCTTGTAGTCACCTTTATAGCCAATTACCTCAAAATAAGCTTGCAAAGATTATAACTCAACAACATAGTTTATCACAACAAAAATGAAGCAAATTTCAGTGGATAAAAAAATATTTCTCGATTACTAAATTACGCCACAATAACTCAACTATGCAAGCTCATATTTCAATGTGTACGATCATTAGTCCTCATTTAAAGCTAGTTGAAGTGCTTCTAAGTGATAAAGTTTCAGAAATAATACCTCAACCCGAATATCACATAATGGCTTAGGAATATTCACTCGAATTCCCGGATCAAGAGCATTGTATGTCTCAACTTCAGTTCTAAAACAACACAGGGGAAACTCTTGTAAGCATGTAAAAAATATCTCTTGCACTCAAGTAAAAGAGAATAAATTTGATCTTTTTAAAGGTATATATTTCCACTTACCCATGTGATGCAATTATAGGAGAGAGAGAAGGAGAAAGAGATTGCAGATTGGACAGTATATGAAAATTGTTGCAGATATTAGAGATTCTAAATGAATTTATCCCAGAACCAAAAGAGAGCCAGATGCGACATGGTAATGCTAAATACTTTCAAGTCTGTAACTTCGGCAATTAATAAACTAGGAAGAACAATTGTGCAAGCTAATACACTTTTACATACTAGAAGAGAAACTGCAACTTGTTGTTCATCATAGATGAAAAGTGAAACGCTTTTGAAATGTGGTCGCTCAATCAACCATGCGACGCATAATCATTATCATAATAAGCGAGTAGTGATCAAGAAGATATGAGAGAGCTGGAAACACCCAAAAATTAGAGTCAGAATTCAGAAAGTCCAAATAACATATCAACAGTAAGTACTCATTCAGAAGTCTAAATAACATATAGGTGTCAAGTTCTAAAAGAGAATAAACTTACTGTCATGAAAAATGCACCCCCACGATAATTTGATTGACCCCTCCATGAACCTTAGGTCCTATAACCAGTGGCTCACTCTCATAAAAAAATAAAAAATAAAAAGAAGAAGAAGGAAGGTCTCAATTATAATAGACAAAGAAAGAGTAAAGATGACATTTCTGGATTGATGAAGTTCATTCCACTCACACAAAAGCACCACCCAAACTATAATATAACGAAATATTATCTAAATCAACTGTCATCCTGGCCATTTTCTTGTTTACACAGAGAGTATCTACATTTCCCCATACAAAATCCAACAAAATTTATGCACTAATATGTGTCCAGAAATATATGTCAAGGGTCAATTAGGTCAACTCACTACTTCATTTAACAATCAATAAAATTCATTTGGTTTTAAGATTAAAAAAACTGGAAGATATTGGATGAATGAAAAGGTCAATATTTTAGCAAATCACGTTTCCAAAAAAATAGATGTTAATTTAAGAATATAACAAACACATCAAGCCTTTAGAAATCCGTCAACACGCAAACTATAAATTTAAACACCAGAACATAACTTCATAAGCAGAAGAAGCCCACAGAAAAAAGTCAAATTCACTAAAAAAAAAACCCAGAATTTCACAAGCATCCTCCCACTATTATCAATAATCACAAGAAAAGATTTAGATACAATGTCAATTTCCCTTAATTTTGATAAGAAGTTTTGGAAAAGAGACAAAAATTACCTCCCCATGCAAAAGGGAATTTAAGAAATCAACTTGATGGTCTTTCTTCTCAATGGCAATTTCACAAACACCATCGCTGCCCTTCTGAAAAGCATTTCGATCCTAACCCAACAAAAAAATTCAGTAAATTATACGAACTAAACTAAAATTTAGTAACACAATAAATGTTTAAACACACAGTACATGTGCAAGTGTACCTAGAAGGCAGCAAGTTCTGAGGCAATTACGGCCGCAGCCGCGAGCGCTGGAGTTTGGAGGAGTGATCTCGCCACTTGTGGGAAAGAGATGCGGTGGAGTTCTGCAAATTGGAAGATTTTGATTTCTGAAAAGTTGTAGAGAAAAAACGTTTTTTTCTTTTACTCAGGGAGAATGTGAACGGTTGTTTGTTTTTAGAAGACAAAGAACCACCACATCATCAATAGAAATGGATGACATGGCAGACATATGGCAGAAGAAGGAGGGCTCTCAAATGCACACGTGTCGAAAGTAGGAGAGTCCCATCCTCCTTTTATTATATAAGAGTCTTCAAGTGGACCTTCTATTCTCTTCCCCCTTCCTTTTGTTTTAGAAATTACAGGGTCCAATACCAGAGTTGACATGTTCAAATCTACACTCCTTTTAGACTTCAATGCAGCAGTAGAGGAAGAAAAAGTCTTCAAACCTTCATCTATAATACCAACTGTTTTATCATCATCTTCACAACTCAAAGCAAGATTATAAAATGTCTGTGAAACTCTATGTGTCCATGACAACTTACTTCCTTTCAAACAACTTTCAATACCTTTTCCAAACTTGTCCCAAACATGTAATTTAGCTAACTTGGTCCACCTATTTTTAATGTAAACTTCTGGTATTCTTGTAACATAATTAATAAGGAGAACTCTTAGGGAATGATAACACAACATCACAAATTATTCATACCTCAAGCAATCACACGTAATGAAATTCAGGCTGCTATAAAAAATAACATCATTGCTATTGTCAATCACACGTAATGAAATCCAGACTGCTATAAAAAATAACATCATTGTTATTGTCTCCCATAGGAGATATAACCTTATACATATACAGTGTTGTGGTGTCTTGAATGTATCGAATAAGTATACTACTTGCTCAAACCCCTTTCATGAACTCTTTGTTAATTAAACTTTAAAAAAAGAGTTAAGTGTATATCTGTAATCAAAGTCCTCTAACATCTTTCAAATTCTTCTCCATTACCACAACCCGCCAAACACTTATTAAACATAACTTTAAACGAACAATCTGTTTTTAATTCTCTAAATCTAGACACTGCATTTTGGTATATGTGCCAGAGACATAATATGTGTCTTGATTCTGGAAAACACTGTAAAAAAACATTTTTTTTAATAAAATTGATATGCACCTTTCTGATGTAAGACTTCCATTGTTTAGCATAAAAAAAAATAGAAAACTTTTTAGTATAAACATGATGCACTTTTCATATACAAGACATTAACCTTTTCCACATAAGTCATACACTTTTCTAATATCAGACCTGAACTTTTAAATTATAACAATTATAGCACACACATATTTTCCCTATTATAATATCATGCATTTTTCATTTACCAATGATACACCATTTAGAGATACAACATACACTATTTCATTGTACAATAATACAATATTAACATATAAAATATACTCAGATTAACAATAACAAAAAAAGACTAACAAACAAAGAGTATACTGGTATATCTGAAATAAATAAATAAAAAAAACGAAGCAACATATACAAAATGTAAACAAGATCAGTGTCAAAGAACACTTAAAACAACTTACAAACACCAAAAAAAGAGAAAAATCATAAATCCAAAATACATTACATCAACAAAATAAAATAAAAAGAAAAAGAAAATCAAACATGCAAACAAAAACATATATAAGAAGAAAACATGAAAATTTTGGTTTATAATAAATAGAAACAAGAAATCCAAAAACACAAACATATAGAGTTACAAAATTAACATAATATAACTACGATACAAAAGAAACAAAAAAAAATACCTGAGACGACAACAACACGAACAAGACGAAAATACACTCGAACAAGATGAACCGCGTAAAATACGAGATGGATGGAAGTAATCACTGTGTGAAATCGAGAGAAACGATCTTGGAAAATTATCGTACAGGAGAAGGAAGAAATTCGAGAGGAAATAGGAGAAGAAAAAGTGACGCGTGAAAAACAAGAAAAAACTGAAAGAAATAAATTAAATATAATGGACTAATGAGTTAGGCTAGGAAACAGACCGAATATGCAAAATGGACTAGAGTACACGGTGTACTCGAAAACATACTAAGACTTTGGCTTTCAATTGCTTTCATTGTTGGGCACATAAAACATATTTTCTTGAATTGGACAATTCTCCCTCCCATTTAATTTCATTATTTTCACTTTGTTTTTATCTAATAAAACATACTTTTTTTTTTTTAAATAATATTTACACTCTTCACTTTATTCATAAGTGGTCTCTTCAATACTATCATTTTATTTATAAGTGCATCCCTTAATACTTCATCATACCTACCACCTACCGCGTATATATTATATACATAAATTATTTAATATTCATTAAAATTTGTATGTGAAAGTTGCCTATTTTTTTATTTTGGATGTCCGAAAGTTACTCATTTCCTTTTTTAGCATCACCTATTATATTTTTCTACCTTTTTCTCTTTCCTCTTTCTCTGTTTTTTTCCTACCCTGTTCTACTTTTTTTTTTTCTTCATATCTCACCACCTCAATAACTCACTATACATATTATACTATATCTTTTAATCAATTTGTACGTAACTTTTGAAAGGCCAGAAGAAGTATAAGGATAAAAACTGATTGTTAAGTACGTATTTTTATGGGTCTTATTAATTAAATAGAATACATCGGGTTCAAGATCCAAAATGATAATCTCTACATCAAGTTGAGAGCAATATACAATATAAATCTCTACATCAAGTTGAGAGCAATATACAATATTATTTATATTGTAAATAAAAAATAAACTATCAGAGAACATAACTGTCTACATGCACTATCCAACTTGCAAGACCTTAATATTTAAATAATAGAGTATAGTATTAATTATTTTATGGCACCCCAAATTTGAATTCCTGTATTCGCGGTGGCCTGCAGATTGTACTATCAATTTTAAATACTCGTGCCACTTTTTATTTAATATTACCCGACACATGGAAATAATATTACCCGTACACGAACACGATACAATTTTACTATAATTTTAATTTGGTTAATTAAAAATTAAATTGAACAATTAAATATATATATTTAAATTGCTTAAAATTTAAAAATGTATATACACTCAATTGCATACATACTTTTACCTTGCTTATATGATATAAATTGTACTCCCTCCGTTTTGCTATAAGTTTTCTATTTCTTTTGATTGTTTTGATTAAAATATATGATTAAATAATAGGTGTAGTACAAGTGATGTGATGGTGAGAGAGAAAATAATAGATGAATATGAGATGAAATAGAATAAAATAATAGATACTAAAGTATAAGTGATGTGATTGAAAAAGAAAAAATCATATGCCAAAAATGGAAAAAAATGAAATGGAAAATTTATTGTGAGACATACAAAGTGGAAAACTTATATTGGAACGGAGGGAATACTAAACAAATAATTTCTACCATTATTAATTAAATTGCATATTCACGCATCAATATTTTTACTAAAAATACGTACAATTTAATCAAGTGTAATTATTAATGTAACTTTTTCATAACTGATAATATTCTTTAATTATAGTTTTCTAAAAGTAAAGGGAAAGTCTCAAATACACCATACACACCAAACATATTTGGTGCACCCTAAACATATTTGGTGCACCCTATTTTTACCCTGATCCACATCTAACTCAAGTCCAACCCGCATACTTTTATTTGGGTTTTGTATATAAAGTCAAGATTTCACTTTCATTTTTTGTGCGTAAAAGACCTAGCTCTAAATCATAACCATGGTGGCCGCAAAGAAACCCGTAAGAATTCTCCTTCAATTTCGATGACTCAATTTCTTGGTTGTTTACTTCTGAAATTGTGGAAATTATTGATTTGTAATGTTTCGATGTTTCTACGGAAGAAGAGTCATGAAAGCATCAACAACATACATGGAAGTGTTCCATGACTTTTTGCTCAGAAAAGGGTACGAAAAAGTGTCCATGGTTGCTGTCGTTGTAGACATAAACCTCAATTAATTTTGGATGTTCCGCAAAGAAAGCTGAGAATGACGATTGTTTACAAGTATATTGTTTGCTTTTTCACGAGAGCATTCAATGAGATGAATTTAGGATGATTTTTATTACATGTAATTTTTATTACTTAAATATTTTATTATTTATTATTAAAAAGTGGTAATTTTATTATTGAAAAGTGGTAACTATTATTAGTGAAATGTGTTGCTTCACATGGTAATTTTTAATACTGAAAAGTGGTAAGTATTATTTCACTGAAAAGTGTTGTTTCATACTATTGAAAAGTGTTGTTTCATAATACTAAAAAGTGGTAACTATTATAATTGAAAAGTGTTGTTTCATACTACTGAAAAGTGGTAACTATTATTATTGAAAAGTGTTGTTTCATGCTACTGAAAAATTTCATATATATTATAATTGAAAAGTGTTGTTTCATACTACTGAAAAGTGGTAGGAGTAACTATTATTATTGAAAAGTGTTGTTTCATACTATTATTATTGAAAAGTGTTGTTTCATACTACTGAAAAGTGATAACTATTATTATTGAAAAGTGTTGTTTTATACTACTGAAAAGTAGTAACTATTATTATTGAAAAGTGGTAATTTTGTTATTGAAAAGTGGTAACTATTATTATTGTAAAGCCGTAATTTTGTTACTAAAAAGTGGTAACTATTATTATTGAAAAGTGATAACGAAAAGTGGTAACCATTATTATTAAAAAGTGGTAATCTTGTTAAAGAAAAAACAGAAAAAAAGAAACAAAAAAAAAAAAAAAAGATTTAGTTAACCATGGGATTCGAACCCATGATCTCATATTTATAAAAGGAGTCATTAACCGTTTGGGACAGTATTTATTAGATATATTTTTCGCCAATATTAATATATAAATGACTGATTTGTGCATTAGTGTGCACACACTCTACACATAGGAGACCAACCCAAAAATATATTAAACTCAACTTCATTCCAGAAAAAAAAAAAAAGAGAGAACGAAAATGCAACCATGCATATTCAAGTTTTTAACTTAAAAAATATGTGCAGTGGATATTTAAGTAGAGATCTATATGAAAGAAGAAAAAATAGAGAGAGGAATAGAAAAGAGAAAGAAAAAAAGAGGGACAAATTTTTTTTTCATATAAAAAATGTAAACTTTATTTTGGAACGCACCCAAAAGGAGAGCGTAAACCTTGACGGATGTAGTATATAAACAAAATTAGCCTATAATTTTCCGGTTTCATTCTTGTGTGTTATTTTTTTATATGTTTTTGAATCTTTTTTAACACGTGTTATCATAATTACTATTGAGTGTTCGATTATTTTTTCACTGCGCATCAATAATTGGGGTGAATTTATTCCATAATTCTCTATCACTACTCGAGTACCCCTATATATAATCCTATAGTTGGACGGATAGTAATCATCTTCGTTTGCTTTACTAGTTGGAATAGATAAGGTTTGGTAGAATTAAATAGGATTGCATTATTTTTTAAATTGAGATTTGTGTTTGAATTGATGGATTAAATTATCTCACCTTCTCTTTGGGACTAATTAACACCCAAATGCATGATTATCAAGGATAACAATCTCGGGCCAATTATAATCACGGGCTAAATTCAAGTAAACTAAACATGGGAATTATAGGGATAAAACAATATATCTTATCTAATCTAATAAACCAAACATGCCCAAAAGGTATGTCTTAGCCTTTATAAAAAGGTGTGGGCCGTGGGGTATATACCCATCCAACTTTATTTAATGTAATTGTTGGAATTAATGGGAATTAATTGGGTTTTGACACCCTGATCTAATTTAATTAATTAGACGGACTAAACGTTAATTAAGAAATAATTGAACGTGACATAGTCGATCTACTCGCGGAGTAGATGAACGTGGTATATTTAATATCTCAAAACCGAGTTAAGGTGAGTAAGAAATTAATTGTTGAAGTTGAAGAGTTTCAACTTGGAAGTTTGAGAATGTGGGGAATGGGCTCGGCCCATTCGAACTACTTCAAGAATGTTCCAGAATTATCTGGAAGTCTCAAACTTGGTCTTCAAGATTCAGTCTTCAAGACTTATCCACGTGCGAGATATTATCTCAACCGCTGCGATATTTTCGCGATATATTCCCATAAATCGGGCCTGGGCCCACGCGTTTTTTCCTCTCCCTCCAAGGGTTTCTTCTGCCTATAAATATCAGACACTTCCCTCATACATCCTTACGCTGAAATTCGCCCCTCTACCCTTCTACTCTCCTCTCGTCCCTACGCAGTGTGTTGAGCTCCCGAAAGCCTTACACTGTTCTTTCTTGTGCCGGATTTATATCCGAGAGTGTTCAGTTCGTACTACGTACGTTCACCGATACTTCTTATACAGTGGTGCTACTGTGTAGGAAGTTAAAGTCGTTTTACCTTTGGGAACGGAACGCCGTAACAGTCGAGCACTATCCTGGGCGTATTCTGTTCTACGGGAAAAGGGTTTCCCTTGACTCGACTTATTTGTGTTATTTATTTGTTATTCTGACATTTTCGATATTGCAGTTTACACGGCGTAAGCAGTTTCCAACAATCGCAGAACATAATATATATTAATTAATTTAATTTATTGGATAATGAATTAATTAATTAAAGCTTTGGATAATTATTGCAAATATTGAAATTTAATCGTTAATTAATTATTTGACTTAATTAATTACTGCAATATTAGAAGAGAGAGAAAACAGATTTAATTGGTGGATTAATTCCTGTTGAGAGAGAGAGAAAACAGATTTAATTTTGTGACTTAACATCCTGTTATGCAGGATTCTGAGATCCAATTAAATTGGAATTGGTTCTTGATTTTGTGAATTATGAAAATACGCTCTATCCATGGAGTTGCAGGCGCCTCGCTCGCAAGATAAGATTTGGGTATCCTGAGAACAGAATTGATTTCAGTTTATTATATTAATTAATTTATCCATTGAGTTGCAGACGCTTTCTCGCGGGATGAGATTTGGTGATTTTGAGAACAGAATATTGGAAATAATTGTTAACTATTGGATAGATATCAATTCATCAATTTTTGATGGAGGCGGTATCACCAGCGTTCAAGCCGGCGCTGATTCTTCACTCCGAGGACGGTTCGCTCCGATCATGATTTGTATTCATCAATTTGTGATGGAGGCGGTATCACCAGCGTTCTTCACCCCGAGGACGGTTCGATCATGATTTGTATTCATGCGGTCTCTTAAGAATTGATTTCTGGTTATTACATTAATTAATTTATTTATTTTAGATAACTAATTAATTGGGTTTTGGATAATTTACTCCATATGAAAGTTTCCATCCATTGAGTTGCAGGCGCTTACTCACAACCATGGATTTGAGAGATCTGGTGATTCTGAGACAACAAGAATTCTGAGAGCATGCCTGGAAATCCAATTAAATTGGAATTATCCATTGAACTGCAGGCTTTGAGAAGAGAATTGATTTCTGTTAATTAATTACAAAATAGAGATACTAACTGATTAATTAATTTATTTATTTTTAGATAATTAATTAATTAAGTTTTGAATAATTATTGCAGGTATTTACTCCTAATAAAAGGAAAAACCGCCCTCTGCAATTTTACTCCAATTTAGGGAGTTGGTTTAAAGCTCCAGATTAAATTCTGGGAGTTGGTTTAAAGCTCTAGATTAAAGTTCTGGGAGTTGGTCTAAAGACTCCAGATTAAAGTTCTGGGAGTTGATCTAAGGGCTCCAGATTAAATTCTGAGAGTTGGCATAGACCTCCAGATGTATGTTCTGGGAGGCGGTCTCCATCCATTGAGCTGCAGGCGCTTACTCATGGATTTGAGAGATCTGGTGACTCTGAGAAGAGTTTCTGCGGATTTGAGAGATCTGGTGACTCTGAGAAGAGTTTCTGCACAACGCAGAATTCTGAGAGCACGCCTGGAAATCCAATCCAATTAAATTGGAATTATCCATTGAGCTGCAGGTGCTTACTCGCGGGGCGTACCTGGAAATCCAATTAAATTAAATTGGAATTGCACATCAATTAATCTATAGGATTAAATTAGAGGATGTGGTGATAAATTGATTAATTACCGTAATTAATCAAAGAGGATTAAATTGGATTTAATTAAATCAATTAATCGAGAGGATTAAATTGATTAATTACATCAATTAATCAGGAGCATGGCTTCGTTGGAGCAGAGCATGGCTAAAATAAATTAATAATTAATTAAATTTTGGATAATTACTGAGGAATATCCAAATTTAATTATTAATTATCTCTGGGAATTAAATATTTGTGCTCGAGAGCATAAATTTGTTTTGAATTTAGTTCAAAAGATTGTGACTAGTATAATTTGATCGAAAATTATGCTCGAGTCACGAGTGACAATAAGAGTCACATTTGAAATTGAATTTAATTTTGGTAGGTTGACCAAAGATTAAATTAATTTTGAAGTTGGAAATAATTCCAATAAAAGAAAAATCAAAGATTGATTTTTTAATCGAGGCTGTGTCCAAATTTGGTGAATAAGAGAAATTCACAAATAAAGTGGCAAGCAACTCGAATGTGGGGATATGCATCTCCTCACATGGAAACATTCAAATGTGAGGGAGAGAGGTCTCCGTCGACATGTTTGAATGAAAAGGGTAGCTAAAGTGTGACCTTAAAGCTAAATATGGAAAAATCTAAAATGGTTGAATTCAGTGGAATGTTTTCCACAAATAATGTGGATTTGTTCATCATGAAAAATCACATTCGAGTAAAAGCTCCACACGAGGAGGGAAAAAGTACTTTATTAATTTCATTGATGATTGTACACGATTCTGCTACGTTTATCCTTTAAGAAGTAAAGACGAAGCTATAGAAGCTTTTAAACGTTATAAAAATGAAGTAGAGAATCGATTGGACACTCGAATTAAATAAATTCGTAGTGATAGAGGTGGAGAGTACGTAGCTCCGTTTGAACAATTATGTATTGAATCGGGGATTATACATCAAACGACAGCCCCTTACTCACCTCAGTCTAATGGTGTTGCGGAAAGGAAAAACCGAACACTGAAGGAGATGATGAACGCAAGTTAATCAGCTCTGGTCTACCTCAGAACTTGTGGGGGAAGCCATTATGTTGGCTAACCACATTCTGAATAAGATTCCTCACAAAACTAAGGATCAAACTCCTTATGAAATATGGAGGAAACGAAAACCTTCATACCAATACCTCAAAGTGTGGGGGTGTTTGGCTAAGGTTGAAGTACCACTTCCTAAACAAGTTAAGATCGGCCCTAAAACAGTTGATTGTATCTTTATAGGATATGCTTCAAACAGTAGTGCCTATCGATTTCTGATTCACAAATCCGAAGTACTGGATATGACAGAAGGCACTACAATAGAGTCAAGGAACGCAGTGTTCTTTGAAAGTATCTTTCCTCTTAAGGAGAAAGAGGAAGTGAGTTCGAGTAAGAGAACTCTCGAAGCAACAAACGACACTGTTAGTCCTTCCACTCAAGAGAGTGAAGAACCGAGACGCAGTAAGAGAGCTAGAATTGATAAAGATTTTGGTTCAGACTTCATTACTTATGTTTTGGAGGAAGATGAACCTAAAAATATCAAAGAAGCTATGGCAAGACCAGATGCACACCTCTGGAAAGAAGCCATAAAAAGTGAATACGAATCTATTCACTTAAACCACACGTGGGAGTTGGTTGACCTCCCTAAAGGTTGTAAGCCCTTAGGATGCAAGTGGATCCTTAGAAGAAAGTACAAAGCAGATGGATCTGTTGATAAGTACAAAGCTCGTCTTGTTGAAAAGGGGCTTTAAACAAAAGGAAGGGTATGATTTCTTCGATACATACTCACCAGTGACAAGGATCACCTCCATTTGGGTGTTAGTCGTTATTGCTGCGTTGCACAATCTCGAAATACACCAAATGGACGTTAAGACGACGTTTCTTAATGGTGAGATGGATGCTGAAATAATACATGGAGCAACCTGAAGGATATGTTGCTTCTGGAAACGATAAAAAGGTGTGCAAACTCGTTCGATCACTGTATGGACTTAAGCAAGCTCCAAAACAGTGGCACTTGAAATTTGACAGTACAATGCTGTCAAATGGGTTTCGAATTAACGAATGTGATAAGTGTGTGTATGTGAAGGATACACCAACCAGATATGTTATTGTGTGCTTATATGTCGATGACATGTTAATCATGAGTAACAATCACGATATCATAGTTAATACGAAGAACATGTTAAGTAGAAACTTTGACATGAAAGACATGAGATTAGCAGATGTGATTCTTGGAATCAAGATAGAGAAAACGTTCAATGGAATTTCCTTGACACAATCTCACTATGTGGAGAAGGTACTAAAGCAATTTAAGGCCTTTGACGATCCACCTGCTAAGACACCTTTGGAACTCAATGTTCACTTGAAAAAGAATAGAGGAGAACTAGTGGCTCAACTGGAATACGCAAGGATCATTGGAAGTGTGATGTACATCACGAACTGTACACGCCCTGATCTTGCATGTTCGGTAAACAAGTTGAGTCAATACACGAACAATCCAAGTCATGAGCACTGGAAAGCGTTGAAAAGGGTATTATGATACTTGAAGTACACCATTGATTATGGGCTTCACTACACAAGACATACAGCTGTAGTCGAAGGATACAGTGATGAAAATTGGATATCAGACACGAAAGACTCGTTGTCCACCAGTGGATATGTATTCACTATTGGAGGAGCAGCAGTGTCGTGGAGGTCCAAGAAACAAACGTATATTGCTCGTTCCACAATGGAATCAGAATTTATAGCGTTAGACCTAGCCGCTGCAGAGGCTGAATGGTTGCGTAATTTTCTGGAAGACATTCCATGTTGGAAAAAGTCGGTACCTGCGGTGACGGTACACTGTGACAGTCAAGCTGCCATTGGGAGAGCTTGAATGTCATGTACAACGGAAAGTCGAGACACATACGTCGTCGACACAACTCTGTTAGAGAATTGATCTCCACTGGAGTAATGTCCATTGATTATGTCAATACTAAGGACAATATAGCGGATCCGCTCACGAAGAGCATAAACCGAGATCAATTGAACAAGCTAGTAGAAGGAATGGGTCTAAAACCCACAAGAAAAACTAAAGAAGTGGTAACCCAACCATGATGACTGGAGATCCCAAGAACTTGGTTCAATGGGAAAACGAAGCTGTAGAGGTTAGTGATAAAACACTTGAAAAATACGACTATTTCGGACAGCACTATCTCAAGTGTTAACGACCCGTAAGATGTGGTAAAGGCTGAGTCTTCGACTCTTAATGATTCCTAGAGTATAACGGGATACTCGGAAGGAAGTTACCTATATAAATGAGAAGTGAGGGCCGCTTCGACCAAACATTTATGAAGTACAAAGGACGTCCATGGCCAAAACAGACAAAAACGTGAGAACGTTACGAAGACGAGATCGAAGTGTGCTGACACTGTTGTCTAGGTATACACTATGGAGGAGTAGTTCAAGGCATCGCGTCCACTAAGTCGCCGGTATATCCGATAGTGTTTGGCTACGGAAAGTTCAAGGCCAAAAACCACTTATCCGGACGCACGGAGATCTCACTCGAACTGAACACTGAGTCTGATGTTGTATAGATACGATTTTCACTCATGTGGGGGATTGTTGGAATTAATGGGAATTAATTGGGTTTTGACACCCTGATCTAATTTAATTAATTAGATGGACTAAATGTTAATTAAGAAATAATTGAACGTGACATAGTCGATCTACTCGCGGAGTAGATGAACGTGGTATATTTAATATCTCAAAACCGAGTTAAGGTGAGTAAGAAATTAATTGTTGAAGTTGAAGAGTTTCAACTTGGAAGTTTGAGAATGTGGGGAATGGGCTCGGCCCATTCGAACTACTTCAAGAATGTTCCAGAATTATCTGGAAGTCTCAAACTTGGTCTTCAAGATTCAGTCTTCAAGACTTATCCACGTGCGAGATATTATCTCAACCGCTGCGATATTTTCGCGATATATTCCCATAAATCGGGCCTGGGCCCACGCGTTTTTTCCTCTCCCTCCAAGGGTTTCTTCTGCCTATAAATATCAGACTCTTCCCTCATACATCCTTACGCTGAAATTCGCCCCTCTACCCTTCTACTCTCCTCTCGTCCCTACGCAGTGTGTTGAGCTCCCGAAAGCCTTACACTGTTCTTTCTTGTGCCGGATTTATATCCGAGAGTGTTCAGTTCGTACTACGTACGTTCGCCGATACTTCTTATACAGTGGTGCTACTGTGTAGGAAGTTAAAGTCGTTTTACCTTTGGGAACGGAACGCCGTAACAGTCGAGCACTATCCTGGGCGTATTCTGTTCTGCGGGAAAAGGGTTTCCCTTGACTCGACTTATTTGTGTTATTTATTTGTTATTCTGACATTTTCGATATTGCAGTTTACACGGCGTAAGCAGTTTCCAACAATGTAAGCCCTTCAAAACACATTGAGATATAGATGCACTTCCCCTAAATTACATCATATATCTTTTTTTCTTAAAACTCTACATGATAAATACACACTCTCAAAATCCTAATTTTCTTCTTTCTTCTTTTTTTTCCAAACTTCTTCTTCCTCATTTACATTTTTTTTCTTCCTCAACAATCACCATAGTTGCCGCCCCACCACAACCGCATCTCTCCCACCGCTGCTGGCCATCCGCTACCGCCCAATTCCTTTTTTCTGCATCCTCCTCTTCTCCCCGTCGCCACCCCTTCCCTCCCTTCGTCGCTCGACTCGCCCCCTCCCTCTAAAGGTGTCACTGCTCCTCCCCCCTCAGCAACGCCGTCGCCCCATTTTTTTCCCTCTCTGCAACAGACGGCGCCACCTCAACTCCTTTGTCGAGCGACGCCACCGACTCTTCCTCCCCCAACCAGCCACGCTCCCACTGCCTTCCTCCCGCTTCCACTTCAGCTTTCGTCCGTCCAATTTTATTTTTTTTAAATTTCAACAAAAAGGGTCGACCATAAATACTCTCATTGACAATAAATGGTCGATGAGAGTGTTTATGGTCAACCATTTATTGTCGAAAATTTTAATTTTTTAAATTCTTTCGACGAACCAGTGTCAACGGTGAGGTGTTTGGTCGACAAATCAGTGTTAACGAGAGTGTTTTTGGACGACACTGGTTTATCGAAATTTTTTTTTTTTAATTTCTAAATTAGCCTGGGGCAGTGGTGGCTGGTGGAGGTGGCAGCGACAACGACGATGGCGACTGTCTAATTCAAGGGTTAGTGTTAGAGTTGTGTTTAAATTGTAGAAGGAGTGTATGTATCTTAACATATTTTAGTAAAAGGGTAAAAGTGGTATTTTGCATGAATATTTAATTAATAAAATGAAGGAGGAGTGTATTAAACAAAGCTGGAGGGGTATATACCCCACTCCTTATAAAAAGGCTATAGGTTAGACATGGGCATATTGGGCCCAAACTTTTTCTATAAAATTCAATCGGGTCTGACTATTTACACCTCCATTTCGGTTTAGAACACTCCCCACGATTGATGCACCCCCCCTGAAATTTAAAAAAAATAGATGCACCCCTCCAAAATTGTCTTAATTACCCTTTTCTCATTTTTATCTATATAATACCATTTTACATAACACACCCTCCCTCAAATCCCTAATTCTCTTCCCCCATTTGTTCTTGCCGCCGCCCACCGCCCCTTGTCGCCGCCCCCTTGCCGCCCATCGCCCCTTGTCGCCGCTCCCTTGCCGCCCATCGCCCCTTGTCGCCGCCCCCTTCCTGCCGCCTCCTTCTCCCTCAGCCGCGCGCCGCCTCCTTCTCCCACAGCCGCGCGCCGCCTCCTTCTCCCACAGCCGCGGCGGCTTTTCCCCTCCCTCCCTTCGGCCGCGACGGCATCCGCTCCCCCTCCCTCCCTTCGGCCGCGACGGCATCCGCTCCCCCTCCCTCCCTTCGGCCGCGATGGCATCCGCTCCCCCTCCCAGCCTCCCTCAGCCGCGGCCGCGACGGCCTTCCCCACACTCCCCTCGGCCGCGGCGGCATCCCCTCCCCCTCCCCCTCTCTCTGTTTTTCTACAATTTATTTTGTGTTCAAACCATCGTGCTCCCGATCGAAGATGCCGGCCACCCCCACCCCAGGTAAGTGTATTGCCGCCGCCGCCTCAATTTTGAAGTTTTAGGTTTTAGGGTTTTCTGCAATTTGCAGCAAAACCTTTTTTTTTTAAATTTTTTTTTTTTAAATTTTCGACTACTTAATGTCGACCATGTAACCTCTCGTCGACGACATGTTATCGACGAGAGGTTACATGGTCGACATCACGTAGTTGAAAACTTTAAGTTTTTTATTTTTTTAAAAGTTCGACCTTCTTAGGTCGACCATATTCACTCTCGTCGACAACGGGGTGTCGACGAGAGTTTATATGGTCGACCTGAGAAGATCGAATTTGTAAAGTTTTTTTTTTTTTTTTTTGTTTTCGACAAATCAGTGTCGACCATATTCAATATGGTCGACACTGGTTTGTCGAAATTTTAAAAAAAGAATTGAAATTTTTGAAGTTCTTGAATTTTTTTTGTTTGGGGAGAAATTTTGTTGTGTTGTTGTTGTTCGTTGGTTGTTTTTTTTGTTGTTTGGTGGTGGCAGCGGCGGCGGGTGGAGGTTGTGGTGGCGGCGGCTGACAGAGGTGGTGGTAGCAGGATAAAACTTAGTTTAGGATTTAAAGGTGAAGGAGGGTGCAGTTAGTAATAGGGGTGCATTTAGTAGTCTAATATAACTTAAAGGGTATTTTTGGTTTTTTACATCATTATTTTATTATTAAACTCAGAGGGGGAGTGTTCTAAACTGAAATGGAGGTGTAAATAGTGCCACCCAATTCAATCCGGTCCAGCCCATTTCCAGGTGTTCAGTTCGGAGGTATGGGTGAATTTATGATTAGGGGCGTAGTATGCATCAATTTGATTCCTTTGTTTTACCTTTTGAGTTTAAGTCGATGTTTCATTCTTTTAAATCTTTAACCCAAATCGTTTTTATTATTATAGAACATTAATTATTTTTTAATATAACACATGTTAATTATTTATACTGTAAAAAAATATATTCAACACAAAATTGTACTTCTTTCGTCTTATTATTATTTAAATATTTATCACATTATTAATAGAACATTTCTTTACTTAAAAAAAATAACTTATTACTCTTTTTAAAAAATTACATTCAACATCTTTTATTTAAATCACATGTTATTACTTTTTACACAATAACTAAAAATTTCTCTGAAAAAAGAATTACACATTATATTCCTCTTAAAATATTATTTTATCACCCCTAATATTAATATATAATTATTACATTAAAAAATAAGTGTAAACAGTAAATATTTCCATAACTATTTACATGGAGTATGGGCAAATGGTTGAATGTTGGTTTTGGTGAGTGTGCCGTGTGTTCCCCTATGCAGCTCAATGACAATATTCCTTCACTCTCACTTCTGTTAATTCTGCATTTCTGCTTTGCTATCCCCTTTCCATGTGCATCAAACCTATTTTTCTTTACAAAAATATATATATACTTATATGAAATATAATTAATTAGGATAAAATTAGTTAAAAATTGTGTGTCAAATACAGTTCAACGCGAGTTACTACATATCAAACTTAATTATTAATTTTTTTAAAAAATATTATTTTACTACATAACTATAATATTGTCACTATATAAAATAAAAAATATACTACTATAAATTCATCAATTAATAAATAATTAAATTATTATTTTTAATTGTTTCGTTTTTAATACTAAATATTAAAAAAATCATATATAATATTTTCTAATCTCTCTCCCCACCCTTACTTTAGTATTAAATTCTTTATTGTTAATGCTTAACAGATTTTGGAGTATGAGATTTTAAGGAAATTTAACTACAATTGTTGATTTTTATTTTGTGTGTAAAATCAAATGTAAATATTTTTGTGGAACGGTTATCCCCCTCTCTCCCTCTTTGTCGTTTTCCCTGTTTCCACAAATATCTTTCATTTATATATCTCTTCTCTTCTCTTGATAAAAATAAAGAGAGAGAGAATTGACGACAAAAACAATATGAGAGAGTAAATAGAAAGAGAAGAGAAGAGATGAGAAAGAGTAGAGATAGATGAAAGTGGATAAAAACAAGAGAATGGAAGAATTACGGAAGGGGGAGAAGAGATAGAGAGGGTATGTGTAGAGAAGAGTGGACAGGGACGGAATTAGGGTATATGGTAGGGGTAGAGCTGTCAAAATGGGCTTGTTAGGTCCGTCTGTCTCTACTCTCTACCTATTAAAATGGTGAATTTGGTTGAATAATATAAGTCCGTTTAAAATGTGGGTTGTATGAATTAGACTGTATGAATTGTGAATTTTGACGAGTTGGTCCGCGGGTTTTTTAATTTTTATTTTTTTTAATGAAATAGTAACGCATTTTTATTAAGTTGAACTCTGTGAGTAAAAATTTGATATTAAAAATTTATGGATTCAATTCAACTTTAAATCAAAATACAAAATTACAAAACATTATACTGAACAGAGATTTGAGAATGAGAGTCATTATTAAGAATTAATATATAAGAATTAATTCCCCAACTCCAAACAAACGATCTGGGTCATCCATTTAAATTGTCCACTCAATGGAGCCTCCTCTCAAAAGGGTAAAGGGTTATAATCTGGCCCACGAGTGAGGGTCGGGGAGTATTAAGAATTAATTCTTCACCTCTCCACAAGTTCGTGTATTCACAAATTGACATTTGTTACTAATAATTGAGTTGATTTGTCATTTAAACTTTCGTTGAATATTATATATTTTTGTTACTGACAGTTGATCAATTTGTCCATTAAACTTTCGATGAATATTATATATTGATTCAGCTCTTTTGGAAATAAGAATTTAAACAATGTTAAAGAGATTAAAATTATTTATGTGGTGGAGTTAATTAAAGATTATTCAAAATTATTAGTACTTTATATTTTATATTTTTTTGTAATTATTTATGTATTGTTTAAATTTTATTATAATAATAAATGTGAAAAAGTAAAAATCAAATATATATACTCCCTCCGTTCCGGAGAAAGCTACCCAACTTTCTATTTTCGTCCGTCCCAATGAAAGTTATCCATCCCTTTTTGGTAACTATTTCCTCTCACATTTCATTATATTCTCCTCTCTCCATCACATCACATCTAATACATCTACTTATTATATTAGTATTTCTTAACCTCCGTGCACGGAGGTCATGCATGGGGAGCTTTCCGTCTTTCCCCGAGACGGAGGGAGTATATATAAATATCATAACTATATATATATATATATATATATATATATATTAGTGTTTTGAATCATTAAATTGTTTTTTTTACCCCTAACCTTAAATTTTGATTCCGTCCCTAAGAGTGATTAATAGTGAGAAGGAAGAGATTGAAAAGCGAATGAAATAAGAGGGGGAGAAACTAGAAAGTGAAAGGAGAGAGTGGAGATAGTGTAAAGAGAGAATAGATGACAAAAAGTGTGATGAGAGAGAAAAGGGTGAGAGTGAGGGGAGATGAGAGATGGAGGGAGAGATATGAAAGAGAGAAGGAAAAAGTGGGGAGAGAGTGTTGAGATAGAAACGATCGAGAAGGGCGAGAGAATGTGATTTGAAGATTGAGTGACATACTGACATGAAAGGTGTTAAGAGAGTCGTTGAACTAAAATTTATGTATTTAAAATTCATTAATTTAAAATTTTAGATTTATAAATTCATTCATTTATTTTTTAATATATATATTAAACGTGAAATTGATTTGAATTGCGACATATATTCAAATCTATCAATGCAAATGGAGCCTTAATTTCAAGTTATATATTATATTAATAGAACATCTTATAAACTTATTTTTGTATAACCTATAGCAAGTAACTAATCACACGTCTATAAATAGAAGCCTTCCATGCATAATACTTTTCATTATAAAAAAGAAAAACATTGCAGTACGTATAATGAAGAAATATACTTCGAATTCAGTTGTTATCCATTTTCTTCTCAGCCAACGACGCCATTCCAGAAGGCCCCGATGATGTTAAAAGTTGGTTCGAAAGGGTAAGCCATGAAAAACAACAGCCTGAGAAAATTACTAAACTGCACTTCTACTTCCACGATTTGAACAAGGGTAAAAACGTAACTGCAGCTGTGGTGGGCCAAGCCAACATGACGGCCTCCTCGCCCACTAATTTCGGGTTACTCTTTATGGCTGATGACCCGTTAACAATTGGACCGGAGTTGTTGTCGAAGCGGGTGGGCTATGCCAAAGGGTTTTATGGAAGTGGGTCGTTTGAGGAATTTGACTTGCATGATAATGGCCATGACCTTCATTTTCACCGACCAAGTCTATACAATGGTAGCTCACTTTCGATTTTAGGCCACAACCAAGGCCTACATAAGTATATCGAGAGGTACCTGTTGTTGGTGGGACGGGTAGGTTTCGCCTGGCCCGAGGAATCGCCACATTGCAGACTTACTATTTCGATTTTGTTGCGGGACTTGCTATTAATGTAGAAGTTGATGTTGTGGTTTTCCACTACGGAATGAATGAATGATGGGTATCAATTATCAACTGGAGTACTAAATAACATTCCATTTGGTTTGATTCCATTCAATTTGTTTATAAGACATTTCTTGCATTCAGTCTATTTCAATTCAGTTTGATTCATTCGTTCCACTTGTGTTTCATCCAAATTAAATCTTTAATACGTGTCGTTTCAATATTATATGACATTTATTATTTTTTAATATAACATATGTTAACTATTTATATAGTAAAATAAAATGTAGAATACCAAAATTGAAATATGTAATTTTATTTCATTACAATTAATATAATATAAATGAATTGCTTCACATTTGTCTCAAAAACTGAAATTAAAATAGGGCTAGTCTTATGTGAAATACTCCCTCCGTCCCTGAAAAGCTTTCATTTGATTGAACGAAGTTTAAGGAAAAAGTATAATAATTAGAGCCTCGAATGTAATTTTGTAAACTTTTATATATAAAGTAAATAAAGTAATTTGATTGAGTGTATGATGGACTCCAAAAGATATTGTATAAAGGGTAAATACTTGTATATCGTGAGATTGACTATGAAAACTTTTTAGGGACGGAGGTAGTATTGTATATATGCATTTCAGTCATTCACACTCACATTCTTTATAAATACACCCACTGACACAGTTCAACCCACATTTTTATAAATACACCCACTGACAGTTCAATTCACACCCATATTTTTTTATAAATACACCCACTAGCAGAAATTGTACTTAGTCGTCTTCTCCGAGCAGTTTTCGGCCACCCCAGGCCGCGGCCGAACGCTGCAATTTACGACGGCCTTAATCTTTAAATATTTATTATTTCTTTAACTATTCTTTAATAATTATTATGAATCAACATTATTTTATATTACTACATGCAATAATATATGTTAGGGGATTTCACATAAAAGGTCATTTCACCTAGTGTTTTTTTTAAATAAAGACCTGATTTAAAATAGTTTTAGAATAAGGACAAAATGGAACATAAATGTACCATCATGCCCTTAATATCTAATTTCAGAATTAATATGGAGAAAATCTTAAAATGTTTGAAATTTAAAACCGTGTCTATCAGCTCATTAAATTCCCGAATTACGCAATTAATTAAAACCTTCCAAAAATTAAACTTCCTCAACAACACCGGTCAGAAGTCCTTAATTTTGTGCAGAATTTTGGGGTTTTTCAATTTGTGAAGAAATGAAACTGTGAAGTACTGAAGAAGACGAAGTGAGAAGTGAGAATAACATTTTGCTCCCTAGACCATGGTTGGAAAATTAATATAAAATCTAAATCTGCATAATAAAACGAATAATGCAGAACAATGAAATCTAAAACTGCATAATAAAATGAATAATGCAGAAAAAATAGTACGGTGTCTTCATATTAGAATGTGATTATGCAAAAATACGTATACATATGCAAAATAAGATCTGCATTATCTCTTGACCAAACCAATAACAAATAATCATGTACTACATTTCAGCAACGCGCACGTAAATCATCACAATTACACGAAAACAGAGCAAAATTGAACCTAAATTAAAATCATCTCAAAAAATCCTAAATTCTTTGCAAATTATGTGTGTACGTGTGGAATTAAAAATCATACCCTTGGCAAAACTCTTCATCTGACCGGATTAATGGTTCCCATGTGGACCATACGCCGCGTCGCCCCACTCCTAGGCCATAAAATCGTCGTCAAAGGCCCACCTCCGGATTCTGGACCTTGATGGGGAAGACTACTGTATCTCCGGCGGCTTCGCGTCCGTCGTCCATAATGAAGAAATCAGTGAAGTTTGAATCCCCTAGGAATATAAAGAAACGATCGCGTGGAAAGTCTCTTGATCATGTGCAGTCGAAAGAACAGATCGATGAAACAATTATGGAAGAGCAAAGGAGACGAGACCTTATAGCCATGACCGTCGTTGAAAGAGAGGAACAAGCCTCTAAGCATCACCCTGCCGATTGTGAAGCCCTAATCTCGATTCCAATCCCTAAAAGCAACAAGCAGCAGATCGAAGAATCTGACTGTGCAGGAAATCTAAACATTGATTTGAATTTTAAGAGTGCAATTAATTATCAAAAGGAAGGGTTCGTTGAGGCAATAGACAATTTCGTTGTGAAGAAGGCGATGCAATAAACTAACGTTACCTTACGCAGCAGAAACTTTGAGAATGATGATGATGAGCGCCTGGATCAGGTAACATTTGCCAATGTTGATAATCAAGTGAAGATGTATGTGGTTGAATCTATGGCGACAAATAAGGAAGATGAAGACTTGTTATTTAATTATTAAATTAATAAATTAATTTCCATATTTAAATATAAGGGTATAATGGGTTATTAACATGCGTTTTTGTCCTTTTTAAAAAAGATTATAATAGTTGTCCTTTATTAAGAAGCTAGGTGTCTAAATGGCATTTTTTATAAATTTTCTCTATATGTTACTATATGTTATAATGTGAGTTACTTAATCAATAAAAATTCTAGAAAAAAAATACTCCGTACTATATAAAAGAATCGATATTACTATATAAAAAATTATATGTTACTACATACTACAGTTTGAATTACTACATTAAATATGCGTTTGTTACTATATGTAACTTTATCAAATGATTTGAATTACAACATGATTATTGTGTTTACTACATGCGATAATATATGTTACTACGTACTATAATGTGAGTTACTACATTAACAAAAACACTAGAAAAAACGTGTTATTAAATAAAAGAATTTGTATTATTATATAAAATAGTTTGTGTTATTATTACATAAAATAATGCGTGTTACTACATATTACAATTTGAATTACTAAATTTAATATCCCGCGTTCGACAATAAAATAAAAGATAAAAAAATCACAGAAACTCGTAAAATAAATGGGTTAAATTTTTTGGTCAAAATTAGAACACAAGCGTGCCAGTTGACAAATAAATTAAGAATTAACTCAAATGAATTAATGGTGGCCCAATAATATATATTTTCAGCCCATTAACTTAATAAGTCAATATTTTCAGTTCAATTGACTTAATTGGTCAATATTGCATGTATGTAATATTGCATATAAATTTTTATGATTAAAATAAGATAGTTATTCTTTCATATTAATATCGGAGTTTAAACTTACCCACACCCTAATTAACTTAAATCCGGCTGAAACACAATAAAATGTGAATACAGTAACATCTCTATAAATTAATAATCTTGGAATCATGAAATTTTATTAATTTAAAAAAATATTTAAATTATCAATAAATTTATATTTTATTAATTAAAAGAGAGGTCTTTTAAATTCAGCAAATTTAGTACATATGAATTAAAAATAAATGAATTCATATATATTTCATTGATTATATTCATGCATCAATCAATTGTTTGTAACTAATTAAATATATTTATGTATAATATCAATTCATTGTATACAATTAACTACTTACTCTGTTCCACTATAAGTTTCTCCTTTCTTTGGAGTGTTTTGATTAAGAAATATGATAAAATACTACATGTATTACAAATGATGAGATGGTGAGAGAGAAAATAATAGATGAGTATGAGATCACTACAAAAAAGTCGTTGTTTACCGACGGAATTGCCGACGGAATTGTGGTCGGTAGGCGTGGTTACCGACGGATATACCGACGGAATTTTTTATTCCGTCGGTAGTCCCGACGGAATAAATCAGTCGAGTCTACCGACGGATATCATTCCGTCGGTAGCTCGGATGACCCGTTTTCAAACCGGGTCTGTATTCTGTCGGCAATTCCGTCGGTCGTCCGTCGGAATTTTATTTTAACATTTTTTTTAAAAAATAATATATCCGTCGCCTTCTGTCGGGAATTCCATCGGTAACACAACCCGAAAAAAAAAAATTAACAGTCGTGGATCGGGACCCGACCCAACCCGGACCAGACCCGCGATCTGTTATTATAGGCCAACACTTTATTGGCCTTGTTGGGAATCGAACCCGGGTGTGAGGGCGCCTAGTCAGGGGCGCCTACCACTCGGACAAGTGTGTTACTTGTTCGTAATTTTAATATTAATTGTATATGTACTCATTTTCGGCCCATTTTTTTTTAAAATTCACAAAATTAATTTCTTTCACATATATCAAATAATTAAATTTGTAATCTATAATTTATATTTTTATAATTTATATATTTTAAAATACTAAAATATTCATATTTTAACTAAAATACTCATATTTTTTAGTAAAAAATTCATTTTTTTGCTATTTATTTTATAAAAAAAATTAAAAAAATTAATTTCTTTCACATAAATTATATAATTAAATTTGTAATCTATAATTTATATATTTTTAAATACTAAAATATTCATTTTTTTTACTAAAATATTCATTTTTTTGCTAATTATTTTTTTTAAAATTTCAAAAAATTAATTTCTTTTCACACTTTTTAGTTGTAACTTAATGATAAATAAATATTTTTAAATTGTACATCTAATAAAATAATTAGCTTACATTATATAATTTATTATCCATCTTCTTCCTCTTCATCTTCTTCATCTACATTTTCATTATTTGTCTCATCTTCCTCCTCTTCATCATCCTCCTCCTCCTCCTCTTCCTCTTCATCCTCTTCATCATCCTCTTCATTTTCATCATCTTCCTCATTTCCATTATCGTTTTCAATTTCGATCAATTGTGAATTTCCAGCCGTCAAGTCTACGTGGATATTCAAATCTCCCGTAAAGACTTCAGTTCTAGCCTCTATTTGTTCCGTTTGAAACGGAGAATCATCTTCATCACTCATTTCCTTTGTAGGGACTTCTACCATTGATCTTGCCTTTACTTTGCAAACAGCGTGCCATTCAATTTTACTACGTGATCGTACTGGATACTTGCAGTAGTATACTTGAGATACTTGATGGGCAAATACAAATGGATCATTCCCGCTATAGCTCCTTTTCGGATTAACATCGGCGAGTTTGTACTCCGGATGAATCCTTGTTCCTGAAGGGCCTGAATCAAACCAATGACACTTGAACAACACTACAGTCTTTGCTGGATATCCCGGATATTCTACTTCAACGACTTCGTGCAACACCTCATACTAGTCACTTGCATCTGCATTGTAGTTTGCACTGCTAATGCAAACACCACTGTTGGTAGTCGCTTTTCTTGATGCATACTCGGATGTATGAAATATGTAGCCCTTCACAATATAGATGTTGTAAGTCTTTACACGACGTAGTAGTCCTTTGCTGAGATCCCTTAAGAATCGATTCTCAAAATCGTTTGACCGTCCCTATACAGTTCAAATAATTAACATTAATTATGAATCATATTTATTTACTTAAAATTTAAGGAAATGGTACTCACACAACGTTGGAACCATCGGGCAAAATCACGTTGAAGACGAGCATCTATATCTGTATCTAAAATGTTTTGTTCTGTTCGTCTTAGTTCTTCAGTATACATCCTAATTCACAACATCCATTCACAATTAATATTAAATTACATAAATGAAGTAGTGATAAAAATATGAAATACTTACTCAATGTAAGGCTGAACTTCATCACAATTCAATAACACATACGTTTGTGCTATTTCTGCCTCTCTGTTCGTCTCCCACTCTCGTTCAGTGAATTTTTCTATTGGTCGTCCCTTAGACTTGAATGTAGTTACGTGGTTTACTTCTCAACCGAGTGTTGACATGGTCTTCAAAATAATAAGAACAAAACATACCAACCTCTTCATTCAAATATGCATTAACAATCGATGCTTCCACATTTGCCTTTTGTTTGGCATTGCGTTTCAAGTTGTGCATCACGTCCAAATTGTGTCGGATCAATAGTGAACTCCAGTATGACAAATCCCAAAAAATACTCATTTTATTCCATCCACATGGGATTCGACCGTTGTGTTCAGCCGCATTTTCCTCAGTAGATTTTTTCAAACCCGTCCACTGAATCTCATGTAACAACCTTTGTCCTGTACGGTAACATTATACTAGAAGAAATTAATAAAACATATACGTATAACATTATACTAGATCAAATAATTGTATAATTAAAATACCGTTTCGAAGGGGTGGTCGATTGTTTGTAACTGTTCTGTTCTTCAAGAAGTTGTTCTTATTCCTTCTAAATGGATGATCTCGAGGTAAGAACTTTCGGTGATTATCGAACCATGTAACTTTCCTACTCTTCTCAAGACTGAAAGCTTCAGAAAAATCCATACAATACGGACATGCTTGAAACCCAGCCGTTTTCCACCCAGACAACATATAATATGCAGGAAAGTCGCTAATGGTCCACAATACAACAGCACGCATCGTGAAATTCTGTTTTCTGAACACATCATACGTTTGGACACCACTTTCCCATAAAAAGATCAAGTCTTTTATAAGAGCCTGGAGATAAACGTCAAGTTTATCCTTTGAATTCGACGGACCTGGCACCAATACAGTTAGAAACATTGTTTGAGGTTTCAAGCACATCCATGGAGAAAGATTATACGGAGTCAGAATCACCGGCCACAACGAATACTGCTTTCCAAAGCTCCCAAACGGTGCAAGACCATCAGTACACAAACCTAGCCTCACATTCCTCGGTTCAGAAGAAAAATTGGGATACACGTTGTCAAGGTTTTTCCAGGCCTCCGAGTCCGCCGGATGTCGCATCTCCCTAGACTCGGGCGAAGACGAATCTGTTGCATGCCACGTCATGTGTTGTGCTGTGACAGTAGATTGATACAATCTCATTAACCGAGGAATGATTGGAAGATAATACATCTTCTTGTGTGCCACTTTCTTCTTTGACGACTTCGATTGACCAGCGGGCCCCTTCCGACATGGCTCTTTGTAACGAGGATGACCACACATCCTACACATGTTCAGATTGTTATCTTCATCACCCCAATATAACATGCAACCGTTTACACAACAATCAATCTTCTCGACCGGCAATCCCATATTTTTCATCATTTGCTTGCTTTGATGATACGTTGTAGGCACCTTATTCTCAGGAGGGCAGATCTCACTGCATAATTGTGTCATTTGCTCATATGCCCTGTTAGAAAGCTTGTTCTCGGTCTTGATAGCCATAAGTCAGGCATTAAATGACAGTTGAGAGTGAGAATCACAACCTGAATACAAATCTTGATCGACAAGTTTGAGCATTTCATAAAACTGAAATGCTTCATCCGTCGGCTCCTCTTCTACATTTGAAAAACCGGCTTCCATTATCATTGTTTGATACATATTGGGTTCTCCCTCCCCAAGTTGTTCTTCACCACCAAACTGTTGTTCCGACAAAGTGGGATAGCTCAAGTGGTTAGAGCACCACTACCTAGGCCCCAAGGTCCTGGGTTCGAGTCATGGGAAGGGGAAAAAGGGATGGGGTATTTAACTTGTAATAAAAAAAAAACCAAACTGTTGTTCCCCACCAAACTGTTGTTCCCCACCAAATTGTTGTTCCCCACCAAATTGTTGTTCATTACTCGTGCTAGCTTGATTACCATATATTTGTCTTTCATAGATACCAGCAGTGTAATAGTATAAAACTTGATCAAATTTATTGTTGGGAATTATCCCAATACCCAATAATAGTCCCCCAACAATATGGTCCCCAATTCTTGTGGTCCCCAACTGCTTTGTGGGAAATTATTATGGGACCACATTCCCCATCTCCTTTGTGGGAAATTATTGGCACTTGTGGGTTATGGACCGTCACGCTAGGGATCCTTTGAGACTCCCGGGAATCTTTTGAGATGCCCTAGGGATCTTTCGAGACTCTCGGGAATTCTTTGAGACACCTTTAAAATTACCAGGATCTATTTGAGACGTAATTTAAATATGAATTATCATAAATCTAATTTTATAAATTAAACAAATTAAATCAACTAATTCATGTAATGAATGTACGGTAAATAATTAAATCCCTAAACATGCGGAACTAAGGGATTACGTGTTTACCTTTAAATCGGAGAGATACCGTTGAGAAGAATAACAACTTCAACCCAATTGCCTTCTCGAGTATTCCCTAAGTCCTAGCCCGTTGATCCGGTGGGAGATCTCACGAACTAATAACTCTCAAGGAAGAATTAATTTTTTCTTGTTGCACACACTGTAATTTCGAAAATTACAGATCTCTCTTTTCTGTATTTTTGGAGAAGACCGATTTTTCTCTCAACTCTTAAAGCAAGAGTGGCGGGTTTTCCTCTATTTATAAAAGAGAGAATAATCAATTTATTTATTAGAAAATATTGGAGATCTAGAAATATTTTATTTTCCAAGAGATATTATATTATTTCCATATCTTTCTCCATAATATTATCTCCCCAAAATAAGCGCTACTTTCCTCTCTTTCTTGCAACAAGATTAATTATTATCTTTTTAATTACCTTAGTTAATGGACTTTTATTGGGCTACTTGAGGGGCCTTTAGGAGAATTAGGATTGGACCTCCCAATGGGCCCAGAAATCAATATTGAGCCACAATATTTTTCCAGCCATTAATATTAATTCATTCCACTATAGAATTAATATTGCACTATCCATCCTAACCCATATTACGAAATATGGCTCCCGGTTATTATTTCCCGTGTTTAAGATTCAATGTCCATCAATTAATTTAAGCTACTGAATGCTTTAATTAATTAATATATTTTATTCCTCCGAGTAAGGACAGCTCAACATTATTATCATACCGGAAATAAATTCCACTGATCAGATTTGATATGATAAACCTTATGAGCCCACCAAGGGGACATAATCAACTTGACACTCCAAGACACGATTCTCTGTATTAATTTTGACAATCTGTCCTATAATTAATAATATTGCCCAAAATATAAAGTATTGAATCACATTGATTCTTTACCCATAATAAATCAAAGCAATACTTCTTAACTACAGACAATTCCATTTAAGTGACAGAGATTAAGAAATCAACAACCACTGAGGTCTAATTCTTCATTCCCTAAGCCAGTCTAGAAGAATTACCTCTCTGTAGGTCCTATTCAACACATCATAATGCACTAGTGTAATCTCTTGGTCAAGACAAACCAATCTGAGCCTTACACCTCAACTTCTACCAATGGATTGTTCAATTCCATCTAAGTTGTGAATCAATTGTACTTATATACAAGGAATTGACAATGTGATCTTCTGTGATCTTCTACACACCACATTGTCTACAATGTAAAGTACATCTGAACGTTTATGCAATAAATAATTACCATTCATTATATTTAAAGCAACCAGTGACAAAAATTTATTCTCATTAATAAGTGCAAAAATCAGTTTGTATACATAAGTAGCACTAAAAGCATACTTGCCAGTATAACCCTAACAATCTCCCACTTATACTCAAAGTCTGCTTTTAAGTATACTACAGCACGTCCATGTTCTACATGTCCTAATAAATTCTCCCACTTATACTCAAAGCAGCTTGGCAACGCACTTGACCCCCATTCCTTCCACATGTCTCTCGAATGTACTCTGAGGCAGACCCTTTGTGAAGGGATTAGCTAGGTTGTCTTCCGATGCGATCTTTGCCACCACTATATCTCCTCTCTTAACGATTTCTCGTATAAGATGGTATTTCCTTTCAATGTGTTTGCTTGCCTTGTGAGCTCTTGGTTCCCTTGAATTTGCAACTGCTCCAGCATTATCGCAATAAATAGTGATAGTGCTGGGCAAATTCGGAATCACATCCAAGTCCACTAAGAAGTTCTTAAGCCAAACCGCTTCTTTCGCTGCTTCACAAGCAGCTACATATTCGGCTTCCATGGTAGAATCAGAGATGCATTTCTGCTTCACACTTCTCCATGTCATGGCTCCACCCCCCAAACAAAACACACTACCCGAGGTAGATTTTCTAGGATCCATGTCTGATTGGAAATCTGAGTCCGTATAACCCACAGGAAATAGACTGTCTGACTGATAAACCAACATTCTATCTCGAGTTCTTTTTAGATACTTGAGAATGTTTTTAACTACAATCCAATGTTCTTTCCCTGGGTTACTTTGATATCTTGCTACCATGCCTACAACAAAGCAAATATCCGGTCTCGTGCACAGCATTGCATACATGAGGCTTCCAACTGTCGACGCATATGGAATGTTTCTCATCTCATCCATCTCCTTTTGTGTCTTAGGACACATCTCTTTAGATAGATGAATTCCATGTCTGAAAGGAACAAATCATTTCTTGGAATTTTGCATGCTGAATCGTTTCAAAATAGTGTCTATGTATGAGGTTTGGGATAAGCATATCATCCTTTTCTGGCGATCTCGAGTAATCTTAATCCCAAGGATGTGACCAGCTTCTCCTAAATCCTTCATATCAAACTGTTTTGACAACCATACCCTCACGTCTGTCAACACCTTTTTATTGTTTCCAATAAGCAGAATGTCGTCTACGTATAATACTAAGAATACCAAGGCAGTTCCGATACACTTCTTATAGACACAACTCTCAAACTCATTTTGATCAAATCCATAGGATTGTATCACCTGATCAAAACATTGATTCCAAGCTCGCGATGCTTGCTTAAGTCCATATATTGACCTTTTAAGCTTGCTTACAAGATTCTCTTGGTCTTTTTCAATGAAGCCTTCGGGTTGGCGCATGTAGATTTCTTGTTCAAGACTTCCATTTAGGAAAGCTGTCTTGACATCCATTTGCCAGATCTCAAAGTCTAGGTGAGCTGCAATCGACAAGAGAATACAGATAGACTTAAGCATAGCTATAGGCGAAAAGGTCTCCTCATAATTGATTCCCTCTTTCTGAGTATATCCTTTTGCCACTAGTCTAGCTTTGAAGGTTTCAACCTTCCCATCTGATCCTCTTTTTCTCTTGTAGACCCACTTGCATCCAATAGGCTTTACACCTTTGGGTGGTTCCACAAGCTCCCACACTTTGTTGTGATCCATAGACCCCATTTCTGCTTCCATTGCAGTTTGCCAAGAATCTGCATCCTTGTCTTGGAGTGCCTCATCGTATGTCCAGGGGTCAGATTCATCCTCTCCGGGGACCAAGTCCGAAGACTCTCCCACGAACATGAATCGCTCAGGTTGTCTCACAACCCTTCCACTACGACGAGGTTCCGATTGTGTTTGTGTATCGCTTGGTATATCTACTTGTACACTTGGTATATGAGTTGGCCCTCTTAATTCATTTAAGGTAATCTCACTCTCGGGATTTCTATTACTCATATAGTTTTCTTCCAAGAATCTAGAATGTGTGCTTATCACAATTCGCTGATCCTTTGGACTATAGAATAAACCCCCTTTCGTTCCTCTAGGATATCCTACAAACAGCCTTAATTCTGAACGAGGGTCTAACTTTCCAGCTTCCTTGTCCAACACGTATGCAGGACACCCCCAAATTCTTATGTGTCTTAGACTAGGCTTTCTCCCGGTCCACAATTCTGTAGGGGTTTTAGCAACTGATTTGGAAGGTACCAAATTCAGAATGTAAGTCGCTGTTTCCAAGGCATGACCCCAAAACGACTTAGGTAAATCTGAATAACTCATCATAGATCTGACCATCTCTAAAAGAGTTCGATTTCTTCGCTCTGCAACCCCATTTTGTTGAGGGGTTCCGGGTGCAGTTAATTGGGATACAATCCCTTCGCCTGATAAGTAGCCCAAAAATTCATTGCTGAGGTATTCGCCCCCACGATCTGATCGCAGAAACTTGATACTCTTTTCCCTATGCTTTTCTGCTTCAGCCTTAAATTCTTTGAATTTATCAAATGTCTCAGACTTATGCCGCATTAGATAGATGTATCCATATCTTGAGTAATCATCGATAAAAGTAACGGAATACTCAAAACCTCCTTTTGCTTGAATTGACATTGGTCCACATACATCAGTATGAACGAGTTCTAACACTTCACTAGCTCTATTCCCCTTTGCCCCAAAGGCTCTTTTGGTCATTTTACCCTCTAAACATGATTCACATGTTGGAAACGGCTCAACCTGGAGTGATTCCAACGAGCCGTCGTTCACCAACCTTTGAATCCTTCTTAGATTAATATGACCAAGTCTAATAAGATGCCACAGAAGTGTTTCGTTCATGTCTGAAGAATGCTTTCTTTTCTTAGAAATAGTCGATGTGTTATGCGATTCATTTTGTGTGGAATGTGCACAATTAATAGTATAAAGATTATTCACCAATGCTCCCGAACAGATAATCTCGTCATTACGACAAATAACGACATTCTTATTAAAAGAAACTGAATATCCATCCAAAATTAGAAACCGAAATCAAATTCTTTCTAAAACTCGGAACATAAAGAACGTCTTTTAAAACTAAAATTCTATCACTAAAAGATAGTTGCACATCTCCCACTGCAACAGCCGCCACTTTCGTAGCATTGCCCATAGTGATGATGATCTCACTCCCACTAAGTTGTCGGGTTAGCTTGAACCCCTGAAAATCGAAACAAACATGATCAGTGGCTCCCGTATCCACCACCCACGAATGGGAAGAATACACCGCTAAACAAGTTTCAATTACTAGTGCGTGAGAATTACCTTGCTTACCAGTCTTCTTAGGCTTGGTACAGGCTGACTTCCAATGTCCTTTCAGACCGCAACTAAAGCACTTTCCCTTAGTGGTCTTTTTCTTGACACCTCCCTCAATTGGTATCTTTTCCTTGTTATTAGCTTGTTTCTGGCCATTTGCCTTCTTCTTCTTCTTTCCACCTTTCAGTGCAGAATTAGAAGATGGACCTTTTGCCAACATAGTCGTATGCTCATTTCTTGGTCCCATTAACATCTCAGCCGAAACCAAAGCTTGCAAGAGCTGAGCCAACGTATACTCTTGATTATTCATCGTATAGTTCAGTTGGAACTGCTCAAAACTTTTCGGTAGAGAATGGAGTAAGAAATCGATCTGCGTTTCCGCATCGAATTCAGCACCAAGAATCTCAAGTTTGTTAAGGAAACCCATCATCTTAAGAACGTGATCCCTCACGGGCGTTCCCTCGACCATTTTCTGTGATAACATATCTCGCATGGTCATTTGTCTAGCCGTACGATTCTGATGAGCAAAAAGTTCCTTAAGGTTCATCATAATAGCTGAAGCGGATTCCATGTTCTGGTGTTGGTGTTGCAACACATCTGACATTGAAGCCAAGATGGTACAACTAGCCATTTCATCGGATCTCATCCACTCCTTATGATATTCCTTATCTTCTTGGTTCGTCTCATCCGTAGGGGCAGGGGGTTTAGGTTCATCAAGTACCCACTTATGCTGTTGTGCAGTCAAGACTATAAATAAATGTCTTTTCCAATCTACATAATTCTCTCCTTTCAATTTATTTTCTTTAAGTATACTAAACGGTGGGTTAAAAGGAGACGACATGCTGAACTGAGAATAAAATATACAATTTGTATTAATATCCTATTAACACAAAAATTATCACATAATTTGATCACATGTACTATATCAAAAACCTTAAAAAACGATATAAACATGCATCAGCCAACATCTTAAAACCAATTTAAGTAAGTCACGATGAGTGTGAACGTTTACTCAAATACATTTAAACAGGTTACAAACAAAGCAGTTACAAACCTTTAATTCAAAATTAATAGTTGGCTTCAACTTTGCCATATAAAATTGACAGGGACTCCGACGGGGAGTTAATATATCAATTTTATACCTAAGTAATAACCATAATTAAATACAGGACTATTATTTCGTTTTGAATAAGCCACTCGATGGGAGGGTCATACCGCCACTAGTAATAATCCACAATCATCCTTAAAGGAATTCATTCATGTGAACTTATATTTTGGCCTATCCGATAGGGAGAGAGGCGTTTGTCAATGCGTAGCCAAAAGACCTCACAAATAAATAAATTATGGAGGCCATTTAATCAATTTATTATCTTAAATAAATTTAATAAAAAAACATACTTAGTAATTTTTTTTTTTAAATTAAAGGTTTTTCACTGAATTCTCATGCAAAATTAACAAATAATCATAGCATAATAACAAAACAAAAATTAAACACAAATTAGGCAAACACGTCCAATTATCATGGTTTAATTTTCTCGTTTTGAAGAAACGAGAATTCGCACTCCCACGACCGCAACAAAAAAAATCACGCCACGCCCACAACCGGCCCGTGTGGCTTGATTGTCCGGGTGCGCCTCCGATTCTTTAATCCGTCTAACGGTCTTCGTCTTTGACCCGTTACAATTTATTTACAAAAAATAAATCTAACATCTAGACTAGTCTATTACAAATTAAATAATCTAATCTACCCATTGATTTCCTCACGGGAAAAACAAATCTGACCGAATCAGATTAAAAACCACATTCAAAAAACATAAATTAAAACATACATTAAAATCATGTAACAACCTTTGTCCTGTACGGTAACATTATACTAGAAGAAATTAATAAAATATATATGTATAACATTATACTAGATCAAATAATTGTATAATTAAAATACTGTTTCGAAGGGGCGGTCGATTGTTTGTAACTGTTCTGTTCTTCAAGAAGTTGTTCTTATTCCTTCTAAATGGATGATCTCGAGGTAAGAACTTTCGGTGATTATCGAACCATGTAACTTTCCTACTCTTCTCAAGACTGAAAGCTTCAGAAAAATCCATACAATACGGACATGCTTGAAACCCAGCCGTTTTCCACCCAGACAACATAGAATATGCAGGAAAGTCGCTAATGGTCCACAATACAGCAGCACGCATCGTGAAATTCTGTTTTCTGAACACATCATACGTTTGGACACCACTTTTCCATAAAAAGATCAAGTCTTTTATAAGAGGCTGGAGATAAACGTTTCCTTTGAATTCGACGGATCTGGCACCAATACAGTTAGAAACATTGTTTGAGGTTTCAAGCACATCCATGGAGGAAGATTATACGGAGTCAGAATCACCGGCCACAACGAATACTGCTTTCCAAAGCTCCCAAACGGTGCAAAACCATCAGTACACAAACCTAGCCTCACATTCCTCGGTTCAGAAGAAAAATTGGGATACACGTTGTCAAGGTGTTTCCAGGCCTCCGAGTCCGCCGGATGTTGCATCTACCTAGACTCGGGCAAAGACGAATCTGTTGCATGCCACGTCATGTGTTGTGCTGTGGCAGTAGATTGATACAATCTCATTAAACGAGGAATGATTGGAAGATAATACATCTTCTTGTGTGCCACTTTCTTCTTCGACGACTTCGATTGACCAGCGGGCCCCTTCCGACGTGGCTCTTTGTAACGAGGATGACCACACATCCTACACATGTTCAGATTGTTATCTTCATCACCCCAATATAACATGCAACCGTTTACACAACAATCAATCTTCTCGACCGGCAATCCCATATTTTTCATCATTTGCTTGCTTTGATGATACGTTGTAGGCAACTTATTCTCAGGAGGGCAGATCTCACTGCATAATTGTGTCATTTGCTCATATGCCCTGTTAGAAAGCTTGTTCTCGGTCTTGATAGCCATAAGTCGGGCATTAAATGACAGTTGAGAGTGAGAATCACAACCCGAATACAAAACTTGATCGACAAGTTTGAGCATTTCATAAAACTGAAATGCTTCATCCGTCGGCTCCTCTTCTACATTTGAAAAACCAGCTTCCATTATCATTGTTTGATACATATTGGGTTCTCCCTCCCCAAGTTGTTCTTCACCACCAAACTGTTGTTCCCCACCAAATTGTTTTTCATTACTCGTGCTGGCTTGATTACCATATATTTGTCTTTCATAGATACCAGTAGTGTAATAGTATGAAACTTGATCAAAGTTATTGTTGGGAATTGTTGGTCCCAAAGTTGAGTTAAGATTGAGTAAGCTAGTAAAAGTCTAGAGGGGAGGGGTGAATAGACTTTTAAAATTCTTTCAAAATATCAGAGTTTAATGCGGAATAGTGTTCTGAATAGTACTGTTCTTACTGAGTTAGATCAGTACTTTTCAGTTTAGTTTTATACTCAACTTTTACTTAGATCTTTACTTAGTAAATTCTTAATGTTCTTGATTAAACAATTCAAACAAATAACAAACAGTAAAGTAAAGAACACAGAATTTTATAGTGGTTCGACAAATGTCTACATCCACTCTCACAACTCCAGTTGTGAAGTTTTATTACTCTTCTTGAGCTTCTTGTGGCTTAAAGTCCCAAGATTAAGACTTTGATCTTATCGATTATACCTCCAGGTATATCTTCGATCCACTAGTAATTTCCCAAGTAACTAGCACACTTGTTTTACAAAATACAAACTTAAACTTTGAAAAGTAAAACTTCTCTGTGAATAGCCTTTGATTCTTCTCTTCAATTCAGTGGCTCTTCTCGCTTTGATTTCCTTAACTCTGTGAGTTCTTGCTTGTAGACTTTGCTCTTGAATTCTCTAAGACCAGTAATTGCTCAGTAGTCTTCAGCAGTAGGAGATCATACAGTATTTATAGAACTTAGTATGACAGTTAGCAGTTTGTGAACTAACTTTCAACTAAGTCTAAACTGTTTTTGTAACTTCTTCTTGTAACCGACTTTGTAACTTCCCTTTAACTTCCAAGTCAGCATATCTTCAATACATCTTCAGTTACACTTTAAATAAGCTTTCCAAACTTATTCTTCAATTTTACCAAATCAGCACAGTATCTCACTGCTCTGATTTTTACTCTTCTTAGTCAATCAGCACAGTTCTCCATAAACTGTTCTGTACTTCTTCAGATTTCTTCTAAGCTTCTCTTCAACTCTTCTTGAAGTCTTCTTATTCTGAAGTAGTCCTCTGATTCTTCATAGTCTTCTGATCTTCTTCTAATCTACTCCTAATCTACTGTTCTGAATGTTTTACATTTGCTGAATACAAATAGAATACAACTTTACATATATACAACCTATCCATACATCAACTGAACTATATACAGATGAGTATATCTAAGTCCTATACTATAAGTTGTCTATACAATCCAAAACATCAGCTTAGTTCCTAACAGTTCATATATCAGATCAGTAACCAATAAGATCAGTAACTCATAAGATCAGTAACACATGTAAGTTCAATAACTTCCATATAAGATCAGTAAACATTTAAGATCAGTAACTTACATATAAGATCAGTAAGCATATAAGATCAGTAAGTATATCAGATCAGTAACTCAGATTTCAAATATCTCATATAAGATCACTAAAATTATCCTCAGTTTTCACACTCAGATCAGTAATCTTATTTCAAATAACTCAGTTAAGATCAGTAACTTTATTCTCAATATTCTCATCATATTAGTAAGCTTATATTTAGATGACTTAATTAAGATGACTTAGAACCACATATATCACCAACTTTAAGTTGCTTTTGGCCATCAAAACATACTTTCACCAACTAAAACATTGTTTCAAGGATTCATATCCCAACAATTTCCCCCTTTTTGATGAAGCCAAAACTACTTAAATGTTAATAAATCAGTAGTTAAGTATGTAGTCTATCATAACAGTTCATTATTCCAAAATTCCAGATTCATATTCAAATAAGATCAGATATTACAAATAATCACAGAATATGAAACACAAAAATATAGAAATAAAGACTAAGGATAAGAAATGTTATCTATTTGAGCTTCAGTCCTTCATCTTCAAATCCTGTAAGCAATATACAGCCTTGCTTTGATATCCATCATGTGTTGATGATCAGTGATGCCTTCATCCTTAATGATCTTCTCAATGATGTTTCCAATTTCCTTATAATCAGGTGTTCCATCATCCAGTCTTGGAGGTTCCCAGACAGGTTCTTCAGGACATAAAATCACAAGATTAACAGCAGCAGCCATAGACAACACATCTTCCCAGAAGACTCTATCTACGTTCATCATGAAATCATCAAAGTCAGCATACTCTGCTTCTTTGCTAGCATGATCACCAAATTTCTTCACAATGAAGTTAGTGATTTGCCATCTTATCTTTAATTCATTCCAGTGTTCTTCATTCTCAGGTAAAATCATGAAGTCAACATAGTTTTCATCTTTGAAATTTTCATCCAGTTTCTTTCCTTCAGCTTTCCTTAGAGCTTTTAACTTCCTTTTCAAGTTAGCAACTCTATTATCATATCTCTTGCTCAAGAACTCTACATCTTTGTTCTTTTTCTTCTTCAGCTCTGCTTCTTCTTTCCTTTCCTTTTCTTGTTCAGTAGATTGACTACTTCCAACAGCCAACTTACTTTTTGATCTAGTAATCCTACCAGATTCTTCTTGTTCTTCATCATCACTAACAATCAATTTCCTTTTCTTCTTTCCTGATTCAGCAATTTCAATAACACCCTCAGCTTGGTGTTTCTGCTGTTTTCTGCTCTTGAGTTTTCCATTTAGGCTAGCAATTTCATCTCTAAGCTCATCTTGACTCACAACCAACTGAGCTTGTTGTGTCTGAGTCCTCTCCATTAGCTTGCTTAACCTCTCTTCCCCCTTTTTGGCTTCATCCAGTCAAAGGCCTAGAGGAATGAGATGATCTTCCAGTTTCTTGTGAAGAGTGGCTGAAAGATTTTTCTCCTGCAATCTATGTAGATCATAGATTTTTGACATTGTATGATCAATCACTCTTTCAAACATATTTTCAGAAGACAGTTTGTTAATCCTTTCAGTGGCTTCCTGAAACATTTTCATAGCAGCATCTAATTGAACCTTCAGTTCATCATTTTGCTTCTTCAAAGCATCAAAATGAGAATGATCCAGAGTGGCTGTTTGAGGAACCGGGCGAACGGTTTCCTGAACAATAGGATCTGAAACACCAAATTCATCAACAACTCTTGGTGTACTCTGAATTTCCTCAGCACAAACATCTTGATCTTCCTCAATAACCTCAGTATTTTCAAGAACATCTGTGTCCTTAAAAACTTCAGTATCAGTAGACTCTTTATCATCATGAGCAATTCCTGTCAGCAGAATATCATCTAGCTCTTGATTATCACGAGGTACAACAGTGTGAGCTTGAGTCTCCATTTCCTCAGAAGATTTATGTTGCTGAATTCCAATATCATCATCTGAAATGTTCATATTCACCACATCCTCTGCTTCAGGATCAGCTTGATTCACATTCTTAACAAGATATGAGAAACCAGTTATCCTTTCTACAAGTTGAACTATAGATTCTGTAGTGAACAATTCAGTAACTGAATTAACTCCAGCTGCAATTTTCTGTTCTTGTTCCCACTCATCAAATACTTTGGAACCACCCATACCTTCCATAACTGCTAGAGTCTCTTTCAGATCACATTTCTTAAGATAGATCCAAGTGCCTATCCTAAGCAGTCTTTCAAACTCAACAGAGCTCTCATCCAGACCAGGAAACAGCTTCAATAAAGCTATCCTTATATCAACTCTTATTCTATCTTCTTTATCACATATAGAATAATCTATCAAATCAGCAGGTTTAGGGGTTATAAAATCAGTTTCAGATGAGGATGAAATATCAATGGGTTCAGAAGAAGGTTTAAATCCATGTTCAGTAGAGTGTACATGAATCGGGCTTGGAGATTTATGAGGAGATGTCACTTGTTCTGGTTCATGAATGGAAGTGGTCTGATGTAAAGGAGAATAGTGAACAGACTCACCAGAAAGGGTAGGTTGATTATCAAGGGGTTGATCAGGAATAAATTCAGAGTCAGAAGGAGAGGAGGTAGCAAGAATGGTTTTTCGTCTCTTACTAGAACCAGCAATATCTACACCCTTGGTTCGTTTAAATCTACCAATAAAGCTTGAATCACTTACCTCTTCTTCTAGAGATTGATTCTCAGCAGACTCTGACCGTTCTGATGCACTTAAAAATGACTTCCTAACTCCTCTTGCTCTGGGTCTGGTCGGATCATTTCTTGCTTTTGATCGAATTTCAGGAGTTTCATCATCTGTTCTATACATAGAACCTCCAGATTCATGTTGTTGAGTTTCAGGAGCTTGTTGAGATTGCTCAAATTCCAACGACTCCTTCCTGAGTAGAAACTTATTCGGATGAAACCTCTTGGGAGAGCTCCAATTTGACTTTCTCTCAGCCAAGGTGGGTAGCAGTATGCTAAGCTTGTTTCCAAATCCAAGTTTTGACTTGAGAGAGAACTCCTCTGACTCTCTATCAAACAAGATCTTTTCCTTTTCACCCAGAAGTCTTTCAAGGAAGAATCCTTGCCAATCACCATCGACACGATCTATTATTGCAGCCATAACACGAATTTTCAAATTTGTGAGAGCATCTTGACTGTAGTGTTGCCCTAACAAACATTTTCCTGCAATATCCATCAAGAATTTCATTCCAGAGGATGGAAGAATTGCCTTCTTGAGATTGTGGAGGGATTTTGGCTCAACACCCGTCCATTTTCCAACGCATTCCTTCTCTCGTCCTTCCATATAGCTTAAAATATGAACTGGGCCTTCAGGTAGGTCAAAACCAAGACCTAAGATTTCTCTCGTAATCGTAACCCTATGACCAGAAAGCATCGAGTGCACACTGTTCTGATCACCGTCGATTTGAAGAAAGAATTCAATTGCCTCTGGTTCGAACACCTTTTCGGGGAATGATTCCAAGAATTTTCGCAGTCCGCATTCCTCGCAGAAGGTGAGAATTGCTTGATTCTCAGCATTTTGAGGTCCGGCGAAGTAAACCGCGTTTTCAACGAAGATGCCTTTTCTTCTTTGCCATTTCGTTACATCAAACGTACCTATTACCTGTTTATCTTGATCAATGATGTTAACAATCGCCATTATAGGTATGTAAGGAAATGAATGTGGAAGAGTTTGAGAGTAAGAAAAGATGAATGAATTCTCTTTTAGCTCGTGTTTCCAGAAATGTAAAGTAAAGAAGTTGAAGTGATGAAGTTCGTGGGTTTATGGAATACAAAATCAATCTAGGGCTTGGATTGAATCATTTTTGTGAGTTTAATGGTTTAGATCGAATCTTGAGATTCGTGATTAAAAAACTGTTCAAATTCTAAAACTCATTCTGAATCTTGGAGCCAAATTGTATTTAATAAATGCACCATACAACTTAGGTTAAAGATAGAGGAGTGTACTAATCTTCTCTATTAGTAATCTAAAGTTGAACAATTTTTTACTTAGAGTATTCTAAACCAAAAGACTGTTCTGATGCAAATCAGCACAGTGGTTTCCAAAACTTTTTCACTTCATTTTCTTACTTATATTTAAAGAAAATTTCACTTATCTGGATCAGCTGAGTACTGTGATCAGCTGAGTGAACTTTTTAGAAATCAGATCAGTAGATGAATCAGCACAGTAATCCTCAGATCAGTAGATGGGTCAGCACAGTAATCCTCAGATCAGTACCCAAATTTCCTGATTTCACCTTTTTGATATCAGCACAGTGATCCTCAGATCAGTACTGTGTCAGATCAGTAGATTTCTGTAGACAGATTAGTAGTAAACAAATCTTTCTGTAGACAGATTAGTCAGTAATCAGATTAGTTCTGTAGAATAACTGAATTGTAATCAGATCAGTACTGTAGACAGGATCAGTACTGTAGACAAAGAAGCTTTGTAATCAGTACAGTTCGGTAGACAAGTCAATTTATTAATCAGAATATCTGTAGACTGCTATAGTCTGTAATCAGATCAGATTAGTAGACTTTTCAAATCTGTAATCAGATCAGTTCCCCCTTCAATGGAGAATTCCTCTTCTGTGCCTGTTTCACCTTGGTAGAAGTGTTAGTACAATATGTCGAATTGTAAAACAGTACAGATTAGTATCAATATGTTTAATTAAATGATCACATCAAGGTTTATGCTAAAGTGACTTAGTGTTCTGAGTCAACAAAAGGATCTTTAAGAAATCACAGATTCCCCCTTAATGTATGTTCTCAGTGTCCCTCAGCTTTACCAGCTTCCTCATTGGGATTAAGGTCACTTTAGTAACCTTGTTACCTGTTTTAGTGATCTGACATTGGATTGTCTCTTCTGACTTTTGAGTTTTGATGTACTGCTCTTACTTTCTGCTTTATCTTCCTCTTGGTATAAGATCAGTACCTGAAATGTTAGCACAGTTCTATATACAAACAGAATCCATATCTATCAATCCTAAACTAATGCACAATTCTCTGAATCTCACTTCAGCCAATGGTTTTGTAAAAATGTCAGCTATTTGAATATCAGTATGAATCTTTTCCATTCTAATATTCTTCTTTTCAACATGATCCCTAATAAAATGATGCCTAATATCAACATGTTTGCATCTAGTATGAAGAACAGGATTTTGTGTGATGGCAATGGCACTATTACTGTCACAATATATAGGTACATTAGATTCTACAACATTGTAGTCTCTGAGTTGTTGTATTAGCCAAAGAAGCTGACTACAACAACTACCTGCAGCCATATATTCTGCTTCAGTAGTAGAAGTTGCCACACTTGTTTGTTTCTTTGAAAACCATGAAATGAGCTTAGTTCCTAAGAATTGACATGAACCTGAAGTATATTTTCTATCTATTTTGCAACCTCCAAAGTCCGAGTCTGAATAACCACTTAAAGATATATCATCATCTGCAGGATACCATAATCCTCGATTAATGGTCCCCTTTAGATATTTCAATATCCTTTTAGCAGCTTCTAGATGACTTTCCTTGGGGTTTGCTTGAAATCTTGCACATACTCCAACAGAAAAAGCAATATCAGGTCTGCTGGCAGTTAGATAGAGTAGAGAGCCAATTAAAGCACGATAGTGAGGTTGGTCAGAAGACTTACCTCCTTCATCAGGATCCATTCTGTATGTAGGTTGCATGGGCACACCAACTGTCTTACAGGTTTTAATACCAAACTTATCTAGCAAATTCTTAGTGTATTTTGCTTGATTTATAAAGATACCTTCTGAAGTTTGTTTTACTTGAAGACCAAGAAAATATGTCATTTCTCCCATCATAGACATTTCAAATTTACTTTGCATGAGTGTAGAAAAGCTTTCACTCAAGGTTTTGTTGGGTGATCCAAAAATAATATCATCCACATAAATTTGAACAAGTAATATATCATTACCTTCTTGTCTTCTAAACAAAGTTCTATCAACTTTGCCTTTTGTAAAACCATTTTCCAGTAAGAATAAAGAAAGAGTATCATACCATGCTCTTGGGGCTTGTTTCAATCCATAGAGTGCTTTCTTTAATCTGTATACTTGGTGACTATTCACTTCAAAACCAGGTGGTTGTTCTACATAAACTTCTTCAGCAAGTATACCATTCAAAAATGCACTTTTCACATCCATTTGATACACAGTAAATTTCATATGTGCAGCATAAGCAAGAAACAATCTTATAGCTTCTAGTCTAGCTACAGGAGCAAAAGTTTCATCATAATCAATACCCTCTGCTTGAGAGTAGCCCTGAGCAACTAATCTAGCTTTGTTTCTAACTACAAGATCATTTTCATCCCTTTTGTTCTTGAAAATCCACTTAGTGCCTACAACATTATGATTACTAGGTCTATCAACAAGTTCCCAAACTTCATTTCTAGTGAACTGATTAAGTTCTTCTTGCATGGCTATAATCCAATTACTATCACTTAAAGCTTCAATCACAGTTTTAGGCTCAATAGATGATAGAAAACAACACCAGCAAAATAAAGACTTACTAGGTTCTTCCTTTGAATCAAACAATTGTTTTCTAGTTTTAACACCTATACTAGAATCACCTAGAATCAGATCAGTAGAATGAGCAGACTTCCATGTCCTTCTATTCTTAACAGAAATGCTATCATCATTTTCATCATGCAAATTATCATGCAAATCAGTATCTTTCATATCAGCAGTTTTGTTCACAGGAGAGCAGTCATTCAATTTTTGTATTTCAGAAGTTTTAGATGACTCACTTTTGTCTTTTACCGTTTCTTTATCAGAATCTTGATCTAGGACTTTCAGGAAAGGATTATATGCTTGTACAGATTCATATATTCCTGTATCATCATCTTCATTGTTGTTTTGGAGCTGTAATTTGTCTATTTTCTTACTGAGCTGATGATCAGCAGAGTCCTGCACATTCTCATCAAAGACAACATGGGGTGTTTCTTCCACACATAGGGTAGAGTAATTAAACACTCTAAATGCTTTGCTTACAGAAGAGTATCCTAAGAATATCCCTTCACCAGCTTTTGCATCAAAAGCATTTAATTTACTTTTGCCATTGTTATGTATGAAACACTTACATCCAAAGATATGAAAATAAGAAACTCTTGGTTTTCTGCCTTTCCATACCTCATAGGGTGTTTTACCATGCACCTTATTAAGAGCACTTCGATTTTGGGAGTGGCAAGCTGTATTAATAGCTTCTGCCCAAAATTTCTGAGGTGTGTTGAATTCTGCAATCATGGCTCTGCAAGCTTCTTTTAGTGTTCTGTTTCTCCTTTCTGCAACACCATTTTGTTGAGGGGTTCTGGCTGCACTTGTCAAATGCTGTATGCCAGACTTAGAACAGTAGTCAGAAATGTAACAATTAATAAATTCAGTCCCCTTGTCACTCCTAATCTTGACAATGGGATGACCTTTTTCAACCTGCAACCTCTTCAATAGATCTGGAAGTAGTGTTTGTGTATCACTCTTTTTGTGTAGAAAGACTACCCAAGTAAACTTAGAATAATCATCTACAACAACTAGAGTATACCTTCTTCCATTCAATGTAGGAGGATTGATAGGACCATGAAGATCCATATGCAAGAGTTCTAAAACTCTGCTTGTTGAAAGAGTTGGAATGGACTTAAATGAAACCTTTACCTGTTTACCTTTTTGACAATCACATACTTGTGATTTGGAATAGATTTCATTAGGAATGCCCTCAACAAGATGTTCTCTAGCAATCTTGTTGATTATCTTAAAGTTCAGATGGCAGAGGCGTTTATGCCAGAGCCAACTGTTTTCTTTAGGATTCTTAGTAATAAGACATGCATTCTTAGGACAACTATTCCAGTTCACAATGTATACACTTCCTTGTCTTGTGCCAACAAGTAGAACATTGTGAGTCCTTTTATCTATTATTTCACATCTTCTGGTTTTGAACTGAACTTTGTATCCCCTGTCACAAAATTGAGATGTCACAAAATTGAGATACAGATAACAAATTATACTTCAAACCTAACATAGGAAACATCTTGGATTTCAACATCTCCATTCTTGATGAATCCAAATCCTTTCGTGATTGCTATTGAGCTATCACCAAAGATGACTTTTGGTCCTTCCTTCTCATGATAGTCAGTAAGTAAAGCCTTGGTACCAGTCATATGGTGTGAACACCCACTGTCTATGTACCAGGTCTCACCAACTGAACCACCTTTCTTGTATAAGTCCAGTCGATCCTGCAAGGTAGTGATCTTAATAACTTAGGTACCCTTGTTTATTGGGGTCCTTGGGGGTTAGTAGTGAGAGGTACCCAAATGAACATTGAGGATTTGAATAAGTGGGACCTCTTCAGTTTCCTTCCAAATTTATCACAGAACAGTACTTTATTAACCAGTTCAGAATTATCAGCAGACTTAGGATCTATTTTTCTGAGATAGCATTTCCTTGGTTCTATCCCTTTTGCAGTAAGATCAGTATGTCTGTAATAGTTTGAATATGGTCTAAAAGCATGTGGACCATAAGGCTTATAGTTTTGCTTTGGTCTTTTCTCTCCATAGATATCATAGGATAAAGGAGGAGGATAAAGAACAGGTTTGTTATGATAATGAGGCACAAATCTCCTAGGTTTAGTTGAATACAGCTGAGACTGCCTTATGAAAGGAGGTCTAGGCTGTTCCCAACTTGCCTGTGCTTGTCTTGACCTACTGTTCTGAGTTTGTCTCTTCTGATACCAGGACTGATCTGATCTGGTCAGAGGAGTATAACTCTTCTGGTATGGTCTTGACTGTACTGGTCTTAATACATTCTTCATTTTACCATTCTTGGTAGTAGGGGGGATGTATTTAGACTGTACCTTGAGTTTTGGATCATCATCATAAGTCATAGGTTCTTTTCCTTTATCTAGTTGCAAAGAACTTGTACTAGCTCCATTAGTGTTCTTAAATTCTGAAGTAGATGGACTAGGCATTTCAGTACCTATTCCTCTTTTATCATTTGGAGCTCTATATCTGTCTGAGATAGTTTGATTAATCTTAGTACAGTTAATCATCCCAGATAGCTTTCGATCTAGGCTCACTACTTCAGATTCTAAGAATCTATTGCGCTCTTCAAGTTTTTCACACTTAATCTTTAAATCATTGAATTCATTAGTCTCTTTGGCTTGAGTTTTAAGCATACCCTGATATAGTTTGTCAATGGATGCATACTTTTCTTGGAGTTGAGACAACTCTTCTGATAGCCTTGCATTTATGACAGCTATATTAGGATCTACTTTTGACTGAGCTTCTTTTAGCTTAATGATTTCTTGCTTTAAAGATATATTCTCATCACTAATTTCAATGAATGCTTTGTTAGCTTGTAGAAGGTCTTCTTCAGTCACTCCTTGGGAATGATGAAGACTACTTCCTACACTGCTAACAGCAGCATCACTTTCATCATTATCAGAATTGTCACAAGATTGAAATGAGTTAACAGATGATACCTCATCATTTATTTTGGCCATCATTACCAGTCCATTATCTGCTATGAAAGCTTCATCTTCATTGCTAGAGGGGTAATCAGATGAAGACGATGGCAACTCTTCTGATTCCGAATCAGAGTCACTGTAGACCACCATTGCCTTCTTACCCTTTGCATATTTTCGATCTCTTCTGGCTTTCCTTTCTTCTCGATCTTCAGAACTCAGATCAGGACATTCATAAGCATAATGACCTGGCTTATCACAATTATAGCAAACAGGATTGTTAGAAGTTCTTTTAGGAGGAGAATGTTTTCTGTTCCTGTCATGCTTGTCAATTGAGTTCCTGTCTTTCTTATCAGAATACTTTTTATCTCTCTTTTCAGATGAGTTCCTATCTCTCCTGTTCTCATTAGAGATCTCATCCCTTCTTTCAGACGAGTTTTGATCCCTTATGTTCACAGAAGAGTCCCTGTTATTAGAACCCTTAGATTCCTTATAGAATCTTTTGTACCTGCCATACCTCTTATTCAGTTTATCAAATCTTTTGATCATTAGGCTCATCTGATCTTTCAGACTCAGATCAGAACTATCTAGTTCATCTTTTATGCTTGAGGCTTTAGACTTAGATGATCTAGACCCCTTAGAGGTAGAGGCTTTAAAAGCTATGTCTTTAGAGACATCCTTATCCTTGTGACTCACAGTAATAGGATCTTCCTCATCTAACTCAAACTCATGTGCCTTAAGTGTTTGGAACATAGTTTCTGCTGGCCAAGAATCAATGTCTTGTGTGGTTTTAATGATCATCTTGACCATTTTCCACCTTTCATCCAAGGCTTTCAAGATTCTCAGGTTAACTTCTCTGTCAGTATAAGTCTTTCCTAATACATCAAGATCATTCATAATTTTGGTAAATCGAGTATCCAATTCATCAATTGATTCTCCTGGCTTCATCTTAAATGATTCAAACCTTTGGACAGCAGTGGATAACTTGCTTTCTTTGATCAGAGTAGTACCTTCACAAAGAATAGCCAGTTTGTCCCACATCTGTTTTGCAGTCTTACATTTTAATACTTTACCAAGATACTCATTTGGTAAGGTATGTAAAATGTAGTTCTTGGCAAGACTGTCCAAATTGTTTTGTTTCATTTCTTCCGAAGTCAGTTCTGACCTTGGTTTAGGGACCAGTGCTCCAACTGGTTTTGTTGGATCCAGAACAGCAGTGTTTTCCACCATGATGACAATTGGTCCTTCAGTCACCACAGACACCATAAGATCATGGGTTGAGCTAAAGATGGCCTCCATCCTAAGCTTCCAGTAGTCATAATCTGCAATCTTGAACTTAGGCAGCTTGTTCACATTAGTGTCATCCATGTTTGTTTAGACAAATAGGATCAGTAGTATAGCCGATAGATTTCAAGTATTCAGATATTAACAAGTATCAAGAAATAACAGCAAGATCAGTAAAATATCCCTCAAGATCTGCAAGGTTATCAAGAAACAGCAGTCCAAAGAACTACTGCTCTGATACCACTTGTTGGTCCCAAAGTTGAGTTAAGATTGAGTAAGCTAGTAAAATTCTAGAGGGGAGGGGTGAATAGACTTTTAAAATTCTTTCAAAATATCAGAGTTTAATGCGGAATAGTGTTCTGAATAGTACTGTTCTTACTGAGTTAGATCAGTACTTTTCAGTTTAGTTTTATACTCAACTTTTACTTAGATCTTTACTTAGTAAATTCTTAATGTTCTTGATTAAACAATTCAAACAAATAACAAACAGTAAAGTAAAGAACACAGAATTTTATAGTGGTTCGACAAATGTCTACATCCACTCTCACAACTCCAGTTGTGAAGTTTTATTACTCTTCTTGAGCTTCTTGTGGCTTAAAGTCCCAAGATTAAGACTTTGATCTTATCGATTATACCTCCAGGTATATCTTCGATCCACTAGTAATTTCCCAAGTAACTAGCACACTTGTTTTACAAAATACAAACTTAAACTTTGAAAAGTAAAACTTCTCTGTGAATAGCCTTTGATTCTTCTCTTCAATTCAGTGGCTCTTCTCGCTTTGATTTCCTTAACTCTGTGAGTTCTTGCTTGTAGACTTTGCTCTTGAATTCTCTAAGACCAGTAATTGCTCAGTAGTCTTCAGCAGTAGGAGATCATACAGTATTTATAGAACTTAGTATGACAGTTAGCAGTTTGTGAACTAACTTTCAACTAAGTCTAAACTGTTTTTGTAACTTCTTCTTGTAACCGACTTTGTAACTTCCCTTTAACTTCCAAGTCAGCATATCTTCAATACATCTTCAGTTACACTTTAAATAAGCTTTCCAAACTTATTCTTCAATTTTACCAAATCAGCACAGTATCTCACTGCTCTGATTTTTACTCTTCTTAGTCAATCAGCACAGTTCTCCAGAAACTGTTCTGTACTTCTTCAGATTTCTTCTAAGCTTCTCTTCAACTCTTCTTGAAGTCTTCTTATTCTGAAGTAGTCCTCTGATTCTTCATAGTCTTCTGATCTTCTTCTAATCTACTCCTAATCTACTGTTCTGAATGTTTTACATTTGCTGAATACAAATAGAATACAACTTTACATATATACAACCTATCCATACATCAACTGAACTATATACAGATGAGTATATCTAAGTCCTATACTATAAGCTGTCTATACAATCCAAAACATCAGCTTAGTTCCTAACAGTTCATATATCAGATCAGTAACCAATAAGATCAGTAACTCATAAGATCAGTAACACATGTAAGTTCAATAACTTCCATATAAGATCAGTAAATATCTAAGATCAGTAAACATTTAAGATCAGTAACTTACATATAAGATCAGTAAGCATATAAGATCAGTAAGTATATCAGATCAGTAACTCAGATTTCAAATATCTCATATAAGATCACTAAAATTATCCTCAATTTTCACACTCAGATCAGTAATCTTATTTCAAATAACTCAGTTAAGATCAGTAACTTTATTCTCAATATTCTCATCAGATTAGTAAGCTTATATTTAGATGACTTAGTTAAGATGACTTAGAACCACATATATCACCAACTTTAAGTTGCTTTTGGCCATCAAAACATACTTTCACCAACTAGAACATTGTTTCAAGGATTCATATCCCAACAGGAATTATCTCAATACCCAATAATAGTCCCCCAACAATGTGGTCCCCAATTCTTGTGGTCCCCAACTCCTTTGTGGGAAATTATTATGGGACCACATTCCCCATCTCCTTTGTGGGGAATTATTGGCACTTGTGGGTTATGGACCGTCACGCTAGGGATCCTTTGAGACTCCCGGGAATCTTTTGAGATGCCCTAGGGATCTTTCGAGACTCCCGGGAATCCTTTGAGACACCTTTAAAATTACCAGGATCTATTTGAGACATAATTTAAATATGAATTATCATAAATCTAATTTTATAATTTAAACAAATTAAATCAATTAATTCATGTAATGAATGTACGGTAAATAATTAAATCCCTAAACATGCGGAACTAAGGGATTACGTGTTTACCTTTAAATCGGAGAGATACCGTTGAGAAGAATAACAACTTCAACTCAATTTCCTTCTCGAGTATTCCCTAAGTCCTAGCCCGTTGATCCGGTGGGAGATCTCACGAACTAATAACTCTCAAGGAAGAATTAATTTTCTCTTGTTGCACACACTGTAATTTCGAAAATTACAGATCTCTCTTTTCTGTATTTTTGGAGAAGACCGATTTTTCTCTCAACTCTTAAAGCAAGAGTGGCGGTTTTTCCTCTATTTATAAGAGAGAGAATAGTCAATTTATTTATTAGAGAATATTGTAGATCTAGAAATATTTTATTCTCCATGAGATATTATATTATTTCCATATCTTTCTCTATAATATTCTCTCTCCAAAATAAGCGCTACTTTCCTCTCTTTCTTGCAACAAGATTAATTCTTATCTTTTTAATTACCTTAGTTAATGGACCTTTATTGGGCTACTTGAGGGGCCTTTCGGAGAATTAGGATTGGACCTCCCAATGGGCCCAGAAATCAATATTGAGGCACAATATTTTTCCAGCACATTAATATTAATTCATTCCACTATAGAATTAATATTTCACTATCCATCCTAACCCATATTACGAAATATGGCTCCCGGTTATTATTTCCCGTGTTTAAGATTCAATGTCCATCAATTAATTTAAGCTACTGAATGCTTTAATTAATTAATATTTTTTATTCCTCAGAGTAAGGACAACTCAACATTATTATCATACCGGAAATAAATTCCACTGATCAGATTTGATATGATAAACCTTATGAGCCCACCAAGGGGACATAATCAACTTGACACTCCAAGACACGATTCTCTGTATTAATTTTGGCAATCTGTCCTATAATTAATAATATTGCCCAAAATATAAAGTATTGAATCACATTGATTCTTTACCCATAATAAATCAAAGCAATACTTCTTAACTACAGATAATTCCATTTAAGTGACAGAGATTAAGAAATCAACAACCACTGAGGTCTAATTCTTCATTCCTTAAGTCAGTCTAGAAGAATTACCTCTCTGTAGGTCCTATTCAGCACATCATAATGCACTAGTGTAATCTCTTGGTCAAGACAAACCAATCTGAGTCTTACACCTCAACTTCTACCAATGGATTGTTCAATTCCATCTAAGTTGTGAATCAATTGTACTTATATACAAGGAACTGACAATGTGATCTTTTGTGATCTTCTACACACCACATTGTCTACAATGTAAAGTACATCTGAACGTTTATGCAATAAATAATTATCATTCATTATATTTAAAGCAACCAGTGACAAAAATTTATTCTCATTAATAAGTGCAAAAATCAGTTTGTATACATAAGTAGCACTAAAAGCATACTTGCCAGTATAACCCTAACAGTTATAAGGCCAACGTACTTCGCCGTGAAATGTCCAATTATAATAATTAACAGTGAAACCATTCTTCAGAACATGTACCAAAACCTCATCAATCGACTTAAATATTTTATTCTGACATTTTTTGGCATTACACGGACACTTGATACAATCCCCATACATGTAATGTGGGTGGAGCTTTGCAAATTCAACAAATGACACAAGTTCATTGTAAAATTCACTATTCACATTTCCTAAAATGAACCTAGGAGTACAATACATCCATCGACGATCCGGTGATTCCATCTGTTAAACATTTAACATAAAATTCTTACAAACATATAAAAAATGCACAACTAATTAAACTACAAAAAATATAATTAAAATACACAACTAAACTACAAATATATAATATGCACAACTAATTAAACTACAACCATATAAAATGCACAACTAAACTACAAAATTTAACCAAGTAAAAAAGAAAAACGTACCGAAATTTGCTTGCTTTCATACAATTTCCACAATTTTTTTCGACTAAGTGAGAAAGGGGAAAAAAGTTTCTGTAAAGTACTGCGCGCTACCGACGGATTTTGAAATTCTGTCGGTAGTGTACATTTTGAATTTACCGACGGATTTTGAAATTCCGTCGGTAGAGTGGCGCCCAAAATTCCGTCGGTAATGTACTGCACCGACGGAATTTCAGTCGGCAGACTTTATTTCCGACGGGTAATTTTGGCGGAATAAAAAAAATCGAAAAAAAAGCAAAAAATACTTTACTTATTTATACCAAATCTAACGAAAAATTATGTATTATGTATAAATTAAAAACAATAACATAAATAAACAATCCATTGACAAACAAGCATCAACTGAAATAAATATGTCCAACTGAATAATAAATAGTTCGATAGAAAATTAAATAGTTTGACAGAAAATTAAATAGTTCGACAGAAAAATAAAGTGTTCAAACATCAACCATTAAAGTCAAAAAACTCATCACCGCCAGCGAAATTCAAGTCGACGTTGATGTCGTCGTCTGCGGCTGCATCTGGATCTGGATCTGGAGCTGGAACTGGAGCATTGAAAGGCGGAGGGGGAATGCTCATCGCCTGTGCAAAGCATGTATCTATTTGATCATCAGACATCCCCAACGATCGACCCATAGTGTCAGTTATCTGTCGAAAGTAGTGGTTCATCCAGTTGACTAGGTTCGGGTCCGGAGGAGCAGCAGTGGAGGATACAGAGGCCTGCGATGCACGCTGGGACGAACTGGACGACGCATCTCTCACTGAGCGGCTCATCCGGCCAAGGCCAAGGACCCGTCCTCGATCAGCCGGGGCAACGTCCAGGTAAATTCGGTTAAGATCAGGCAAAGGGGGAGCGCTGGGCCCGGCTTCAGCAGAAGCCTGTGTCGTGACCTCTTCAATCCTCCGGTTCACATTCAACTACATAATTAAAAAAAATAAAATTAATACATAGTTCAATACATTTAATTAATTAAATATTAAAAAAACATCACAATTTAATTAAACTTACGTGAAGCTCGGTAGTGCGTCCATATGTGGACGTCTGCGAATCTCGATCAAACGGATGAAGAAGATTCAACCGATCCACGTGTGTGGGTTCACGCCCAAGTTCCCGCTCCTATTTCGTACCAAATGAGCATATAAAAATTATTTTATATAATATAATATAAATAATTGAAATAAATTTAGTGAACACTTAATAGAGCAATTGAGTGCTCATACGCGGATTCCCCCCCCCCGATGCCTTGACATCCCACCTCCCACATCACTTCTACGGTTGGCTCGAGCAGTATTACACTTCCGCACGTACTCCGGTCTACTCCAATACGTGGTCAACGTGTTCCACACGTCGACTCCATTTTCGTCTGTACCCAACGTCTGCACCACGCCACGACTACGCCAAGCAGTCCTCCAGGTGTACATTACCTCATTATACCTAGATTGACATGAAGCGGCCCAGTGCGTGTGAATATCGTCGTCCGAAAAAAACTCCCTAAGCCAATAAGCATGTTTCTGCACATATTCGATCAGCATATTTATCAAATAATATATATAATAAATTAATTTTTTATTAATATTTAATTGAATGCACTCAAATACCTGAAATTCCTCCCAGTATTCATCCTTTTTCGTCTGCGGCACCTTCAGCCAAGAGTAGGCATTCGCAGCAACCTTGCACTTAATAATCGAATCAGTGCAAATCTTCGACACCTCATTACCAGGAAGTAAGCTGTGACATTATATATTAAGAAACAAACACATTATAAATTAAAAAATGTACAAAAATTGATGCTATTAAATATTGTTAAACCTTAAAATTATTTAATTAATTACTTACTATATTCCATCCTCAGTCCATACTCTCAGTCTGGTTTCTCGGGCCCGCGTGGGATGTCGACGAGCTGCCGACGACTGAGATGACGGCGGCGAATGTTGTGGAACGGATGACGACGACGTCATCATAGGAGGCTCAACAGACCTAAGTGAGCCTCTCCTACGTCGAGATCCTGAGGCCCCACTAGCATCTTGACTCATCTATTTTAATAAATAATATTTACAAGTATAATAAATTAATCAATAATTAATATAGTAATGAAATCAATAATTACCTAATTTAATCAATAACAAATCACGTTACTAATGAAATCAATAATTTACCAAACTAATTAATAATGACTTAATTTAAACAATAACAATAATTATTATATTAATCAAACGTACAACATCCCTACTTATAACAATAATTACTAATTTAATCAACAATAATAATCTAGTTTAATTATCAAAACGAACTAACAAGAACTACACAATATATTTGAACTAACAAGAACTAGCTACACTATATATTTGATCTAACATACATTAATTAATTACAATTAACCAATAAAAAACATATAATCCACGTACTAACATATATTTAAATTAATTATACATATATATTCATCAACTACGTACATGCAATTTTATAATAATTAACATGCAATTTATAATAATTCAATAACAGTTTTATAATAATTAACATGCAATAATTAATACAATAACTTAATTAAAATTAATTAAGAATTTATAAAATGTACCGTTTAAATTGAAGAAAATTGGACTAGATAATCGTTATGCCCTTTGTCGATCAATCCACGCACAAGACAATCCAATTCACGCACGAAACCACCACGAACAGAGGAGAGAACAGAGGAGAGGAGACGAGACGAGAGTGAATTTTTTTTCCTCCTTCACACAAACTGCCTTCCTTCGACAGTTCTTATAAAAAAAAATAAAAAATTGGCTACCGACGGATATTTCCGTCGGTAGCATGCGAATATTAATTCCACGCGTCTTTTCATTGGTATCCGAGGCGGTGGGTCAAAGCGGGTTGGCTACCGACGGATTTTTTTCGTCGGTAGTCGAAATTTGAACGACCGACGGAAAAATTCCGTCGGGAAGCACGGCTAAACAACACCGTTTGAAGGTGAAACTAAATTCCGTCGGGAAGTCCGTCGGACGGTCCCGACGGATGTTGGATTCGAATATTCCGTCGGCGATCCGTCGGGACGACCGACGGAATGGATTCCGTCGGTAGCCCTCCGTCGGCAAACCCCGCGTTTTTTGTTGTGGATGAAGTATGATAAAATAATAGATAAATTATAAGTGATGTGAAACAAAAATGGAATGGAAAACTTATCGTCGGACATCCATAAAAAAAAAGTGGAAAATTTATAGTGGGACAGAGGGATTATTATATCCATAGACGTATGTATCAATTAATTGAAATTACTTAAATATACACGCTTACATTAATTCTTTGCGCTTAAATAACTATTATAGTCAATTAAATATATTTATGCATGATGAATGAAATATATACTATATAAATCTCAATATGAATGATAATATTTATAATTGCAATATTTATGAATTATTAATTTAGAGCTTTCAATGAAATATATTTATGCATGATGAATGAAACATATACTTAGGGGTGGGTAAATATACCGAAATTTCGGTATACCGAGCTTATCATACCGAAAAATATCGAAATTTTCGGTACGGTATGAAATTTTCGGTACGGTAACGGTATGGATCATACCGCGGTATTTCGGTATACCAAAAATTTTTCGGTATTCGGTATGAAACGGTATATCGATATACCGAAATACTGAAACCTTAATAAAATAATAATTTTATATTATTTTTAAATTAAAATAACTTTAATTATTAAAACATAAATAAAATAAAGCTTAAATAATTAATTTCTGTATAAAATAATGCTTCAATATTTTCGGTATGAATTGGTATACCGGCAATTCGATATGAAATGATTGTTCAATACTTTCGATATGAATCGGTATACCGATATGGTACGGTATACCGATATACCGTATCGAAAATTCGGTATACCGAAATTACGGTATGGTATCGGTATGAATTTTTACATACCGAAAATTTCGGTATACCGAGATTACGGTATACCGAAATTTTGGTACGGTAATGGTATGGATTTTTTCAATATCGAAATTTTCGGTATGATAACGGTATGGTTCAGTATGATCGGTATACCGTACCGAACCACCCCTACATATACTATATAAATCTCAATATGAATTGTAATATTTATGAATTTATAATATTTATAATTGTAATATTTATGAATTATTAATTTAGAGTTTTAATGAGATCTAATATTTATAAAAGATTTTTTCGAAAAATTATTATCTTATTGACTTTGATGATTTTTTACAAAAATTCAAATTGGAATCGATTTTTTTATTGTTTTAGAAAGTTTATTAATTTATAGACAGGCCCGGTCCTAATGTAAGGCCAACGAGGCGATTGATTCAGGCCCATAAATATTTTCTTTTTTTAGGGGCCCATTTTTTAAGATATCTTTTATATATATATATATACAGTGGAATATATATATATAGTGGAATATATATATTATTCCGTATAATATAAAATATTAACATAATTATATAAAGACGCATAAAGAGAAGTGCTAAAAAAGTAAAAAGAATTAGTGAATAAGGGAAGGAAAAACTAGGAGAAAAATGTCTCAATAAAAGCCTAATTCACTTTATTTCTTTTGGGTGTGTTTGGTTTGGGATTGGCCCATCCGGATTTGGATGGACCATCCCCATCCCATCCCTCTCCATCCAAATACCCATCTCAATACTCATCCACCCATATAATACACCTATTACCTATATACCTATTTTTATACAATTACATCATCATATTTTTATATTAATTACTCATTCTCTCTCCTACTTTTTCTTCCACACATTTATTCTCTTTCCTACTTTTCTTCCTTACACTAATTACTTTACTAACTAACAATAATAAAATAATACAACATCACTATTGATTTGACATAAAGTTCTCCATCCACACCTATTTTTCAATCTCTATCCAAACACAATTTTTATTCAATTACTATTCATGGATTACCCCATCCACATTTTCCCAATCACCATCCCCATCCCATCCACCACAATCCCTAACCAAACAACGTCTTTAAGTTTTCACTTTACGTTTTAGAGTGCCCAATTTACATCATTTTTTGTCCAATTTATTGAAATTTTGGGCAAATAGTTCAATTTACATCCTTCAAATTTAAAAATAAAAAAATAATATTAAAATTTTCTAAAAATCTCATTGAAAATTACTGTATAAAAAATAAAAAAAATTGTCTAAATAAAAATTTCTAAAAATCTCATTAAATTTTCTAAAAATCATAATAATTACATTAAAAATCTGAAAAATCTCTTAAAATTAAATAATTTAAAATCTTAAAATATCTATTAATTAAATATTTATATAAAAAAAATATATATTGTTAGTCCTTCAAATTTTATATACTGTTAGTCCTTTAAAAATTATTTTACATTATGTTTTATAAGTTCGTATAGAATAAAAAATAAGAAGGGACGGGGCCTTTTAATTAAAGTTCGATTCCTCCTGTTTATAGAGTAGGTTTTACCGTGTACTTAGAAGCCCTATCGACAAAAACCTCTTTCCTTCTTTCGAAATTAAACAGTGGGACGTGTGTAATACATTCAATTATTTTTGGAGTCCGTATTATATCGAGGATGCGAAATAGTGGATGGATAATGGATTGTTTACAGTTTTTAAATCGAAAACAATTAAGGCAAAAACTTGTATGAGATCGTCTCAGGGATCTTTTTTTGTGAGACGGATCATTTTAACCCATATTTCAAAATTTTGGGTAGGGTAATCCATATTTTTTTACAGATTTTGGTTTGTAAAAGTGACAATGTTTAAATAAAAAGTGATAATATTTTTAAGAAAAGTGACTATCACTTTTTGCTCAAACACTATCACTTTTTACTCAACATTATCACTTTTTATATATAAAAGTCGTCTCACGAATCTCATTCCGTGAGACGGTCTCACCCAAGACTAGTCCAACAATTAAATATATTACATTCTCAAGTTTATTATTTAAATTACAAATACATGGTGTTTAATAAAAGTACAACGACTATATTGTTTATATATCAAAGTGTTTCTTCTTAATTAGATTAGTAAGGGTAAACTGCAATAATTACGAATTAACAGATAAAATCGAGTCAAGGATAAATCTCTTCTCACAAAATAAATATGTAATACCCCGTAAATTTATAATATAGACATATAAATGTATATTTAATTATTCATTTAATTTATTTTTAAGTTATGTTATGATTCCTAATTTATTTAGATAACTATTGAAAACCCATTTATTTAAATAGGACTATAAGATTTTAAAACATAATTCTTATCTTGAGTCCAGGCCCAATTTTTATATATCTATATATAAGATTTGACCGTAAATTTTACACAAAACAAATCTCAAAATACTTTTCTCAAACTAGGGTTTTCTCCACACCCAAAAATCATACGGTACTTTTCTTTAGCCCTCTAGCTATTTCTCTTCCTGTATCGACACTTATGTATCTGTTTATATATGTGATTGTATAGCGTAGATGCATGTTTTCTGGTTTATATATATATATATATATATATATATTAATTTAGTGATTCTTTAAAATTGGTGTACGATGGCAAACTAGGTAAAAAGATTGTCAATTTTATTACTAAAACAGTAAATTAGATGTTAGGTTTAATTAATTGCGTTTATTTAATAACTTCATTAGATTTACTATTAGTTAGAATTTAAATAGAAGTTATTTTCAGTAGAGATTTGTAAAGTGAGTTTTGGTGGGTTTTGCAATTTACACTCGTGTTTTGAAGATTTGAAATAATTTATACTCATTAGACTAATTAGGATTTTTCTTTCAATGTCTACTTTGTATACATTTAATTAGACTAATGTTAAATAGTTATTTATTTGATTAACCTAATTAAGATCGACTTTTCTATATAAGTGAGGCAAGTGTTGGGATTTATATAATCTGATAAATCTGTTTTTGAAGGTTGAATTGATTTTATTATTAATGTTAGGCAATGAGGAGGGTTAAAGCTACATTTTATTCATCGAACAAATTTCACTAGACATTGAGGTGGGGATTTTCTATCTAAATTGTTTGTCATTATTAAATGTGATCTGTGATTTTATTGTTACTCCTGTGAATTATGTATTGAGAAATATTGAGAAGTTGAGAAGTAGGTCTTCTGACCTTTATAAACGAGAAGTTGAGACAAACAAGGTCATTTGACCTTTATAAACGAGAAGTTGAGACAAACAGGTCATTTGACCTTTATAAACGAGATGTTGAGAAGTAGGTCTTCTGACCTTTATAAACGAGAAGTTGACATTAAATGCATGTTTACGTTTGTGATAATTTAATTGCTTATTGTATTTAGTTTTGACAAATATGTCCCCACTGAGCTGTGGTTTGCTCACCCCTTTATTTAAACATTTCGAATTTAAGGAGTTGGTGGCGAGGAGGAACGGTGGATGACAAAGTTATTACTCATTAAATAAAATCAATTGAGCTTGTTTAACTCTTTAATATACTTTTAATGAAATATTGAAAAATGGTTCACTATATATTTTTAAATTCTTTTGAGTTGTTATTTATTCTTTAAGCTTCCGCTGATTGTTAACTATTTTTTATTGTAAAATTAAATTGTAAATCTCACTATTTTAAGTGGAAAATTAGTTTCATGCCCTTTTACTTTTAAATTGTCAAATTATTTCGTAAAATCTACTTTTATAAAAATTGGGGCGTGACAAAATATGTTCGGATTAATACTCACAAAATATACATAATGTTTCTAAAAGTAAAACAATTTACAATCCTAATACAATAGCACCACTGTAACAACGAACAAAAACAAAAGCTTTAAAAGCTGAACAACTTGGGTTCGAAAAAATAAGAAATGAGAAAGGCTGCCAAGAAATTTGTATCTATCAAGGAAGAAGACCCGATATATATAGGCAAACCTTCACTTGGGGAGTTAAGGAAAACGTGAATAAACCCACGAACTTAGTGAGCGAAAATCATGGGCAGTCAGCAACTTGAGGCCCAAAAACGTTCAGGTTCGACGAACCTGGCGAATGAGTTTGAAATTCGGATAAAAATTCTAGAACAATCTAGATCCTTCCGAATTCAGATACAAAAAATATAAGTGTTTAGGCTTGGTCCATATCCTAATGAGTCTAATTGGGCCGGTCCAATTGCAAAATGAGTTTGTGGGAAAAAAATAGATGGCCCCCCAAAGACCACCAAAGATCTATTGGCAAATTCGGGTCGGGTCGGTCTGTGCCGAGCGGCGGAAAGGCGCGCGCGTGGTGCCTGTGTGTACCCATTTACTATACTTGACATTTAAAAGACCTACTATTAATGTTTAAAAGACTTTCAAATCCCTTGTAAAATTTCTATATGAGACAAGGTGACAATTTTCACCTTCCCACCCAAACTCATCATTAACACCTCAAAAAATGTGTTTTGTTTCATTTTTGTAAATTAATTTCTCACTCAACGAAATTCAGTTTTGATACTTTAAATATACCACATTCATCTACTCCATGAGTAGATCGACTCTATAAAATTTAATTTTTCAAAAATTATAGTTTAGTCTATTAAATAATTTTTTTTAAACATGGGTGTTAAAACCCCTAATTTCCAAGTTAGAGTAGTACACTTTTCGTTCGCATAAAATCACTACAAAAAATGTCTCAATTAGAGGCCAAAGTTTTGAGACCGACATAAATCAGTCTCAAATAAAGATTGGTTTGAGACTGATCCGAAAAAAATTCAAGTTTTGAGACTGTTTTCACTTCAGTCTTTAATATTATGTTTTCAGACCGCTTAAAGACCGAATTTCGGTCTCTAAACCGAAATTAAAATTTTGATTTTGAATTTTGTTAAGAGACCGACAATTCAGTCTTTAATTGGTATCAAAAATTCTGAATCCCAAAATTTTAATTGGCTATCAATTTTGACCGCTCGTTTAGAGACTGTTTTCAGTTCGGTCTTTAATATTATATTTTTCAGACCACTTAGCCACCGAATATCAGTCTCTAAATCGAAATTAGAATCCTGATTTTGAATTTTAATTGGAGACTAAAAATTCAGTCTTTAATTGGTATAAAAAATTTCGACAGGTTGTTTTATACGTATGTGAATCGATCACTTACCGTCGGGATCGGGCGAGAATTCTTTAAACTCGTACAAAGTATCCACATCCGAAAAAGAATCTTTTACTACACTATCTAAATCCGTGGAATCTTTCACTACCTCCTCTAAATCAACTGAATCAGGCACTACGATCTCTAAATCAATTGAATCAAGCACTACGATCTATAAATCAATTGAATTGGGCACTATCGTCTCCACTTCCAACGAATCTGACTTTATGACTTTGTTCGAGATGGAGGAATCGAATTTAGGAGAAGAGTAATATTTGTCCATCGTTGGGAGAGACAAATCAGATTGGCGATTATATGTATATTTTAAGAGATACTAATAATATTTAAAGATACAAATCTTTAAAATATTATCCCTACTATTGTATATATAAATAATTTTAAACAGTAGAGATCGATTTTTCGATCCCAAATCGGTCCCAAATCAGGCGATTGTGTTTAGAGACCGATTTTTACGGTCTCAAATCGGTATCAAATCAAGCTGTTTGTTTTCAGAGATCGATTTTAGCGGTCTCTGAACACTCCGGAAGAAAACCCAACCCACACCCCATTCTTGCGAATAAATAGCCCATATATATCACATGTCATTCTCTCAATTTTAACCCACAAACCAGCTTCTAAATAGCCCATATATATCACATGTCATTCTCTCAATTTTAACCCACAAACCAGCACACTTCATAAATTAAGTCATTCTCTCAATTTTAACCCACAAACCAGCACATTTCTCAAATTAATTAATTTATGAAGTGTTCACAGTGTTATCTTCATAAATCAAATACTAGTATGCAAGGGAATGGGTGAACAATTTTGTTTATTATTTATGTTTCTTTTGATGCAGAGTTTTTATATTTTCTTACTTTTATATTTTCTCACTTTGTTGACATTTAGTTGATTTATTGAATGAGTTATCAAAACATTTAATGAGGTTGTGATGAATGAAATTCCCATTTGATAACAAAAGTTTATATTCTAAAATGTTGTTATGGCAATGAGATTAATTTTAATTTTGTAGAGAAGAGATTAATTTTAATTTTGTGGAAGAGGTTCTGAGAAAAATTTAATGACAATGGAAGATATGAGAAAAGATTAATGACGTGTGTGATTTGATAGAAATAATATTAAATTAAATGTAAAAAAGATTTTACAATTTTAATAGAGATAAAATAAAATATTAATATAACATTAAATTCAAATTAAATATAAAAAATAATAATTTATTGACGTGGGCATGCCACCTAGGCGGTGGATGGAAACTATTTTTAGTGCCCACCGGTGGGCTCTATATCATTTCCGATCATATACAATAAAGAAATTAATTATATATATATAATTAATTTTAAAAGTTAAACAAGACAATTACTTGTCAAAGTGGTAGGTGCCCATTACTGGGCACCCATCCACCAGGGATCAATTCCCACAAAGGCCAAAATAAAATGGTCATTTAAATAAAGAGGGTGTGGGTGTCGGTTGATGGGTCGGGTCAGGGGTGGGTGTGGGTAAATAAAGAGGGTGTGGTTGTTGGGACCAAGCGAATAAGGACCACCATAAGACGGTCTCAAATCGGTCTCTAACGTGTGTTGAGACCGCCTTTACGGTCTTAAAATCGATCTCTAATCAAGACATTTTTTGTAGTGAATATTTCTATTTTTTTTTTCACAAGTTTTAAAAAATGTTATTTATTTATGTATAAAGTAGAGAAAATATAATAGAGTAGAGAGAGACTTATTGGTGTATTTATGATTAGTTGGGTAGTATGGGTTAACTTAATTCCTTTGTTCAACTTTTTGAGTATCACTCTATGCTCCATTTTTCTTAATCTTTAATATATGCAATATAAAACGTTGATTATTTTTTAATATGATACATGTCAACGATTCATACAATAGTAAAGAAAAAATATTCAACATAAAATTATACTCTTTTATCTCATTATTATTTAAACATTTTCATTGTTAATTGGATATTTTTTTTATTTGAAAAAAGTAACTTCTTACTCTTTAAAAAAATAAATTCTTAAACATCTTTTATTTACAACACATATCGTTACTTTTTACACACTAATTAAATATTGTCTTCAAAAAAATTAAATTATACATTATATCCCTTCTAAAAAGTTATTTTATGACTTATAAATTTATAATACCAATAAATAATTCTTACAATAAAACTCGGTGTAACAGTAAATATTTCGTAACAACTAATTTCATTCGAGTATGGGCAGATGCTTGAATGTTGAATGTTGTTTTGGTGAGTGTGCCGTTTGTTCCCCAAGATTCCTTCACTCTGATCTCCTCTGCCTTGCTATCACCTGCAATTTCCGTATGCACCAAACCACTGTTCTTTTTTTTGTCATCTTCCTTCAAACCAATTTTCACCAGTTTCCACCCCAGTGTAAATGCGATGAAATAATTCGATTTTTTACTTGATCAATAAAAATATGTATGACATATAAAAGAAAAAGAAAACTTAAATCATAAGTTTACAAGTTGACCCAGAGGTCGGAGTGCCGTTAAAATCTGAGAAAACCCCTCCTTGTGTAGGATATAAAATAATGTCATTTCATTACAAAAAAACTGAGATTTAGAGACAAATTAAATACATAAACACTGTCTCTAAATAGGTTAGAAACGGATTTTGAAATCATTTTCTATCCGTTTCTAATCACATGGTATCTAATGTGAGGAATGGTTTATAAAAAATTATGAATATTGTGAAGGTGTAATTTATACTAAAATGTTTTCTATTTTAAATGTGTAAAAGTTATTGTGAAATGTGTCGAAAAGAAAAGTGTGAAACTTATAATAGGAATGAGGGAAAGTTAGAAGGGACCTTCTATATGTAGTAAGGGTGTCGTAACGTGTCGTAATGATTACCGTAGTCAGTTAATCTAAGCCATTAAAAATCTAATCTAAAGGTTTAGATTTGATGACCTGTTACCTTTTGTAAATTTTACGATATGTATTGTCGTAATGTGTCATAAATTTGTATTTTCTATTAAATTAAATTAATTAAAATATATTATTGTAAATTTACATTTTTATCCTTATACAATAAAATAATTTATTACTAATTTTATGAGTTCACCCCAAATCATTTTTTACCATAGTTATCTGCACCCATTCATTTTATGAGTTCACCAAAATCATTTTTTACCATAGTTATCTGCACCCATTCATTTTATGAGTTCATCCCCAAATCATTTCTTTTTTACAACGGTTATCTACACCCGCTCATTTTATGAGTTCACCCCCAAATTATTTTTATACCACAATTATCTGCACCCGCTCATTTTATGAGTTCACCCCAAAATAATTTTTTTAAAATAATTAGATTTAAAAGACTATATTATTTTTTTATTAATTAACACAAAATATAATAAAATCAACCCTAATTTATACATTTACAATCTACAACCGAGTCATTGTCGAGTTACCGTCGATTCACCACCAAATCACTCATATTTTTAGAAAAAAAATCGTAAAAACATAATTAAAAAAAACTATCGAGATTAGGCACAAATTTCAATTTTTTTCTTTTTAATTTTTCTTCCCATTTTCAATTTTTATTCCAAACTTTTTATTTCTTCGTTTTTTTTTGTTTCCTACTTTTTTTTCATTAGTATATTTTTTAGTTTTAATAAAAAATAATATTATATGTATGATTTTATTATAATCCCTCCGTCCCAGTGAAAGCTCCTCATGAGCTTCAGACACAGAGGTTAAACAATATGATATAATAAGTGGATGTATGAGAGGTGATGTGATTGAGAGAGAGAAGAATATAATGAAATGTGAGAGAGAATAGTTTGGCAAAAAAGGAATGAGTAACTTTCATTGGGACAAACGAATAAGGAAAGTTGGGTAGCTTTCAATAGGAAGGAGGGAGTAGTCGGTAATACAACAAGTAATAACTAGTAATACCATAAACAATAATCAGTAATACCATTAACAATAATTAGTAATACCACGAACATTAATCAGTAATACCATTAATATTAATCAGTAAATTTTTATACAATAACAAATAATTTCACACATCTAATTATATTCAATAATACAAAAAATAATTATCAGTAATACCATGAACAGTAAGTAGTAATACCATGAACATTGAATAGTAATATTTCATACAATAACAAATAATCCACAAATCTAATTATATTCAATAATATCAAAAACAATTATCAGTAATACCATAAACAATAATATGTAATACCATAAAAATAATACTAATAATCAGTAATAAATAATTTCACATAATCAGTAATACCACAATTAATAATCAATAATCATTAATATTAATTTAATAGTGTATTAATAGTAATACCGCAATCAATAACTAGTAATACCAGTATCAATAATACCAATAACAATAATACCATAAAAAAGTGGAGAGAGTGCAGATCGGGGTGTACTAAAGAAAATAGATGGTGCACATTACCAAGCCCAATTGAAGGAAACCCTAGCCCAATGGGAGGGCACCCTAGGTCAGTAGTCGTCGCTTGGGATTTCATCAGCAAGGTCACCGGCTCCGAGTGTCGTCCGGTCAGAGATCCATCAGCAACATACTCACAGTCTTCCGTCGGGCCGTCGTCAGCCGGAGGAAGAGGCTGCGCAGGAGCAGGGTGAAGAAGACGGATGAAGCAATGTAGCTTCGTTTTGGACAGAGATGAACGACGAGAGAGAGGCAGCGTCGATCCGAGTGTTGCAGGCGAGCGCCGTTGATGTAGGAGAAGCTCCTGGATCGCGAACGCAAGGGAGATTGATCGAAGCAGTCGCGTCGGTGGTCGAAATGAGGAGAGGATTTCGGTCGCCATGGATCGTGGCCGAGATGGAAGATTATGTCGATTGTTATGGAAGTGAAGAATCGTGATTGCGATTCGAGGAGGGGTCTCGGGCTTCAGCGGCCGAGACCGAAGCGCCGCCGTCGCCGTCGAGGGGGTGGTCGGGCATGGTGGTGGCTGGGTCACCCGCCGACATGCATGGATTTCCGGCAGGTCCTTTACTCATCAAATTAAAATTAAAATTTAGGTGCACCGCCGATCGACTTTAATAAAATTATACCTATAATATTATTTTGTATTAAAATTTAAAAAATACACATGCAAAAAATGGAAAAGAAAGACAGGAAAATTTAAAAAGGAAAAGAAAAAAAAACAAGGAAATAAAAAATTTGAAAAAAAAATTGAAAATGGGAAGAAAAAAGAAAAAGAGGAGGGGGAAGAAAAATTAAAAAGAAAAAAAATTGAGATTTGTGGCTAATTTCGATAGTTTTTTATTAATTATATTTTTACGCTTTTTTTTTTAAATATGGGTGATTTGGTGGTGAATTGATTTTTTAGAGTTTATTTTATTATATTTTGTGTAAAATAATAAAAGGATAATATAGTCTTTTAAATGTGATTATTTTTTAAAAAATATTTTGGGGTGCACTCATAAAATGTGCGAGTGCAGATAACCGTGGTAAAACAATAATTTGGGGGTGAACTCATAAAATGAGCGAGTGTAGATAATTATGGTAAAAAATAATTTGGGGGTGAACTCATAGAATGAGCGGGTGTAGATAACTGTTGTAAAAAAGAAATGATTTGGGGGTGAACTCATTAAATGAGCGGGTGCAGATAATTGTTGTAAAAATATGATTAGGGGGTGAATTCATTAAATTTGCGGGTGCAGATAATTGTAGTAAAAATATGATTAGGGGGTGCACTCATTAAATTAGTGGGTGCAGATAAAATATAAATAAAATTTAAAAAGAAGGGTAATATAGTAAATAACAAAATATAATTTAAATAATGCTAAAAATAACTGAAACCTGTATGACAGGTAGCAAGTCGTTTTTACGGTTACGACGCCACATGGCGCGATTCGACAAAGTGACTACGTAGTCACTTTGTAAAATGTGACTACCGTAAGAATTGCCCAAGTTAAAAGGAGGGAGTATTTTTTATTCAATAATTTGGTAATATTCTTTTAATCCATTTAAAAATACATACCAATTTAATACATTGAAACTTCACTATGGAAAGATATATTAAAATTACGGTATGGAACAATATATATACCTACAATTCATTAATTAGCTAGGCATATAGAAATTTAGGTATACAAAAAATTCTGTAGAGTTGCTCTCAAAAAAAAATTCTCTAGAGTTTTGACATGTGTTTTACAAAAAAAAAAAAAAAAATTTGTGTGAGACCGTCTCACGGGAGGATCTTTCTTTGACCCATTAATATATAAGTTGGGCCCAACCACCTTCCCTTCTTTTATTCCAACCCACCCCGCCCATCCCTCCTCTCCCTTCAACTTCAACAACCCACGCACAACATTTTATTCCAGCCCACCCCTCTCCCTTCAACTTCAACTTCAACTTCAACTTCAACTTCAACAGCCCACGCACAACATTAAGCATATAACTTTAGTTTTCCAAGCCCATTATTAATTCTAAATTTATAGTATTTGTTTTATATATTAATTAAAAAGTATATTTTTTATTGAGAAATATTAATAAAAAAACAATACATACCATTTACTTACTGAAGAGAAAAATTGATTGAAAAACTTGCTATCCGACTATGCATTATGATTTATGACTAGTCTTATTTGGTTATAATTATATTTACTTATTACATTAAAATTTTAAGTTAATTGTTATACTTGAAAGAATATCATTATTAAAAAAGTGATAAAAGTTTAGTTAAAAAGTGGTAATGATTTTATCATATCATTTTTTGTATAAATATTGGAGTATCACTTTTTAAGTCTGAGTTAATAAATGAAATTATATGTTATTAGACACGATTATTGATAAAAACTTGTGTGAGAATGTCTCACGGATCACATTCGGTGATACGCTCAGATCCATATGCATTGTCCACCTAAGTCTACTAGAATTACGTAACTTTTGCCATTAAAGCTCACTGTATAAACCGTCTATATTATAACTTTTTTGGACCTTCTTTATTGTAATCAATTTATAATTATTTTTTCTATAACATAATTTTTTTTTTATTAACTTGTACACCCTCCAATTTAAAATATATGTCATCCTAAGTTCATATACACATATTAAGAAAATAAATTATTTTTCATTTTATCCTTAATTAATGATTGTGCATCACATAAAAAAAAACACATTTATGTACTAATATTTAGTAATCTTGAGGTTAAATTTGGAAGAAATGCAATTAATTTGCATTGAAAAGTGTAAAACGACAAATAATTTGTAAAGAAAACGAAAGGTCAAAACGACTTATATTGTATTAAGAATAGAAGATAGTACTTGATTTCAGTTTTTGGTTTTTCTTAGTTGTTTTTAAATTCCTTTAAATTATAATTTGTTCTATAAAATACTTATGTTAGGGAGCATAATTATCGTTACTAATTGTATCTATTTTATGAGTTAATTATTTCTTTTAATTTTAACGAATATCACTATTTAAAAAGTGATAATATTTTATTGAGAGTGATTTTTAATTTTTACTCAAACACTGTCAATTTTCAATTTTAAGTTAATGAATGAAGTTATTGTTAGTGGACATGATATATATATATATATATATATATATATATATATATATATATATATATATTTTTTTTTTGAAGTAATTAGTGGACACAATTGTTTTACTTAAACATTAGTACGTTTTCTATGTTAATTGCCACTTTTTACTTGATAGAATATCACTAATAAAAAAGTGATAAAAAATTAACTTAAATGTGATAATGTTTTTATTATTAAAGAAAGAGAATTTTTATAAAAAAGGTCATTCCTATATAGACACTTATCCAATTAAGAACAAAAATTCTAATAATTTAAAATAAGGACAAAATTGAATGTAAATAACCTATTATGCCCTTATCTTTTTAATTTAATTAATTTAAATTATAATACATTCCTTAACACACGCCTATTTAATATATAGTCAGTTTTCAATTTATGCAAAGATCGTGGGAATTGATTTAATTCGCTTGACTTTCCCTTTTCAATTCACAATTCGAATAATACAGAATCAATGTTAAGTTTGATCAATTTGAGAAGACTAATGTTAATGGTGAATATGATAATTCAATGGAATAGAAGGAACAGTGTGATTTTTAAGGGTGAAGAGTTTGCTGCGGAGAAGGTGGTCGATAGCATTAAGGCGACATCGTACAATTGGCTCAAAGGACTGCGACTGATTTCTAAAGGAAACACTTTTGACGATTGGCTTAGGGAACCATTGTTGTGCACTTAGAAGTGGAGGACGATTATTTCTGTCTTTCATATAATGTTTTTTTTTTCTTGCTTTGATGTTGTGATTCTGTAACTCATGTTGGAGGGTATTCCTGATGCCCTTTGCAATAAAATCTTTGGCTGTTTCCAAAAAAAATAGGTGGATTTAAAGGTGGATTTGAAGAAATCATAATCAGTTATGGCGCCTCAAGCTCAATCTCACCGATCCCCTTCTCCTTCGCAGCCCTTCGGTTAATTCCTTAATTTGAAGTATATGCAAACCAGAAGCACAACTGCGCACGCATTGTCAATTGGCCTTGTATAATTATGTATTACGCCCTTTACTCGTGTGTTGGGAATAAAATGAGCTATGTTTTGATTGAATACCAAAACCCCCTGAGACATGCCTAAGTTATAATTGAATATGTTCTAGAAATGTTGGAACATATAATATAAAGGCTAGATGAGGAGCTAATATGTTTAGGCAGCTCTTAGATGATTAGATGCACAATTTGAGGGGGAACACATGCTTTGAAGTACATGAAGAACAAGTCCCCTCAAGGCTCAAATTCTGGATACAACACTAAGTCTCTTGAAGACAAATCATGCTGATCAGGAGAGTTGTCCAGAGGAGTTGTCTCAGCTAAATTAATCAAGATCAAGTGCTCTGAAAGCCTGAGGTCAACTATGCTGAAGAGTTTGAGACAATCACTCCCTAAAGGTCTTCAAAGAAACAAGCTAAGACCATCTTTAAGAGAAATAAAGGGAAAGAGCCAAGTCATCTGAAGAAGAGCAAGCCAACCTTGCTGATAAGCAAGACTGCTGATAGTAATAAGGAGGGTTGTCCAAATGATGAGGAATGTTGTCCTATCATTGGAACAACCTTCAGAAGTCATGTCCAAGTTTTAACAAGAGAATCTGAAAGTCAGATATGGGGAAGAGTGCTGCAGAATGAAGACAAAACTGTTACAGCCGTTTATTACCCAAATGAGGACATGTCACTATCAAGAATCTGTCTTCCAGTTTGAAGAACTCAAGGAAGACATTTATAGCAATTTGGGGCTGCCTCTCCAACGGGCAAATCCTCCATTTTGTCTATAAATACAGAAGTGTGAAGACCATTTGAAAGCATCCAACTTCAACCTCAACCAAACACCTCTAACCTCAAGCTATTACAAGCTAGAGTGCTTTCAAAGCTTTCAAAGACTATCTTAGTCTTCAAACACTTCATCTAAGCTGTACTACATTGTATATCCATACACAAGCTTAGAGAGATATCCTATCCTTAAACACTGATCTCCATTGTAAAGGATATCTCATTAGTTGGAACCTTACTTCAATCCTCATATCTTTCAAGAGTGAAAGTGAGAAGGTTGTAGTAGTAGAAGTGGTAGGAGCTGACTGTTGAGAGAAGAACAGTTCAGTTCTGAGTTGAGAAGAGGGTACTAGGACTCTAGACATCCTAGGGATCAATTCACCAAGGAGTGGTGTTATTGATCAAGTGCACCTTGGCACTATAAAACAAGTTAATTCCAAGAGTGAAGGAATTATCCTGTTAAATCAGGGAAAGTGGATGTAGGAGCTTGAGTCTCTGAACCACTATAAACTCTTGTGTTGATTTACATTTCAAGTACTTACATTATATCAACACTGCACACAAAACTGATCTTTCAAGGATAAATATTCAAAGACTGTGCAAAAACCTATTTGGACAAGTTCCCTGAAAACTGGACTGTGTTGCATTGACTAAGTGATTTCAGTATCTAAAGGAGTCTAAACTAAAAGGGCCAACCACTATTCCGCACATATAACTCCCCTAGATAGTTATTCAACTAAGTACTCAATAATACTTAGTAGTTTGATTATCTTAGAAGAGTTAATCTTCTTCAGCAGAGTTGTCCAAGACAACCTTGCTGAGCTCTGGTTTGATCAAAGTAAAAAAGAATTGCATACAAGTGTATTTACCCCCCCCCCATACACTTGTTATATACTCCTTTCAGGACCAACAAGTGGTATCAGAGCAGGGGTTCAAAGACCACTGCTTCTGAAAATCCATCTTGATTTTCAAAACTCAAATATTTGGTGTGGTCACTGAACTGATCTCTATCTGAAATCCATCACTTATTGACTGACTGATTCTTATTGAAATATGGCCAACAACAATGCTGTTCCTCCCTCTGCTGTTCAAGGATTGGACAATATGGCCACAAATCCAGTCAACCACATTTCTCATCACAAACTGCCCATGTTTTCAATAGACAATTATGAATTCTGGAAAATTAGAATGAGGGCTCATCTTGCATCTCTTCATACTGACATGTTAAGAGTAATCACAAGAGGACCTTTTGTGTTTACTCAAACTAACCCCAGGGTAACAGATGCACAAAAAGCAGATGTAAGGGAACTGATTCCCAAGGATGAGGATGACTTCACTGCTGATGAAAAGAGGAAAGATAATCTAAAGTATCTTGCCATGAATACTCTTTATCAAACAATTCCAGATGCAATCATGGGAAGAGTCTACCACTGCACAACAGCCAAAGAAATTTGGGATACCCTTGCTGAAATGTGTGAGGGTACTGAAAAGATCAAGGAGAATAAGCTCCAAGTTGCTGTGCAGAAATTTGAACAGTTTGCAATGGAGTCTGAAGAGTCCATTGATAAATTTGCTGGTAGATTCACTGATGTGATGAATGAAATCAATTCATTGGGCAAGGTCTACACCAAGAGAGAGGTTGGATTAAAGATTTTGAGGAGTCTCACTCAAAAGTGGGATGTCTATGCTGTGATGATGCAAAATACCAAAGATCTCTCCACCATGGCCATGCAACAAATATTCTCAGAACTCAAAGCCTATGAGTTTGACCTCAATAGAAGAAAGCCTGTTGAGGAATCTTCAAATCCTACTAAGGGAGTGGCATTCAAAGCCAAAGTTGCTGAACCAGAAATGCAACCCACTCCCAGATCATCAAAGTCAGTCTCTAAGACTGAAATGAAGGAAGAACTAGCTTTGATGGCTAGAAGGTTTGACAAGCTCAACACAAGGTTTGGTAGATACAAGAAATTCTACCAAGACAACAAATTCAGGAGAAGATACAACTCCCCTGAAGATCAGGCTGAGGACAAAAAGCCTGAAGAGAAAAGATCAGAGGACAAGTCCTCTGATAGGAGAAGGTCCAGTAGAGCTGAACCTTCATCATCAAAAAGAAGAGAAGAATCAAAGAAAGAAGATGATGAAGATCTATGCTATAACTGTAAAAAGAAAGGGCACTTCCAGTATGATTGCCCTGAATTAAGCTCTAAGGAGAGAAGAGAGAGGCAAGCCAAAAGAGACAGAAAATTCATCAATAGAAAGGCCATGATGGCTGGTGAAGGATCTGATAGTGCTGAAAGCTTCAACTCTTCAGATGGACTGTTCTCCAACAGTGATGATGATGATGTGTGCAACATGGCTCTTGAGGATGATGAGGTATCCTCTACTTCTAGCTCACCATCATTCATCTCACAAAACACTAGTGAGGTTAACCTGAAACTTTCCTTAGGAAAGTTGATGGAAGATTTCACTAGATTACAAGAATTTCATGATAATTGTGTGAGAGAAAATGAAAGATTGGGTATTGAACTTGCCAAAAACTCTGAGGTAGCTGTTGATGTCAAATCTACTGAGTTGTATCAACAAGTCTTGAGAGAGCTTAAGGAAGCAAATCTCAGGATAGTTGACCAACAAAAGGAGATAGATGATCAACTACTCTCTCAGAAGAGAAAGGATTTTGAACTGAAAATTCTGAATGCCAAATTTGAGAATCTCTCACATGAATATGATATTCTTAAATCAAGTGAAGAGAGCCTGAAATTAAAGATGTCTGCTTTGAACAAATCCTCTAGAGCAATAGAGGAAATTCAAAGTTATCAAAGACCTATGACTCAAAGAAGTGGACTAGGTTTTGATCCATTTGAATCTTCACCTTGTCTCAGTGTTGCTTCTACAAGTAACACTAAGAAAATCTTTGTTAAATCAGTGGCACAACAAGCTGAAAATAAAATAACTCAGCCACTGAACAAAGGAAAGGGCAAAATGAATGAAATGCCTACTCCAGTGCCTCAGGAGACTAGACCCAAACCTATGGAAAAGGTCAAAGCTCCTGAACACAAGAGGAATGTTGGTCAGCAGAGTAGACCCAATGGAAGGTCAACTCTCCTGAACAATGTTCAGAAGAGTTATCCAAGGTATAATCAGCCTAGGCCAACTCATCTGAGAAAGCCTCAACTGAATAGACCTAAGGACAACTACCCTCAAAGGCAGAATAAAATGAGACAACCAAAACTCTTCATGCCAAAGAGTAATGGTCATAAAAAGGCCTTTCCTCAAAGATTTCATCAAGCTGCACAAAGAACTCATAAGTTCAGGAGAGTTGACAACTCCCCTGAAACTTACAGAGTTAACACATTCACACACACTTTCCCAAAGGCATTTAAGGGAAAGACAGTGTATGTTGATGCACAAGGAAAACAACTTAGCCATCTTGAATCAATCAGGGTAATTAGGCAAGTTTGGGTTCCAAAAGGTACAGCTAACCTCTCAGGACCCAAAACTCAAAGGGTACCTAAACCTATCTAATTGCAGGTACCATTGGGCCACAAAAAGAGGAGTATGAGCAAAAAGACAGCATGGTACCTTGACAGTGGATGTTCAAGGCACATGACTGGGAACAAGGAACTCCTCACTGATTTCATAGAAAAAGAAGGCCCAAATGTCACTTTTGGAGACAGCTCACAAGCAACAACAAAAGGTTATGGTACTTTGATGATTGGTAACATCAAAGTAACCAATGTATCTTATGTAGCTGGTCTCAAATATAATCTCCTAAGTATCAGTCAATTCTGTGATAAAGATTTTAAAGTTGAGTTCTCAAGTGGAAAATGCTTAATTAAGGATAAAACTCAACAAACCTTATTGACTGGAACTAGGAAGGGAAATGTGTATTTTGCAGACTGGGACAAGTCTACTGATGCTGCATGTTTCATTGCTAAGTCTACTAGTGAACAAAGCTGGTTATGGCATAAGAGGCTAAACCATCTGAACTTCAAATCAATGAACAAACTTGCTAGAAATGCATTAGTTAAAGGACTACCTAATGAGGTTTTCATTAAAGAACATGTGTGTAAGCCATGTCAAGAAGGGAAACAGATTAAAGCCTCATTCAAAGGTAAACCAGTCATTTCTACTGAAAGGGTACTTGAACTTCTACATATGGATCTGGTTGGACCAATCACCCCTTCAAGCATAAATGGTAGAAAATACACATTGGTTGTAGTAGATGACTTCTCTAGATTCACTTGGGTAGTATTTCTCCTTAATAAGAAGGAAACACAAGTCAAACTACCTGAACTTCTAAAGAGATTGTCAAATGAGAAAAGCCTTAGCATTATCAAGATAAGATCTGATAAAGGCACTGAGTTCATAAATTCATACATCAATGAGTATTGCTCATCTAATGGGATAGCTCATGAAACCTCAGCAGCTAGAACCCCTCAACAAAATGGAGTTGCAGAAAGAAGGAATAGAACCTTAAAAGAAGCTGCTAGGACCTTAATTGCTGACTCAAATTTGCCTAAGAGGTTTTGGGCTGAAGCCATAAACACTGCATGCCATACTCAAAATAGATGTTTGATTTCTAAGGGGCAAGACAAAACCCCCTATGAACTCTGGAAAGGAAGAATGCCTAAAGTGTCATATTTTCATATATTTGGTTGTAAATGTTTCATTCACAATAATGGGAAAGAACAATTGAAAGCTTTTGACAACAAAGCTGATGAGGGAGTATTTCTTGGATACTCTCAAATCAGTAGAGCTTTCAGAGTCTACAACAAGAAAACCCTTGTAGTGGAAGAAACACCTCATGTTGTGTTTGATGAATCTATCTTTGAGAACAGGAATGAAAGTTTGGAACCTGAAGAAATCACACAGAGGACAACCAGATTAAGCCTAAAAGAAAAAGACACTGAATTCATAGATGTTGTCCAAGCCAATCTACCTGAACATACAACATTGGACAACTATCCTGAAGGCAACCTTCCTGAGACAAACCCCACTGATGGAAATGATGAACTGAATGAACCAATCCCAGTTCACATCCAGGTAACAACTACCAATGAAGAAGCAGTTCCTGCTGAGGTAGTTAATGGGTCAAATAATCAAGGGGGAACTCAAAATGTTGAAAATGCCAATGTCCCTGACATTGAGGACAACACCCCTGATTATGATCCTGAATTAGATCCTGCATTAAATTATACTGAATTTTATGATCAAAATGACTCAACTCCAGTAGAGGACAACTCTACTGAAGGAATCAGAAAAAGAAGGACTTGGTTGTATGATCATTCTACTGATCTGATACTTGGTGATCCAAATATAGGAGTCAGAACCAGAAAATTTCATGGTGAAAGTGCTATGTTCTGCTGTTTCTTGTCAGAACAGGAACCAAAAGACATTGATGAAGCACTTCAGGATGCCAATTGGATCACAGCAATGCAGGAAGAACTCAACCAATTCTCCAGAAATGAAGTATGGGAACTGGTTGATAGACCTTCACATCAAGATGTTATTGGAACAAAGTGGGTGTTCAAGAACAAGAAGAATGAAAATGATGTGATTGTCAGAAACAAAGCAAGACTTGTGGCAAAAGGCTATTGCCAACATGAAGGCATTGACTATGATGAGACATTTGCACCTATGGCAAGGCTAGAAGCAATAAGGCTCTTTCTAGCCTATGCAGCCCACAAGAGGTTCAAAGTGTACCAAATGGATGTCAAGAGTGCCTTTCTGAATGGAATCTTGAAGGAAGAAGTCTATGTGGAGCAACCACCAGGTTTTGAAGTTGGAGACCAAGTTTACAGACTGAAGAAGGCTCTATATGGACTCAAACAGGCCCCTAGGGCTTGGTATGATACACTGTCACAATTTCTCTTGGATCATGGATTCACCAAGGGAACTGTGGACAGAACTCTCTTCAGAATCTCTGAAGGAGAGGACATCTTGCTTGTCCAAATTTATGTAGATGACATAATTTTTGGATCCCCCAATGAGAAGCTGTGTGAGAAGTTCTCAAAGCTAATGCAAAGCAAGTTTGAGATGTCCATGATGGGGTTGATGAACTTCTTTTTGGGTCTTCAAGTCAAGTGTTGGTCCCTGAACGAGTAGTGAATGGGATTAAAGTCTAGAGGGGAGGGGTGAATAGACTTTAAAACTTTTTCAAACAGAGTTGGGAACCTCTTCTGATTGCTATGTCAACTGGACTGCAAGTCTGCTGGTCCAGATGACTATAGTGATCTGACTGAAGAGGTTATATGCGGAAATATGGTGGCCCTGGTTTAGACTCGTTCTTGTAACTTGTTTTACTTAATGAAACTACTCAGCTGATGCTGGTTTGAAAGTTATGGCCTTGTTTTGAAGAGTGTTGAAATCACAGTATGCACTATATAACAATGAATGTAAAAGCAGAAATGTAAAGTGCAGAAAGTAAATAACACCGGATTTATAGTGGTTCGGATATACGATCCTACGTCCACTCTCACGTCCTAACGTGATGTTTAATCCCTTTAATTTCCACAAATTACAAGGGTCTTGTCCTTTATAGTCCCAAGGTTAGGACTTTGAGATCTGAGCCGTCCTAACAGCTGCGGTCTCCACAAGTGATTGTAAGCACTTGCACTTTGGGGGGGTTTCAAAAACTTTAACCTTTCGGTGAGGGTTTGGGGTTTTTGAGATGTATCCAACTAATGGTTCAAGCTTATAATTTGCTTAACCACTATGCCTAAAACAACTGATATACAATATGAACAAGTTTCAGGTTCTTAAGGGTTGGATAGGAAGCACTTAAGAGCTATGGATAATCTAATGGATTTCTGGCTCTTGGAGAACTCTTAGAACAATGTGGCTTTTTGCTTGATTGCTTGCTTAGCTTGTGAATTCTCTCTTGTGACTTCTGTATATAGTGATTCCTCATCCTCTTGTATTTATAATGGAGATTGGGTGCAACTAGCCGTTGGAGTTGACTAGCCGTTTGAGCAATCTTCCCATAATAGCTTGATTCCTTGATTCCAGCCGCTTGATTGCTTCAATCCTGGGATCATGTCAATCTTCTAAATAAGGTAGGTCTTCGTTTGAATTGCAAGATGACTTGGGAATCAGCCGAGTCCTGGAAGAGCACATAGTCTTCTGATCTGTACTTCTAGTCTTCTGACTACTCTTCTGGCCTTAGGTCTTCTGTCTTCTGATATCAGACGAGTACTACTCTTCTGATCTGGAAATTCTTTGTACTGCTTTAGGCCATCTTCAATCTGGGACTCCATCAGATAAGTAGGTATACAAGCACCTTAACATATCTGGTCTTCAAGGATCTTCTAGTCTTCATGTCTTCTACTCTTCTCATCTTGAGGATAGGCATGTAAGCCATGACTGTGCTGATCAGCTGCTATCAATACAGTTGATCACACAAGACTAGTCTAAGCTGTTCTATACAAGTCAGCTGATCCTATTACATTTATAAACTCTAAGTGTTTTGGCCATCAAAACTATTCTAACATCAAGTGGGGCTTAGGGTGAATTTATATCCCAACAATTTCCCCCTTTTTGATGAAGCCAAAACTATATATATGATAAATGCTCTTAATAAGATAAGATAGGAGTTTATAAACTTCATAAAAAACTGAAGTATCTGATGAAGACAATGAGAGTTTGTCTTGAAAGCAAAGAGAACTAAACTTGAATATATAGAACTTTTACAGATTACAAGTAATAGTTTCTTAAGGCTTTGAAAGTGGTCTTCATCAGGTCTTCTGATCTTCAGATGCGGAAGGCAAGGTACAGACGAGATCGAACTTCTTCCATGTGCTGCAGGTCTGTAACATTCTCCTCTTCATAGATCTTCTCTAGGATCCTTTTGACTTCAATGAAGTCTGTTCTTCCAGAATCCAGAGTGGGAGGATCCCATTTGGGTTCTTCAGGAGTTAGGATTCTGCAGTTGTCAAGTTCTTTGGCTGTCTTGACTACTTCTTTCCAGAACTCTGGATCTTCAATGTTCATGAATTGATTGAACTGGAAAAATTCATCTTCATAGGTTGGGAGAGGGCCAAATTTTCTTACAATGTGGTGTTGAATTTGCCATTTCTTCTTCAGAGGGTACCACCTTGGTAGCTCATCTTGAAGGGCTAGATAGTCCACATAGTTGCTATCAAACACCAGAACTTTATCTTTCTGTGCCAGAGCATTTTCTTTCAGTGCTTTCTCCTTGAGAACTTTCCTGAGTTTGGCTATCTTCCTGTCAAATTTGGCTTTGACTGCTTTCGCATCTTTTAGCTTCTTTTGTTTAAGCTCTTGATCTTCAAGCTCTTTTATTTTCTTCAATTCTAAAGCCTCTTTCTCTTCTGCAGTAGGCTCTGCTTGAGTTGACTTCTTGCTTGACTTCTGAGCTTGCTCATCTGCCTTCCTTTTCCTAGTCATCCTTTTCTCGGAAACTTGTTCTGTAGAGGCAGTGATCTGCAGACTTTTGGCAGTTGCTTGAGTGGGAGCTTGGATGTCTTCTTGAGCAATTTCTTTGCCTTTGCCTTTCTTGCTCTTGATTTTGCTTGATAAACCACCCAAGGTTTCATTCAGCTCATCTTGAGATACTACCATTACAGCTTGCTGTGCAGTAGTCTTCTCTAGAGCTTTTATCAATACATCTTCCCCCTTTTTGGCTTCAGCAAGTGCAGCCGCAAAAGGCTTCATGGCATTCAGAATCTCCACTCTAAGAGTTTGTTGAAGAGCCATGGCGTTGACTCTGCCAACATGAGTCAGATGTGTGATGCTATGGTCTAGAATCTGAGCATGAGAGTTGGAGGAGGAGGCAGCTTCTAGTTTAGCTGTAATTGCTTCCAGTTTGGTTGCTGTCTCCTTCAGCTGAATCTGAAGTTTTTCATTCTCTGCTGTAGCTGATTGGAGAAGAGCTCGACCTTCAGTAGCTCTTGCTTCAGCATCTTCAATTCTTTTCTTGTAGGTGTTTTCCATGCGGTTGACCTCATTGGTGTAGAGATCAGCAAACCTGGTGGAATGGTCACCTGCCTTCTTCAGAATGCTGGTCAGATACTCACTTATCTGATCGTGAAGAGATTCTCCAAACTTGTCTTCAATGTCAATGATCTGGTTATGAAGACGAGTTATCTGCTCCTTGACTGCCTTTTCAACATATCTTCCAAGCTGTAGGCCTAAACCCTTTTCAAAGTGTAGGTCTATAGCAGCCTTGACCTGTGAGCATATGTCTGCTGTATAGTCAGCTGTTGAAGTAGAAGGTGAGGCAGTACCTTGAGGCTTTGGATGCACTGTCAGGGCTTTGCCTCTGTCTTCAGCTGAAAGGTACTCTTCATTGAGAAATGAGGTAGTGGCCTTAACCAGGTGGGACATGATGGAGTCTCCTTTGTCAATGAAATGAGGTAGAGTATCCTTAGGCATGAAGTGATCAGGGATAGTGATTACTTCTCTTTCAATCTCGGTTCTGTCAGCTGGTTCAGCCGAGTCTTCCGCAGGAACAGACGCAGCTGAGTCATTCATTTGTGCTGTGCCATCTGTCTGTTGACCTGATATGCCTTCTGGGATAGAGGCATCATTAGGTGGAATTCCTAGAATTCTGTGGCATACTGCTGTAAAGGCTTCTTCGGGCAGCAGTTGAGCAAAAGATGTAACTTGAGCAACTTCTTTTTGCTCCATTTCCCAGTCGAGAAAATTAGCTTTTCCTCCCATTCCTTCCATGACTTCAATAAGGTCATCCACATCATCTCTCCTGAGTTCAATCCAGGTGCAAATTCTGAGAACTTGTTCGAATTGAACTGATTCCTCATCAATACCAGGAATAGTAGACTTGAGCAGGTTTGCTATCTTCATCCTCATTATCTTCTCCCTTGTGCACATAGGATAGTGTACCATTCCGTAGTGAGGTTGAGAGGGACCAGCTTGAGCAAGGTCTGCTGGTGCCATGTCTTCTGGAACAGAAGAAACAATGATGGTAGGAGTTTGAGTATGTGGGGTAGTTTCCTCTGCTGTGTGAGTATCAGCAGGGATTTGGGAAGTGATATGGGTTTGATCTTCAGTGATCTGTTCATCAGCAGGGTTTTGAGTCTGCTGGTCTGGTATAGTATCTTCATGAAGATCAGTAGAAGGTTGATCCTGTAGATCTTGGACATCTGCAGGGGTAGGCAATAGGGTTTCAGAGGTTGAGGTAGGTGGAGCTTGTTCCTCTGCTGTGTGAGTATCAGCAGGGATTTGGATATCAGTGTTTGAGTGGTCAGATGGGTTGGAGTCATCAGAAGGGTTGAAGGATGCGATCGAGGCTATTAGAATGGGAGTAGGAAGCCTCGATTTCTTGGACTTTTTGTTGAAAGAAGAATTATTCTTCTTTCTCTTCTGACCCTTCGACAATTTAGAAGGAGTAAAAGAGGGAGAGGATTTAGAGTTACCTGCCTTCTTCAAGGGAGAGGCAGTGGGAGTGGCATCTGAATCAGATGGGGAGATGAGCCCAGATCTGATTAGATATCGTCTTTGTGCTAAGGTCTGATTGTCATCATCATCATCCTCAGCAACCTTCTTCTGAACCTCTTCTTTGGTTGGCTCCTCTTCTTCTTCGGCAGAGTTATGATCAGACTCTTGTGCTGCCTTCTCAGCCAACAACTTCCTCTTCTCTTCTTTTAACCTTTCTGCCTCAGCAAGAGCTTCCTTTCTCAAATAATATTTGGAGATGTGAAAGGTCTTATGAGGTCCCATCTTGTACTTCTTTGGGAGAATATCTGGAAGGATGATGCTCAGCTTGTTGACAAAGCTGACTGTAGCTGCTACCTTCCATACCTTCGATTGTAAGTCCAAAGTGACTTTCTTTGCCTCAAGAGCAATTCTTTCTAAGAATAGTCCTTGCCAGTCTCCATCGATCTGATCCCAGATTGCAGCCATTACTCGAACCTTTAAAGTAGTAACAGCATCATGACTGAATGTGTTACCAAGTAACATCTTCCCTGCAATATCCAACAAGGTTTGGAATTTTGGTTCAAGTTGTGATTTCTTGAGTCCAGTTGCGTCAGTAGCCTTGATTTTTCCACCAGTAAACATCTCCATATACTCCCTTTCTCTATTCATGATGTAGTTGGAGATATTTATTTTCCCCCTTGACAGGCCAAACAATTCTTGAAGAATTTCCCTTGTAACCTTGACTTTGTGTCCATTCATGACACTTTCAACATGAGAACCCTTCATCACGGCGTTTGCATAGAATGTCAGTACGTCTTGTTCATAGACATTAGTTGGGGCTGCTTCCAGAAAGTCTCTGAGTTTAAGATTGACGCACCGAAGCAATATCTCCTTGTTCTCATCTGAGTGTTTGCCTTTGAAGAACAGAGCATTCTCCGTAAAAATCTTCCCTTCCTTGGACCACTTTGCAGCATCCAAGGTGCCAGTATTCTTGGTCTTCTTGTCGTAAATTTCAATGATTGCCATAGTAGAGTCTGAGTGTTAGAGTTTGAAGGCTTGAAGGAAATTTGCAGAACGAGAGAGAGTAATGTGATTAATTGAGTAATATGAGCGACAGGGATTGGAAGAGGTTTTGGGGGTGTGAATATATACTCCAGAAAACCTTGATCTAACGGTCAGATTTGGGTTTGAATTTGGAGCAGAGCCCAAGATTTCCTTCTTTGATTTCTTAAATTTGCCGGCTGGTTATGCCATTTGGCAATATTTGATTTGCTGGCAATATGGTACTTGAGTATTAATGACATCATTACCAAAAATAGCCGTTGAGACTAATTTATGGTAAGATTTGATCATCAAGGCCGTTTTCTATAAGAAAATTGCATTCCTTATATAAGCCAATTTGTTTAATTACATTCAGGAATAAATCTAGAATGAATTACATGATCAAGACTAGTCATTATACTCTAAATTTGTGTGATTTGATCAGCAGAGTGAGGTCTTCTGAGTTCTTCAAGATGTCTGTTGATTGTCTTTGAAAAGTCTTCTGGTCAGCTGAGTTGGTCTTCTGATCAGCTGAGTAGAGGAAACGGTGTTTGCTGTGATGATCCAACCTGGATGGATCCTTCCAGCTTTATTGTGAGTGATGATCCAACCTGGTTTGATGGATCTTTCAGCTCCTTCTTTAAATCAAGTGGAGCTAGTCTAGACATAGTCCCACTGATTTAAATGTTTCTCACCATCGGATGTTCCTCATCATCAGATGGGATGTAGCATCTAATGTGCTCTTGTTGAATTTCTTCGCTTCTCTTGAAGGGGAAGGAAGGTTGAGGGGTGCTTCAATGGAGTTGAAGAGAGGGCCATGGACGCAGCCTTCATGTTCTGTTTAGACACAGTAGCTTTTGATAATAAGTTCTTCATGTAGAACTTCTTCTTGGAGAAGAAGCTCTGCTTGCTTGCTACTTTGTCCTCTGCATCTCTTCCTCCTTTAGCTTTCAACAAGAACGTCTCTTCTTCCTTTAGCTTTCATGAACATACTCATGTTGAGTAAGCCATGTATATGGATCTGCATCATCTTCATTTTCTGGACAAATCTTCATCTCCTTCACCCAAGATTTTGGTTAAAGAATGATCTCCGTTCCATCTCTTCTTTCAATTGTCTCCATACCTGAAACAATAAAAGTGTTAGATGTTTTGTGTTCTTAGGTGTTCTCATAACTTCTCCTTTTATAGGGGTAGAAATGAGGTAGTGGAGAGAAAAATGATAAAACTATAGAGGTGATAGGTCTGAATTTCTGAAAAGTGATTTCTTAAGATTAGCAGTGAGTTTCTTGATCCAAGGGTGCACATTTAAAGATATTCAGACTTTATCTAATGGAATGCAGAAATTATAAATTTTGTCCATGAGTTATTTGAAATCCGTACTGTGCATGCATACTGTTGGGTCGGTGAGGATGGTGTATTAATCCAGCCAAGTATGACTCAGTTAGTATACTGTATTTATGTATATGAATAAAGTATTTTATGAAGAATAGTCTATTAATATACATAGTTATACATTGCTTAGAGTAAGGAGATCAAATAGCTTTGTTTAAGTCTGCTATATATATGTATATGTATACTATGAAATGCAGATTTTAGAGTATTTCATCAAGGATTCTTAAGGTATCATTGATTCCCCCTTGATAAGATAACTCTATGTTTTCCCTCAGCTCTATCTGTCTTCATTGGGAAGGAACTTACCTGAAGATGAGGGTGTCTATTCACCTCATCTGATTCTCCTAGTCTGCTGCACTTGGGTCAGCTGAGGTTTTCAGCTGATCTTTCCTTCTTCATGTGCTTGGGTCCAGGAGTCCTAAGCTGTAACATAAGGTCTTGAACCTTTCTTCAGCTAGGGGCTTAGTCAAGATGTCTGCTCTTTGGATATCTGTGTGAATTTTCTCCATCTTGATGTCCTTCTTTTCAAGGTGGTCTCTTATGAAGTGGTGTCGAATGTCGACATGCTTGCACCTTGTGTGGAGGACTGGGTTTTGAGTGATGGCAATGGCGCTGCTGCTATCACAATAAATAGGGACTTCTCTTGCCTCTACATTGTAATCCTTGAGTTGTTGAACTAGCCAGAGCAGCTGACTACAACAACTACCAGCTGCCATGTATTCTGCTTCAGTGGTGGAGGTTGCAACTGATGTTTGCTTCTTAGAGAACCATGATATCAGCTTGTTGCCTAGGAATTGACAGGTTCCAGATGTGGATTTTCTATCAATTCTGCATCCTCCATAGTCTGAGTCAGAATAGCCACTCAATTCTAGATTGTCATCAGCAGGGTACCATAGTCCTAGGTTGACTGTTCCTTTTAGGTACTTGAGAATCTTCCTTGCTGCTTCTAGATGACTTTGCTTTGGGTTTGCTTGAAACCTAGCACATACTCCTACAGCAAATGTTATGTCTGGTCTGCTAGCTGTAAGATATAGTAGAGATCCAATCAGTGCTCTATATTCAGCTTGATCAACTGCCTTTCCAGACTCATCTGGTTCCATTTTGAAAGATGTCATCATTGGAATCCTTGCAGTCTTGCTTTGTAGAGCTTTGAATCTTTCTAGCAGACTTTTGGTATACTTGGACTGGTTGATGAAGATCCCTTCTGGACTCTGCTTGACTTGAAGTCCTAGGAAATAATTCATCTCACCCATCATGCTCATTTCAAACTTTCCTTGCATAAGTTCAGAGAACTTATTGCACATCTCTTGATTGGGTGATCCAAATATAATATCATCTACATATATTTGCACCATTAGGATGTCTTTTCCTTCTTGTATTCTGAAGAGAGTTCTATCCACTTTGCCTTTTGTATATCCATTGTCAAGTAGAAATTGTGACAATGTGTCATACCAAGCTCTAGGGGCTTGTTTTAGACCATAGAGAGCCTTCTTCAGTCGATATACTTGATCACCTTTTTCAAATCCTGGAGGCTGCTCTACATATACTTCTTCTATCAGAATACCATTTAGAAAAGCACTCTTGACATCCATTTGATATACCTTGAAGCCCATATATGATGCATAAGCTAGAAATAGTCGAATGGCTTCTAATCTGGCTACTGGTGCAAAAGTTTCATCATAGTCAATCCCTTCAGATTGTGAATATCCTTTTGCAACTAGCCTTGCCTTATTTCTAGTTATCACATCATTTTCGTCCTTCTTGTTCTTGAATACCCACTTTGTTCCTACTACATTGTGGTTTTCAGGACGATCTACCAATTCCCAGACTTCATTTCTTTCGAATTGGTTTAGTTCTTCTTGCATAGCAGTGATCCAATTGCTATCTGTCATTGCTTCTTCTATGTCAGCTGGTTCAATGTTGGACAGGAAAGCACACCAGCAGAACATAGATGATTGGGAGTTCTGAATCAGTTGTCTTCTGGTCTTGACACCTGATTCTGCTCCTCCTAAGATAAGGTTTGATGGATGGTTGTTCCTCCATGTACGCTTCACTGGAGTATCTGCATTGGATGAGTTTGGATCCTCATCTGATCTAGTGCCATCAGGAGGGTTGACTTGATTAGGTCGATCATCATTTGTATCTTGAGTGTCAAAGAGATCATTCCCCCTGGCATTTGGGATTGATGCATCTTGATTCTGGTCAGCTTGTCCTGCTTGAGTGACAGGTCTATGAGGCTTATCTTCCTCTGGTTCTTCAGGGAAAGGTTCATTGACTTCAATAAACTCATCTGGTTTGGACTTGATCACTAGATGTCTCATCTGATCTGCAGCTGAGTTTGTTTCTACTGCATTCTTTTCACACGATTCATCAAAAATAACATGAGGTGTTTCTTCCACAAGAAGGGTTCGTTTGTTGAGTACTCTAAATGCTTTGCTAGTTGAGGAGTATCCTAAGAATATCCCCTCATCTGCTTTGGCATCAAAAGCATTCAACTTACTCTTCCCATTGTTGTGAATGAAACACTTACAACCAAATATATGAAAGTAAGATACTCTAGGTTTTCTTCCTTTCCACAGTTCATATGGAGTTTTCTCATGTATTTTATGAATACCTGACCTGTTTTGAGTGTGACAAGCTGTGTTGATGGCTTCTGCCCATAGCTTCTTGGGAGTAGAGAATTCAGCAAGGAGTGTTCTGGCCGCTTCTTTGAGTGTTCTGACTCTTCTTTCAGCTACACCATTCTGTTGTGGTGTTCTTGCTGCACTTGTCTCATGCTGAATACCATTAGAAGTACAATAGGCAATTATATAAGAGTTAAGGAATTCAGTGCCTTTGTCACTTCTAATTTTCACGATTGGTTCTCCTTTCTCTACTTGGATCCTCTTCAATAGTTCAGGGAGCTTCTGCTGTGTTTCACTCTTCTTGTATAGGAAGATAACCCAAGTAAACTTGGAATAATCATCTACAACAATAAGAGTGTACTTCCTCCCTGTTAAAGTGGTTGGAGTGATTGGTCCAAAGAGATCCATGTGAAGCAATTCAAGAACTCTGCTGGTTGATGCTGTCTTCTTGGTCTTGAAGGAGACCTTTGTTTGCTTTCCTTGTTGACATGCATCACAAACCTGATCTTTACAGTAGAGTTCATTAGGCAGACCATCAACTAAGGATTCCCTTGCTAACTTGTTCATAGTCTTAAAGTTCAGATGACTAAGACGTTTGTGCCATAGCCAGCCGACATCTTTAGGGCTCTTCACAAGCAGGCATGTATCCTTAGGACAGCTGTTCCAATTTGCAAGATACATACTTCCCTTTCTAGATCCTGTTAGAAGGTTTTGTTTTGTTCTCTTATCACTTATGAGACACTCATCTTTAGAGAATTTGACTGAGTAACCAGTGTCACAAAAGTGAGAAACAGATAATAAATTAAACTTAAGACCTTCTACATATGATACATCATGTACCTCAATGTCACCATTTTTAAGGGTGCCATATCCTTTTGTGCTACCGTGCGCGTTATCACCAAAGAAAACTTTTGGACCTTTCTTCTCTATGTAGTTGGTCAGCAGGGCTTTGGTTCCTGTCATGTGAGTTGAGCATCCACTATCTATGTACCATATCTCTCCTGCTAGGCCTCCTTTTCTGTATAGGTCCTTCCTTTCCTGCAAGAAAAGTTAAGTTTTAGGTACCCATTTTGTTTTGGGTCCTTGGGTGTTAGTACTACCCTTGGGAACCCACATATACATTGGTCGTTTAAACAACCTTGAACATTTGAGTTGTTTCCGTCGGGCATCACAGAACCAAATCTTACCAGTCAGCACCTTGGACTGATCTGATTTGTTCTTGGTGTCAGCTAAGTAGTAGTCAAATGGTTTCCCTTTATATGAGTGTACATACATGATCTTTTGACTAGTTACATTCGGCCTGGGTGCATTAGCTGTTCGATGCACACGATTATATGGACCATACTCTTCTGTTCTCACAATATCATAAGAGATAGGGGGTGCAAAGAGAACAGATTTGTTTGAAGAAGGCTTCTTCTTCTTGGCTGGAGCAGCATACAGCTGAGACTGTCTCAGCCGAGATGGTCTAGGCTGTTTGATGTTCCTCTGTACAGGCTTGGGGTTAGCTTGTCCTTTACCATTTTTGGTTTTGGGATAGTTAGCCTTAGCTGGTATAGATGCCTTTTGGTTCATATTGAGTTCATTGTGTTTAGAACACTCACCCTGTTCATGTGTCTGAGTAGTGCACTTGTTAGGTGTACTACCCCCAGCTGGAGAGGATGTTGATGGATTAAGTTCATAGCCTAAACCCATCTTATTGCCATTTGATCTATAATATTCAGAGATACTTTCAATAGTAGTCGAAGCTTTATTGAATTCTGATATCTTTTGATCTAGGCATTCCTTCTCCTTTTCTAAGAGCTTATGTGTTTGGAAGAGATCATCGATCTTAGATTGAAGTATACGAAATTCTTTGGTTTCTAAGGCTTGAGTTTCTAACATCCCCTCATACAACTGAGTTGTTGTGGTATTTTCTTCCTTAAGAAGTTCCACTTCTTTGGTCAACCTTTCATTCATGGTGACTAACTCAGGGGTGTTATCAAACTTAACCTTTTTCAGCCTAGCAATTTCTTTCCTTAAATCCTTATTCTCCTCTTCCACTTCTATAAAGGCTCTAGTGGCAATATCCAGATCACCTTTTACCTTTCTTAAAGATTGATAATAGGTGTCTTCTGATTCGCCTTCAGATGAGTTTATGTCATCTGTTTGTGAGAAAATAGGTGAATGGAAAGTAGTAGTATAAGAGTTTACCTCATTTTCTCCTATGGCCATCATAGCTAGGTCGTCTGAATCATCTGAAAAGATTTGATCGTCTGGTGATGTAGGGAGTTCATCACTTTGGTATTCAGATTCTTCAGTCACCATTGCCTTTTTGTCTGAGGTTCTTCTCGGCCTTCTTTCTTTCTTGTCATCCAAATCCAGCTCAGGACATTCATAGACATAGTGTCCTGGTTTGCCACAGTTGAAGCAAGATCCAGGTTTCTGATTTGAGTTGCCTCTCCTTGGGGGAGTGGCATCTCTTCTTCTAGATCCTCGGCTGTCAGATGACTCCATATCCTTTCTAGGATGTCTTTCTGGTGTTCTTTCTCTGGAACCTCTGGAGGATGAACTTGCTCTTCTATCTTTGTAGTTTCTATAGAATTTTCTATATTTACTGTTGAGGGTGTTCATCCTTTCAAATCTTTTGATCATAAGAGCCATTTGCTCTTTCAGGCTCATGTCTGATCCTTCACAGTCTTCTGTTTTCAGAGAGGTCTTGCCAGATGAGGTGCTTGCAGCTTTTGTATTGGCTGCCTTGAAGGCTACAGTCTTGGAGGTAGATGGGGTTGCAGTTGGCTCATCACTTCCTGAGTTCTCTTCTCTTTCAAGATCATATTCATGGGCTTTCAGGTTCTGAAATAGAGTTTGTGCAGACCACTTCTTGATATCTTGAGTATCTTTGATGATGGTCTTCTTGAGTCTCCATTTCTTGGTTAGAGAATCTAAGATCTTTAGATTTTTCTCTCTATTTGTGTATTTCTTGCCCAGAGATTCTATCTCATTGATGATCTTGGTAAATCTGTTGTCTAACTGATCAATAGACTCTTCTGGTTGCATTTTGAAGTGTTCGAACTTCTTGACTGCTGTAGACAACTTGGATTCTTTGATCAGCTCAGTTCCTTCACAAAGAAGTGTCAATGCCTCCCACATCTCTCTGGCTGACTCACAATTGATTACCTTTGCAATGTACTCATTTGGAAGAGTTTGCATTATGTAATCTTGAGCAATGCTATCAAGGTTTGATTGCTTCATCTCTTCTGGTGTGAGATCCTTCATGGGCTTGGGAACTAGTTCTCCAACTGGGACTTCTGGATCACCATTTGCAGTGTTGACTATCATGATGGTGATCGGGCCTTCTGTGATTACAGACCACATCTTGTAATGGACTGATGTGAGATTCTTCCTCATCCTGATCTTCCAGTAATCATAATCCTCAACTGAAAACTTAGGCAACTTACGCATGTTAGCACTCATGCTGTATGAGTTTTCAAAAACAAGTTTTCCAAAAAGATCTGTTCAAGAGGACTACAGAAAGACTCCCTCAAGTCTTCTGATAATCTAGAGACAGTAGTCCGTTAGAACCACTGCTCTGATACCACTTGTTGGTCCCTGAACGAGTAGTGAATGGGATTAAAGTCTAGAGGGGAGGGGTGAATAGACTTTAAAACTTTTTCAAACAGAGTTGGGAACCTCTTCTGATTGCTATGTCAACTGGACTGCAAGTCTGCTGGTCCAGATGACTATAGTGATCTGACTGAAGAGGTTATATGCGGAAATATGGTGGCCCTGGTTTAGACTCGTTCTTGTAACTTGTTTTACTTAATGAAACTACTCAGCTGATGCTGGTTTGAAAGTTATGGCCTTGTTTTGAAGAGTGTTGAAATCACAGTATGCACTATATAACAATGAATGTAAAAGCAGAAATGTAAAGTGCAGAAAGTAAATAACACCGGATTTATAGTGGTTCGGATATACGATCCTACGTCCACTCTCACGTCCTAACGTGATGTTTAATCCCTTTAATTTCCACAAATTACAAGGGTCTTGTCCTTTATAGTCCCAAGGTTAGGACTTTGAGATCTGAGCCGTCCTAACAGCTGCGGTCTCCACAAGTGATTGTAAGCACTTGCACTTTGGGGGGGGTTTCAAAAACTTTAACCTTTCGGTGAGGGTTTGGGGTTTTTGAGATGTATCCAACTAATGGTTCAAGCTTATAATTTGCTTAACCACTATGCCTAAAACAACTGATATACAATATGAACAAGTTTCAGGTTCTTAAGGGTTGGATAGGAAGCACTTAAGAGCTATGGATAATCTAATGGATTTCTGGCTCTTGGAGAACTCTTAGAACAATGTGGCTTTTTGCTTGATTGCTTGCTTAGCTTGTGAATTCTCTCTTGTGACTTCTGTATATAGTGATTCCTCATCCTCTTGTATTTATAATGGAGATTGGGTGCAACTAGCCGTTGGAGTTGACTAGCCGTTTGAGCAATCTTCCCATAATAGCTTGATTCCTTGATTCCAGCCGCTTGATTGCTTCAATCCTGGGATCATGTCAATCTTCTAAATAAGGTAGGTCTTCGTTTGAATTGCAAGATGACTTGGGAATCAGCCGAGTCCTGGAAGAGCACATAGTCTTCTGATCTGTACTTCTAGTCTTCTGACTACTCTTCTGGCCTTAGGTCTTCTGTCTTCTGATATCAGACGAGTACTAATCTTCTGATCTGGAAATTCTTTGTACTGCTTTAGGCCATCTTCAATCTGGGACTCCATCAGATAAGTAGGTATACAAGCACCTTAACATATCTGGTCTTCAAGGATCTTCTAGTCTTCATGTCTTCTACTCTTCTCATCTTGAGGATAGGCATGTAAGCCATGACTGTGCTGATCAGCTGCTATCAATACAGTTGATCACACAAGACTAGTCTAAGCTGTTCTATACAAGTCAGCTGATCCTATTACATTTATAAACTCTAAGTGTTTTGGCCATCAAAACTATTCTAACATCAAGTGGGGCTTAGGGTGAATTTATATCCCAACAATTTCCCCCTTTTTGATGAAGCCAAAACTATATATATGATAAATGCTCTTAATAAGATAAGATAGGAGTTTATAAACTTCATAAAAAACTGAAGTATCTGATGAAGACAATGAGAGTTTGTCTTGAAAGCAAAGAGAACTAAACTTGAATATATAGAACTTTTACAGATTACAAGTAATAGTTTCTTAAGGCTTTGAAAGTGGTCTTCATCAGGTCTTCTGATCTTCAGATGCGGAAGGCAAGGTACAGACGAGATCGAACTTCTTCCATGTGCTGCAGGTCTGTAACATTCTCCTCTTCATAGATCTTCTCTAGGATCCTTTTGACTTCAATGAAGTCTGTTCTTCCAGAATCCAGAGTGGGAGGATCCCATTTGGGTTCTTCAGGAGTTAGGATTCTGCAGTTGTCAAGTTCTTTGGCTGTCTTGACTACTTCTTTCCAGAACTCTGGATCTTCAATGTTCATGAATTTATTGAACTGGAAAAATTCATCTTCATAGGTTGGGAGAGGGCCAAATTTTCTTACAATGTGGTGTTGAATTTGCCATTTCTTCTTCAGAGGGTACCACCTTGGTAGCTCATCTTGAAGGGCTAGATAGTCCACATAGTTGCTATCAAACACCAGAACTTTATCTTTCTGTGCCAGAGCATTTTCTTTCAGTGCTTTCTCCTTGAGAACTTTCCTGAGTTTGGCTATCTTCCTGTCAAATTTGGCTTTGACTGCTTTCGCATCTTTTAGCTTCTTTTGTTTAAGCTCTTGATCTTCAAGCTCTTTTCTTTTCTTCAATTCCAAAGCCTCTTTCTCTTCTGCAGTAGGCTCTGCTTGAGTTGACTTCTTGCTTGACTTCTTCAATGAAATGAAATGATCAAGAAATTTGGGTGTACAACTAGTAAGCCAGTAAGGATCCCAATGAACACAAATTGGAAGATGGATCCTGATGAGAGTGGCATTCCTACCAACTGTACTGAGTATAGAGGAATAATTGGTTCACTCCTCTATCTCACTGCCAGCAGACCTGACATCACCTTTGCAGTAGGTGTTTGTGCAAGGTTCCAAGCAAATCCTAAGAAAAGCCATCTTGAGGCTGCAAAGAGGATTTTGAGGTATCTCAAAGGCACTGAAAATCTAGGCCTTTGGTACCCTGCTGATGACAACATTGAGTTAACTGGCTACTCAGATGCTGACTATGGAGGTTGTAGAATTGACAGAAAGTCCACTTCAGGGACTTGTCAATTCTTGGGCAACAAGCTTATATCATGGTTCTCCAAGAAGCAGAACACAGTGGCTACTTCCACCACTGAAGCTGAATATGTTGCAGCTGGAAGTTGTTGTGCTCAAATCCTATGGTTGAGACAACAACTGAGAGACTACAAAGTCAACTCTACTGAAGTGCCAATATTTTGTGATAACAATAGTGCCATTGCTATATCACAAAATCCTGTCTTGCACACAAGATGCAAGCATGTGGACATCAAGCACCACTTCATTAGAGACCATGTGGAGAAGAAGGACATCAAGTTGGTCAAGATCCACACTGATCATCAAAAAGCTGATATTCTAACCAAGCCACTTGCAGAGGCAAGATTTCTGGAGCTATCAGCAGAGTTGGGATTACTTGATCCAAGGAAGTTGGACAAGTAAAGTCATGAAAAGTGAATGAGATATATGGAAACTGAAAAGGTTCTCAGCAGACTTGGTCAAGTCTACTGAATATCAGAAGAGATGGCTAAAATCATTCAGGACACCTGTCCATTGGAATTCAGGACCCTTGTCCACATCTCTTCAGGACACTTGTCCAAGTGGGGTCAGATAAGTTGTCTTGGCTATCAAACTAATTCCTTGGTTTGGTAAGCACCTATTTTGGGTAATCTTTGCCTACCTTGATACATGTCCCAACTACAGATATCATCACTGTAGGATTTAATTTGTCCCCCACCCAAAAGGTCACTTTCCATGCATTAAATGCCAAGATTTAACTCTTGTTTGCATTACACTTTTCAAACCATGATCTATCTCGAAAACTCCCCAACCATTAACTAATATTAAATAACTTCCACGTTTTGAATAAAACCAATAACTCACTGTTACATTGGTTTTTGACCATTAGATCAAAACTGGCCAACTCCCCTGAAATTCATCCTGACCGTCCAAGTGTATGTTTCCATTTTTGATACCCGTTGAAAATACACAAACCTCACCAACTCATTGACAAACATTCCTTTTAGAATATCCCCAAGTCTTAAGATCCCCCACAAACACTTCCTCCCCAAGCATTCAAACCCTAGCTTATTTTTCTTCAAACTCTCTCAACACTTCTTCATTTTCATCTCTGTAAACTTCAATGGCTCCCAAAGTTAGACCAGAGATGATTATAGATTTCTCCAACAAGGCCTTAGACCTTGATTTTGGATACCTTAGCCACAAAAACAATCTTCACTTTGAACCTATAATATCCTTTGAGAGTGAGGATTCTGAGATTACACCAACCCTGAGATGGTTGAGAAGGGCTGGTCTTCAAAAGTTTGTAGAAGAAAGACCAAGTTCCTGCTTGGAAAGCTATATGGCAGAATTCTTTGCCTTTCTCAAATGGAGAGGCAAACCTGAAGATGGTGAAGTTTCCACCAGACTGTCATATATTGCTGAAGGAGAAGAGGAAGAGAGATTTCATAGAGTGAAATTCTCTTCAGAAGATCTTGAAGGAGCTTTTGGATTGCCTTCTGAGGGAAGGAATCCAGAAATCTATGGCACTGGTCATGAAGATGAAATAGCTCAAGAATGGCTATTGACACCAGACCCTCTCTCCTCAACTCAAAACAAAAAGACTCTCAAGCCTGAATTTCTTAACCTCTTTGAGGTTGTAGCTAAGAGTATCTTGAGTAATACTGGAAGTTTAGAGCAGGTCAGCCATCCAAGGATAAGAATCATGGCTGCAGTCATTGATGCCAGTGACAAAGGCATCAAGTTTGATTGGAGGACCTTCATCATGTCTGAAATGATGAAGGAAAAGGTAAAATTCAAAGTGAAATCTCACAATAAGGTTGTGCTTGAAGGGAAACTCAAGTATTGCACTAGGGCAAGCTTGTTGATTGAGAGATTTTCCCATTACTCCCAGATGCAGACCTTTGCAAAGCCCCTCCCAGCCCAAAAGATTCTATTTAGAAAGCTCAGCAAGAAAACTGAGAAAAGGAGGATGTTAATGGCCAAGCCTGCTGAAGCAAAGGTGGAGGAGAAGCCTAAGATGAAGAAGAGGACAAAGGCAAGGGTGGTGAAGACAAGGAAAATGTCTCAAATATCTTCAGGAGAAGCCTCAGGAGCATCAGCTGAAGTTGATGAGGTGGCAGAAGAAGGAGTAAATGTGCCTTCTGACCACTCAGAAGAGTTGAGGTTGAAGTATAATGAGACAAGGCAGAAGAAGAAAGGAGATAAGAGGATCAGGGAAGTTGTCCCTGAGAAGGAAGGTGAAGGAAGTGGGAGCAGTAGAGCTAGTAAGAGAAGGGTCAAGCCTACTGACAAGGTGTTGGAGCTTCAGGAAGAAAGGTCTCTACAACTTGCTCTAAGAGAGAGCAGAGCTGAAAGTAGGACCAAATCAAAGTCAAGGACCAACTCATCTGATTTTGGAACTCCAGAATCCAGGGTCCCTGAAGGTCAACCAATTGAGGCCAACATCCTTGAAATTCAGAATTCTGAGCCCAACTCCCCTGAAACCCATCTAACCCCAACCAATCAACCCATCACCCCCATTAACCTCACAAAGAGATACTCTCCTGAGGGAAATGTGCAGAGAAGCATGATAGATGTGCTAGCTGACATAGCTGTAGATGAGACAAGATTACAATCTCCCCTTGACTCATCTATGCTCAACTACTCAAAGTTTTTAGAAGCTGCACTCTTTGAGCCAACCCCCCTGAGTAAAGCCCCTTCAGAACCATTGCTCTCAAAAGCAACTGAAGATCTTTCTACTGCACCCAACCCATCTGAAGCCAACATTCCTGAACTTAATCTACCTGAAGCCACATTAGGAGAACCCAGAGCCAACTCCCCTATAACCCAAAGTCCCCATTCAAGTGGAGATGAGGAGGAGTATACTTATGAAAGTATGCTCAGAGGAGGAGCCAGGGCTACTATGGACAGTTTGTATCCACAACTTGCTGAATTTCCAAGAATTCAGAAGGCCTTTCATGATCTAAGGATGCTTGTTGATGTGAAAGACAAATCCTTGATGGAGATATCACAAGTCATCCAAGATAAGGGTGCAAACTGGTGGCAAGTGGAGGAAAACAGGTTATTACACTTTGCTGGAGTTTCAAAGACAAGATTCCTCACTGAAGAGGAAGTATTTGCAAAGTTGGTAGATGACAAGATCATTGAGGAAAGGGAAAGGAAAGCTAAGGGCATCAAACACCCTGATAGTAGCTCCAATGATGATGATTCCCCTGATGATCCCTCAAACCCCTCTAAACCCAACCCTCCTGAAACCCCTCAAGCCAATATCCCTAAACCTTCTGTCTCAGACAGACTTTCCAACCCCCCTAGAACCTATCATAGGAAAGGCTCTGTCATTTCAGAGGTGTTGACCAAGGATGGTAACACAACCAAGGACACATCTGCCAATGAAGGTTCTTCTGAACCCAAGGCACAGCCTAAAGATGTTGAGGTTCCTATACTAGAGGCTGGTTTGATTAAGGCCTATTCAGTGTCAGAAGAGTTGGACACTGATCAGCCCTTAATCATTCAGGATGACTCAGTGGCTGTTGATATAAGCACTGTGATCTCCCCACAACTGCCATCTTTGAACCTTGTTGAAGGTGGAGATGCTGCAGGTTTAGGAGAAGGAGTTGAAAAGGAAAGTAATTTTGAAAAATCAGAGGGAGTTATGGATGAAAGAGAGGTAGTTATCACTAAGATTGTGAGTGTACCAACATATGAGGGTGGTATAAGTGAGGAAGGACAGGTTATTCTTGAAGTCAAATCTGAACTTCAAGAATCCCTTGATGAGAGGAGGCCTGTTCCTTTAAGTGAGGAAACTTTTAATGAAGGAAGAAAAGAAATAGTTGAAAATGAGGAGAAGACTGCTGATGTATCAGAGTCTTATGAAAAAGAAAATGAGGGAGATAAGTGTGTTTTCACTGATGCTTTTGATTTGTCTGACATTGCAGGGATAAGCTTTGAACAAATTTTTGCAGATGATCTCTTGACAGATGCTCCCATCCAAGTTGACACTGGATCAGCACAAGCCTTGCTTGGGATGCAATCAGAGAAGTTGGATTCCTTGGCTCAACAAGTCCAAACAGCTCATGCAGAAACTTCTGGAGCATTAGATGAGCATGGAAGAACTCTAGCTTCTGTTGAAATGAGATTAACTGGCTCTGAAGATGTGGTTTTACCCACACTAGAAGCAAGAATTGGAGTAGAATCTGGCCTTCAAACCATTTCTACTGAAGTTCACAAAGCCAAAGTCAGTATGGAAAACATCTCAAAGGAAGTCAAGAAGGATCAAAAGATGCTGAGAGATAACCATAATGCAAATGTTCAAGCTATCAGATTGACAATCAAGCAAGCTCTTGGCAAGAAGACAGCTTTGCAGAAGAAAAGAGCTGAAGAGCAAAGGCTAGCTATGGTCAAAGCAGCCTCAGAAAAGTTTTCCCAAGAAGTATTGGCCAACATTGCTGAAGGTGCAGTGGCCAACCTCACTGAGCTCCTAAAAGCCCAACTGGTCTTAAGGCAACCATGGAGGATGTTGTCCAACAGAAAATGAAGCCTGTTCTTGCCTTTCTTAGCTTGAGCAGTGACAAGATGCAAAATATACATGATGAAAATGTATATCTGTTGGAGGAAATGAAGTCTCTAACCCAAGCCCAGTCCTTATTAGCATCCACTATGAGTGAACTGAAGCCAGAATGTTTTGATGCTGCCAAAAAGGGGGAAAGGGAAAGAGCAAGGGCAAAAGGTGCCTTAGTGATTGGGAGTCCAGTGAAAGGGAATGACAAAGCCTCTGAAGGAAAGGGAAAAGAGCCAGCAGTGCTGAACTTGGAAGAATTAGATGAAGAAGAGCAATTAGCACTTGCATTGAAGAACTCTATGGCCTCAGCTCAAGAGGAAAGAGTGAGGCTACAGCAAAGACCAGGTGGTGAAGTATCTGGTTTGGACAAGGAAGCTGAAGGTGTCCAAACTAGAGGAAAGATCAAGAAGGCCCAAGGAAAGAAGAGACAAGTTGAGAAATTCACTAACTTTCCCAATAGCCTTGATCTTCCACCTGAATTCAGAGTTATTGATGATGAGCCTATCTCAAAGAAGGCCAAAACTACTGAAGAGCCCAAGAATGCTGAAGAGGACAAGTCTTCTGAATCTGTCAACATTGCTGAAGGTGCCAAGTCAACTGAAGACATTGAAGAATTGTTTGCTGAAGGATTTGGACCTGAACCCAAGAAGAAGACAAATGTTTTAGCTGATGATCCATCAAAGTTGTTTCATGAAGGGTATGGCAAAGACCCTGAAACACAACAGAAATTGGCTATGATGAGAGCCCAAGAGAAAATGGATTTGATGGATGAAGCCAACAGAGCAAGAGATAAGAGAAGAGCAGATTTCCAGAAACCAAGAAGAAGGAGAGCAACCTACAACAAGATGAAGTCATAGCTATTGATCCAAATGGACACCAAATATCCACACTTGGATAAATGGGTGCCAATTCAGCTGAATGACTTATGGGAGGAAGCAAAAAGGGAGTTTGTCTATGATCAGTATGTCATTGACAGATGGAATGGAAGAGATGTCAACTCCAATTTTGCTGAGTTCATGATTGAGTACTACAGAGAACTCTATCAACAATTGCTTGCAGCTGCTGACATTGCAAGAATTGAACTCACAGCTCCCAAGCCAATCATATACATGCCTCCAAAGCTTGAAGGATGGATTGACCAAGCAAGAATTCTGAGAGAATTCACTGAGATCCTTAAGCTGAACAAGATGGTTCTTGGACCTAAGGGAACCAACCAAGAAGCCATGGCATTGAAAAGAAGAGTGTGGGCACAGTATGGAATGCTGCCACCTCCTGAGGATGATCTTTGAAATGGCTAAGTCTTCTGATCTCACTGTTTAATCAACTATGCTGAAAATTGGTCAAGTATGCTGATGTGATGTGCTGTGAAAATCTGGTGCTCTGACTTGAAATGGATTAATCTGATCTTGTATATGTCTTGAAGTGATAATATCTGTTCTGATACAAGATTGGTGCTCTGATACAAGTTTATGCTCTGATATGCTTAGTATTGTTAGAATATAATGCTCTGATGTATTTAATGTTGATGATTCATGCTCTGATATGTTAAATTCAACTATCAACATGCTTGTAATGTTTTTTTAATGAATGATAGTTGAACTTATTTTGAATCAAGAAACACTCATCTCTCTATGCCTCTCTATGAAACCTACTTGCAACAAAAACAGTGAATACACTAACACATTGTCTTTTCAGGAATATTGACCTTAGTCATGTCTTCTGAAGATATATGTAATAGGTGTAGACAAGTCACTTTTGCATAGAATGTGTAGGTTTTGGCATCATCAAAAAGGGGGAAATTGTTGGGAATAAAATGAGCTATGTTTTGATTGAATACCAAAACCCCCTGAGACATGCCTAAGTTATAATTGAATATGTTCTAGAAATGTTGGAACATATAATATAAAGGCTAGATGAGGAGCTAATATGTTTAGGCAGCTCTTAGATGATTAGATGCACAATTTGAGGGGGAACACATGCTTTGAAGTACATGAAGAACAAGTCCCCTCAAGGCTCAAATTCTGGATACAACACTAAGTCTCTTGAAGACAAATCATGCTGATCAGGAGAGTTGTCCAGATGAGTTGTCTCAGCTAAATTAATCAAGATCAAGTGCTCTGAAAGCCTGAGGTCAACTATGCTGAAGAGTTTGAGACAATCACTCCCTAAAGGTGTTCAAAGAAACAAGCTAAGACCATCTTTAAGAGAAATAAAGGGAAAGAGCCAAGTCATCTGAAGAAGAGCAAGCCAACCTTGCTGATAAGCAAGACTGCTGATAGTAATAAGGAGGGTTGTCCAAATGATGAGGAATGTTGTCCTATCATTGGAACAACCTTCAGAAGTCATGTCCAAGTTTTAACAAGAGAATCTGAAAGTCAGATATGGGGAAGAGTGCTGCAGAATGAAGACAAAACTGTTACAGCCGTTTATTACCCAAATGAGGACATGTCACTATCAAGAATCTGTCTTCCAGTTTGAAGAACTCATGGAAGACATTTATAGCAATTTGGGGCTGCCTCTCCAACGGGCAAATCCTCCATTTTGTCTATAAATACAGAAGTGTGAAGACCATTTGAAAGCATCCAACTTCAACCTCAACCAAGCACCTCTAACCTCAAGCTATTACAAGCTAGAGTGCTTTCAAAGCTTTCAAAGACTATCTTAGTCTTCAAACACTTCATCTAAGCTGTACTACATTGTATATCCATACACAAGCTTAGAGAGATATCCTATCCTTAAACACTGATCTCCATTGTAAAGGATATCTCATTAGTTGGAACCTTACTTCAATCCTCATATCTTTCAAGAGTGAAAGTGAGAAGGTTGTAGTAGTAGAAGTGGTAGGAGCTGACTGTTGAGAGAAGAACAGTTCAGTTCTGAGTTGAGAAGAGGGTACTAGGACTCTAGACATCCTAGGGATAAATTCACCAAGGAGTGGTGTTATTGATCAAGTGCACCTTGGCACTATAAAACAAGTTAATTCCAAGAGTGAAGGAATTATCCTGTTAAATCAGGGAAAGTGGATGTAGGAGCTTGAGTCTCTGAACCACTATAAACTCTTGTGTTGATTTACATTTCAAGTACTTACATTATATCAACACTGCACACAAAACTGATCTTTCAAGGATAAATATTCAAAGACTGTGCAAAAACCTATTTGGACAAGTTCCCTGAAAACTGGACTGTGTTGCATTGACTAAGTGATTTCAGTATCTAAAGGAGTCTAAACTAAAAGGGCCAACCACTATTCCGCACATATAACTCCCCTAGATAGTTATTCAACTAAGTACTCAATAATACTTAGTAGTTTGATTATCTTAGAAGAGTTAATCTTCTTCAGCAGAGTTGTCCAAGACAACCTTGCTGAGCTCTGGTTTGATCAAAGTCAAAAAGAATTGCATACAAGTGTATTCCCCCCCCCCCCATACACTTGTTATATACTCCTTTCAGGACCAACATCGTGCTTTTTCTCTTCTTTACTCGAGAAGACTGGTGTTAATTGCTGATGTTAATGGTGAAGCGGATGATTCAAGATAAGATCTAATTTGCATTAAATTCATTTTTCTGCATGATGATATTTGTATATGCACATAATTACCGCACACTTTTGCATTATTTATATCTTGATGCAACTTTAATTCTGCATTATTTATATGCTCATGCAACTTTAGTATTTTTTTTCTGCATTCAGAGATTTTTCTGCAGATCTTTCTACATAATCAAGTCAGAGATTTTTCTGAAGAAAATATCTAATTTGATTTGACGATTTTTGTGCAGATCTTCAAGTCTGACAATGAAATTGAATATCAGAGTTTTGGGAAAATGCAATTGAATATCAGATATTTGTGAAAGACTTGAATATCAGAGATTTGGGGAAGACTTGAATATCAGATCTTTTGGAAAGTCCTAAAATTGGGGAAAACATGAATACCAGATCTTTGGGAAAGTCCTAAAATTGGGGATGTAGAATAATAGGCGGGTTTGAGAAAGAGAGAAAGATTTGCATTTCAAATTTTAAAATTGTTGACTAATTAATATATTAAAACTCAGTTTTAAATATTAAGGGTAAGATAGTACATTTAAGTTGGATTTTGACCTTAATTTGAAATTAATTTGAACCATGTTCTTATTTAAAAAATCATTATGTGAAAAGACCTTATTGGTGAAATCCCCCTTATTAAAAATGGTTAGAAAACATTTGCAAAGAAAAGCAGCTGGTGAAGATTCATTTCTACGTTCAAGACGTACTAGGCGGCTCTAGCCCGACAGTGTACGAGGTGGCTCGCACTTCCATCACTTCCACTTCCGCAACCTCGTTCGAGTGTTGGACGACCTCGTCACCACTACGCCCGAAAGCAACTCGACCAAATTGGGCCGAGCGCTGCAGGGCCTCATTACATTCTCGGACCTCCAAAACTCGGCCCTGACGATGAATTTCAACTTCGTATTCACTTCCGGGAAGTACAACGGAAGCCCCATTGGTATCCTTGGAAGGAATCACGTGAGCTGGCGGTTTTCCGATTTGCTCAGGGATACGCATTTTCGAGCACTTATTCGTATGATGTTGAGACCAACTATGGTGTTCTTGAATACACTATTTACATGCACCACATATGTCAAAAAATCTAACAAGCGCCCCTACGCAGACATTTGAATTGAAGAACTAATTCCATATTTAATTTCCTTTTGAACTAGCTAGGTTAAATTAATTCCACGCACATGTACGGTTTTATATATTAATGTTGCTTTTTTTTTTTGAATTACATTAAATACTCATTCCTCCCCCCTTATATTAATGTTGCTTTAGTTCTTATTCTCTTCTATTTTCAAATTTCCTTTCTTTTGTCTTATCATCTTTACATGCCAAAATAATGGTTAAAAAAAATACGGATCCGATTCACATTAGCTTTATGATGATCGAACTTGTTATATTGATCGAGTATCATCGTTAAATTAGTAATTTTGAGAACGTATTTTCATAAATATATATATATGTTGTATGCACTAAATTCGGGTTGACTTGGATGTGGACTGTGCTTAGCACGATACAAACATATATAATTTATACGGGGGTTATTACGCGTTTATATGGATTAAAGTGATGATTTATGATGATCTTGATGAAGAACAAAGAAGAACACCAAAAGTAGCTTCTTAGAGAAGCTAAAGCTTTGAGCTTGGGAGTGTTTATTGCTTGAGGTTGAGGATGATTGTGTGAAATTCTAACTTGTGTTACAAATGAGCCCAAATGGGCATTATATACTGTTTTCTAGGGGCTGCCCGCCCTTTACACGTGGAGCCTCCAGATTGGACCTTCAATCTGCCCGAAAAGGTGATTTGATGGCGCATTTAATGCTAAACCGCCTTAGGTGCTCGTCCTCGCCGAGATGCCGAGGAGCTGGGCATGGTGGTCGCCGGAGGACCTTCGAGGAGTGTGGTCGCCACGCTCCATGCTGTCTCCCAAGACTTCAATACTTAAAACTTCTTAAACAAGAATAGGCACGTGCTCGCCACACATTTGGGCGAGCAGCTAACTAAGATAAGTGCTCGCCAACATCTTTGGACGAGCACTCAAATATATTAAATACATTAAATCTATTACATTTTCTTGGTCTTGTTGACTAATCGTCGCACGACTTTGTTGACTGGTCCTCGCCACGTAAGATGGTGATTAGGATTGACTTGTCAAAGGTTGACCTCTTTGACTAGGTATAACAATATATATATATAGTTGTATCTATTGTGTATGTTAAAACGTTAACCTACATAATATATACTAAAATATACTCTCCCTCTGTCCTTAAGTTGTTCATCATTTGTTTTTTTACATATAACAAATATAGAGAAAAATGCGTTTTTGGTCCACCATCCACGGGCACTCATGATTTTGGTTCCAACACTTTTAATTTTGGTCCCGAAAGTGAGAAATTTGACACATTGAGTCCCAAAGTTAGTCAACCGTTAGTCAAACTTGACACCCCCATTCGATGAGTACACACCCTAAGAAAGTACAAAAATACCCTTATCCACCATAAAACCCTAATTCATTCATTAACACCCCCAATTTACTCACCCTTCTTCCTTCCCCCACACGATACAGAGCAGGCCTCCCCCAAGTCTCGCCGCCGCTCCTCCGCGTTTGGCCACGCCGCCCTCCGCCGTCTCTTCGTTCGCCGACTGTTCGCCGCCTCCCCCAAGCATCGCCGCCGCTCCTCCGCGTTTGGCCACGCCGCCCTCCGCCGTCTCTTCGTTCGCCGACTGTTAGCCGCCTCGCCGCCGCTCCTCCGCGTTTGGCCACGCCGCCCTCCTCCGTCTCTTCGTTCACCGCCTCCCCCAAGCCTCGCCGCCGCTCCTCCGCGTTTAGCCACGCCGCCCTCCTCCCTAAATCTGTCGATCTTCCTCCGCCGTCGATCTTCACAGAAAAGGTATTACCCCTTTTAAATTTATCTCCTCCGCCTTCACCCGCCCCCTCCCTAAATCTGTCGATCTTCCTCCGCCGTCAAAAGATGGCTCCATTTTCTTCGAACCTGTAAACACTGATATTCGAGGAACTCCAGGCTGGGCAATTATCTTGTGTGATTCCTTTCAGTACTCTGTTCAGTAATATGCTAAAAGAAGATTTGAATTATGGTCAGGTTATTTGGACCCCGAGGCCTTCGATTAAGCAGGTTTTGAGGCTTCTTTATGAAAGTTCAGAGCCAATGCATAGTGAGTTTGTTGAAGCTGTGGAAGATGAAGAATGTGAAAACAGGGGAAGGAAGAGCAGAGGTAATAAAAATGTGTTCTTCAGTGGGGATGGAAGATGCCTTGCTTCTTCGTCAAGCACGTCCAGATCGTACTGCAGTCGAACTTTCCTCCTCGAAATGGGGTCGCCTCAGTCGCCTAACAATATCCCTTCCATTTGAGGCCGGTCGAGAAAAGAGAAATGCTGTTATGAAATACCCAATGTCTCGACTCTTGAACAAGATCACATTACTGAAGCTATTTTTGTTTTTTTGGTTGTGATGGGAAAATCATCAGATGGAGGCGTGAATGTGGCTAAGGGGTAGATTTGGCTTTCAAAAAAATTCTCAGTGGGTGTGCTCAATAAAGTCGTGTGTGCGTATAACCACGTGACACGCACGTGACTCGTTCCGTCAACATTTAACGTGCGTGAGACTAAATGTGTTAGAATTTCCGATTTTGGGACTCAATGTGTCAAATTTTTCACTTTCGGGACCAAAATTAAAAGTGTTGGGACCAAAATCATGAGTGCCCGTGGATGGTGGGACCAAAAGCGCATTTTACTCAACAAATATAGTATTATATGTGTAGTGGATTGTAAAAATATAGAGATGTAGGAAGAATAAGAAAAGGTAATAATTACTAATTAGTAACTTTCAATGAGAGGGCTAAAAGGACAAAATGAGTATTACATTCAAACGAGAAAGTATTACATTTAAAAACAGAGATCATGTTAACCTGGTTTATAGAAGACCTATCGATCGGAATAAAAAATATGGCACTTAATTGCGTAAAAAAATAAGGACATTCAACTTAATTAATTGCAATTTTAACCAAACATTTGGATAACATGCAAACATGAGAAAGTACACCCACACCCACGGGCTAAGTACACCCACTCTAAGATAAGGACACACACGTGTAAAACTCCAAAATACCCTTGAAGTCTTTAAAACTCTAATTATATTTCGTTTCTTTCATTCTCATTCGGTACACCCACCACCCACCTTTCTCCCCTCCCACAATCGCGCCCCCTCCCTCTGTCACCGCGGCACCGTCCTCTCCCAACGTCGTTGTGGCGGCCACGCCCACGCCCACTGCGCAGCACCGGCGACCCTTCCCCCCTCTCCTTCGCGGCCATTTGCGGCCGCACCCCCCTCCTTCGCGGCCGTTCGCAGCCGCACCCCCTACCTCTCTCCTTCGCAGCCGCCATCCTCCTCAGCCGAGATATAGAGACACCAACTTCCTTCGTTCGTGCCCCTCGCCGCCGCCGCGCCGCTTTAGGCCGCTATCCTCCTCAGCCTCGATATAGAGACGTCGGCCTCCGTCCGTTCGTGCTCCTCGCCGCCGCCGCGCCACTTCAGGTAAGTTTGAGTTTCTAAAAAATTAGAAAATTAGGTTTCTGAAAAATTAGGGATTAGGGTTTTTGGAAATTGTTCGTGAATTTTTTTCGAACAACTTGTGTTCGTTGAGGAAAAAATTTCGAACAATTTGTGTTTGTTCAGTAGAAATTTTCGAACAACTTGAGTTTGTTCAAGAAAAAATTTCAAACAAAATGCTCAATCTTTTTTTTTTCAAACAAATGAAATTTGTTCATAATTTTTTTTCGAACACGTCAAGTTTGTTCCGTAAAAAAATTCGTACATCTTACCTTTGTTCATATAAAATTTTCGAACACAGATTTATGATTTTAATGGTTGAAATTTTTTGTTTTTAAGATTTTTTTTTTTTTATTAAAGTATTGTAGTTGTTTGGTGGTGATGGTGTGGATGATTCTGGGAATAAAATGAAATGTTGGGTGTACTCATCTTTTTTTTTTTATAAATTTCATACTAGGGGTATATGAGACATTTCACGTGTCCTGTCATTTGAAAAAAATGTTTGGTGAGTATACTCAATAGGTTGGGGTGTGTGTATAACCGTGGCCTAAATGGAAGCAGGCTCGTGAAACAAGAAAATGGCTTGCGTTATCTGCCCCAGGTATGTTTGATGCACTCCCCCAAACTTTTATTAATTAAATATTCATATAAAATATTTGTTTTGTCTCTTTAGTAAAATATAAATGGATAGATGCACTCCCCTAAAATTTAATCCAATCCTAACCCTAATTAGAGAGGCAGTCGTCGTCGCCACACCTCCGGTAGCCGTCGCCACCCCCACCTCCGCCAACCTCAAATAAATTTTTTAATTCAAAAATAAAACTTAGAAATTAAAAAAGAAAACTTTATTTTTTATAAACCGGAGTCAACCAAAAACACTCCCGTCGACACTGATTTATCGATCAAAAACACTCCAGTCGACATTGGTTTGTCGACTAAAAACACCTTCGTCAATAAAATTTTGTCGAAATAAATTTAAAAAAAAATTAAAAAAATCGAAATTTTTAACAATAAATGCTCGAAAATAAACACTCTCGTCGACAAGTTGTTTATTGTCGAGCCTTCATTTTGGAAACTAAAAAAAAAAAAAGGCGTACCTACGTTAGGGCGCAGCGAAGGCTGGGCGAAGGTGGGGAGTGGCGGCGCTGGAAAGCTTGGGGTAGGCGAAGGGCGGCAGCGGCGCTTAACAAAGGGAGGACGGGCGGTGCCAACTTTTTTGTAGAACAGACAAAAAAAAAAAAGAAGAAGAAGAAGAAGAAGAAGCAGGCAGCTTGGGCGAAGGTCAGCGACGACAGACGGTGATGTGCGAAGGGTTTTTGTGTGATGCATTTATTATAGAAAATTTTGATAAAAAATGGTATAAAAGGTAATTTGGGGGGAGTGCATCTATCTTACATCTTTGAGGAGGATACGTGTATCAGGAGAGTGCATCAAATATACCTGAAGTGGCAAATAACTCACGCCCAAGAAAATGGACAAGCAAGAAGTTGATAATTTAATCACATGGGCCCATTTTAAACGATTCCATGCGTGAGCTTAAGGAACGAAGCCACGGAGCACTATAAAATAGAGCAACTCCATTTTCAGCAGGGAGGGGTTTTTTGGATAGAAAATAACTCGGTTTTGGGAGAGTCCCTCCTTTCCCACATTTCACTCAATAGATTAGTTTAGCTTTAATTATTCGTTCATTTTTAAGATAGATTTTCAGCAGGGAGGGTTTTTTTTATAGAAAAATAACACTCTTATTATCACAAAGGAGTGTTGGAGGTGTTGAAGGAAGAGCTTTGAGTTCCTTGAGGAGCGAGCAGAGCCAAACGACTTTCGAGGAAGTAGTTGCCATGGCACGATATTCTGATTCACAGCTCGACCGAGAGATGGTTGGTTGCTTTTTAGCTGCCCAGGATACGAGATTTGAGCCGAGAAAGATGGCATAACCGAAGGTGGAGCGACGGGTGTCAAGGTAGCGAACCCAGTCAGCGTCTGAGTAGGCGAGCAACTTTGAGCGACCAGGAGAGAATGTAAGACCTAGGTGTGAAGTACCTTTGACATAGCGGAGAATGCGTTTTACAGCCTGAAAAGGATCAACAGTAGGGTTTGCCTGGAACTGGCTTAAAGTGTTCACCGCAAAGGCAAGATCTGGGCGAGTGATAGTGAGATATTGAAGCGCCCCGACGAGAGAACGAAAAAGAGTTGGATGGGTAAATGGAGTGTCGTCCAAGCGAAGAAGATTAGAGGGAGATAGAGGAGTGGCAACTGGTTTGGAGTCGAGCATGTTGGCACGGGTGAGGACATCAGTGGCGTACTTAGATTGGCCAAGAAATAGACCGCGATTAGTTTAAGTTACTTCAAAGCCGAGGAAGTAAGTGAGGCGACCAAGATCCATGATTGCAAACTCTCTATTGATCCTGGAAGTAAGACGAACGAGTGATGAAGGTTTGATCAATACCAGTGATTATAATATCATCAACATAAACGAGAAGAAATAGAGTAATACGACCAGACACATAGATGAATAGCGAGGTATCAGATTTACTCTCAGTGAAGCTGAGGACGAGAAGGAAGTCACAAAACCTTTGAAACCAAGCGCGAGGAGCTTGTTTTAGGCCATAAAGGGCTTTGTTGAGTTTGCAAACATAATCGGGATGTAGAGGATCAACAAACCCAGGGGGTTGTCACATGTAGATAGGTTTTTGTAGAAGACCATGAAGAAAGGCGTTATTGACGTCCAGTTGGTGAAGCGGCCAGTTGTTCATGACGGTAAGGGAGAGAATGACCCGAACAGTGGAGGATTTGATGATGGGACTAAAGGTGTGATCGTAGTCAAAACCAAGAATTTGGGTAAAACCTTGGGCGACCAGGCAAGCTTTGTGTCGATCAATAGACCCATCAGCATGAAACTTTGTTCGGTATACCCATAGCAGCCAACTAGTGAGGGGATCTGGCTGCCGAGGAAAAACCTTTGGGCTCCGGATTTGTGTGAATAACAGCGAGCAAGGAGGTGGTAGTGAGAAGAGCAGTATCAGAAGGGTGTTTTACTTTGAAGATGCCATCCTGAGACCGAATGCGCATGGCATGGGTAGGAGTGGTGGCCGGCCAAATGGGAGGAGGAGGAGCAGGATCCATGAGGAGCTCGCAGAGGGCGAGGAGCAGGAGGACGAACGGTTGGGCGAGCAATGGGTGGAAGCGGATTAGGAGGAGCAAGAGGCAAAGGAGCTGGAGGAGTGATATCAGGCTGGAGACAGAACGAGCATGGGGGCTCAAAGGAATCTTCTGGGCGACCAGGCAGAGAGGGAGAAGACGGTTCAGAGGAAGAGTTGTCAAAGATAGATATATCAAGAGAGGAAGTATCCGAGGAAGGACGATCACCAGCAAAGGGGAAGAGAGTTTCATCAAAGCGAGCATGACGCGATATGTACAAACATTGCGAGCAAGGGTCAAGGCAACAAAAACCTTTATGGTGCCTTTGTTTGCGTTCTGCTCGGACATTTCAGTTATGTGCCTTTGTTTGCGTTTTGCTCGGCTATTTTGAGCCGGAGTATATGGATAAGACATAGTGTGAATAATTCCCGAGGAGTGGAACAAATCACGAAGTTTGTGGTTAGTAAAATCAGTTCCACCATCGGACTAAAAACGTTTGATTTTGCATGTAAGTTGGTTTTCAACCATATTTTTAAAAATAACAAAGATGGAGAAGAAATCAAATTTTTTGCGAAGAGGATATAGAACCAAGTAAATCGAGAATGGTCGTCTATAAAAACAACATAATAAGAGAAACCTTCAGCAGATTTAATTGGAGAAGGACCCCATAGATCACAATGCATAAGGTCAAGAACATGTGAAACACGTTTTTTATTAATGAAAAAAGGGAGACGAGTACTCTTAGCTTTTTTACATGGAGAGCATATAGTTGGGCGAGGAAGTAAAGATGTAACAGAAAGGTGACCTTTATTTTTAAGCATTTTTACAATGTCAAAAGGTACATGTCCCAAACGATTGTGCCACAATTCAAAAGAGCCAATAAAAGTGCGAACACGTAAAGTAGAAGCAAACACAGAATGACAATTATCTAAAACATATAGGCCTCGATCAAGTCTGCCCTGAGCTAGAACCACACCTGTATTCTGATTTTGAATTTCAAAGGAGTTATTAGAAAATATGAGGCGAACATGAAAATCATTTGTAAGTTTACTAATAGATAAAAGATTTTTAGTAATGGAAGGGACGACCAAAACATTAGAGAGGGAGAAGTGAGAATTATGAAAACGAGTACCAGTATGAGTAATAGGAAGGATGTTACCATTTGCGAGGACAACTCTGTCCGACCCGGTATAGGGCGAGGAGGTATCAAGAGATGCAGAAGAGGGGACCATGTGCGAGGAGGCTCCAGTGTCTACGTATTAGGCAGAGAAGTTTGCATGGCAAGACAGCGCATTAATGGTGTTGGCTTGGCGACCAGGTTGAGAATCATAGCGTTGAGGACAAGCAGTAGCATAGTGGCCATCAAATCGACAGATTTGACATCGAGGGGAGAAGCAACCACGTCCGCGACCAGAATTAGTACGACCTCGAGAGGCTGGTTGACCGCGACCATATTGTTGGCGAGCAGGAGGAGGACGGCCCAAAACAGATGTGTTTGAAGAACGGGCAAGAAAGGCCGGATTTTGAGCCGATGAAGAGGGATTTTCAAGGGATCTGGTGAACAAATCATGAGATTCCGCCTTAGCAAGAAGATCCGAAAAGGAGGGCATAGGGGAGAAGTTTATTTGGGAAGTGGAAAATCCATAGAATTCGGGACCTAGACCACGAAGAAACCAATGAGATTTATCGGTGTTGTCGATAGTGCATCTCATGGAGGAGAGTTGATCGCAAAGATATTTGAAAGACGCCCCATATTCTGAAACATATCTTGATCCTTTCTTGATGAGTTGTAACTCATCTTTCAGCCGTAGTTCATGAGCCTTGGAGGGTTGATTAAACACTTCGGCAAGAGCCTTCAAAAGGTCCAAGGAAGTTGAGCATCCAACGGTGACCGCCATGGCCTCCTCAATGAGTGTAGAAGTTAGGAAAACGCTTACAGTTTGATCGCGAGAGAACCAAGTTGTGTAAAGGGGGTTAGGAGTGGAAGCCCCATTTGCGGCGACGGTGGCAAGGGGAGCCGGCGAGGAGCCATCAACATAGGGCAAGAACTTTTGAGTAACAAGAAGAGGAAAGACTTGGCGATACCACATTGGATAGTTTGTGGGTTTCAACTTGATAGTGATAAGATGCGTCATTGCATGGAGGGTGAGAGTGGCGTCGAAGACGGATGTGGTGGTGGTCGTCGGAGGATCTGCCATTGGAGCAAGATTCTTGAAGAGAAGGGGAAAAGCAAGAATGGCCCAGGTGGTTAGACTGATACCTTGGAAAGACTCTCAAAAGTGAGAGTTGAAAAGTATATTGAGAAGTATTTATAGAGAAGTTAGAAGAGGTTATTGGTAGTTGAAAACTAACAAGTAAACTACCAAAACTAACTTAACTAATCTAACTACTAATATAATTCATCTTAATTTCACGTGTCATCAATTTACTGAACGTCATATTTTGTCCGCATCAATATTCTAAGTACTAAAAAAATATAAATTTCCTAATATATATGAGCTTTTCTAACCCGAAAAATCTATGCTTATACAAATCATTATTTTAGGGTTTTAGAATTTTGGTATTCAATCAAAATAAATTTTCATTAATATTCAAATCATATCCCAACAGTATTTTTACCTAAATTTATTTATTTTTATATGTATATATATATAGCCTATATATATATATATAGCCAGTTATAATAATCATGACGAGCACATGATAATGTATGGCACATCGCTTGCAGGCAGCTTGCTCCAATGTATATATGCTATTGTTTACGCATATAAGATTTGCATTAGTTATTTACACAAGCTGATTTCCTTATTATAATTGTATTCAATTATATATATATATATGAAGGAAATAAATCAATCACATAAATCAATCACGTGATTATCTCCTTTGTACAACCATATTTTTGGTTTGATTTTACATTCTTACTTTTGGCATATCAATCCCATGATTGAAGGGATTCTTACTGTATCTTTGTGTATATATATGTTTTCGGTCAATAAGAAAATCATCATATGCCCAACTTTTACATGGCATCAGAGCAGGATAAAATAAAACCAATCTTGAAAATCATAAACTCTCTGCTTATCAAAACCACCAAAACACTGCATCATGTCGAAATCATCCAGTTCCCCAAATCCACCAATAGATCCAAACTCACCCTATTACCTACATGGATCTGATTACCCTCGAACGATGCACGTAAATGAAACCTTGAATGACGGCAACTATGGAGATTGGTTGCAGGAAATGAAAAATCTTCTTTTCTCAAAAAATAAAATGGGTTTCGTCAATGGAAACCTCAAGATGCCTAAAGAAACGGGGTCAGAACAAGATCTTTGGATGCGTTGCGATGCCATGATCAAGGGATGGCTCACAACGGCGATGGAAAAGGACATAAGAAATAGCGTGAAATATGCAGAAACATCGAAAGAAATATGGGATGACCTTGCGGAGCGTTTTGGGCAAGCAAACGCCCCTCGTGCCTATGAGTTAAAACGAGAACTAACTCTGATCCGTCAAGAGAAAGCTTCAATCTCGGCCTATTACACGAAGCTGCGTGTATTATGGGATGAAATGCACTCTGTCTCGCCATTACCAAAGTGTGAATGTGGCCTCTGTAAGTGTGAGATAGGGAAGAAATTGACAGAGGTGAAAGAAAGGGATCAACTATATGAGTTCCTAATGGGCTTGGATGATGTATTCGGGACTGTTAAAACACAAATTCTAACCATGAGACCCACACCTACTTTGGGAGTAGCATATCACATGGTGGCAGAGGATGAAAGGCAAAAGCTAATATCCACCGGTAGAAGGCAGGTACCAGAAGCTGCTGCGTTCCAGATTCACTCAAAGACAACCTCTGCACAAAATGATCATACTGCCTTATACTCTCAACAATTTGAACGGGCCGATGGTAGACGAACAAGTGCTGAAGAACAGACCAGATGCAAACATTGTAGACGGACGGGACACACTATTGAGGGTTGTTTCAAAATCATTGGCTATCCAGAATGGTGGCCAAGCAAAAACCAGAAGAAAGACAGTAACAAAGGTGGCAACAAATTTCATAATCCACGGGCAGCGCACGTGAACCTCAACACGAGTCCCATTCCTGGTATATCGGGAGAGCAATATGCTCAAGTGGTAAAACACTACTCCGAAGGTGACAGATCTAATCCCCAATCCACAACACCTATGGTAAATATGGCTGGTAAGGATATTTTAAATTTGCCTTGGATAATCGATTCGGGAGCTAGTGAGCATATAACTCATGATATTACAATGCTTTGCAATCGAACAGACTATGTGAATGGGGGACCAGTCACTATACCAAATGGTGATAAGGTTCCAATTAAGGGGATTGGTAATGTTATTTTATCAAATGGGTTGAAATTAAAAAATGTCTTACATATACCTGATTTTAAATGCAACCTATTGTCCGTGAACAGGTTGACCAAAGATTATGATTGTACATTGACTTTTTCATCGGATCGTTGTATGATACAGGACTCACGCTCGAGGAACCTGATTGGCGTGGGGAATAATCGCGATGGTCTATACTACATGGAACCGACAGTTAATAAAGGGGCAGCTATGGCGGTTTCAGTAGATACAAAAATTTGGCATAGAAGGTTGGGTCATGCCTCAGATACCAAGCTTCGTCATATTAATTTCTTGGTTAATTCTGTTAATAACGTGAGCACTAAAATTTGTGATTCATGTGTAAAGGCCAAGCAAACCCGTTTACCGTTTTTTGATAGTTCGATTAAAACATCTGAATGTTTTGAATTGCTTCATTGTGATATTTGGGGTGGATATCGAGTTCCATCACTATGTGGAGCTAGATATTTTCTTACTATCGTGGATGATTTCAGTCGTGCTGTTTGGATTTACTTGATTAAATTCAAATCTGATATGGGTGCATGTTTAATGGCTTTTGTTAAAATGGTAAACACACAATTTAAGAAGAAAGTTATGAGAATTAGAAGCGATAATGGTGGTGAATTCACATCTAACCTTATGCTTAACTTTTATGCTGAAAAGGGAATTCTTTTGGAAACTTCATGCCCTTACACTCCACAACAAAACGGGGTCGTAGAAAGAAAGCATAGACACATATTAGAAGTAGCTCGAGCTCTTAGATTTCAAGCAAATTTACCAATCGGATTTTGGGGTGAATGTGTGTTAACTGCCACTTATATCATAAATAGGCTCCCATCAAAGGTTATTCAAAACAAAACCCCTTTTGAGTTATTATTTGGTCGCATACCTTCGTATGAGCACATGCGCGTTTTTGGGTGTTTGGTTTATATGAAGAATAATAAAACCGGGGGAGATAAGTTCGAGGAAAGGGGGAGGCCTTCTATTTTTTTGGGATATCCTAATGGACAAAAAGGGTACAGGGTTTATGATTTAAGGGAACGGAAAGTTGTCACGACACGGGATGCTAAATTTGTTGAAAATGATTTTCCCTTTAAAACAGCACGCTTAGGAGTTTCTCATACTGAACAAAATCATATGAATTGTCTCGATATTGGGTTTCATGAAGATTTTGTGGCAACAAGTGAACTTGGCCAAATTGAAGGAGAAATATCCACTGTTGTTGACTCCATTGAGGATGATAGCCCACATCAGGCCACCACCGACCAATCAGCACAGCAGACCAACTCAGAGGACCATACACAAGCTGACTCTCATTCAGATCTGACAACAAATGCTTTGGGCCGAACAAGTGGACGGACTAGAATAATGTCAAAAAGGCTTGAAGGTTATGAGGTAAATTTACCCCCATCTATAGACCATTCGCGGCCCACGACCAACTCCGGATCCTCAACGGTACATCCCTTATCTCACTTTGTATCTTATGAAAATTTCTCTCCTTCTCACAAAGCTTATATATCGGCCATCGCATCACATGATGAGCCAAAGTATTTTCACCATGCAGTTAAACATTTAAGGTGGAGAGAAGCCATGCAAAGAGAGATTGAAGCCCTTGAACAAAATAACACTTGGACACTCGAACATCTTCCACCGGGCAAGAGAGCAATAGACTCTAAGTGGGTGTACAAAATAAAATATAAACCCACTGGAGAAGTGGAACGCTATAAAGCTCGTCTCGTGGCAAAGGGGTTCAATCAAATTGAAGGTATTGATTTTCACGAAACCTTCGCGCCAGTGGCAAAATTGGTCACAGTTCGTAGCATGCTTGCTGTCGCGGTCAAGAAAAATTGGGCAATGCACCAGTTGGATGTGAATAATGCATTTCTACACGGGGACTTACACGACGAAGTATACATGAAGATTCCGCAAGGCTTCGCAAAACAAGGTGACCCTCGGGTGTGTCGTCTTCGCAAATCTCTCTATGGCTTACGTCAAGCTTCGAGAAATTGGTATCATAAATTCACCAATGCCCTTTTAGATATTGGTTTTCGACGATCCCATGCAGATCATTCTCTCTTCATTTACAAAAAGGGTACAATTTACATTTCAGCACTTATTTACGTGGATGATGTGATTCTCATGGGAAATTCTGATACAAAAATTCATGAAGTAAAGAAATGTCTTGATGAACGTTTTAGCATAAAAGACTTGGGGCCCTTGAAGTATTTTCTAGGTATTGAAGTTGCGCGAACCCCTGACGGTCTCGTACTTAGCCAACGGAAATACACATTGGATATCTTGGAAGAAAGTGGATTAACGGGATATCGACCCAGTTTATTCCCCATGGAGCAAAACACTCACTTGGATAATGCAGTAGATACCCCACTCGTGGATGCCGCACAATACAGACGATTGATTGGTAGATTGTTGTACTTACAAGTCACACGACCAGATATTACATTTGCCGTCAACTTGTTGAGTCAATTTCTCTCCCAGCCCCGACAACCACATATGGATGCCGCCATGAGGATATTGAGGTACTTGAAGTCGACTCCTGGACAAGGAATTTTTCTGCCATCCGCCGGAGAATTTACTTTATCGGCATTTTGTGATTCTGATTGGGGCACTTGCCCTCTTACTAGGCGCTCGAAAACTGGATACTTAATTTTATTAGGAGGCGCACCGATTTCGTGGCGCACAAAGAAACAGTCTGTTGTCTCGAGGTCTACTGCAGAGGCAGAATATCGAGCCATGGCTACGACGGTGAGCGAAATTATATGGCTAAGGTGGTTACTCCAAGATCTTGAGGCTCCACAACATGAGCCAACCCTATTGTTTTGTGACAATCAAGCTGCGCGTCATATAGCAAACAATCCGGTCTTTCATGAACGTACAAAGCACGTCGAAATGGATTGTTATTTTGTTCGTGAACGAGTGGAGTCCGGAGAAATCAAGCCAATGTACATCAGCACTCAGAACCAAGTAGCAGACATTTTCACTAAACCTCTTGGGACAGAGCGTTTTCATTTTCTTTTGAGCAAGTTGAGCGTTCGTAATCTCCACGCTCCAACTTGAGGGGGAGTGAAGGAAATAAATCAATCACATAAATCAATCACGTGATTATCTCCTTTGTACAACCATATTTTTGGTTTGATTTTACATTCTTACTTTTGGCATATCAATCCCATGATTGAAGGGATTCTTACTGTATCTTTGTGTATATATATGTTTTCGGTCAATAAGAAAATCATCATATGCCCAACTTTTACAATATATATATATATATATATGACGAGCACATGATAATGTATGGCACATCGCTTGCAGGCAGCTTGCTCCAATGTATATATGCTATTGTTTACGCATATAAGATTTGCATTAGTTATTTACACAAGCTGATTTCCTTATTATAATTGTATTCAATTATATATATATATATATTCAATTATAACAATCACACGAACACATGATAATGTATGGCACGTCGCCTGGCCTGCTCCAATGTTTATGATATGGATTTGTCTTATATAGAATCAATTCCTTATAAGGACTTGGTTAACTTACATCTTAAATATTTAAAAATATTGTGAACTCTAAATATATATTCAAAATTATTGTGAATAAAAAATTTGATTTGGTTAATTTTTTTTTATTATTATTATTATTTTGTAATTTTTTTTTATTGATAATTTTTTTTTGAAATTGTGTGTTGAAAAGTGTAAATTAATATTACTAAAAAGTGTAACACAATATTACTAAAAAATGTAACACATTTTTTTAATTAAAAAGTGTAAGTCACTATAATTGAAACACTACAAAAACGCTCGTTTTTGCCGACGGACGTATACCGACGGATTACCTTTCCGACGGCTGTACCGACGGACTTCAAAGTCAGAAGACTCTGCCGACGAAATTCAATTTCCGTCGGCTTTCCGGACGGAATGCCGACGGATATGCCGACGGACACTCAGAACTCTCTACACGGTGTCGTTTTTGGGTCACCGGCCGACGGATTTTTCAGTCGGTATTGTAAATTTCCGTCGATAACCGACCCGCATTAACTAACCGCCTCTGTATCGACTCCCAAAATTAAATCTGGTCATTACCGACGGAAATTTCCGTCGGTAACCGACCCGCATTAACTAACCGCCTCTTAATCTGGTCATTACCGACGGAAATTTCCGTCGGTAAAGGCAATTTTTTTTGTATATAAACTGAAGAACAGATTACTTTCTTTCTCTTTCGAGAGAAAGAAAGCCCTCCTCCCTCCTCGATCCCTCCTCCCTGTTTCTATCTCCTCTATTGCGCGAAGAAGAGGCTCTGTCGAGGTGTTCTCTAAACTCGATTAGAAAATCTATACGGTACGCTTTCTTAATTTGTTAGTAATTAATTTTTAAGTTATATTGTATTGCCTATAATTATGAATTAAATTGCATGTGTTAATTTAAATTGTTATATAGATTCATATATGAAATTGTTTGTAGTTGATGTATATAGTTAATTATTTTGAATGTATGTAGTTGATATATCTAATTAATTAGTTGATATTGTAAGTGGATAATTGCCTATATATAGCTAGTTGATGTATATAGTTATTTATAATAAATTAATGTGATTTGTTAAGATCGATATTGCATGTTTTGCATAATTGATGTTATATATATAGTTGATATTATTGTTTAATTTGCATATACGTTGGAGTGGAGTTAATTACATAATTAAATTATGATATTGTAAGTTATAATTAGCTCGATTAATATTGTTGATTTACTAATTGTTGAATAAAATAGGAAATTATTTATTAAAATAGGTTATTATTGATTAAATTAGGTATTGTTGATTGAGTAAAAAATTATTTATTAAAATAGGTTATTGAATAAAAAATTATTGATTAATATTGTTGATTTACTAATTATGAAATTATTGATTAAATTAGGGGCTTTGTTAATTATATTAGGAAATTGTTATTTTAAAGTTAGAAAAAATTGTTACTAAATTTATTAGGTTATAGATTGTTAATTAAAATAGAAAATTGTTAATTAAAATTGGAAATTATTGAATAAATTAGTTATTGTTGAATAAAATAGGAAATTAGTTATTGTTGAATAAAATAGGAAATTATTTATTAAAATAAGTTATTATTGATTAAATTAGGTATTGTTGATTGAATAAAAAATTATTTATTAAAATAGGTTATTATTTAGGGATTAAATTTTAATTTATTAGATTATTGTTTTTTATTAAATTAAGAAATTTATTATTAATTAATTAGTATTATATATATAATTTATTAATTTAAATGTTTAAATTAAATAGATGACTGGAAATGGTGCTGCTGCCTCTGGTGGCTCGGGATCTCACGGGGCCTCCGGGTCACGTAGCCGATCGAGGAAGAGTCGATCGAAACTTAGACCCGAGGCGCCGGCGCCTACACTGCCACAAACACCATTATCGTCGCCTCCGCCACCCATTCCACACCCGTCGCCTGATCAGCCGTCGTCTCATTCGTCTGTCCGGGACCATCCTGTTGTTCCTGCTCGGGATGGCCGGGAGCGCATTTGGGCTACAAATGGAGGAGTGTAAGTAATTAAATACTTTTATTGTTTAATAATTAATAATTAATTAATTTCGCATTCGTTTTAATTTATAATGTGTTTTGTTTGTTAATTAATGTCACAGATTGTTACCTGGTAACGAGGTCTCCAGGGCATGCACGGTTGCTTTTGGCTCTTTACCGATCAGTGCGGGTGCAATTACCTGGAAGAAGGTCCCAAAACAAAAAAAGTGGGCGTACTTCGAGGAATTTCAGGTAGTAATTAATTACTTAATTAATTAATTAATGTTTGTTGTTTGTTGAATAATAAACAATTTATTATATGTGCAGAAACAAGCCACTTGGGATCGGAATATGTACTCAGACCAGGCTATGTTCAGGTATTTCTGTAAATCGGCGCAAGAGCGGTATAAGGATTTAATGTACGAATGGAGAATGGCATGGCGGAGCGATGGGACGACGCAGAGTTTGGGTAAGGATGATAATGATGTTGTGTTGTGGGATTCATTGACGAGGGAGTGGCTGGATCCTGCGTACATCAGGAAGTGTGAGATTGCTAAGGCCAACCGGAGATCCGACGTTGGGGGTGGGATGTCCAGGCATCGGACTGGAGCCCGGTCCATCCTTGAGCGGTCGATGGTCATTGTAAGTGTTTATTAATTTTGTAATTAATTTCAATAAATTTAATTATATATTTAATATATATAATACATAAATTTAATTATTAGGAACGGGATACGGGGCGTGTACCCACTCACTTGGACCGGATGAGCATTGCTCATCCGTTTAATGCTGATACACAGCAATCCACATACGGGCGCACAACTAACCTCCACGTAAGTAATAAAATTGTTTAATTAAATACATTTTTTATAATTTATTCTATTAATTTAAAATTATTAATTATGTAGTTGGAGATGAACCGGAGGATGGCCGAGATCGGAACTCAAGTCGACCCTACTCAAGCCGGAACTCAAGTCGAACCTACAGTCGAGGAGGTGGACCGGGTTTATTTGGAAGTTTCCCCCACCACCCGCGGACGAACTCTGGGCCTTGGTCGTATGAGCGCTGATGTCAGGTCCGGCGCTGGTCCGTCCCAGACGGCATCGCAGGGTTCCGTATCTTCCACCCCAACTCCTGATGTGACGATGGCACAATTCAATCATTTCATGCATGTGATGCATGTGAATATGGGTCGAGAGATGGGGTGGTCGGACGAGAGGATCGAGGAGGTTTATCAGAGAACCATGCAAGCTCCTCTACCGACGGCGTATGTTCCCCCAGGCGCCCCCCCAGCCTCCTCGGACTATGTCCCGACCATGCAGCAGGATGATGACGTCATCGTCCATCTGGGTCAGCAGTTCGTTGGCGACCCTAATATTGAGATGTGGACCTTTGGTGATTAATGAGTGTCTCTAAACAGTTTATTTTTTATTTCTGTTGAACAATTTCATTTTATGTCTCGTAGAACTATTTACTTTTATGTCTTGTAGAACTATTTATTTTTATCTGCATTATTGTTGAACTATTTACTTTTATGTTTAAGTATTAGTTGTTTAATTTTAGTTATGTGTGTTTTATGTGTTAAGAATGTGTATATTAATTTTAGTTATGTTTTATGTGTGATCTGTATTGGATCTTCATTTATGTTTGAATGTACTCTGTTTTTTCATGTTTGTGTTTATGTGAATGTGAATGTGATGGGAGACTCTATGTGATAGATAAACAACATTTTCATTGAAAATTGCCTTGAAGAAAGGCTGTTGTTGTGGTTACATTACATGCATACACTTAGCATTACATAAACTTAGCAATACATATTAGAGACATAAACTTAGGATTACATCCAACCTATAAACTTGAACACATAGGGTAGAACACAGAATACTATGGCCACAATAAGAAAGTTCCTCTGCTTCTTTAGCTCTTCAACTTTTCCAGCTTCAAATCCTAATTCTGAGGTTAGTTGGTCAGATGTATCCTTATACATATCCCCAACTAGTTGCGCATGATTCAACTTGTTGTTGAGCTCTTGATTTTCAAGAAAAAGTGAGTCAATTCTCCTCACCATGCCCGGAAACATTCCGTGTGAACTCGTTCCTTGTCCGTGAATTTCGTGTTCATCGGCCCAAACAAAAAAGGAGCATCCAGAACCATTTAGTGAATCTGGGCAAGTATAAAATAGTCTACCTCTGCTTTTTTCTTGCTTCGACATGCACACACGAGCTTCTTTTCCACAATGGCATACCACAATTTTCATGGATGCCAAAGATGAAGACATGAGTTTCTGTATTTTTTTATTTTTTGATGTTTGTGAAGAAGTAGGTTGTTTTGAGTGTGGTTGGAGTGTTAAGAATGCGCATTTTAATTTTTTTTATACGCGTCTTTTACCGACGGAAAGGTATTCCGTCGGTATAGACACATGTTCAATGCCGACGGATAATTTCCGTCGGCAATGTAAATACCGACTGAAATTTGTTCAACGGAATCTGACTGATTTGACATGCATTTGAAATCGTTGGTACCGACTGAAATGATCCGTCGGTATTGACAATACCGACGGAATTTAGGCGCGCGATATACCGACGGACTGACATTTCCGTCGGCATGTAGTATTGAAAAATAACCCAGACCCTCAAAGCACGCGAAAATTTTGGAGTAGAGCAAAAAGTTAAGGGAAAATTTTTGGATCGGAGCGAAAATTTAAGGTATGTTTTTCTATTAATTAAGTGTACATAGTTTAATTTTCAGTGTGTAATTTTAATTTGGTGTTTAATTTTTTAGTGTGTAATTTTACTACATAGTTTTTACTTTTAGTGTTTAATTTTTAGTGTGTAATTTTAATTTGGTCAAATTGTTTAACAGATGGAATTGCCGGATCGTCGGTGGATGTATTGTACTCCTAGGCTCGTTTTAGGAAATGTGAATGTTGAATTTTATGATAAACTCGTGTCATTTGTTGAATTTGCAAAGCTACACCCACATTACATGTCTGAGGTTTGTATTAGGTGTCCGTGTAATGCTAAGAAATGTAGGAATAGATCATTTAAAAGCATTGATGAAGTCTTATGCCACGTTGTTATGAATGGGTTCGTTGATAATTACTATAATTGGACAAGTCATGGCGAACAACGGTGGCCTTATAATTTTGATCAAGTCTTGTACTATTACACTACTGCAATTTATGAACAACCAGTACACGTTGAGCATGTCGGCACCAGTAACGATCAAGAGTTTGGGGTGGAAGAACCCGATATGTATCAAACAATGGTGATGGAAGCCGGTATGTCAAATATAGAGGAGGAACCAACGGATGAAGCATTTCAGTTTTATGAGATGCTCAAATTAGTCGATCAAGATTTGTACCCAGGGTGTGATTCTCATTCTCAGCTGTCATTTAATGCTCGACTTATGGCCATCAAGACGGAGAACAAGCTATCTAACAGAGCATATGAGCAAATGACACAATTATGCAGTGAGATTTGTCCTGTCGATAATAAAGTACCTACGACGTTTCATCAGAGCAAACAACTGATGAAGAATATGGGTTTGCCGGTTGAGAAGATTGATTGTTGTGTGAATGGTTGCATGTTATACTGGGGTGATGACGATAGCGATCTTCTTATGTGTAGAATGTGTGGCCATCCCCGGTACAAAGAGCCACGAAAGAAGGGACCAGGTGGTCAACCGAGCAAGACAAAAAAGAAAGTGCCACACAAGAGGATGTATTATCTTCCTATCATTCCTCGTTTAATGAGATTGTTTCAATCTAGTGCTACAGCTCAACACATGACGTGGCATGCAAGAAATTCTGAAGATACTGAGGCTGGGGATATGAGACATCCGTCCGACTCTGAAGCCTGGAAACACCTTGATAACGTGTTTCCAGGATTTGCTTGTGAACCGAGGAATGTGAGATTAGGCTTGAGTACTGATGGTTTTGCACCGTTTGGGAGTTATGGAAAGAAGTATTCTTTGTGGCCGGTGATACTGACTCCGTATAATCTACCTCCATGGATGTGCATGAAACCTCAAACAATGTTTCTGACTGTATTGGTGCCTGGTCCGTCGAATCCAAAGCATAAACTTGATGTTTATCTCCAGCCTCTTATTAAAGATTTGATCTTCCTATGGGATAACGGAGTCCAAACGTATGATGTTTCTAGGAAACAGAACTTCACGATGCGTGCTGCTTTATTGTGGACCATTAGCGACTTTCCTGCATATGCTATGTTGTCCGGGTGGAGTACAGCCGGAAAGCAAGCTTGTCCGTATTGTATGGAATATTCTGAAGCTTTCAGTCTCCCGAAGAGTAAAAAAGTTTCATGGTTCGATAATCACCGAAGGTTTTTACCTCGAGATCATCCATTTCGAAGGAATAAGGTGGACTTCACGAAGAATGTAACAGTCACAAACAATCGACCGCCCCTTCGAAATGGTATTTTATACATTTATTTTAACATGTTTTTTTGGGTTACATTTATTCTAACATTTATTAATCGTACAGGACATAGTCTGTTACATGAGATTGAGTGGACGGGTTTGAAAAAAACCACGGAGGAAAATGCAGAAGAACACAACAAAGGAATCCCAGGTAACTGGAAGAAAAAGGGTATTTTTTGGGACTTGCCATATTGGAGTTCACTATTGCTCCGACACAATTTGGATGTCATGCACATTGAGAAGAATGTGTTTGACAATGTGTTTCACACAATCATGAACACAGAAGGCAAGACGAAAGATACTCCAAAGTCCAGGGAAGAGTTGAACACTATCTGTCGCCGTGATGAGTTGGAAAAGGATACCCGTACAGGTAAATATCCAAAGGCTTGCTACACACTAGATAAGGCACAAAAACAGGAATTGTGTAGGTGGATTAAAGAGTTAAGATTTCCGGACGGCTACGTGTCAAACATGAGTCGATGCGTAGACACAACAAAAGGCAAAGTTGCAGGGATGAAGAGTCATGATTGTCATGTTTTTATGCAGCGCTTGATACCTATTGCGTTTCGAGAATTTCTTCCTCTGAATGTGTGGAGGGCTGTCACTGAATTAAGTCTCTTTTTTAGAGATTTAACGTCTACAACAATCAAGGTTGATGATATGAATCGTTTGGAACGAGACATTCCAGTTATTTTGTGTAAGTTGGAACGTTTTTTCCCACCTAGCTTCTTTGACTCGATGGAACACTTACCTGTTCACTTAGCGTATGAAGCTAGGATTTGTGGTCCAGTGCAGTACAGGTGGATGTACCCATTTGAGAGGTGAACAATTCTATTTCTCTCATTTAATTAGTTTTTAGTATAAGGAGCCTTATGTTAATTTGTTAACTATTATAATTTTAGGTATCTCCACAACTTGAAGCGGAATGCTAAACAGAAGGCAAACGTCGAAGCATCGATTGTTAATGCGTATTTGAATGAAGAGGTTGGCATGTTTTGTTCATATTATTTTGAAGACCATGTCAACACGAGGATCAGGAATGAACCACGTAAATTCGATGGTAGAGGTACGCAACAAGAAGTCGATGGCATGCTCTCTGTATTCAAGTCTAAGGGGCGACCTATAGGAAAAGCCACTGAACGATATTGGTCAACACACACAGAGGCTGAAATAGCACAAACGTACGTGTTATTGAATTGTGATGAAGTTCAGCCTTACATTGAGTAAGTATTTCATATATTTATCATCTAATTAAATAGCACTAAACGTGCGTCATTTATCATCTAATTGTGTTGTGAATTATTAGGATGTATACACAAGAACTACGACATGCAGATCAAAACATCTCAGATAGAGACATAGATACTAGTCTTCAACGTCAATTTGCCCGATGGTTCCAACGTTATGTGAGTATCATTAATTGAATTTTACGTGAACAAATAATTGTTTTGATTAATGTTAATTTTAACTGTACGTATAGGGACAATCACACGATTTTCAGAGCCGGTTCTTACAGGATCTCAGCCAGGGACCACTACGGCGTGTGAGGACTTACAACGGCTATATTGTGAAAGGCTACAGGTTTCATACATCAGAGTATGCATCAACAAGAACGACTAACAACAGTGGTGTTTGTCTTAGGGGTGCGAATTACAATGCAGATGCAAGTGATTACTTTGGGGTGTTGCACGAAGTCGTTGAAATTGAATATCCGGGATATCCAGTGAAAACCGTAATGTTGTTCAAGTGCCATTGGTTTGACACATCCCCTTTAGGAACCAAAATTCATCCGGAGTACAAGCTTGTGGATGTTAATTCGAAAAGGAAGTATAGCGGGGATGATCCGTTTGTATTTGCCTCTCAGGTATCTCAAGTCTACTATTGCACGTATCCAGGAGCTGGAAAACGTAATAGAGAATGGCACGCTGTTTGCAAAGTGAAGGCAAGGTCAATGGTGGAGGTCCCCCAAAAGGAAAACAACGATGAAGATGAACCTCCGTTTCAAATGGAACAAATAGAGAATCAAACTGAAGTGTTTGCGGGAGATTTTAATCTTTCGGTAGACTTGACGGCTGCAAATCCACAATTGATTGTTATTGAAAACGATAGTGGACATGAGGAGGAGGATGAACATGACGAGAGGGAGGATGAAGAAGATGAGGATGAAGAAGATGAGGAGGAAGAGGAAGATGTGGCAAATAATGAAAATGAAGACGAAGATGAATATTAAATTAATGTAACCTAGCTATTTTATTTTGTACAATTTATAAGATTTCATTATTTATCATTTGGTTATAACTTATAATTTAATTATTTATCATTTGGTTATTTTATTAATTAACTTATAATTTAATTATTTATCATTTGGTTATAAAAATCCAATGGCGACGGAACATATCCGTCGCCATTTCCGTCGCTAACGGCAACGAGCCAAAGCCGACCGAAATATCCGTCGCCATTTCCGTCGCTAACGGCAACGAGCCAAAGCCGACCGGGATATCCGTCGCCATGTCCGTCGCTAACGGCAACGAGCCAAAGCCGACCGAAATATCCGTCGCCATTTCCGTCGCTAACGGCAACGAGCCAAAGCCGACCGAAATATCCGTCGCCATTTCCGTCGCTAACGGCAACGAGCCAAAGCCGACCGAAATATCCGTCGCCATTTCCGTCGCTAACGGTAACGAGCCAAAGCCGACCGAAATATCCGTCGCCATTTCCGTCGCCATTTCCGAATATAAATGTAACTTTCTCTCATTTCACGCGTATTTTCCATCCATCTCTCTATGTCTCTCCCTCTCCCTCTCCCCCACTCCGACCGTTTCCTCTGCCACTCCGACCGTCTCTCTCTATGTCTCTCCCTCTCCCCCACTCCGACCGTCTCCTCCGCCACATGCTACCCCTTGCCCACGTTCGCAGCGGCGCCACCCCCTTCTCCGACCGTCCTCGCTGCGACCGTTCGCCCATCCCCACCGTCCGCGACACCCTACCGTCCCTCCCCGACACGCCGCCGTCCAAGTCAGGTGAGCACATCCCTTCTTTGTTTTTTTAGTTTTATATTTGGATGTTATGTTTTAATTTGTAACGTGATTGAACTAGGACTCTTAATCACATGAATCATAATAATATTTGTATGTGCATTGGATTTGATTTGAGAGAGGTAATTCAAACATTTGCCTATAATAATGTCGCATGACCGAAACACAAATTAATCTGTTTTTAAAAAACATTTAATCTGTTTTTAAAAAAGCTTTGAGGGAACGACTTAAAAAAAAAATTATTCTATCCCTTGCAAACACAAATTAAAAAAAAAAAAAAAAAAAAAGCCTTAATAAATTTGAATTATTGATTTATTTATTGTACTCTAAATCTCTTATCTTTGAACTACCAGCATGACCGAAACTATGCGAGCCTAATGAAGTTACTTGATCTCTGTTGAGGTATGTTCAATTTTTATGATAATTTAATTTATGTTTAAATATATAAAATGACAATTGAATCTTGATTCTTTGAAATTGATTTTGAAATGGCAGGGATGCCTTCGAGTCAGCGAAGGACAGTTAAATATACTCCAAGGTACGTATTAATATACTCACATTCTTGTTAAATTATTTCTCATATAAGTTTTTGTTAATGTTTACTACGTTGTTTTAATATTTCACAGAGCTTTTTCAAGCATTCTAGTGAGGGGTATAGTTGTCATAATTAGGAGCAAAATTCTATTTGCTTCTTACTTGATCGATCCTCTGCCAATTCCGGAACACCATTCGATGCCTTAGCACTCTGGTCTACATCATCAAGTTTTTGTTGTTTGCTCAAGCAAAGGACGACGATTTTGTTTATTCTGTTGGATGTAATTTAGATTTGTGTATTGAATTATTTAAGCAATTTTGATCGTGTATTGAATTATTTAAGCAATTTTGATCGGGTCGGATCCCGATCGCAAATAATTTTTTTTTTATAATTTTTGGTACTTACCGACGGACTATTCCGTCGGTTTAGCGTCGGTAATACCGACGGGCGAGCCGACGGAATATCATTTTTTTCAAAAAATGTAAATACTTACCGACGGAAAATTCCGTCGGTATATTAAAATAATAAAATTTAAGTCCAAAATATACCGACGGATCTACCGACGAAAAATTGATTTGGGATCCGTCGGTACAGGCGACCCGGTTTGAAAACTTGGTTTGAAAACGGGTTGGCTTGACTGCCGACGGAATTGAATCCGTCGGTACAGGCGACCCGGTTTGAAAACGGGTTGGTTTGAATCCGTCGGGAATCCGTCGGCATATACCGACGGATGCATATTTTCCGTCGGTAACCACTACCGACCAATTCATTGACGACGGATGAAATCCGTCGGTAAATCCGTCGGTAAGAGCCAATACCGACTGAATATCCGTCGGCATAACCGTCGGTAAAACACCTCTTTTTTGTAGTGAAAAGTGCAACACAACTTTTAATGAAAAATATAAGTCATTATAACTACAAAATGCAAGTTAGTATAACTAGAAAATGCAAGTTAGTATAACTAGAAAGTGCAACACAATATTATTAAAAAGTGCATGTCAATATACTTGAAAAGTGCAACACAATATTTTAATGAAAAGTTTAAGTTATTATAACTGAAAAACCATTTAAGCTACATAAATTATCATAAATGTTTTTCGCGTATTTTATTTTTATTATCCATCCTACCAATTTTTTAAAATTTACTCAATTCCTTATAAGGAATTGAGTCTACAAGAGACCTACTCTTATGCTATTGTTCACATATATACTATAAGATTTGCATTAGTTATTTACCCAAGATTTCTTTATTATAAATTGTCAGGCCGGTCCTAAGAATATTTAATTTGAGTCTAAACCAAACTTTAAAAAAAGGCCCCGTCCATTCATATTTTTTATTCTATACGAACTTATAAAACATAATGTAAAATAATTTTTAAAGGACTTACAATATAGATTTTTTTTACACATTTTTGAATTTCTAATTTTTAATTAATAGATTTTTTAAAATTTTAAGTTATTTAATTTTATTTTAAGAGATTTTTCAAATTTTTAATGTAATTATTATAATTTTTAGATAATTTAATGAGATTTTTAGAATTTTTTTATTTTATACAGTAATTTTTAATGATATTTTTAGAAAATTTTAATATTTTTTTTTTTATTTTTAAATTTGAAGGATGTAAATTGAACTATTAGTGCGAAATTTTAATTTTTCGACAAAAATGATGTAAATTGGACAAAAAATGATGTAAATTGAAAAAGTAAAAACTTTAAAAATATAAACTGAATTAAGTCTTTGAAGACTTTTTTCTCCTAATTTTTCCTTCCCTTCTTCACTAATTCTTTTTACTTTTTTAGCACTTCTCTTTATGCGTCTTATATAGTTATATTAATATTTTATATTATAATATATATATATATATATATATCTTAAAAAATGAACACCTAAAAAAGTGAAATATTTCTGAGGCTGAATCAATCCCTCGTTGACCTAACATTAGGACCGGGTCTAATAATTGTACTTGTATTCAATTATAATTATAATAATTTATATATATATATATATATATATAAATATAAAATAAATTATAATAATCAAACGAACACATGATAATGTATGGCACGTCGCCTGGCCTGCTCCAATGTTTATGCTATTGTTCACATATATACTGGAGTATAAGATTTGCATTAGTTATTTACCCAAGATTTCTTTATTATAAATTGTTCAGGCCGGTCCTAAGAATATTTAATTTGAGTCTAAATTAAACTTTAAAAAAAGGCCCCGTCTCTTAATATTTTTTATTCTATACGAACTTATAAAACATACTGTAAAATAATTTTTAAAGGACTAACAATATAGATTTTTTTTTACACATTTTAGAATTTCTAATTTTTAATTAATAGATTTTTTTAAATTTTAAGTTATTTAATTTTATTTTAAGAGATTTTTCAAATTTTTAATGTAATTATTATAATTTTTAGATAATTTAATGAGATTTTTAGAATTTTTTATTTAGAGAATTTTAGATTTTTAGAATTTTTTTATTTTATACAGTAATTTTTAATGATATTTTTAGAAAATTTTAATATTATTTTTTTTATTTTTAAATTTGAAGGATGTAAATTGAACTATTAGTGCTAAATTTTAATTTTTCGACAAAAATGATGTAAATTGGACAAAAAATGATGTAAATTGAAAAAGTAAAAACTTTAAAAATATAAACTGAATTAAGTCTTTGAAGACTTTTTTCTCCTAATTTTTCTTTCCCTTTTTCACTAATTCTTTTTACTTTTTTAGCACTTCTCTTTATGCGTCTTATATAGTTATATTAATATTTTATATTATAATATATATATATATATATATATATCTTAAAAAATGAACCCCTAAAAAAGTGAAATATTTCTGAGCCTAAATCGATCCCTCGTTGACCTAACATTAGGACCGGGTCTGATAATTGTACTTGTATTCAATTATAATTATAATAATTGATATTTATATATATATATATATATAAAATAAATTATAATAATCAAACGAACACATGGTAATGTATGGCACGTCGCTTGCTCCAATGTTTATGCTATTGTTTACATATATACTATAAGATTTGCATTAGTTATTTACACAAGATTTCCTTATTATAAATTGTCAGGTCCTAAGAATATTTAATTTGAGTCTAAATCAAATTTTGAAAAAAAGGCCCCATCCCTCCATATTTTTTATTCTATAAGAACTTATAAAACATAATGTAAAATAATTTTTAAAGGACTAACAATATAGATTTTTTTTTACCCATTTTAGAATTTCTAATTTTTAATTAATAGATTTTTTAAAATTTTAAGTTATTTAATTTTATTTTAAGAGATTTTTCAAATTTTTAATGTAATTATTATAATTTTTAGATAATTTAATTAGATTTTTAGAATTTTTTATTTAGAGAATTTTAGATTTTTAGAATTTTTTTATTTTATACAGTAATTTTTAATGAGATTTTTAGAAAATTTTAATATTATTTTTTTATTTTTAAATTTGAAGGATGTAAATTGAACTATTAGTCCGAAATTTTAATTTTTCGACAAAAATGATGTAAATTGGACAAAAAATGATGTAAATTGAAAAAGTAAAAACTTAAAAAATATAAACTGAATTAAGTCTTTGAAGATTTTTTTCTCCTAATTTTTCCTTCCCTTCTTCACTAATTCTTTTTACTTTTTTAACACTTCTATTTATGCGTCTTATATAGTTATATTAATATTTTATATTATAATATATATATATATATCTTAAAAAATGAACCCCTAAAAAAGTGAAATATTTCTGAGTCTAAATCGATCCCTCGTTGGCCTAAGACCGGATCTGATAATTGTACTTGTATTCAATTATAATTACAATAATTTATATTTATATATATATATATATAAAATAAATTATAATAATCAAATGAACACATGATAATGTATGGCACGTCGCTTGCTCCAATGTTTATGCTATTGTTTACATATATATGATTTGCATTAATTGTTTACACATGCACAAGATTTCCTTTTGATCTCATACTTTTCTACACATTTAAAAAAAAAAAAAAAAAAAGATAAAGTCAGAGTTTTGTGAAATATTGGAGGTCAATTTATGATAAAGTGATTTTTGTGAGTAAAATTGAGTCGCAATTTATGTAATTAATTAATTAAGTGGGGGTTGAAGGGTGAAGATAAGGTTATGTTTCTCTAAAATGAATTAACATATTATAGTATAATTTTAGTGGACGGACAAATAAGATAAGTGGTACTGTATTGATAATTTTTTTGAAACCAGACTTATCACAAATTTGTGTTGTATTTGGGTTTCATAATTAAAATACTCAAAATTTGACTTTACTCCACTACTAAATACACCTTAGAAAATTATATGATTGGGTAATTCTTCATCTCGTATGGAACCGCGTCAAACAAGAATGTGTACTTCAATTAATTGGTAGAAATGAGTTAAATATTAATGGGTAATTGAATCATAACGTGATGTGTTATGATAATAAAGAAATTAATTGTAGCATAAGTGAGCCAGCTATAGGTAAATTTGCTGGCAAATAAATTGTCAACCCTCACAAGTCACAAGTCTCAAATGTGATTTATAAACCTCTTCTATAAATAAGTTTAAGTATTATGATCACAATATACACACACTTAGGAAATATGGAGAAACTCGTGTACATCACAATCTCTATTCTTTTCTATGTAGCAAATTTAGGTCATTCCATTGAAATTATCAGTGAGAATGGAATCCCAAAAATTCTTTTGGGAGTAGAAAAAGTAACTCAACTTCAAATAATTAATTAGGTAAGTTAATTCATTTTTCTAGTAATTAATTGACTTAGGAATAAATCTTGATTTTTAAAAAAAGTTAAAAGTTACGGGACGTAAATAATTTTTTTCTCTATATCATACTATAATTAAATTTACCACATTGTAACTCGTGATGTAAGTTGGGAATAAATTAATAATATATGGATTGGTTTTGAAACGAGGCCCTAACTTGGAAACGATCGAGCTTTTAGCCTTGTTAAAAGAATACACAACAACGACTCTCTTTGAAGAAATTATCATGGTAGCATGGGGAATTAGGAGCGACAGATGCAAAACCTTGCACGATTCCCAAGTAAAAAGATTCAAAGTGCATTGTAAAACAAGCGACAAAGTGCTACTTTATCTCTCTACCTTTCGAAGGGCAAATGCGAGTGAGGAGCGAGAAATGGAAAATGATGAGGAATCAAAGACTACAAACTTTGAATCTACGATGCAAGGAATGGTGATTTTTGAGGTTGGTGGAGCTTTTAATGAAGAGGAAAGAAGGTATGGGGTGGGGGGACTCATTTACTCAGACTCTGGAGAAGTTGCCACAACCTTCTCAGAAAAAATTCCACCGAAACGGGGCCCCTTGGGAGTAGAACTCGCAGCCATTGAAAGAGCGTTAAAGGAAGCTCGAAGGAGAGCTTATACACAAATTGAAATACAGAGTGACTCGAAACAAGCTATAACAATTTGCTCAGGAGGCACTTTGGGGACGGGGCCAGAGATAAATGCGACCAAAAGGATATCATTAACGACAAAGGAGTTTGTAGTGTGCAAATTCAAATTTATTCCCCGGTCCAAAAATGAAAAGGCGCACATATTGGCCCAGAAGGCGGTACACTCTACCATTTCTTTCGACTGAAATGGAGTAGTTGAACACTTAGTGGAGGGGCGATTTTCACCTCGTAACTGTGTGATTTACACACATATGTTAATTAAATTGGGCAAGCTTTCTTCTCTCTCTTCGTTACTATAAAAACAAAAAATGACGCAGCTTATATTGGCATCTTGACTATCCTACCGGTATCCGATCGTAGAATTAGATGAGGGATTTTGTTCCCCTCGACGAGATCTCTCTATCTATACTAGTACTGAATCAAGGGGCGCGACAGAGCAAAAACAGTGGCTTGGGACTTTCTCGCCGTTTTTGCGTCCGGTCACTCCCTACTAGTCCACCCGCCTTAATTATGCCGCGTTCTATCTTCCGCTGTTTGTATTTTTTTTCACCGCCTCATTGTGTCTTTCTCCGACCTAGTGCGTCCCCATACACCGCCGTGCGTCCACCTTTGCCTCTGTGCAATCTTTCAAGTCACAAGTAAGTCCTTTCGACACTACCGCGTTGCAATAATAGCTCAAGCCAAAATAGGGGCTGAAATTTGAACGTATTGGATAAATGTGCTCAAGAACATAGGATTCGAGATGTTAATCAGTTTGAGGTTCATGTGGGTCTGAATTTATTGGAGATTACAAAGGTTCCGAAACTGACTTTTGACACTTAAAATTCCACAAAGAAAATTGATCAGACGTGATGTTGGGATATAAATTCACCCTAAGCCCCACTTGATGTTAGAATAGTTTTGATGGCCAAAACACTTAGAGTTTATAATTGTAATAGGATCAGCTGACTTGTATAGAACAGCTTAGACTAGTTTTGTGTGATCAACTGTATTGATATCAGCTGATCAGCACAACCCTGGCTTACATGCCTATCCTCAAGATGAGAAGAGTAGAAGACATGAAGACTAGAAGATCCTTGAAGACCAGATAAGTTAAGGTGCTTGTATACCTACTTATCTGATGGAGTCCCAGATTGAAGATGGCCTAAAGCAGTACAAAGAATTACCAGATCAGAAGAGTGTTACTCGACTGATATCAGAAGACAGAAGACCTAAGGCCAGAAGAGTAGTCAGAAGACTAGTAGTACAGATCAGAAGACTTTGTGCTCTTCCAGGACTCGGCTGATTCCAAAGTCATCTTACAATTCAAACGAAGACCTACCTTATTTAGAAGATTGACATGATCCCAGGATTGAAGCAATCAAGCGGCTGGAATCAAGGAATCAAGCCATTATGGAAAGATTGCCCCAACGGCTAGTCAACTCCAACTGCTAGTTGCAAGCAATCACCATTATAAATACAAGAGGATGAGAAATCACAAACAAGAAGTCACAACGAGAGAATTCAACAAGCTAAGCAAGCAATCAAGCAAAAAGCCATACTATTCTAAGAGTTCTCCAAGAGCCAGAAACCATTAGAATATTTGTAGCTCTTAAGTGATTTCTATCCAACCCATAAGAACCTGAAACTTGTCCATATTGTATATTCATTGTTTTAGGCATAGTGGTTAAGCAATCTATAAGCTTGAACCATTAGTTGGATACCCTTCAAAAACCCCAAACCCTCACCGAAAGGTTAAAGTTTTTGAACCCCTCAAAGTGCAAGTGCTTACAATCACTTGTGGAGACCGTAGCTGTTAGGACGGCTCAGATCTCAAAGTCCTATCCTTGGGACTATAAAGGACAAGACCCTTGTAATTTTTGGGAAATTAAAGGGATTAAACATCACGTTGAGACGTGAGAGTGGACATAGGAACGTATATCCGAACCACTATAAACCTGGTGTCATTTTATATTCTGCACTTTACATTACTGTCTTTCATACATTATTATATAGTGCATACTGTGTTTTCAACGTTATTCAACTTAGGCCACAATCTTTCAAACCAGCATCAGCTGAGGTTTTCATTTAGTAAACAAGTTAACATTTTCAAAAGAAACTAAAAGAACGAGTCTAAACAAGGCCTACCATAATTCCGCATATAATCCCTTCATTCAGATCACTATAGTCATCTGGACCAGCAGACTTGCAGTTCAGTTGACATAGCAATCAGAAGGGATTCCCATCTCTCTTGAAAAAGTTTTAAAGTCTATTCACCCCTCCCCTCTAGACTTTAATCCCATTCACTACTCGTTCAGGGACCAACACGTGAGAATCCCAACCCGGAAGTTCTGGATGAAGATTATCTCCTGGAATGCGAGAGGCTTAAAGGGGACAGATGCATTCCATAAACTGAGGCGAGTTGTTGCCTTAAATAAACCTTCTGTCTTGTTTATTATGGATTCGAAACTGTCTTCTAGGATAGCCCAATCCTGGAAAATTGGTCTCAATTTTAATTTATGTTTTGCTGTTGGAATGCAAGGGGGCCTTGTCCTTTATGCTAATGAAGATGTGGAAATTTTTTTGAAGTCCTACTTTGTTGGCCATATTGATGTTTTGATTAAATGGCATGGTTTGGAGTGGCATTTCACTGGTTTTAAAGGAAACCCAAATTGGCTTTTGAGGGATCATTCTTTTGAACTACTTAGACGTATTAAACAAACACACAACAACTCGAAAGCTTGGATAGTGGGAGGATATTTTAATGATATCTTAACAAGTGATGAAAAATTGGAAGGAACCATGGATTCGAGAGTAAGACAAAGAATGGAGAAATTTAGAAATATAATAAATGAATTGGAACTCCATGACTTGGGATTCAAGGGGCCTTCATATACTTGGACAAATAAAAGGCAAGGAATACATTGAATAGAGGAACGACTGGATAGATTTGTTGCAACATCTGACTAGTTGAATCTGTTCAACTTGCACTCGGTTGAGAATTTGCATTGGTTTGTGTTGGGATATGGATCCTATAAACAATGTTCTAATTGATGATTATATGTTTTGATGGCCAAAAGAAACTTGAAGTTAATGATATATGTGATTATAAGTCATTCTAACTGAGTCATATGAAATAAGTTTACTGATCTTAATGAGTTATAAAAACTGAGTTTACTGATCTTAGTGTGTTAGTGATCTGATATATGAACTGTTAAGGAACTAAGCTGATAAATGTATTGTATAGACAACTTATAGTATAGGACTTAGATGTACTCTACTGTATATAGTTCAGTTGATGTATAGATAGGTTTTATATATTTTTGTAAGTTTGTATTCTATTGTATTCAGTATTGTAAAAGTTTAGAACAGTAGATTGGAACCAGATCAGAAGACTAAAGAAGACTAAGAAAGATCAGAAGACTACTTCAAAGTATGAAGATTATCAAAAGGAGTAAGATGAAGCTCAGAGATACAAGAGAAGTATTTTCGAAGGAAGCAGAACAGTTATTGAGAACTGTGCTGACTGACTAAGAACAGTAAAACTAAAAAGTGTAGTTTACTGTGCTGAGTTAGTAGAATTGAAGAATAAGTTTGGATAACTTATTTGAAGGCGTAACTAAAGATATATTTGAAGATATGCTGACTTGGAAAGATAAGTTTAAGTTGGTTACAAAAATGAAGTTACAACAAGAAACGGTTAAGAGTTAATTGAGAGTTAGTTTCACAAACTGCTAACTGTCATACTAAAGCTTATAAATACCGTGTGATCTTCTACTTGAAAAGACTACTGCTACTCAAAGTATCCGAAGCATTCTAAGAGAATTCAAGTATTCAAGAACTCACAGAGTTTAAGGAGATCAAACTGAGAAGAAGCCACTGGATAGAATTGAAGATTCAAAGGCTACATTCTAGAGAAGTTTTACTTTACTATTTTAGTTTGTGATTTGTTGTAAACAAGTGTGCTAGTTACTTGTGAAATTACTAGTAGATCGAAGATATATCTGGAGATATAGTTGATAAGATCAAAGTCTTAGTTTTGGGACTTTAAGCCACAAGAAACTCGAGAAGGAAGAGTTAATAAAATATCACGACTGGAGTTGTGAGAGTGGATGTAGACATTTGTCGAACCACTATAAATCTTGTGTGTTGATTTACTTAATTACTGTTTAATATTTGTTTAACATACATATTCAAGATCTAAATCTAAGTTGAGTATAAAACTGAAACTGGAAGTACTGATCTGACCTAGTAAGAACAATACTGTTCAGAACACATTTCAGCATTAAAACTCTGATATTTTGAAAGATTTTGAAAAGCCTATTCACCCCTCCCCTCTAGACTTTTCCTAGCTTACTCAATCTTAACTCAACTTTGGGACCAACAAGTGGTATCAGAGCAGTAGTTCTTTGGACTGTTGTTTCTTGATAACCTTGTAGACTTTGAGGGAAGTCTGTTTGATTCTTGTCACTGATTCTTGATCTTTATCAATACTTGTCTATCTGAATCTACTTGCTATACTACTGATCTTATCTGTTTGATCAATCATGGATGAAACTAACGTGAACAAACTTCCTAAGTTTAAAGTTGCAGATTATGACTACTGAAAACTGAGGATGGAGGCCATCTTCAGCTCAACCCATGATCTGATGATTTCTGTGGTCAAAGAAGGACCAATCACTACCATGGTGCCCAATACTGCCACACTGGATAAGTCAAAAGTTGTTGGTGTTTCTGTTCCTAAACCCAGGTTAGAGTTAACTTCGGAAGAAATGAAACAGAACAACTTGGACAGTTTGGCCAAAAACTACATTTTACATACCCTTCCCAATGAGTATCTTGGGAAAGTATTAAAATGTAAGATACTCGCTTTACAAGAATCATGAATGACTTGGATGTGTTAGGAAAGACATACACCAATAGGGAAATCAATCTGCATATACTTATGTCTCTAGATGACAGGTGGAAAATGGTCAAAATGATCATTAAAACTACACAGGATATAGATACCTGGACTGCTGAAACCACCTTCCAAACCCTTAAGGCGCATGAGTTTGAATTGGATGAAGAAGATCCAATAGTGAGCAGTGATAGGGAGAAGGAAATCTCCAAGAGTATTGCTTTTAAGGCGTCTACCTCTAAGAAGTCTAGACCATCTATGTCTAAGCCCTCAAGCATAAAAGATGAACTAGATAGTACTGATCTTACTCTTAAGGATCAGTTGAACTTAATGATAAAGAGGTTTGATAAACTTAACAAGCGTTATGGTAGATATAAGAGATTTTATAAGGATTCTCAGGGCTCTAGTAACAGGGACTCTTCTAGGACCAGAAGGGATCACAAATCTTCTGAAAGGAGAGATGGGGTCTCTAATGAGAAAAGAAGAGATAGGAACTCTGCTGATAGGAAGGATAAGAACTCTACTGATAGAAAGGATAGGAATCGATATCGTTCTCCTATTAAACATTCTACTAATGAACCTCTGTGCTATAACTGTGAAAAGTCAGGTCATTACATCCATGAATGTCCTGATCTGAGTGCTGAAGACAGAAAAGAAAGGAAAGCAAGGAGAGAGCGCAAATTTGCAAAGGGTAAGAGGGCAATGGTAGCTTACAATGAGTCTGATACGGATTCAGATGAGTTGCCATCGTCTTCATCTGAGTACCCTTCTAGCAGTGAGAAAGAAGTCTTCATTGCAGATGATGGACTGGTTATGATGGCGAAAATCGAATAAGAGGTATCATCTGTCACTTCTTTTCAATCTTGCGATGATTCTGACTCTGATTCTGATACTCATGACACTGCTGACAGTAGTGTAGGGAGTAGTCTTCATCATTCCAATGGAGTGACTAAAGAAGACCTCCTACAAGCTAACAAAACATTCATGGAAATCAGTGATGAGAATATTTCTTTAAAACAAGAAATCATTAGTCTTCGAGAAGCTCAATTGAAAGTAGATCCTAATATAACTGTTCTAAATGCACGACTATTAGAAGAGTTGTCTCAACTCCAAGAAAAGTATGCATCTATGGACAAATTATATCAGGGTATGCTTCATACACAAGCCAAAGAGACCAATGAATTCAATGATTTAAAGATTAAATGTGAAAAACTTGAAGAGCGCAATAGATTCTTAGAATCTGAAGTACTGGGCTTAGATCTGAAGCTATCTGATATGATTAACTCTTCTAAGATTAATCAAACATTATCAGACAGATATAGAGCTCCAGATGATAAAAGTGGAATAGGTGTTGATGTGCCTAACTCATCTACTTCAGGAATTAAGAACACTACTGGAGCTAGTTCAATTTCTTTGCAACTAGATAAAGTTAAAGAACCTGTGATTTATGATAATGATCCAAAACCTAAATTACAGTCTAAATACATTCCTCCTACTACCAAGTATGGTAAAAAGAAGAATGCATCTAGACCAGTACAGTCAAGACCATTGTAGGTCCCGAAGATGAGTTAATATCGAGGGAAGCTAAAGAAAATATCTAGAGGGGGGTGAATAGACTTTTCTAAAATCTTTCGATATATCAGAATTACGAAATGCGGAATACGAAATTAACAATGAGCCCAATTAAAATTTATACTCAATCTTCAAAATTCAAGAACTCTGTTCTATAATCAACTAGTCTAGTTCAGTTAAGTATGTAAACAATTAAACAGTTAAGCAATTAAACACAAAATAAAACAGTAAACAACACAAACAATTTATAGTGGTTCGACAACTTGTCTACGTCCACTCTCACAAACCCAGTTGTGATGTTTCTACTAACTCGTCCAATAGAGTACAGTGTGTTCTTTTCCTTTAGAGTCTCAAGAAAAAGACTTAGATCTTCTCGAATATACTACCAAGTATATCTTCGATCTTACTAGTGATTTACAAGTATCTAGCAACTTGATAACAAAAACTAAAAACAAAAACTAAAAACAAAAACTTATTCAGTAGCAGTCTTCTGGTTTCTTCACTTGTCTTCTGACTTGCTTTCTGAACTTCAATAAAACTCTGTGAGTAAGCTTCAAACAATTCTTCAATATGTAGCTTCAGTATACGTATTTGCAGTAGTATCAGTAGTATCAGTCTTCGAATGATAAACACCAAGAAGTATTTATAGACTTCAATCTTCAAGAACTTAGTTAGTTGTAACCAACTCTTCTTGAAAACTAACTTTTGTTACTGCATCTTTTTATCCATCCACGCGTTTCTTGTTAAGTAGTTATTCCATAACTAACTTCTTTATCCTTATCTTTATACGCGCTTCTGTAACAAACTTTTCTTCAGTTGACTTGTCTTGTGGAGTCTAGTAGATGCACTTGACTAGTCTTGTAGTCCACCTGTCTTGTGTAGTAGACTTCATCCTTCTTGTCCAGTCTTCTTGTGCGATTTACAATAGTAAACTATTCTAATCCTAACAAGACTATTACATTACTTTAAGATTGTAGCTTAGTCAACTTATAAACTATACAATCAATCTATCTATTACATTCAAAAATCATGAGCTCTATACAACAATTATTCATAGCTCAATAACAATCTAACATGTATACAAATAGCACGTATGAAGTACTTATAATTCGTACTTATCTTTTAATATTAAACAATACTTTCTTTTCATGTGAACTCTACTGGTCTGTTCAAGATGACTTCAACTCAACTAGACTAGATTAGTCAACACTTAGAAAATATTCAAACTACTTTTGGCTTATCAAAACTTCATCTTTTATCTTTTAATCATCATGTAGGACTTGTTCTAGGATTCATATCCCAACAACCATACCAGAAGAGTTTTACTCCTCTGACCAGAGCAGAACAGTCCTGGAATCAGAAGAGACAAACTCAGCACAGTAGGTCAAGACAAGCACAGGCAAGTTGGAAACAGCCTAGACCTCCTTTTATAAGGCAGTCTCAGATGTACTCAACTAAACCTAGGAAATTTGTACCTCATTATCATAGTAACAAACCTGTTATTTATCCTCCACCTTTATCTTATGATATTATTGGAGAGGAAAGACCAAAACGCATTTATAAGCCGTATGGTCCACAGGCTTTTAGGCCCTATTCAAACTATTACAGACATACTGATCTTACTAAAAAAGGGATAGAACCAAGGAAAGGCTATCTCAGAAAAATAGACCCTAAGTCTGCTTATACTTCTGATAAGGTCAACAAAGTACTGTTCTATGATAAGCATGGTAGAAAACTGAAGAGGTCTCAATTATTCAAATCTTCAATGTATATTTGGGTTCCTCTTACTACTACTAACACTCAAGGACCCCAATAAATAGTGGGTACCTAAACTGCATGTATATAGAGATTTGTACTAACATTTCAGGTACTGAGCTGATACTAAGAACAGTTCACCAAGAAGGCTAATTCAGAGAGATAGACCATGCCAAGACCACTACATTCATCACAATCAGGTAAAAAGGTTACTAAGGTGCCTAATCCCGATGAGGAAGCTAGTAAAGCTGAGGGAACTGAGAATATACATTTAAGGGGGAATCTGTGATTTCTTAAATATCTTTTTTGTTGACTCAGAGCACTAGTCACCTTAGAACAAAACCTTACAAAGACCTATTTTAATTATACTTTACTGATCAGCACTGTATTTCACCAATTATGCATGAACTGACACTTCTACCAAGGTGAAACAGGCACAGAAGAGGAGATCTCCATTGGAGGGGGAACTGATCTGATTACAGATTTGATCTGTCTACAAATCTGATCTGATTACAGCATTTATCTGTCTACAGACCTGTTCAGATTACTAAATTGATTTGTCTACAGAACTGTTCTGATTACAAAGTTAATTTGTCTACAAAACTGATCTGACTACAAAATCAATCTTTCTACAGAACTGATCTGACTACTGATTAAACTGTCTACAAAGCTTATTTGATTACAGGAAAAATCTATCTACAGAATAGAACTGATCTGATTCAAAGTACTGATTTGAGAAGTACTGTGCTGATTCCAAAAAGTGCTCAAAATATCGAGAAACTAACAATCAGAAGAGTTGGGGAATTGATCTGAGGATTACTGTGCTGACCCAACTACTGATCTGATCCTCAAAAAGGTGTTCTCAGATGATCACAGTACTCAGCTGAATCCAGATAAGTAAATTTCATTATCATACAAGCAAGAAAATGAAGTAAAGTGTGCCTGGAAACAACTGTGCTGATATGCATCAGAACAGTATTTTGCCTTAGAAATTTCCTAAGTCAAGATATGTTCAAAATTAGACTATTAATAGAGAAGATTAATACACTCCTCTATTTTTTACCTAATTTTAAAGGGTGTATATATCATCACAAGTTGGCTCCAAAATTGGAAAGGGTTTAATGAATCTGAAACGTTTTTTTTAAATTACGGATTTCAAGACTCAATCCAAACCGCACAACGTGAGAATCTAATTCAATCCAAGCCCTAGATGTGTTTTGAATTCGATATCCACGCTATAATTTACTTCATCTTCTTCAAACTTAACATTTCTGGAAAACTCAAAGCTCGAAATCTTTCTCGAAACTCTACTACTCTATCTTCTAAATTTCTACACTTCTATCTAATGGCGATCATTGATATTATGGATGAGACTAATGAAGTTGTAGGCACTTTCAATCCGACCAAGTGGATCAAAGAAAAGGGCATTTTCGTTGAGAATTTTGTATATTTTGTCGGAAGACAGAATCCGGAGAATCAAGCGATCCTCACCATGTGTGAAGAATGCGGGCTACGAAAGTATTTAGAATCATTCACCAAGATGGTTTTTGAATATGGGGCAATGGAATTCTATCTACAGCTCCAAGGCGACGTCAATGGTGTTCGTTCGATGCTCTCAGGACACAGAGTTGCAGTTACCAGAGAAACTCTTGGAATCGCGTTCGATTTACCCGACGGCCCTGTAAGTATTTTGAACTACATGGCAGGACAAGAGAAAGCTTGCGTGGGTAAATGGACTGGTGAAGAACCCAAGTCTTTGAACAATCTCAAGAAGGTTATTCTACCAGCGGGTCTTCAGTTGTTAATGGACATTGCCGGAAAATGTCTGTTAGGGCAACATTATAGCCAAGATGCCCACACGTATTTGAAGATTCGAGTCATGGCCGCAATTGTTGATCGAGTCGACGGAGATTGGCAAGGATTTTCTTGAGTAGACTGCTGAGTGAGAAGGACAAGGTGTTATTTGATGAAGACACCAAAGAATTTTCGATCAAAGCAATGCTAGGTTTCGGAAACAAGTTGAGCATTCTTTTGCCACAACTAGCAGACAAGAAAGTGGATTGAAGTCCACAAAAGAAATTTCATCAGGGTAAATTTCTGTTCAAGAAGGAATCTATGAAGTTTGAACAAGAACAACTTCAACAACAACATCAACGTCAAGGTTCTGGTGGATCAATGTTCCAATCTGATGATGAGGAGCCTGAAGTTAGGTCAAAGGCTAGGCATGATCCGAACAGAGCTCGAGTTAGGAGGGATATGGCTGCTAAAGCATCCTCAGAGCAGTCAGAGCAGTCTCTTGCTGCAGTAGAGAAGGAGGCTTCTTTGGAGCAAGAGGTAAGTACTTCCAGCCTTGTTGTTTTACATAAGAGAACAAAAGGTAGGAATTTGTCTAGACCTAGAAGAGTGCTCAAGAACACTTCCTCTACCCCTTCCAATTCTGATCCCATTCCAGCTCAACCTATTCATCAGAGGCCTACCTGTTCTGATGAGTCAGTTCAGTACTCTCCTATTCGTCAGAACACCTCCTCCCTCATCCCCTCAGAACACTTCTTTTCATCCAACTCCCCAATCAAGTCCTCAAAACCAACCCATTCCACATTTTTCTCCTGAACCAGTTCATGATCACTCTACTGAGCATGAATTTATACCTTCTTCTGAACCCATTGAGATTACTTCATCTCCTGAACCTGAAAATATTCATCCCACACCTGCATTTTTTATGGATTATCCAATATGTGATAAGGAGGAGGATATTAGAATGAGATTGAGGAATGCTCTTTTGAAAGAATTTCATGGTTTAGATGAAAGCTCTATTGTTTTTTAACAACTTCTTAGGATAGGCACTTGGGTGTATCTAAGAAGAGTAGATATGAGCATGGACAAAAATATCCGGAAATTTCCCCGATATATCCTCGATATATCCATTTTTCGCAATCACCGATATCGATATTGAGAAGAAACGATATTTCCACGATATTTGTAAAAAAAATAAAAAATATCGACAAAAACTGATATACAATAACAATATCGAGACTAATATTGGTAAAATATCGAAAGAATATCGGAAAATATCGAAAAATATCGGAAAAAAATAGAAAAATGTCGATAAATTTAAAAAAATATCATATGAAATAACATTGTATGCTATATTTTATATAAATTTATTATAAATGTAAATGTATTTAAATTGTTTTTTTGAATTTATGTATTAAAAGTTAGTTATTAAATTTCCATAATTTTTAAAATTTACAGATATCGACATTCGATATCGATATATCCATCGATATTTCCACAAATTTAAGGTCTCGATATTTCCAACGACATCGATATTTTTGTCCTTGGATATGAGAGAGCTATTGGTTGTAGTAGAGGGTATGGGAGGTTTTTCAGTTTTTAATGACTGGGAACAAGAGCAGAAAGGGGCAGCTGGTGTTAACTCTTTCACTGAGTTGTTAACTCTAGAATCAGTGGTGCAATTGGTGGAAAGAGTAACTGAATTTAAATATGTTGTGGAAAACATTGCCACTGCTGATGAAAATGTTGATACCGATGTCAATATAGAGGTTGAGGATGAGCTTGCTGAAGAAGTTGATATGGAAGTTGATATAGTTGTTGACAATGCAACTGAGGTGTTTGAGAACACAGTTGTAATTGAAGATACTGAAGTCTTAGAGGAACACGAATTGGGTGTTGAAGAGTTGGAGAGCACACCAATTAAGATTGGAGAAACTACTGTTCTTGAAGATGTTCAAGAAGTGGTAAGAACAGTTCCTGCTGAGAAAGCTCAAGATAACTCTAGCTTTGAATTGTTGAAAAAGCATAATGAAGAGTTACAAGCCAAAATGGATGCCACTCTGAAAAAAATTCAGGAAGCAACTGAGAAACTTGCACAGTTGACAACTGCTAATTCTTATGAGCAACTTATGGAGCATACAATGTCGAAGATTTATGATCTTCATAGGCTTCAAGAGAAGAAATTGTCTACTGAGTTACATAAGAAACTGGAGCAACATATGACACCCTTGAAGGAATGGCATGATGAAGCCAAAAAGGGGGAAGAAAGATTCATAAGAGTTATGGAGCAAATTCAAACTCAACAAGCTCAGTTGGTTGTGAGTCAAGATGAGCTCAAGAAAAGTCAAGATGAGCTGAAAGAAGAGATAATAAGTTTGAACTTGAAAATCAAACTTAGAAGGCAACAGACAGCTGAAACTCAAGGTTTAGCAGTTATTGAGAAGAACATTTTTTAATCTTCTTCAGGAAAAAAAAAAAGAGAAAACTGATCTTAGATGATGAAGAAGAGGCTGAAGAGACTGGAAGAATTACCAGATCAAGGAGCAAATTGAAGCATGTTGTTTCAAGTGATCAACCTAGTGAGAAAGAGATGGTTGAAGCTCAGAAGAAGCTTGAATTAATGAAGAAGAAACAAGCTGAAGCAGAACTGAAAAAGAAAAAGCTGAAAGATGTTGAACCATTGAGTAAGAGATTTGAAAACAGAGTTGCTACTTTGAAAAGGAAAATGAAATCAAAGAAATCTGTTGGAAAAATCATAGAAGAGAACTATATGGATTTTATTGTTGATTATGATAATATGAGTTATTGGAATGATCTGAAGAAAATATGGTAGATTGCTAATTTTATTGTTAAGAAGTTTGGTGACCATTCTAGCAGAGAGGCTAAATTTGCTGATTTTGAAGAGTTCATGATGAACATAGCAAGAGACTTCTGGGAAGACATGTTATTAATTGCTGCTGCTGCAGATATACAGATCTTATGTCCAGAAGAACCTGTATGGGAACCTCCAAGGCTTGAGAATGGAGAACCTGACTATAAGGAGATTGGTAACATCATTGCGAAGATCATTAAGGATGAAGGCATCACTGATCATCAACACATGATGGATATCAAAGCAAGGATGTACGTTGCATTCAGAATCTGAAGAATGAAGATGAAGGACAAGCTTACAAGATGATAACATTTCTTAACTTTATCTTTATCTTTATATTTCATATTATGTGATTATGTGTAATATGTGAAATATCTAATCTTATCTGAATATGAATCTGAAATTTTGATTTGATGAACTGTTATGATTGACTACATACTTAACTACTGATTTATTAACATTTAAGTAGTTTTGGCTTCATCAAAAAGGGGGAAATTGTTGGGATTGACTACATACTTAACTACTGATTTGATGAACTCTGGAGAAGTTGCCACAACCTTCTCATAAAAAATTCCACCGAAACGGGCCCCCTTGGGAGTAGAGTCGCAGCCATTGAAAGAGCGCTAAAGGAAGCTCGAAGGAGAGCTTATACACAAATTGAAATACGGAGTGATTCGAAACAAGTTATAACAATTTGCTCAGGAGGCACTTTGGGGACGGGACCGGAGATAAATGCGACCAAAAGGATATCATTAACGACAAATGAGTTTGTAGTGTGCAAATTCAAATTTATTCCCCGGTCCAAAAATGAAAAGGCGCACAGATTGGCCCAGAAGGCGGTACACTCTACCATTTCTTTCGACTAAAATGGAGTAGTTGAGAACATCACACAACATACATCAAAATTTGTGACTCCAGAAATGACTGCTTATATGGGGATGGATTTCACTAGGGAAGAGGTCAAGCATGCAGTCTTTAAAATGCATCCAAATAAGGCACCAGGACCAGACGACTTCAATGCTAGATTTTATCAAGAGATGTGGGATATAGTGGGGCGAGATGTTACGGATGTAGTACTTAACATACTGAACAAGTAAGATATTATCAAAGAGTGGAATAGAACTTTGATAACTCTCATTCCAAAGGTATCATCACTGCAGAACCTATCTGAATACTGCCCTATAAGTCTCAGTAATGTGAGTTATAGGATAGTAGCAAAGGTTATTTCGAACCGACTTAAGAAGATTATGCCACAAGTGGTGGATGAAAATCAAAGTGCTTTTGTGCAAGAGAGGCAAATTTTTTATAATGTGTTGATCAGTTATGAGTATATGCATTGGCTTAAACATAACAAAAGCATTTCAGGCTATGCTGCTATGAAATTGGATATGAGCAAAGCATATAATCGAATCGAGTGGAGTTTCCAGAAAATCCAGATGCAAAAGATGGGTTTTTCTGAGAAGATGTTCAAACTCATTTTGAGATGCGTTACAACTGTAACATACTCTTTTCGGGTAAATAATACAATTATTGGTAATGTCCAATCAACTAGAGGACTCAGACAAGGGGATCCCCTATCCCCCTTTCTTTTCGTCTTATGTGCACAAAGCCTATCGACTAACATAAACGAAGCAGCTAAATGCGGCCAATTGGAAGGAATTAGAGTGGCAAGAGGAGCATCAATGATTACTCACTTATTATTTGCAGACGACAACATTGTTTTCTTCAAAGCAAAACAGGAGTATGGCCAAAATTTGAAAAAGCATCCTACGAGAGTATGAACAAGCATCAGGACAAATTGTGAACTTTGAAAAATCAACCATCCTTTTCAGCCCCAAGACTGATGTGCTTAGAAAGCAACAAGTGCAAGATACTTTGAATATTAGGATGACGCAAGGACATCAATTGTATCTAGGGCTCCCGACTTTTTCCTTAAGAGGAAAGAGGGTACAATTTTTATATCTAGTTGATAGGTTGAAGAAAATGATTGATGATTGGAAGCACAAGGAGTTTTCGGCAGGAGGTAAGGAAGTTCTGATTAAATCAGTTTTGCAAGCAATTCCGACATACGCTATGGCATGCTTCAGGCTACCAAAATAAATATGTACAGATATGGACGCATTAATAGCGAACTTTTGGTGGGGACAAAAGGAAGGACGAAGTAAGATTCACTGTCTTAAATGGGAGAACCTTTGTAAAACAAAAGAAGAAGGGGGAATGGGTTTTCGAAGGATGACTGATTTCAATCAGGCCATCTTGGCTAAACAAATCTGGCGCTTAATTGAAAAACCGGACTCGCTAATAGCCAAGGTTTTTAAGGCTAGATTCTACAAACATGTGGATGTTATGGAAGCAGATGAAGGTAATAACCCATCCTTCACATGGAGATCCTTGTGCTCAAGCAGAGAGGGGCTGGACCGAGGTATTAGATGGACGATTGGAAATGGCAAAACTGTCACATTATTCAAGCATGCATGGATACAAAATTCGGAGAGTGGATTTGTAAAATCAAGAATAGCGGCGGGGAATAATATCATGTTCTTTTTTTATGAGAAACGACAATGGAAGGAAGATTTAGTCCGAATGGCTTTTTGGCCTTTTGAAGCAAAAATAATTCTTAGAACAAGTGTGGGGGAGATGGAAGAGGACGATTCAAGATTCTGGATGCATGATGTTCACGGAAGATATACGGTCAGTTCGGGGTATATGGAGATAGTGGCTAATCAAGGACGAAAAAAAGATAATCCCACGCCATCGGACTTGGATCAAACCATGAGGTGGTGGAAATTTCTGTGGAATTTGAAATTGCCACCCAAAGTGCGGATTTTCGGATGGAAGATGTGTAGGGATTTCATAGCTACTGAAGGAAATTTAGCGAAGAGACATATCCCCATTAAGCCAATCTGTGGTTTGTGTGGAAGCTCCATGCCCTCAACGGTTCACGCTATCTTTACATGCTCAAGAGTGAAGAATATTTGGAAGGAACTTGGACATTGGAATATTTTGAAACGAGGCTCTAACTTGGAAAAGATCGAGCTTTTAGCCTTATTAAAAGAATACACAACAACGACTCTCTTTGAAGAAATTATCATGGTAGCATGGGGAATTTGGAGCGATAAATGCAAAACCTTGCATGATTCCCAAGTAAAAAGATTCAAAGTGCATGGTAAAACAAGCGAGAGAGTGCTACTTTATCTCTCTACCTTTTGAAGGGCAAATGCGAGTGAGGAGCGAGAAATGGAAAATGATGAGGAATCAAAGACCACAAACTTTGAATCTACGATGCAAGGAATGGTGATTTTTGAGGTTGATGGAGCTTTTAATGAAGAGGAAAGAAGGTATGGGTGTACTTGGAAAGTCAGTTTATTTAAAAAAAAAAAAAAAAGGAAGGAGTAGTTTGGACATTTCATTAGGGTTGTAAATGAGTCAAGCCGAGTCAAACGCAACGTGGTTTAAGCTTGTTTGAAATATTATCGAGCTTTGAAATTATTGTTTGAGCTTGTTTGATAATTAATCGAGTTGAACTCGAACGAGCTTTAATCGAGTCGAACGTAGTTTGATATTTTTACACTAATTTTATCTTTTTTGACTTATGGAGCTCGAGCCGAGCTTCAGACTGTACCAAACATAAATATATGTTCAAGTCAAATCAAATTCAAATAATTTTTTACTGAGCTTGGTTTAATTTTTAGCCCTACATTTCATACGACTCTTAGATGAATTAAAATCAAAGTGGGTGTCCTCAACAAATCTATAACCCCTGGCCCTAAAATAATTCAAGGAGTTAAGGCCCAATAAATTGGGTTTACTTCAACTTAAATTAAATATGATCTCACAAATATAGTTAGTTTAGCCTTTTGTAGGAATAAACTACAAAAGGTTGTAAATTTCCTATTTATTATATGTAAACCTTTGCTCAATTTACCTAGAAAACTTTGTTGTTAAAAAATAATTACCAAATATTAAAATTACCAGTTAAAAAAAAAAAAACTCATTTGAGTAACTAAGAAATGCAAATCATGAAATAATTTACTATGGGTGATACTTGGGTACACTCGTATGCACCGTACCGTACATACAATTTTAATTTATATTTTATTTGCACCTGTTCATTTAATGACTTCACCCAAAATTATTTTTTTACTACAATTATTTGTACCTGTTTATTTTATGAGTTCACCCCAAATCATTTTTTTATTGCAGTTATCTGCACCTGCTCATTTTATGAGTTCACCCCAAATCATTTCTTTTTACCACAGTTATATGCACCCACTCATTTTATGAGTTCACCCCCAAATTATTTGTTTCCTACAATTATATGCAACTGCTCATTTTATTAGTTCACCTCCAAATATAAATATATATATATATATATTTTTTAAATAATTACATTTAAAAGGCTATATTATCCTTTTATTAATTTACACAAAATATAATAAAATAAACCATAATTTATATATTTACAATCTGCAGCGGAGTCATTATAGAATTACCATCGATTTACCACCAAATCATCCATATTTTTAGAAAAAAAATCGTAAAAACATAATTTTAAAAAAACTATCGAAAATAGGTACAAATATCTTTTTTTTTTCTTCCCCCTCCCCTTTTCCTTTTTTCTTCCCATTTTCAGTTTTTTATTTATTTATTTATTCCCTTTTACTTTTTTTTTTTAAAAAAAATTAATTCAAAATAATATTATAGGTATGATTTTATTATAGTCGGTAATACAATAAGTAATAATCGGTAATACCATAAACAGTAATCAGTAATACCATTAACAATAATTAGTAATATCTTATACAATAACAAATAATTCCACACATCTAATTATATTCAATAATACCAAAAAAAATTATTAGTAATACCACGAACAGTAATCATTAATACCATGAACATTAATCAGTAAAATTTTATAAAATAACAAATAATTCCACACATCTAATAATATCCAGTAATACCAAAAACAATTAATCATATCAGTAATACCATGAACAATAATCAATAATACCACAGACAATAACCAGTAATACAATAATCAATAATACAACAAAAAATAAACAGTAAATCAGTATTACCACAAGTAATAACTAGTATTACCATAAGCAACAATCACTACTCACTAGTACTACATGCAAAAATAAGTAATACCACACATAACAATCAATAATACCACAAGCAATAATGAGTAATACCTTAAGCAAAAAATCGGTAATACCATAAAAATAGTATTTGGATATGCTAAAAATTACATAATACTCATATAGAACTGGAGAAATATGTGACTCAATCAAACTCACTAATTAAATTAAATTGGAGATTGATCACACAACTAAATATACTCTGTTAAATCGTCGGAAGAATGAAAAGCATGCATGGATACATAATTTTCAACAGGTTTGAAAGAGGCCGAGTTGAGGATTGTGAACTAGATGTGGAATTGTTCGCCATAGAAAATCGGGTCCTGATTGAAAACTGCATCAAATATTGGTAATAGTCACATTGTTTAAAAATAGGAATGCTATAATCCCTCCTTCAACGTCCCTACTTTGTATCCATTTCTATTTTCACGAATTTCTTACTTAATGTTTATCCCCTTGCTTGCCCATCTTTGTCACTTCATTTCCACCATATTTTGTCCATTCCAAAGAAAATATAGCAAACCAGATTATTAAAATAATGGTAATGATCTAATTACACACTTTTATAGCTAAAGAGCAAACAAAAAATAGTTAAAAAAAAAAAAAAAACCCTTAATCATGGGGTCTGTTGAATCATCAAGAACTTGAACTATAATTCGATTAGATGGCCAGGATATATAGCCCACATGCAGCCCCAATTGAGAGCTGATAAACCTGTGTAAAATGTAGCAACAATGAAACCCTTCCACTAACATAATCAAGAAAAGTTAAATGTTGGCGAAAATTGCATTCTTGAATTTCATGCAAAGATAAAAATAAGAACAGACCTCTTTTTAATTGTACATAGAAATTTGGACAAAAAACTATGGGGTAAGCAGAATTTCCAAGCTCCAAATGATTCAACACTCAATGCTTCATTTAATATAGCATGGCAAGGCAAGGCAAGGCAAGGTAAATCAAATGTTAATATGCAAAATTTTGTATAAGTTCTTACATGGTCCCATAGCCCATCAGAGGCCAGGATCAAGAACTCAATTTCTGGTCTAATTTTGAATACTTTAGTTTCTAGTCCAGCTGTCACCCATTGCTTAAGATGACGATCGTCAATCGCTCTTCATACAACAAGAAATTCATGTACTCTTCAAACACCATGGCAGCAATCAACATACCCACCCACCCTATACAAAGAAATTTAAATACCAATTAGCATAAACTCAACTTCATTCCAATCAGTATCACTTCATTCACTAATCACTTCAATTTTTTTTAATAACAAATGGGCACAATGCTCACCAAATTCTCAAATCCTCTTTCTTTCTTCATCCAATGAAGGTCTATGATCAATTGTAAGGGATTCAGCAACTCCTCCTCGACTCATTACAACACGACAATCTCCGGCATTCAAAACCACAAGATCTCCTTTCCAAATCAATGATGTTACAAAACAAGTCCCGTCTTAAATTTCTTCCTTCGGGAAATCAGAAACTGTGGTGAGGTACCCTTTCTTCACCGCCTCTTCAATTTCTTTTGACACTTTCTTCATAATACAGTTTTGCAGGAGTGCAAGACAAGATATAAAATACTGTAAATGAGAAATTACCTAACATTTCACATCTACCAATTTCGTCGCCGCTGCCGTCACCGCTTATATTTTCTGATGGTTTGGTCGTCGCCTTTATTCCCCTTCTTCTTCATGCACGGCAAGGCATCGGCGTCTTCAGATCTGGAAAAGCCACAACACCGCCGACAATCGTCCTTCGTCTTTGCCATCAGTGGCGACCACGATTCCAGCTACAGATCGGCGATGATTTCAGCCCCCACGGGTGTCGCCTAATCTATTTTCGTACCCTCCTTTCTGCTCAATTTTCTCCGGCAACTAGCGGCGGAAGACCTCCATCTCCATCGTCCCTCTCTCTAGATTGTCGATCTGTTACAGATTGGAGCCTTTACCGACGGTAGATTCTAATCGACGGCGCGTGAAAGCCTCTACCTTCCTCGCCGCCTTAACAATGAGAAATTTACCTATAAACGAAAGTCGTCGTCGCCGCCCTTGTTCGCGCTACCGTCACCCTCGTTCTTGGTGGTGCCGCCTTCATTCACGTCGTGTGGAGAGTTATGTTTCACGACTGAGATTCCATTGCGAAATCAGAGAGATGAGAGGGAAAGAGGCGATTGAAAGTACACCGTCGGTGAAAAAAATAAAATATGTGGGTAATTGGATAAATTGAATCCCAAATGATAGGGGTACCGTACACTCGCGTGTACATACGAATTTGGTATTTACGATTAAAATATGAAAAAAGCACAGTAAATTAAATAATGGTAGTATAATTTTGCATTTTTATATTGGTCAAACTTTGTTCCGAAAAACCGTCGCCAGGTTCGCTTGACGAGCAGGAGGACCAGAATATTATTGAGTGCATGAATCGACATAGTGACCGTCGAACCGACATATTTGACAGTGAGGAGAGTATCTGCCTCGACCACGACCAGTCTGGCGAGGAGGGTCGCGACCAGTGGAGGAACCACGTTGAGACTGACCGCGACCAGGAGAAGAACCACGACCACTCGAGGAGCGATCAGAGTTGGTGAAGAACGCAGGGACAAACACATATGTGGAGACAAGGTCAAGAGAACGAGTAAAAATATAATGAGCCTCCACTTTGGTGAGCAGCTCGACGAACAAGGGTAGAGGTGTGATATTAATTTGTGAAGTAGAAAAACCATGAAATTTGGGGCCAAGGCCCTGAAGAAACCAATGAGACTTGTTCGTCTTATCAAGAATGCACCCCATGGATGCAAGTTGGTCACATAGACCTTTAAAAACAACATTGAACTCTGTAACAAAATGGTTTTCCTTCTTGATCAATTGGAGTTTGTCCTTGAGACGAAGTTCAGGAGCCTTAGATGGCTGATTGTATGAAGCCGCTAGAGTGGACCAGTTATCCGCGGAGGACAAGCAGCCAACAATGAGGGTCATATCGTCTTCGGATAAAGTTGAAACCGAGAAGAGACAAACGATTTGTTCACGAGCAAACTTGGACTCGTAATCAGGATTTGGTACCTTGGAGCCATCCTTGACAATGTTGGGTGGGGGTTGTAGTAAAGAAACATCAACATAGGGCCGGGACTTTTGAGTAGTGAGGAGAGGAAGGATTTTATCGCGCCACATTAGAAAATTCGTCGATTTGAGTTTAATCGTAACAAGATGCGCCATGGCGTGTAAGGTGGGCATATAGTCGAACAATTAACGATGAGGAAGTAGAAGAAGAAGAATCCGCCATGGAAGAAGATCAAAAAGGAACAAGAAGAAGAAAAAGAATACGGATTTACTCAGCAAATTAGGCCGATACCATGTGATTATGAAGATAAAGTTTTCATTAAACCAAAATGAAGGCACTAGGCTAATATTTATACAAGTGAGTAGTGTAACCAACTAGGAAAATTACAACTACTTAATCAACTAATTAACCTCTTTATTATTTATACTAACAATTCTCATGTATCACAATAGAGCCTAACAAACTAACTTCATGGGCTGAGATATCCTAACCACGTAGGTTTAATGAATAACAGCCCAATATAATTAAATCAATACTTTCCAATACTCCTCCTCAAGATAGCGTGGGTAGATCTCGAACACCCAACTTTCTTTGAAGAAACTAAAAACGCTCAACTCCAAGTGGTTTAGTAAATATATCGACAATTTATTTTTCGTGGAAATCATGCACGGCTGAATGTCTCCATTAATTACCCGTTCACGAATAAGGTAACAATCCATTTTCACATGCTTCATGTGCTCGTTAAAGACTTAATTCACGACAATGTGACGAGTTATTTGATTGTCACAATAGAGAAGAGTGGGGCCAAGTTGATTTATCCCAAAATCACGCAATAACCATTGTAGTTATACGACCTCGCAAACAATGGTAGCCCGATATTCTACTTTTGTTGATGATCGGGAAATAGATTGCTTCTTGGTTCACCTCGAAACCGACGAGCCACCAATCGAGATAAGGTACCCGATGAAGGAGCATCGTGTAAATGGACAACCTGCCCAATTGGCTTCACAATGGCCTTTGATGCAGCCTAAAAATGTCGTCCGATAAGAAGTCGACACGTGTATGGAGGATAGGATAAAAGTGGAAGTATTGGATTATGGAATACTCTCTGGATAAAGAATCTCTCCTGGAAGTCCCTCCGGAGGGAGCTCCACCCGGAGAGAAACATCAGGAAGACTTAGTCTTGATATGAATTGGTAGAACGAGAATATAGGAGAACTCCGCAAGAATCGGATCGAGCTTGGTGGAAGAAAGACTCCTTCCTCCTTTATCTCAGTGGACGGAGTCCACTAGGGAGAGTGGCTCGGGTCTTTTAGGAAGTGAAAGAGTTGAGGTCTCTGTCAACTCGGTAAGGCCGAGTCTGAGGGGCACTCCGAAATAAAAGGAAGCCCTAACTTCCTCTTAAGGGGAAGTTCTCTATAAATAGGTAAAGTTGGATACGTTTTGAGGTTAGATTTTCCTACTTTTAACAGACTTAATATACTTCGTATAAAACACTTTCTGATATTCTTTGAGAACCTCATTGATAATCAAAGGACTCTTTAGTCATTGCCATACACTGAATTACCGATACTGACTTGAGCGTCGAAGTGTCCGCGCCGGAGTCCCCTCCGGTGTGTCTTTTGCAGGTTCTTGGAGGATCATTCCAGCTGAAGCAGTGTACCCGAATCATTCATAGGCGTTCGGGAATTTGGATATCTAACTCCAAGGATATCTAATCCGTCCGTGCAATTTTTGGCACATCAACTGGCGCCGTCTGTGGGAACGATTTGAGAGATCTTCTCACGAATTTCTATTTGTTTGAGCGATGGGCGGAGGAAATAACACAATCACGCCTACTCTAGGGAAGAAAACTCTTCCGGGGAAAGTTCCCCCTTTGCCATCTGATCTCACACCGAAGGAAGGCCAAGGAAAGGACCCTATTTATGTCCCCTCTGGATCAAATCCGCCATTGATACCAGCCGCCACGCCAACCCCGGGCTTGGGTGATGAGAACCACCCCCTACCGGTCGGAGATGAAATAGCGGAGACCACAGAAACCCCAGCGGTCCGGACCTCAGGTCCCCAATATGGGGAGACTCCATATTCGGAACCATTCCTGGTTTCTCCAGACCAGTTGAATGCCCTTATTAATCATGTTGTGGAAAGAGCTTTAGCGGCTCAGGGAGGTCGAGTCCCAAGAACTGTACCAGTGAACGCGGAGATGCCTGCTCCGAGACTCCAGGAAGAGGCTCGAGACACCTCTATCTCTACAGGGGGTGATATTGTTGGCACGTCTGGAGCCCTCGGGAGTGGACCTGGCAAGGAGATACCTCGAGCTACTGCAGGGGATGACAACATTTGTGCCTCTCCACGAGCAGCAGAGTATTCAGGACCCCGAGGTCCAGAATCCAAACTTGGAGGTACGAGGTGGAGTATTCAGGGCCCCGAGGTCTGGGATCCCAGGATCGGATCTGGAGGTACGAGGTGGAGTATTCAGGGCCCCGAGGTCCAGGATCCCAGGATCGGATCTCGAGGTACAAGGTGGAGTATCCAGGGCCCCGAGGTCCAGGATCGGATCGGATCTGGAGGTACGAGGTGGAGTATTCAGGGCCCCGAGGTCCAGGATCCCAGGATCGGATCTGGAGGTACGAGGCAGAGTATTCAGGACCCCGAGGTCCAGAATCAAAACTTGGAGGTATGAGGAAGAGTATTTAGGGCCTCGAGGTCCAAAATCTAAACGTGGGAGTACGAGGCAGAGATATGATAAGTGCATCGGTACTACAGATTAGTACAAGTGTTTGATAGAGCCTAAAATATTAGATCTTTTATAGTAATTTGATATTGTTATGAGCATATTTTAATGATATTGACATATATGACACGAACTTATTTTTTCCATTGAATTAAGCATGATTGTCCTAAGCTTACATGATTGATACTCTAGAAACGATCTTAGAATTGAGAATTACTTGAAATCGTAGAAGCATGGGTAAGCAATTCACATGTTGAGTCTTGTGATTACTTTATGTGGTAGAATTAATGATTAGACGTTGATGATGATTATGATTTTGGAAACAAAGATTAACATAATTATTGTTTTTATTGCACACGATTAACATGTTTCCATATTTTAGATATAATTTCATATTACAGACCGAGCCTATCTAGGTTCTAGAGGATCTCTGGGTAGGTTCAGAAGATTTCAGATTATAGGTTGATTCTATCCAAATCCTGGAGGATCTCTGGGTAGGTTCAGAAGATTTCAGATTATAGATTAAGTTTATCCAGGTTCTGGAGGATCTCTGGGTAGGTCCAGAAGATTTCAGATTATAGATTAAGTCTATCCAGGTTCTGGAGGATCTCTGGGTAGGTTCAGAAGATTTCAGATTATAGATTAAGTCTATCCAGGTTCTGGAGGATCTCTGGGTAGGTTCAGAAGATTTCAGATTATAGGTTGATTCTATCCAAGTCCTAGAGGATCTCTGGGTATGTTCAGAAGATTTCAGATTATAGATTAAGTCTATCCAGGTTCTGGAGGATCTCTGGGTAGGTTCAGAAGATTTCAGATTATAGGTTGATTCTATCCAAGTCCTGGAGGATCTCTGGGTAGGTTCAGAAGATTTCAGATTATAGATTAAGTATATCCAGGTTATGGAGGATCTCTGGGTAGGTTCAGAAGATTTCAGATTATAGGTTCATTCTATCCAAGTACTGGAGGATTTCGGGATAAGCTCGGAAATGGAAAGTGAAGATTGAGCCTATTTAGGTCCCTGAGACCAAGGCCAATAGCCCTAAACATACAAAACGATAAGTCCGAAAACTAGAGTGGCTGAGAGGATGATTGATTACCTGAAGCGGGTAGAGAGCTTGAGAATCTTCAGAGCCGAAAAGTATCTCACCCTCGAAGAGGTGAGGCAAGCCAAGAGGCTGGAGGTGAAACCAGCTAGTGGAGAGAGGAAGAGAGAATCTACAGCAAGGAGGTCCAACCCAGAAGCTCCCCGAAACTCCGGAGGAACAGGAAACCGCAATGCTGCAGGAGGATCCTAATCTGGGCCTCGAGGGAGGTTTTAGAAATATACCCAACTGAGATTGGAACCTACAGAGGTCTTGGAGGTTGCTGGAGATTATCCAGATCTGAAATTCCCTTATTCGAGGAACCTGGGTCCTCAAAAGCCCAAGTCGGACCAATTTTGGAGACTCCACAATGAATATGGGCACGACAACAATCAATATTACCATTTGGAGGATGAAATTGAGAGAATGATTCAAGTTGAACATCTGAGATAATTTGTTTACGTAGTTGACCGAGACCCTCGAGGGCAGAAGAGGAGAGAACTTGAGGACAGGAAGACCAAGAAAGAGGAGGCCTCCTAGAATCGGGATAAAAGCCGACCCCCTCAGTTGATATTCCTGAGTTGAGATTCGGGAAGAATTTCAGAGCTCGCGAGGACGTAAGAGGTTCGACGATCAAAGAAAATGATCCTCTTCTGAGATTTGAGATTAGAGAGACTAATCATCTTGTCGAGACTGGAGGTCCTGGAGAGGGTACAGGTTTCAGGTTTGAGATCAAAAGAGACTTGATTTGCATTCTTTAATTATTTCATATTTAAATTATATAATTGAGGCTTATGAAGCTTATCTGAGCACTTGAGAGCCTGTGTTGGAGGCCCTTTTTAGTGTATCTTTACAGGATCAATTCGGGATTCATATACGAGTAAACCTGGAGAACCTAGAAGTACTAGAGGAGCTCGAGAGAGCAAGATTACCGAAGAAAGAATGGAGCCATGGAAAACCAGCCGAGTCGCTGGACCATAACACCTAACCTGTTATTGGGCTGATCCCCAAATGACGAGTACATTTGGGACCACCGGTTAGTACATGTATTTGATAAAGTTAGAGAGGTTAGATCTTTTTACAATGACTTGAGTATGACATGGATGGGTTATGATTTTGGTTAATTTGATGTGACTAATATATGAGAACCATGCTTATTTCTTATTGGATTAAGTACAACCCCTGTGAATTTTTATGATTATTTTGCGTAGGTGCTCTGAATATGAGAATGACTTGATGATCTTAGTAAGTATGAGTAGAAAACCCGCATGTTGAGTTTATGTGGTTATTATATGCTTTATAATTCATGATTGAGGATGGATGGTGGTCCATGCTTTTAAAATATGAGGCTAAATATCTTTGAATTATGTGTGATTGACATGCCTAGATATTCTAGATATGATTTTAGATTTCAGATTAAGTTCGTCCAGATCCTGTGAGGCTTCTGGGTAAACCAGGAGATCGAGTGTAAAAGATTGGGTCGAAGAATATGAAGACTAACAGTCTGTTAAAGCTGGCTAGCTCCATAGAGCCTGAAGGGCAAGGAAAAATAACATTTGTGATAGCACAAAGAGAATCTATTGAGCCCATGATTGGGGCGATCGAAGAAGGGGATGACTAAAGGAAAGAAATTCTGGAAGAGCTGAATAAAGGACCAGCCCCTGCAGCTTCTTGAGGAGCTCGAGCTTTGCGGTTAAGATACTGCATCTTGGGTGGCCAATTATACAAGCGATCGTTGACTCATCCCTATCTAAGATGTCTCCCGAAGGAGATTACATGATAAAAGAAACCCATGAAGGATGTGCAGGTAGTCATGAGGGCTACTGTAAAGAAGGATATACCCAAGAGTCGATCTATTAGGTGAGTAAGATCATCTAGGGTGTTGAGATGCGATATTCGGAGACGAGCATGATGACGGACCTTGCAAATGTCTTACACTTCGATGCTTAAAAGGGGTGATGAAGGGTCTAGGCCTACTACCTCCGAGATGCTGATATGAAGCCACGTAAGTGAAAAGTGTATATTTTACTTTTTTACTTTAGATTTTACTTTGTGATATGATATGAGTTACCTAGACGTAGTTGTTTAGAGCATGAAACCTCGAAGCATATGAGCATTTGCTAAGGCTTCAGAAATGATGGATTTGAGAAATGCTAAGGTGATTACTTAGGAGAATTCCGTGATTGAATCGAGAGAATGATTGAGAATTTAGGCATGGTTAAGAACGTGTTTTTGATTAGTGATGAGTCTAATTTTTTCTAAATTATGTTAAAATGTATGTTTATTTTTGATGAATATTTGAAGATTTTATTAGATGTGATGAAAACATTTGGAGATTTTTAGAAATTTGTATGAGCACATATTTCCTAACAATTTAAGATATGGTTCATAAGCATACTTTGAGCATTTTGAAACGCGTGAGGGCTAACCACCCTGAGTAGCCGGATGGCTAAGTTTGAAAATTAGGAGTGATGAAATGATGAAGGGTCTGTAGATCACTGAGCATATATGAGATATGAGAATTCAAAAGTGAGAAACACTTAAAGGCCACGAGGCCGAGGGAAGCTAGAAAGTTCCTCACCCTACTCTAAATCCAAGCGGATTACTTGAACTTGAAAGGTCTTGATATGATCAACACCTTGAATTGAGAGTGAGAGACACTTAGAGGCCTAGAGGCCGAGGAGCTCCAGAGAGCCCTCACCATGTTTGAAACCCAAAAGGGTTAATCAATGAAATGAGAAGATTTTATGAATCAAAATCTTTTAAGAACGAGAGTGAGAAACACTCAGAGGCCTAGAGGCCGAGGAGCTCCAGAGAGCCCTCACCATGTTTGAAACCCAAAAGGGTTAATCAATGAAATGAGAAGATTTTATGAATCAAAATCTTTTAAGAACGAGAGTGAGAAACACTCAGAGGCCTAGAGGCCGAGGAACTCCAGAGAGCCCTCACCATGTTTGAAACCCAAAAGGGTTAATCAATGAAATGAGAAGATTTTATGAATCAAAATCTTTTAAGAACGAGAGTGAGAAACACTCAGAGGCCTAGAGGCCGAGGAGCTCCAGAGAGCCCTCACCATGTTTGAAACCCAAAAGGGTTAATCAATGAAATGAGAAGATTTTATGAATCAAAATCTTTTAAGAATGAGAGTGAGAAACACTCAGAGGCCTAGAGGCCGAGGAGCTCCAGAGAGCCCTCACCATGTTTGAAACCCAAAAGGGTTAATCAATGAAATAAGAGATTTTATGAATCAAAATCTTTTAAGAATGAGAGTGAGAAACACTCAAAGGCCTAGAGGCCGAGGAGCTCCAGGGAGCCCTCACCATGCTTGAAACCCAAAAGGGTTAGTCAATGAAATGAGAAGATTTTATGAATCAAAATCTTTTAAGAATGAGAGTGAGAAACACTCAGAGGCCTAGAGGCCGAGGAGCTCTAAAGAGCCCTCACCATGTTTGAAACCCAAAAGGGTTAATCAATGAAATGAGAAGGTTTTATGAATCAAAATCTTTTAAACGAAAGTGAGAGACAAGTAGAGGCTCAGAGGCCAAGGAGAACTGGGGAGCATCTCCCCATAACCAAGACCCAAGATGGGTACTTAGAAAACAAAAATTTCGCTAAAGTCAAGGAAAACCTCCTCGAGCCACCTGAAACCAGAGGTGATTCCTTAAAAGGGGGAGAGATTCCCTAAAGTTCTTGAGAAAATTCTTTGAAGGTTATGAAACCAAGAGTCAGGCCATTGCCAAATTACAGGCGGCCAAGGCGGGAAAAATCTCCGAAGGGGAGCACTTTTGAAACTCCTCTCCGAAGCAAGAATAATACACGTCTCTCCAGAAACGCCTCTGTACTAGGCTCACTGGAATTTTCTACTCTCACAAAAGATATACCCCTTTTACGAGAGTAGGGGGGAGTAGATGATGCGGCCTAAAAATGTCGTCCGATAAGAAGTCGACACGTGTATGGAGGATAGGATAAAAGTGGAAGTATTGGATTATGGAATACTCTCTAGATAAAGAATCTCTCCTGGAAGTCCCTCCGGAGGGAGCTCCACCCGGAGAGAAACATCAGGAAGACTTAGTCTTGATATGAATTGGTAGACCGAGAATATAGGAGAACTCCGCAAGAATCGGCTCGGGCTTGGTGGAAGAAAGACTCCTTCCTCCTTTATCTCAGTGGACGGAGTCCACTAGGGAGAGTGGCTCCGGTCTTTCAGGAAGTGAAAGAGTTGAGGACTCTGTCAACTCGGTAAGGCCGAGTCTGAGGGGCACTCCGAAATAAAAGGAAGCCCTAACTTCCTCTTAAGGGGAAGTTCTCTATAAATAGGTAAAGTTGGATACGTTTTGAGGTTAGATTTTCCTACTTTTACAAGACTTAATATACTTCGTATAAACACTTTCTGATATTCTTTGAGAACCTCATTGATAATCAAAGGACTCTTTAGTCCTTGCCATACACTGAATTACCGATACTGACTTGAGCGTCGGAGTGTCCGCGCCGGAGTCCCCTCCGGTGTGTCTTTTGCAGGTTCTTGGAGGATCATTCCAGCTGAAGCAGTGTACCCGAATCATTCATAGGCGTTCGGGAATTTGGATATCTAACTCCAAGGATATCTAATCCGTCCGTGCAATTTTTGGCACATCAGCCTTGTAGGGTGAAATGGTGTGTTGCTAAGAGGAAGATCTTTTGCACTATATATGTGTGTAAATATCATTCATGATATTTTGGTATTTGAGTTATATATATTTTTTTCAAATATAAATATATAATTGTATTTAAACGTTAAGTTTTGTACGAAATCCTTTCGTGCATATATGGGACGTTATATTCTTGTTTGTTTATGTGATACATTTAAAATTTTAGTATCACAGAAACAGGTAAAAGTATACACTGTACGTATCACGTCTCGTAATTTTGTGTAAAAATAAAAGGTCAAATTATGTACTCCGTATTTAATACACTACAAGAAAAATGATTTTTAGTGACAGAATTCTTGTCATTATAGCTTCTCTAGCTAAAAGTATTTAGTGACGGTGATTGACTTTTAGTGAGAGGTCCTCGATCTCATTAATTCTCAAATTCCTGTCACTAAAGACTTTTAGTTAGAGAAGCAATAATGAGAGAATTTTGTCACTAAAAGTCAATTTTCTTGTAGTGATAGTCATTAAGAAGCATAAATTAATCGTATTTATGTTCTAGTGTGGGACTGTCAATACGTACCAAGATAATATAATCGTATTGCACATGAGCTAGCTCAGAGTATCTATTACACTTCATTACCTCATAATTGGTGTGAAGATGACTGTCCACAGTATTACAAGGATTTGGCCTCATCCTACTCTCTTCTTTGAGAGTTGTATCTTATCTCCTTGTTTTATTGTCAAAAAAGAAAAAAAAAAAAGAAGCATAAATTAAAGTGTCAAGCGCACATGTATCCTCCACTTTTGAGTACTACTCCCCGTTTTAAAAAGTTTGTCGCTTTTAGTTTTAAATTTTATTTTAAAAAAATTGTCGTTTTTACTATTTTTATTCTTTACCACGAATCTCCTTAAACTACCCCTATTTAATTTCTACAATATTTCTTTTTTTTATTAAAAATATATTAATGTATTCTCTTTTCTCTCTCTTGACGAAGTAAGTTAACATTCTATTCTTTCAATATTAATTTTTATCGGGTAAGGTTGGTGTACACTCAAATACACCATGTACCTGAGTTGACCTTGATCGATCAACACTTGATTTTTTTTTTTTTTTTATATAGTGACTTGCATTTTTCAATAATAATTTCAGCTATAATGACTAACATTTTTTGGTAATGTTATATTGCACTTTTTAGTTATATAATGTTGCACTTTTCAATTGTCGATTGACCTTTTTTTTTTTTTTTTTTGTTGCACTTTTCAATAATATTTTAAGTTATATTGACTTACACGTTTTGGTAATGTTATATTGCACCTTTTTATTATACGATGTTGCACTTTCCAATTGTAGTGTGTTACACTTTACAATAATGTTTCATTTATAGTGACTTACACTTTTTAGTAATATTGTGTTGCACTTTTCAGTTATAATAACTTGCATTTATATGGCGCTCACTCTTATGGAGCAAACCGATACTATAAGAAGGGCTGATGTGGAAGATTGGGGACGGTCTCTCCATTAATACAAGATGGGATGCGTGGATTCCAACGTTGGCAAGTGGAAAAATCTCCTCAAGATTGTCCTTTGAGAGCAACACAAAAGTAGCGGACTTCATTACCCCCAAAAAATTTGTGATGTTCACAAGCTGAACACGAACTTCTTACAATTCGAAGTAGAAGCAATAAAGCGTACCCCGATTGGAACAAAGGACGGCAAAGATGCGCGATTCTGGAAATGGGAAAAAAAAGGAAACTACACAGTGAAATCAGGGTATAACAGCGGCTTGGCCATCCAACAACCTAGTCCCGACATCGCTAGTGCCTCAAACAATAGAGAACAAAACAAAATATGGGATATTATATAGGGCCTAAACCTACCACCCATCCCAAAATCAGATTTTTTCTATGGAAACATATGTGGGGCATAATCCAAACAGAGGCAAATCTGCATCGCCACCACATTCCCATAGATCCAAAATGTTTCATCTGTGGACACCCTTATGCGGACGAAGTGCATGCCCTAATACACTGTCCGGCGGCGAGAAAAGTGTGGAAAGAACAACAAGAGTTGAGGTTTCTAAAGGACGGCAAACACAGGTCAATGGAAGATATATATGGGGGTCTTCTCACAAACTGACATACATCAATTCTCAAATTTTTGTATGCGTTTATGGGCCGTGTGGAAGGAGAGATGCGACTACAAACACAAACCAGAGCATGAACGAAGGACTGATGGAAAACCTCCCACATTCTCGACGAGATGGGTAGAAACGTTACACTCGGATTATAACAAAGCCTGCATTCTTAACAAACAGTCTCACAAGACTCACATGATCCGCGAGCATGAACGAAACTTCAGGGATTTCAACAGAAACAAGCTGATTGTTGATGCCTGTTTCGATAACGACAAAGGACACTACAGCATGGGCTATGGAGTATTATCGCCGATTGACCAATTGATTTCAACAGGCAGCCGTAAAATCGATCCGTCTGGATCGGTACTCGAAGCTGAAGCAAAGGCCGTGATACTTGGAGTGAGAGCAATACAAAATCTTAACATCGGTCCAGTGAAAATATACACACATTCAATTGAGACAGTCTCAGCGAGCAGAATGGATAAAGGTCGGTATTTCGGTCCAGAAGAAGACACCATTGATGAACTCAGAAATGTTGTTGCAAGCGCGGGGAGCTGTGACATACACTACCTCCCTAAGGCAAAGACGATGGTGGCACACCGGCTAGCAAAGAATGCCATTGACTCTCCACTTCCTCAAGCTTGGAATGGAGTAGAGATCCCACTTTGGGTTAGACAGGTTGCTCTTGTTTTGAACTAAGAATGTTAAGGAGCTTTCTTCTTATCAAAAAAAAAATTACATTTTTCATTAAAAATTGTGATCTGACTTGCACTTTTTAATAATATTGTGTGTTGCACTTTTCAGTAAAAATATTGTATTGTATTTTTCATTTATAATAACTTACATTTTTCATTAATATAACTTACACTTTTCAGTTATAATAACTTACATTTTTCATTAATATTGTGTTGCACTTTTTAGTTATATCTTTTTTACTAAATATTGTGTTGCACTTTTTAGTTATAATGAATTACATTTTTCATAAATATAACTTACACTTTTCAGTTATAATAACTTACACTTTTTCATTAATATAACTTACATTTTTCATTAATATTGTTTTGCACTTTTTAGTTATAATAACTTACATTTTTCATTAATATAACTTACACTTTTCAGTTATAATAATTTACATTTTTCATTAATAACTTACATTTTTTATTAATATGTATAACTTACATTTTTCATTGATATTGTGTTGCAATTTTTAGTTATAATGACTTACACTTTTTATTAAAAACTGTGTTGTATTCTTCAATATAGTGACTTGCACTTTTTCAGAAATAAAAAATAAAAAATCAACAATCAACCGTTTACACTTGAGTGTATACAAGACTTTGACGTTTTTGTCTTAATAAAAAAGATAAATATTAATGAGGGATAAATATTTTTAAAAAATATTCTTTAATTTCATACAAAATAGCAAATGCAACTAATTTTATGAAACAAAATGAGTATTTAATAAACACACATAAAACTCGTAACAATATCTATATATAATAAATATAATAATAAGTACATAAATATAGTTAGAGTTGACGCCTTGACGGCATGGATCCCATATCTCAGATCTGGAATTATATAGCATGTAAACTTCAATAAGATCAATTCGGTTTTTTTTTTTTTTGTCATTGAAAAAACAAGGTTAATTGAATAGAGATATAAGTTAAAGTATTTCATGTAGGGCTGATCATAGTGCAATTTTACTGTATTTTTATAAATTAAATTTAAATTGCAGTATTGCAATGTGCTAGTTTTTTTTATGTCTTTCATTGTATTCGGTTCAAGGATAGACAAATTAGGGGATCAATCTCACTCTTCACTTAAAGCTAGAGCTTTGCGCTATGTTTGGACTAGTCTCTTAAAAATATTTGCATCTTAAAGGTTTTGAACCTAATGTACTGACCTTTTAGGAATTGTTTTCTTCTTATAGATTTTACCCAAAGAAAAATATACTTTTAAATTTCAAACCTATACCACTATGAGTTTTTATTTGTAGTTTTATTAATTATTCATTTCTAAACCATTGTTTATTAAGTTAAATCGATGAATTTGTGCACCATGATCAATATCATTACAAATTTGATACAAAAAGATTAAAATTTTACATAAAAAAATTCAAAATTTTGGCTTGACCTTAATTAATAAGAGCTATTTAATTTAGCTTTAGAAAACGTGAGCCACCTAGCTGCTTAGATGTTAATTAATTTCCTATAAGCTTTGGCAATAACATTGTCAACCATGCCAAGTGTGATTATATAATTCATTAATCACAAACATTCTATAAATAAGGGCATTCCCTTAATTAATTTAATTTATCACACAAATTTACAATTGGAATTATGGGGAAACAATACATCATAATTATCTCTCTCTTTTTCACTCTAACTTTGTCAGCTCATTCTCTTGGAATGGAAAAAGAAACCTATCTTCAAATATATGTTCAAGACATATTGAGTGGCCCAAATCCAACAAATATAGTTGTGGCTTTTCCCAATTCTACCCCGCCACCACCCAATTTTTTTGGCGCCATCGCCGTGATTGATGACCCGATACGAGTAAGGCCCGACCCGAATGCTACTATATTGGGTCGGGCACAAGGGATATTCAATTACGCGTCGTTGGAGGAGACAAGGATCCACATGTCGTTCGATCTTGTGTTCACTGGTGGACAGTATAACGGAAGCATACTGAATGTAATTGGAAACAATCCTTTTCTCCGTGCGCGTCGTGAGTTAGCCGTCGTGGGTGGTTCCGGCCATTTCAAGCTGGCTCGTGGCTTTATTGGTGTTGATATGCCTTAAATCACACACTTCGCTGAGTTGTTATGCAGTATTGGGCTTTAGGCCCAATTTGGGTGTTTTATCTCAGTGCTATATATATGGTCTTTGAGATCTGTAATCTGTAACCCTAATTGATAATAAAATCCGTTCTCCTCTCTGCCCGTGGACGTAGCCAATTCTTTGGTGAACCACGTAAATCACTTGTCTTCTTTACGTTTCTTGTTCATGCTCTATAATCCTATTCTGTCACAACAAACTGGTATCAAGAGCCTGGTCGTTTCGATCAAGTTTTTTTTTCCGCACTGATTAGGGTTTTTGGAGCCGATCGAGAATGTCTGCTTTCAACGTAAAGGTTGACAAATTCACTGGGAGAAATAGTTTTGGCCTATGGCAAATCAAGATGCGATCTCTGTTGAAGCAGCAGGGTTTGTGGGCGCCGCTATCAGGAAAACCTAAATCTGAGGATGTAAATGAAGAAGAGTGGAATACCCTAGAAGAAAAGGCCCACTCGACTATCATGCTATGTCTGTCTGACGATGTTATCATCGAGGTTGCGGATCAGGAAACTGCCGATGGTCTCTGGAAGAAGTTAGAGAGTCTCTACATGACGAAGTCTCTAACCAACAAATTGCTTCTGAAGCAACGTCTGTTCCGTTTACGCATGCAGGAAGGTACATCCCTTCGGGATCATCTAGACAAATTAAATAAAATTTTACTAGATTTGCGTAATATTGATGTTAAAGTAGAAGATGAGGACGCTGCTTTAATTCTGTTAGTATCTTTGCCTGAATCGTATGAGAATTTTGTTGAATCGTTCATTACTGGGAAAGATACTCTGTCTCTGGAAGATGTCCGATCTGCTCTCCACAGCAGAGAAGACCGTCAACAGGCAACTGGCTCGGCCACAGAAAATCAGGCATCGGGGTTGTATGTTGCGGGTAAGGGACAAAAGAAATTTGGAAAGAAAACTGGGAAGCCGAATCAGAAAGGTTCAAAAGGTCCTAAACCCGATAACATCTGCAATTACTGTAAAGAACCAGGGCACTGGAAGAATGATTGTCCTAAGAAGAAGAGGAAGCATGAGAAGAAAGATGGTGTCGGCGGTTCTGCAGCTGTTGCAGAAACTGATACAAATTCTGAAGATGATCTGGCCTTGGTTGCAGCTGGACAGTCACATCGTAATGATGTGTGGGTCCTAGATTCTGGGGCATCATACCACATTTGTCCTAACAGGGAGTTCTTCTCGACCTATGAGCAGATAGATGGAGGAAATGTTACCATGGCCAACAGTGCTGCCTGCAAGGTGGTTGGGATTGGATCAGTCAGGATACGGACACATGATGGGGTATTCTGCACCTTGGATGAAGTCAGGCATGTTCCACAGATGACGAAGAATCTGATATCTTTGAGTCTCCTTGACAGCAAGGGTTTCAGTTTCAAAGGTGAAGGTGGAGTTATGTATGTTTGTCAAGGTTCAAAGGTGGTTCTGACAGGCCTGAAACGTGGTACCTTATATTATCTGCGAGGTTCCACTGTGACAGGTTCTGCTAATGTTGCATCATCTGAAGTTCAGACCATGGATATGACCAGGTTGTGGCATATGAGGCTCGGTCATATGGGAGTTAGAGGGATGCAGATTTTGTCAAAGCGGGATCTTCTTTCTGGGCATAAAGTGCAGAGTCTTGAATTCTGCGAACATTGTGTATTTGGGAAGTTTCATCGCAGCAAGTTCCCAAAGAAGGCAGTTCATCAGACCAAGGGGACTCTTGACTACATTCATATGGATTGTTGGGGTCCGTCACGTGTTGAGTCTATTGGAGGCCACAGATATTTTGTGTCTATGATTGATGACTACTCAAGGATGACTTGGGTATTTATGATGAAAAACAAAAGTGAAGCTTTCAAGAAATTCAAGCAGTGGAAGGCGTTGGTAGAAAATCAGACTGGGAAGAAGATCAAGAGACTGCGAACTGATAATGGCCTGGAGTTCTGTTCGTCTGAGTTCAATGAGTTCTGCAAGGATGCAGGGATTGCTCGACACCACACTATCCGACATACACCACAGCAGAATGGTGTGGCAGAGCGCATGAATCAGACATTGCTGGAGAGAGCGAGATGCATGCTCTCGAATGCTGGTTTGGCTAGAAAGTTCTGGGCAGAAGCAGTAAACACGGCGTGCTATCTGATCAACCGTGGCCCACACACTGGCATTGATTGCCAGACACCTTATGAGGTATGGTCTAATAAACTTGCAGATTATTCTTTGTTGAAGGTTTTTGGCTGTACTGTTTACTATCATGTTAGTGAGGGTAAATTAGAACCAAGAGCTAAGAAGGGTATATTTGTTGGTTTCGGGGATGGAGTTAAGGGATATAGAATCTGGTCACCTTCAGAGAATAGAGTTATATTCAGTAGGAATGTGATTTTTGATGAGAATTCTATGCTTAATCCCATTGTGAAGTCTGTTTGTACAGAAAATTGTAGTAATGTTAAACAGGTGGAGCTGCAAGTCACTCTCGATGAGAGTAAATCACAACTCCAAGGTGGAGAAGATCAACATACTACTGCTGAAAGTACAAGTTCTGATGTTCATCCTGAAGCTCGCCAGACAAGCATAGCTGTTGATAGAGCTAGGAGAACAGGCGTGAAGCCTCCTGTGCGGTACGGTTTTGAGGATATGGTGACTTATGCATTACAAGTCGCTGACGAGGTGGAAGAGGAAGAACCATCTACAGGTGAACCATTCACCTACAGAGAGGCTGTTTCATGCAGTGAGTCAGCCCAATGGCTCGCTGCAATGAGAGAAGAGATGGAATCACTTGCCAAGAATGAAACTTGGGAGCTAGTCAAGCGGCCTAAGGAGAGGAAGATTGTTACTTGCAAGTGGATATTCAAGAAGAAGGAAGAAACCACACCTGGTGAGGGTGTGAGATACAAAGCTCAGCTAGTTGCAAGAGGGTTCACACAGAAGGAGGGGGTTGATTATAATGAGATATTCTCACCAGTGGTCAGACACACTTCCATCAGAGTGTTACTAGCAATGGTGGCACATCAGGATTTAGAACTTGAGCAACTAGATGTGAAGACAACTTTTCTACATGGAAAGCTTGAAGATGATATCTACATGACTCAGCCAGAGGGGTTCCAGGTTCCGGGGAAGGAAGATTATGTTTGCAAGTTGATGAGGTCTCTATATGGACTAAAGCAGTCTCCAAGGCAGTGGTATAAGAGGTTTGATAGTTACATGATCCAGTTGGGATATAACAGGAGTCCGTATGATTGTTGTGTGTATCACAATAAAGCTGATGATGGTTCCATGATCTATCTCGTCTTGTATGTGGATGATATGCTCATAGCTGCGAAGTCCAAGTCTGATATTCAGAAGTTGAAGGATCTGCTCAGTGCTGAGTTCGATATGAAGGATTTGGGTGCTGCCAAGAAAATTTTGGGAATGGAGATATATAGGGAAAGAGAGAAGAAGAAGCTTTTCTTGTCACAGAAGAGTTACATTCAGAAGATCTTGTCTAGATTTGGCATGTCTACCGCCAAGCCTATTGATACTCCAAGTGCTACAAATATTCACCTATCCACTGATTATGCACCAAAAACTGTAGCTGAGAAGGTGTACATGTCTCGAGTCCCATACTCTAATGCAGTAGGGAGTTTGATGTATGCTATGGTCTGCACTAGACCAGATCTTGCACATGCTGTTAGTGTTGTCAGCAGGTTCATGGGACAACCTGGAAAGGAGCATTGGCAAGCTGTGAAGAGGATTTTTCGTTATCTCAGAGGTACGTCTGATGTTGGTCTCACTTATGGAGGTGATGCTCACGTTTCTGTGACTGGTTATTCTGATTCTGACTATGCTGGAGATGTTGATAGTAGAAGATCTATGACTGGTTATGTTTTCACTCTTTGTGGTTCTGTTGTTAGTTGGAAGGCAACTCTGCAGGCTACAGTCACTTTGTCTACAACTGAAGCAGAGTATATGGCACTGACAGAAGCTGCTAAAGAGGGAGTTTGGTTGAAAGGGCTTGTAGGTGATCTTGGTCTACGTCATGATCAAGTTATTGTATTCTGTGACAGTCTGAGTGCAATCTGTTTGACCAAGGATCAGGTCCATCATGAGAGGACCAAGCATATTGATGTGAGGTATCATTTTCTGAGGAATGAGCAGAGAATCAAGGTGATGAAAGTAGGTACTGCTGATAATCCTGCTGACATGTTCACCAAGCCGGTCCCACATAGCAAGTTTCGACATTGTTTGAACTTGCTAAATGTTACAAGCTGTTAGTTGCCCAAGGAGGGCAAATCTGAGGCAGAAAGGAGGAGTCTGTTCATCTGGCATTGTAATGATGCATCTGCAAGGGAGATTCAAGTCAAGGTGGAGATTTGTTGATATGCCTTGAATCACACACTTCGCTGAGTTGTTATGCAGTATTGGGCTTTAGGCCCAATTTGGGTGTTTTATCTCAGTGCTATATATATGGTCTTTGAGATCTGTAATCTGTAACCCTAATTGATAATAAAATCCGTTCTCCTCTCTGCCCGTGGACGTAGCCAATTCTTTGGTGAACCACGTAAATCACTTGTCTTCTTTACGTTTCTTGTTCATGCTCTATAATCCTATTCTGTCACAACAATTGGGATCAGAACTGTGTCACTAAATACTTCCACCGGTGATGCTTTCTTTGAGTACAATGTTACTGCATTTCATCATTAGAAAATTAAGTTTATATGCATCAATTATATATTGTGGTAGTATTAATTACGGCTTGATGTAATAATATTTCAGCTCTTGTTGTAAGTTGGGAATAATAATTAATACTAATGAAATATAAAATAAAACACTTTTCATACATCTATGAAATATTTAAAAATGAAACACGTGAATTATAACGTATGAATTGATGACCCGACCCGGGCACATAGCGACAAAAAATATATTCTTCAACTATTTCCCAACTTCGAATTCTGAGTTCGTTCCTTTGCATGGAATTTAGACATATGTATGAATTTACTTCATGATTCATATATATATATATGTGTGGAGTATTTGTTATATATCTTCGCTAATAATTACTTATCTTAAGCGGTTGTAACTTGTGGACCTAAATTATAGTGAATTGTTATGGAAATCGTGCATGATATCATATGAAATGAGAATTATGTAATTTAGGGACGGACTTAGAATTCATTTTATGGGCAGAGAAACTTGTTGTATTGTGCATTGTTAAAATTTAACAAAGAAAAACTCTTATAAAATTTAAGAGGAAATAAAATGTTTCTTATACATGAAACAAAAATTTACTTTTAAATTTTAATCATGATTTTCATCAAAACAAGAGTAGAGGAAGGGTCTCATAAACTCATGCGTCGATGCCTCGATAACATTTATTTCTGCATGCCTAAGTGCCTATATTAGGATTATTAGCATAACATTATGACGACTTTTAACATTGACTTTGTAACACGTTTCTAATTGAATGGCAGTTCACATAGCTATAGCCGATAAATATACCGGCCCAAAACATATCGGGTCTATTGGGCCCCGTCCAAGTGCCCATTACCTTGATGGGCTTGGATCAACTTTGGTTTGTCAATAAATTAAATATTTTTTTTCGATTAAATAATTACAGTGTCTGACTATATGCACCTCCATTTCGGAGAGATGCACTCCCCCATTCAGTTTTATTAATAAAATAATATGTAAAAAATCTAAAATACCCTTCATTAAATATACACTATACTAGATGCACTCCCCCTTTCAGTTTTATTAATAAAATAATATGTAAAAAACCTAAAATACCCTTCATTAAATATACACTATACTAGATGCACCCTCCCTACTGAATGCACCCCCACCTTCATCTCTTTCACCTTCCCCTAACACACAACTTCCGGTCGCCGGCGAAACCATTTCCGGCGACCATCAACTCAAAATAAAAAAATGGTTGACCATATACTCAAAAAAATTTTTAAAAAAATTCAATTTTCGACCAACCAGTGTCGACCGTATACACTCTCATCAACAAATTGTTGTCGACAGGAATGTATATGGTCGAAACGGTTGGTCGAAAATTAAAAAAAAACAATTTTTTTTTTAAATTCGACTATGTGAGGTCGATCAAATACACTCTCGTCGACAACAATTTGTCGACGAAAGGGTATTTAAGCGACCTTATACGGTCGAAAATTGAAAAAAAAAAAAACTAGGGTTTTCTGCAAAAATGCAGAAAACCCTAACATTGGGAAAGGGGGGAAACCTGGTGGGGGTGGGTGTGTCGGCGTCGGAGGGAGGGGGTGGCCGCGATCTGCTCTTTTTTTTTTTTACAGTTGGGGGGTGGGGCAACGGGCTCGGCAAGGGAGAGAGGAGGAGGGGGGAGGGAGGGGACGGCCACGATCTGTTATTTTTTTTTTTTTTTACAGTTGGGGGTGGGGCGACGGGCTCGGCGAGGGAGGAGGGAGGGGACGGCCGCAGCGGCCGATGGATGGGGCGGCAACGCGCGACCGCGATCTGTTCTTTTTTTTTTTTTACAGGCGGTAGGGGGAGGGGGGAAACGGGCTCGGCGAGGGAGGGAGGGGGTGGCGTCGCCGGCGACGGGTGTTGGAGGGGCAGGTCGCCGGCGGTGGTGGTGAGGAGTGGGGAAGAAGATGAAAGAAGAAATGGAGGAGGAAGAAGATGGAGGATTTGGGGGGTGTGAGTAGTAATAGGATTTTTATGAAGGAGGGGTATTTATGACATTTGAGGGGGTGTGACCTAAAATTCGGGAGTGCATCTGTCCGAAATGGAGGTGCATATAGTCGAACCCATAATTATAATATTGCAAATTGGACTTATCATTGCCAACTTTATCTTCCAAATAATTTTTCAGATTGAAGCTATCCCAAAAGAATATTTATGCCAAGCGTCAGTACTATATATTTAACAAATGAATAGTGCAGCTCATTGGCGTATAAATTAAATTAAATTTATGTCCTAATTCCAAATAAAGGGTCTAAAATTCAAAATTAAATGATCTTTACCAGTTAAGATCTAGTAATTAAATCAGACTTATCACAAATTATTTCTACTTATATATTGTAACGGAGTATTAAGTATTTTTTGTTGTATTTGGATTTTATAAAAAGGAAACACTTGTTCAACACATTAAATATATCTAATAAAGGCAATTATAAAAAAATTGTCGTTCATAAGCCCGGATTCGGGTTGCTCAAAAAATTTACGGGTCGCAAACAGGTGGTTTAATACATGCATGAACAAAATATTGTTACTATAAGGCCAAAAGTTTACTACTATACATCTAAAATATTCTTACAAATTCACCCAAAAAAAACTAAGTGTCTAGAATATTTTTTGACATATACACTTTTCACCTTGTAGTAACATAGTTTTAGTCATGTAGTAGCAGAATATTTTTTAAGTAAAAAATATTCTGGTAATTTCGCCAAAAAAAAAAAAAGTGTTCAGAATATTTTTAGACTTGTAGTAATACATTTTTGGCCCTGTAGTGACAAAATTTTGGTCTTGTAGTAACATAGTTTTTGTCATGTAGTAAGATAATATTTGGAAACGGAAAAAAAAAAATTAAAATTGACTTGCGTTGACCTGCATTTGATCCGTGAATTTTAACATAAATTTATTTTAATTTGTCAATATTGCATGTATGCAATATTACATACACGATTTTGTGTTTATAAAATACTGGGTAAATTTCTAATAGAGTCATTTCACTCTATGTTGACGAAGTTGGATAGCTCAAGTGGTTAGAGCACCACTACCTAGGCTTTAGATCCTGGGTTCGAGTCATGGGGAGGGGAAAAGGGATGGGTATTTAATGTAATCCAAAAAAAAAAACATTTCACTCTATGTTTTCTCTAATAGAACTTAGATGATTTTTTTTTTTTTTTTGTCTAATTGATTCAAATTGAAATTTTTAAGACATTTTTGCCCTTTTATTAATTTGAAAAAATTCGAAATCATTAATTTAAATAATTAAGTCAACTAAAAATCTTGTAATCAGGCATTCCAAATTTATGGACCTTCCAAAATTTAAATTTAATGAACCTTCCAAAATTTAATTTTTTTCCTAAAACGTAGATAACCACAATTATTTCGTTTCATTTTGTTCAGCTTTGAGATTCTAGCGTTGTGCATTTAATTACACCGATTCTGAAGACATACTGTACATTTTTCGATGACGAAGAAATTTATGAAGGACAAGATGCATATACATCAGGAAATATATGAAGAAAAAAATGCATATACACTAGGTAATATATGAAGCACAAGATGCATATACACCAGATAATATATGAAGGACAAAATGCATATAAAGAATGCATGTAAACATGACAAATATGCATACATATAGAAAGGAATGTATGAATGACAAAATGTAATATTATAAAATATGATAATTATTTTGCATATAAACATGACGACAAATATGCATACATAATTCAAAATATGATGATTATTTTGCATATAACTTTATGCATAATTCAAAATATGATGATTACGTTGCATATCATACTCGATTGAATTAGAATGACTATTTTGCAAAAAAAAATTGAAAACTAACCTTAAAAATCATGTATTTAAAAAACAAAATCTAAAAATATTTGGAAGAATCTTACCCAAATTCGAACTTGTATGTTACAATGGCGTCGATTTTGATGCTTCAAATGTTAAAAAATAAATGGAAACACTCGGGGCTCCGTTTTCGTTGAGCCGGCCACCACTACGAACACCGTCTGCGTCGAATCGGCCACCACCACGGAGAAGATAAAGCCGTCTGTAACGAACACCGTGCACGTGCCGCCGCTCCTTCGTCATGGCCGCCGCCGCTGGAAGAAGAGTTTCTCCTTCGTCACTGTAAGAAGATTGACCGCCACCGCACAGATAGGCCGCCACAAAAAAAAACAAAAAAAAAAAGGTCGGTGGGTTCGCGACCTCCATCATCCTCGTACCAGAACAATGACTCAGAAATTGAATTTGAAGATGGAATTTGGGAAATTTTATTGTGTTGATTTCAACGCATAACAAAGAATCTGTTTTGATCGTACGATGCAGTTGAATTGGATTGAAGATGAATATTGAATTTCCAATTTTTTACTTCAATTTTGATCGAATCTGCATAAACTTTTCGAAATCAAATTTTGGAAATTCGAAATTTGGAAAGTCTCCGACTTTCCGATTCTGTGACCTAAAATTCAGGAATTCCATGATTTGCGAAAATTATGGATATTAAATATCTGATTTAATATCAATTTCGAATTTTTAAATTTGTATAATAAGGGTAATTTTGGTTTTTTGTGATCAAAATAAAGCGATTAGATAAAATTCGAAGTGGCTGTTCCTATTTGTTGAATGAGCGGTGATAATGACTCTATTGGTAAAAAATCTATAAAATACTCTAAATTTAACTTTTGAAATCATACTTTTGTTTAACTATCCTGTCTCAAATATCCTTAAATTAATTGGTATAAATGAGTTAAATAGTTTCATTAAATTGAATTTGTCACCTAACATGTCTCACACGTTACAATCTCACGTAAAAATTTGATTAATTGTTGCAAAAGTGAGCCAGCTATTGCCTAGAGGTAAATTTGCTTAATGTTTTGGCAACTAAATTGTCAACCCTCCCAAGTGTGATTATATTACTAATTACAAACCTTCTATAAATATGGTTAATTATATCACAATAGACACACACTTAGGAAATATGGAGAAACTCGTGTACATCACAATCTCTATTCTTTTGTGTGTAGCAATTTTAGGTCATTCCAATGCAATTATCACCGAGAATGGATTCCCAGAATTTCATCTCGGAAAGGAAAAAATAACACAACTTGAAATCTATGTTCAAGACCTACTCACTGCCCCAAATCCGTCAAATGTAATAGTGGCTAAGGCCTCTTCAACATTCTCGTCGCCAACTTATTTTGGGCTTGTCGCAGTGCTTGATGACCCAATACGAGTAAGCCCAGACCCGGATGCTGAGATATTGGGCCGGGCCCAAGGAATATTCAATTATGCCTCGTTGGAGGAGATAAGACTCCACATGTCGTTCGATCTTGTGTTCACCAGTGGACAGTATAATGGAAGCATATTGAATGTAGTAGGAAACAACCCTTATCTTCAGGAACATCGCCATTTATCTATCGTTGGTGGCTCGGGTGCTTTCAAGTTGGCGCGCGGCTTTATTGGGGTCAAAACGGTGTCGATGAATACTACTACCGGTGATGCTTTCTTTCAGTACAATGTTACTGTGCTTCATTATTAGTCATTGTGTTTATTGCATTGTATTTAAGTTTCATGTATCATGGAGTATATAAATTCATCGTACAAGTGTGACACATTGTAAACCGTAATGTAAGTTGGGAATAAATGAATAATATATGCGTTGGTTTGAAGTATTATTCACGGGTTTGACTATATGCACCTCCATTTCGGAGGGATGCACTCCCCCGATTTATGCACTCCCCCTAAAATTGGACACACCCTCCCTCAATTGTCTTAATTGCCCTTGTCTCCAATAAATTCCTATTACTACCCACACCCCACCCAAAACCTAATTTCATTTCATCCTCTCCACTTTCCTCCACCCACACCAGCCGGCCGCCGCCCCTCGTCCGACCACTTCCCCATCCGGCCACCTCTTCGTCTGGCCGCCTGACGCCGTGCCCACCCACCACCGGCCGCCTCCACGTCTGGCCGCAAAAAAGAAAGGGAAGAAAAAAAACGAAATCCAGCAGGCCGCCGCCCCCTCGTCCGGCCGCCTCTTCGTCTGGCAGCCTGACGCCGTGCCCGCCCACCACCGGCCGCCTCCTCGTATGGCCATGAAAAAAAAGGGAAAAAAAATCCAGCAGTCGGCCTGCTCCGCCCACCACCGGCCGCCTCCTCCCTCCCTCTCCCAGCCCCCGCCGTCCGCAGCCGTCGCGGCTCCTCCCTCTCCCCCCCTTTCTTCTTTCCCTCTCCCTCTCCTCGTCGCGACTCCTCACTCTTTTTTTCTTCTGTATTTTTGCTCCCCCACTCCCCTATTCCGGATTCCGGCAATTCCCCGCCGTCGGCCGCCCCATCCACCCCGATCCCGTTTCAAGGTTGGTCCAAATTAATTAGGGTTTTTTTTTTTGGGTTAATTAGGTTTTCTGCTTCTTCAGAATTTTTTTTTTTTTTTTTATTTTCGACTATGCAATGTCGATCAAATATACTCTCGTCGACAAATTGTTGTCGACAAGAGTATATTTCGTCGACATTGCATGATCGAATTTATTTTTTCGGCCAATATTTTCGATCATATACACTCCCGTCGACAACGATGTGTCGACGAGAGTGAATATGATCGACCAACCAGTGTCGAAATTTATAAAAAAAAAATTGTGATATTTTTTTATGTATATTTTGGAATTTACAGATGTTTTTTGGTTTTGATTTTATAGTCGCCGGAAATGGGTGTTGGGGGTGGTCGGAGGTGTGGTGTAAGTGGAAGGTGAAAGAAATGGGGTTGTGTTTAATAAAGGGGTGCATGTAGTATACTATATTTTAATGAAGGGCATTTTTGGTTTTTTACACTATTATTTTATTAATATACTAAAAGGGGGAGTGCATCTCTCCGAAATGGAGGTGCATATGAATGTAAAGGCCTCAGTCTGGCCCAAAATAATCCAAGGAATTAAGGCCCAATAAGTTGGGCTTACTTCAATTTCTAGGTAATATTTGCTCCACCGGTTCATTTCGTATCTTCCCCAAGAAATTGGCCACGGTAATTTACCCAGAGTTCCTCCCTTCAACTTAATAGACTACAGTACCCTTTCATTAATTTACACAAAGTATAACACAATCAATCATAATTTATACATTAACAATCTACAGTCGAGTCACGTTGAGTTACCACTGACTACTGAGTCACCGATGACTCGAGTTTGCAAAAAAATGTAAAACATGATTTTTGAGGAAAAAAATGCATTCTTTAACCAGAGAGAAAGAAAGAAAAAAAAAATCATTTTTACCCTAGTATTCGCGGCGGGAGCAGAGAGACGTAGTAGCGTGGTAACAAAGGATGACGGGGTTAGGTTTGCAACGGTTGGACGACGTAACACAATAAGACAAAGCTCGCAACGAGGTTGAGTTGTGTGGCATGGCAGTGTTGGGAGGTGGCGACCGCTATAGAAGGGAGAGGGGGAAATGGGAGGCTAAAAGAAAAATATGAGAAAGATAGGAAAATTAGAGTTTAAGAGTTGAGAGTAATATTATGAAATAAGAGTGGGTGAACTCAATTGTGTTTGGGTTATCTCAATAAGGGGTGAACACAACAAATAAAGGCTTACCGTGGGCCAAGAAATTATATATAGTTATTTTAGATGAAAAAAAAATGTAATAAAAAGAATAGTCAAAAGTTTGCACTTGAAAATATATATTATTGGACAACCATTAATTCATTAGGGTTAATTCTTAATCTATTTGTCAAACCGCTTATATTTTAATTTTGACCGGAACACTTGACCTGATTCTGTGAATTTTTGTATTTTTTACTTTAGTAATACGAATTCTTTTATGTAGTGAATTTTTTTTTTTTTTCTAATATTTTTGTTGATGTAGTAACTTACATTATAATATGTAGTATTAAATATGAATGTTGTCATATTAAATATTTTAATTATTTAATTTATTTTTCAAAGGAATAAGAAAGACTATTTTTTTTATTATTATTTTGTCAAAAAAAATTAAAGTATATTAAAATATATATAGAGATTAAATTAAAGTAATGGAGCCCAGTATTTATTTTGACTTTTGAATTAAATGACTTAGGGTATGATTAGTACATGGTAATAGCCTTGGAATGAAATGACCATTCATAGGTCAATTCATAATCTAACGATTGATATGTTTTTTTTAATTTGGAATCACCATAATTTGCTAATTTCTCCCCAACCCCCCCTATTTTTACCCATTCCATTCTTTATGAAATCAATTTTTTATTTTATTTTCTAAAAATAAATCATCTCATATTTTACTTTTACAAAATTATCATTCTCTACAATTAAATACTAGCAATTAAATATGATTCTCATGAATCCACTTCTTCAAACTCACTTTCATAATATAATTCTTCCGACAAAGTGGGATAGCTCAAGTGGTTAGAGCACCACTACCTAGGTCTTAGGTCCTGGGTTCGAGTCATGGGGAGGGGAAAAAAAAGGATGAGTATTTAACTTCCATTCAAAAAAAATAATAATAATAATAATAATAATATAATTCTTCCAATTATCTCATAAATCCACTTCTTCAAACTCACAGCTTACACCACTAGGCCAACTCTTTGGGGTTGGAAAAAGTAATTTTGTACTCCTTTAAAAAACTCCCTCAAACATCTCTTATTTACACCACATACCATTACTTTTTACACACTAACTAAAAATTACATTCAAACTCGTGCAAACAGTAAATGATTAGATAATACCGGGACGGAGGGAGTACTATGTAACCTACTACATAACATGATGTAACTGGATACATGCATAAGATGTGGATTGAGATTTTGTATTTAAGTTATACTACATCCGTTCCACAACTTTGCACACTTTTTTTATTCGTCTGTTCCACAATTATTTGTACACCAAACTCCTTTATAAATTTCATTCTTATAATATTCACATATTTACATAAGATGTCATTACTTTTACATTTATTTCAACCACTCTCTTTACTTTATTTATTTGACTTTATAAAATTATCCTTCAACATTTCACTCATTATATATTTTTCTTAAAAAGTGTGTATATTTTATAGTTATACAAAATAATTAATTGGAGTGTTTGAGCTAAATATAAGTTATACAATGGATAACTATTACAGGTTCAATTCCAAATAAATTTGTGCTTTTAATTTTTTAATAACTATTGTTCAGATTTACCGAGCTGAAATTGGCTTTTCTTTAATCAGATTCACATGTCTAGTCTTTTATGAGATCCGATTTAATTTCAATCTTACCAGATCCGTTTTAATATTTTATGAGATCCCTTGTCAAGCTCCTTAATAATTTCTTAAAAGAAAGAATAAATTTTCTATCACATACACATATCATTGAAAAGTGTCCTTATAAATTATAATTTTACCCAACTCATATTTTAATTAAAATAAAATAAGGTATAAATAACAAAGTGAAATTTCATTTTATACGTGAAACAGTCTATAAAATTCATCTATAAAATATATTTGTTCAATTTACCTAGAAAACTTTGTAGTTAAAAAGTACTCCCTCCGTCCCGGAGGAATTTGCACCCTTTGACCGGCACACATTTTAAGAAATGTGTAAGAAAAGGTGTAATGATTGATGTTTTGAAGGGTAGTTTTGTAAACTTTTATGAATAAAGTAAAGTAAAAAGTAGATTGAGTGTGGAAAAGTAATGGCATATGGGTAAATATGAGTATATTTCAAGGGTGAGGGTTGTGAAGATATTTCCTTTTATGGAGTGTGCAAATTGGTATGGGACATCCATATATGGAAAGTGTGCAAATTTCTGTGGGACGGAGGGAGTAATCACCAAATTGATGTCAAATATTTGACCAGTTAAAAAACTCATTTGACTAACTAAGAAATGCAATTACGAAATAATTTATAGATGCAAATATGAAAAAGCACGATAAAGTAGCTGTCATTTGTTTCAATTTTTATGTTTCACTATATATATATGTCCTACTTTTGCATTTAATTTTATATATATATAAGTCAACTTTGATGTACTATTTACACAGAAGTGTGTGCACCTGTCAAATACTCCGCGATCTCATGCAGTTTCCATAGAAGTAAGTTAATCATAGTTAATTTTATCTTTTCACATTTCTTGAGGAAAACAATAAAAATAGTAATGAGTCATCATATATATAGTCAATTATAATAATCTATACAGAAAAGATAATTAATACTTAGTCGACTGGAAAATAAGTGGCATTTGATTCTCTTGCTGCAATTCTGTAATCAAATTGAACGAGCACATGCATGATCATAATTCGTAAAGTATATATACTGTAGTACACATATCGTCTGGAGTATGTTTTAGTTTTTTTTTTGAAGAATTGAGAATGAGTATATTGACAATTAGTTTGCTCTTAATTAATAAATGATTTTAACTTATCATAAAGGCGAATAAAAGTTATATATTAAAAGTAAAAAAAAAACATATAATCATAAATTCACAAGGCGAATCAGAGGACGGGACGTCATTAAAACCTTGCCTGAAAAAAATTCTCCTTATGAACAAAATCTGGGTCGACAAGGGAAAAAGGTACATACATCCCTCTAAATCGATCAAATCAACATTATAAAAATTTACAAATTAAAACCAACCAAACCTAAAATGATGGAAAACAAAAGGGACTCATGGGTTATCAAAAGCATCGTCCCACATTCGAAACGACAAAGTGCAACTCATTGGTAAAATTTGTAGAAGGATCAACAGTAAAAGCCTCAGCAACGATAACTTCTAACTCATTAATAATGTTTTTTCGGTGGTTATCATTGTGATACATCCCCGGACAAACTGGGCCTTCAAACTTCTCCGTAGAATAGGGAGTAATCGCAAGAGTAAGATCAAAGGTGTCGTCAGCGGGAAACTCCATTAATGCAGCAGCCACCAACTTCTAGACGTTCTTCGAGGACTCATCCATGCAGTCATCAGAGAGACCAGAGAATGAGCTGCTCGTTAGGACCGCAGTGGCCACAATAGCCGAGGAAGGATCCTCCGGGGGTCCACAAATCTGATGGTGTGAAGGGGGAGGCCTAGTCCGTCTACTATGTCGAGAAGAACTCCTAACATGTTTGCTGTCCCGAGGTGGCGGTCGTGGGTCCGAAGGCGACGATACCTTACCCTTAGTGCAGTGGGCAGTTATGTGCCCAACAATCAATCATATATATAGTGGCTACAATACTCCGGCAGTCGCTCATAATGCACTTCCACAATCACAGACCGATCCCCACATTACAATACCAACCGCTCCAAAAGCGATTGGTTCATATCTACCTCAATCAAGATTTTAACATATTGTGTCATTATTTTTGGCGAGGTGTGACCATCCATCTTAACATACGTGCAACTGCTGAAGTCGCTGTCGAGATAACCGTGGGCAGTGACGGACCCAGAAATTTTCGGTAGGGGGGCCCGATTAACATTATTATAAAAATAAAAAAATATGCATGTATTCATTATTTTCATCAAAATTTCACATTATAAAATTGTCAATACGTCACATTTCATTAAATTAAATTGATCGGATAAGTTGACTTTTGCTATATTTTGGTACAAGTTAATATTCCCTCCGTCCCGTGATAACTTGCACATTTTAACAGATTCACTTTAAAAAATAATTGAATTTAGTGGTGTAGAGTCAAATAAGAAAGCGTTTTGATAAGGTGTAAGGAGGATTTAGTAGGATGTAAAATAAATTTAGTGAAATTTAGGATAAAATATAGACCCAAAATGAGTGACGATTTTAAAATAAAATGATGTTTGCATATATATTAATTTTGTGGATTATTTTATATCAGAAGTGTGCAAATAATTATAAAACAGAGTATTAATTTTAAGATATGTAAAATTACCAAAATACCCCTAATAAATTTACAAAATTAGTGGGGGGCCCACGGGCCCCCCTGGGCATTACGTAGGCCCGTTACTGGCCGTGGGTTACCAAAGTTCAATCGGAAGGCCAACTAGGCGGACCCATATCTGAGCCAACTAGGGACAACTGTCAAATCCATCTCCTAAAAATTCGATCCCGCTCTTTCAAAGAGTGAAATTTGAGAACTACGTGGCCAATAAGCTCCCTTGGATGGACGAAGTCTCGCCGAGTCTCTTAGACATATCAGCATACAAGACTTGATTTAAGGAAGTATTTCAAATAAAATGATTTAAAAATACATGAATTTTAAATGACGTCGTTTTAGTTAGAATTTAAAATTCTCTCAATTTTAATTAAAAAAAATGACTCAAATTTAAATATTTAAAATTTATTCATTTACTCTTGAATTTAAACTGGAGTAAATTTAGATTGTAAATTTAACCAAAATTTATGCATCAAACCAAAGTCCTAAGTTAATTGAGTGGGAAATTGGTTGAGGGTGGTGTAAACAAGGTGACCGCCCTCATATTTTACAACTAAACTACTCCGTAGTAAACAATTTTCACACACGGACACGGCCCTCATATTTGACTAGTACTAATTTCCTATATGTACACCCCCCACTCAACTTCAACTTGACTACTAATTGTAGAGTAGACAAAAAAATATGATGAATTCACTCCTAAAATTGGCCGTTTTTTTTTCTTCAATACTTGTTTTTGCAGCAGCAGCAGCAGCAGAGAAAGGGCCAAACGCAGTCGAAAAATGGTTCAAAAAACTCCCAAATGCAAAGCAAAAAGTCACCAAACTTCACTTCTACTTCCACGACGTCGTAAGCGGCAACCATCCCACATCCGTTAAGGTTGCCCAGGCCAACTCCACTTTCCAGTCGCCCAATTTGTTCGGGCTCGTCTCCGTTATCGACAACCCACTAACAACCGGGCCGGGCCCCAAATCCAAGATCGTGGGCCGGGCCCAAGGGATTACCGGCTACGCCTCGTCCGAAGAGATGCGCCTACTAATGACGATGAATTTTGTCTTCTCCGGCGGAAAGTACAACGGCAGCGCGCTTACTGTTGTTGGAAATAATCCGATCGGTCAGGAATACCGGGAGATGTCGGTTGTCGGTGGATCTGGTGTTTTCCGGCTGGCCCAGGGCGTGGCTACGGCGGAGACGGCCAAGTTTGACACCAGATTGGGTAATGCGGTTGTTGAATACAATGTTATGGTGCTTCATTATTGATCTTCTTGTTCCACTCCTTCATTTTTAGTATTTTATTTTCAATAATGAGTTCTGAGTTCATATCTTTGATATACAATCGAGATGAATTTTGTATTTTAATTTCTATTATTTACATAAATCTTCCTCAATTGGATATGGGCAAACAATTGCACCCATGATAACATGGTATGAGTGTCACATATTGAGCATCAAATTAGAGGGGATTTATATAAAATAAACGGACGGTGTGGGAGAACCCAAATGAGTTTAATGGGGCTTACAGAAAATAAAATAAGGCCTGGCTTTTATACCACTCCAACTATATTAGATCTACTCTCCCTCATTTATTAATTTATCCTTTTAATAAAATATCTCACATTTTCCTTAAAATTTAAATCAACTATAACCCTAATTGAACAACAATCGCCGTTCCACCTCTGTCAGCCACCGCCGCCCAAACAAATTTAGAGATTAAAACACTACAAAATAATGGCCAGAAGGCAACGACAATTGACAACGGCAGGCTACCGTTGCCAATTGGCAACGACATTAATAACGGGAAGGAAAAAGGCGACGGGGGCGGGTGCCGTTGCCTTAAGGCAACGGATAAGGCAACGGGAGTGGGCCCCGTTGCAAAAAGGCGACGGCATATAAGGCCCGTTGCCAAAAGGCGACGGCAGTGGGCCCCGTTGCCATTTGGTAACGGGCCCCCCGATGCTAAATGGCAACGGCAGTGGGCCCGTTGCCTTCCCCGTCGCCCTAATTCAATTAAAATTGATTCCAGAACCTCATTCTTCTTCATTCAGCGGCGCACACACACCTCCATTTTACACAAACCTCCAAACTCAACATCCACGTTCGTTTGCAGATCGGACTCGGTTCTTGGCCATTTGTGTTCTACACTTCGACGGGAGCATTTCTACGGTAATTTTTTTCGTTTTAATCGGTTAAATTTGAAGTTATATGTATATATAAGTTTAGTATATATATGTATATATATGCATATATGTTGTATGTATATATAAAATTGTTAGAATTGTTAATTTTTATGCATGCATGTGGTAATTGTTAGAATTTAATTGTTAGAATTATATTGTGTTAGGCATGTATTTTATATGTATGTATGTTTTAATTAATTAATTAAGTTATATGAATTTATTTGTTAATTAGGGTGTTAGAATTATATATATATATATATATATATATATAATTGTGTTATGTCTATATATGAATTTATTTGTTAATTAATTAGGGTGTTAGAATAATTATTAGAATATATTTGAAATTATATTAATTAATTTTAATAGAGTTGGAGGAATGAGACGTTGGTTGTTAATTTGTGTGTTGTAGACGTACGTCGATTGACATGATGAATTATTCAAGTCGTAGTTGGATGTATAGTCCAAGATTAGTGAACGGGATTATGAACCCCAGATTTATTAGTGGAGTAGTAAATGGATTTATTGAAGCTGCCACTAGTAATCCGAATTCAATTTGGGAAGGAAAAATTAGGTGTCCTTGTTCGAAAGCTAGATGTCGAAATCAAACTTATAGAGATCCTAATGAAGTGAAATCTCATTTATATCGAAATGGTTTTACACTGAATTATTATAATTGGATTTATCACGGGAAAGAGAGTTGGGGTCCACGTCCATTTCAAAACACTAATGAATTTGCGTCAACTTCAAACGACGTTGACCCAGCGGGACCTAGTCCGTACCACACTATGGTAGAAGAGTTAATGGGTGGCCCAAACATTGATTTTGGAATAGACGTGGAAGATGAGACACTTAATGAAGAACCCCCTAACGAGAATGCGGCACAGTTTTACGGCATGCTTCGTGCAGCGGACCAAGACTTGTATCCTGGTTGTGAATCTCATTCGCAGTTGTCATTCAATTCCAGATTGTTGAACATTAAAACGGAAAACAGATTGTCTGAAAGGGGATACAATCAGGTCGTTGAGTTGATTCGTGAGATTTGTCCTCCCGAAAATAAGGTTCCCAAGAAATTTAACGACACCAAACATTTGATGAGTGGGATGGGTCTTCCGGTAGAAATGATTGATTGTTGTGTACAGAATTGCATGTTATTCTGGGGTGCAGACAGCGAACTAGATTTTTGTAAGATTTGTGGTCGATCACGGTATAAGCCGAGTAGGGTTGATGCAGATGGTCGGTTGAAAAAGAAACGCCCGGTTAAGGAGATGTTCTACTTTCCGATAATTCCTCGTTTGCAAAGATTGTACATGTCCAAGGCCACTGCGAAGGATATGGCATGGCATGCCTCGTGCGCTTCTGATGACTCTGGTGTTATGCGTCACCCGGCAGACTCGTTGGCTTGGAAGCATTTGGACCGTTCGTATCCTGATTTTGCATCTGAAATTAGGAATGTTAGGTTGGGCTTGAGCACAGACGGTTTTGCACCGTTTGGAATGACAGTAAAACAATATTCGTCATGGCCAGTTATACTTACTCCGTACAATCTACCCCCGTGGTTATGCATGAAGGATCAATTCATGTTTCTTTCGATTCTCGTGCCCGGGCCTAAAAGTCCAAAGGACAAACTTGATGTGTTTTTCCAACCACTGAAAGCAGATTTAAGATTTTTATGGGAAAATGGTGTGCAAACTTACGATGTTGGTAGAAAGCAAAACTTTTTGATTCGAGCTGCACTTATCTGGACCATTAGTGACTTCCCAACATACTCGATGTTGTCTGGTTGGAGTACAGCCGGAAAGCTTGCTTGTCCATATTGTGGAGAGTACACCGATGCATTCTATTTGAATAAAAGTAGAAAGCAGTCGTGGTTCGACAACCACCGAAAGTTTTTACCACTGAATCACACGTGGCGAACGAATAAAACTGCATTCATGGCCAGAGTAGTAGTCACAGATGATCCACCGCCTATTCGAACGGGTGCAAGTCTCCTATACGAAATTGATCATTTGGGATATAGAAAGGTTACAGAGGAGGGTGTTGAGGCCCACAACAAAAAACTTTCTAGAGGGTGGAAGTGGAAAACCATTTTCTGGGAGTTGCCCTATTGGAGTACCTTATTGATACGACACAATTTAGACGTGATGCATATTGAGAAAAATGTGTTTGATAACGTATTCAACACGGTGATGAATGTGTAGGGGAAAATAAAGGACACGTCTAAATCAAGAGATGAGCTGAATGATTATTGTCGTCGTCCCTCTCTCAAGAAATGTCCACGTACATCAAAGTATCATAAGGCTTCTTTTTCGCTTGATAAGAAGCAAAAGGATGTTATTTGTAAGTGGATAAGTGAGTTGAAGTTTCCAGATGGATATGTGTCTAACATGTCACGTTGCATTGACTGGTCGAAATTGAAATTGTATGGGATGAAGAGTCATGATTGTCACGTGTTTATGCAGAGACTACTACCGATTGCTTTTTACAAAATTCTGCCGCTCAATGTGTGGAAAGCAATCACTGAGCTTAGTCTATTTTTTAAGGAGTTGACTTCTACAACCATCACAGTTGACAACATGGCTCGACTGGAAACAGATATCCCAGTGATCTTGTGCAAGTTGGAACGTATCTTTCCACCCAGCTTCTTCAACTCTATGGAACATCTACCTATGCACCTTGCATATGAAGCAAAAGTGTGTGGTCCAGTTCAATACAGATGGATGTATCCATACGAGAGGTAATTGTCATTCAATTTCTCATACGATTCTTCAAATTATATGAACTTACGATTCTTATAATTTAATCAGGTATCTTCGCACCTTGAAATTAAGCGTGGGTAACAAAGCATGTGTTGAAGCTTCGATTGCCAATGCATATTTAACTAAAGAGGCGTCAATGTTTTGTTCTCACTATTTCGAGGACCATGTTACGACAAGGATACACAATGTACCTCGTAATTACGATGGTCGGGACGAAGTACACGAGTATGTCGATGGCACTTTTTCAATATTTAAGGCGCCTGACAAACGATTTGGAAAGCCTAAGAAAAGATGGATTTTAGACGAGGAGAAAAAAGTTGCTCATACGTACATGTTGTTGAATTGTGATGAGGTGCAGCCATATGTTCAGTAAGTCAATCTGACCAAAATGTTTGTCAATCAAATACTTAGTGTTGACATGTCTTATTAATCTTATATATATCGATCATACGTAGGCTATTCATGCAACAACTTCAAGTTCGTCAACCAAATCTCTCGGCCGCTGAATCAGATTTAAGGCTACAAGATGGATTTGCGTCGTTGTTTGAAGAAATTGTAAGTTATCTTAAAATAACGATCTGTGTAAAGTGTTAAGTTATAGAAATTCTCACATCGTCGTGGCTTATAAATATATAGGTGAAGATAAATCGCATCGAGAACAGGTTTTTATACGATCTCTCGGCCGGTCCGTCTGGTCAAGTTTTTACGTACGCAAGATATTTTGTGAACGGGTACAAATTCCACACTATGGCTTATGGTGCATCTAGAGCAACATCAAACAGTGGGTTTTGTATCAAGGGAAAAAACTACGATGCGAATGAGGAAGATTTCTATGGGAAACTCGAGGAAGTAGTCGAATTGGACTATCAGGGGTACCACGAGAAGAAAGTGATTTTGTTCAAGTGTCAGTTGTTTGATCCCTCAAACAATGGGACAAAAGTAAATCCTAACTACAAGCTCGTGGAGCTTAATCAGAGGCGATCTTATGGCCGGTACGATCCATTCGTACAAGCAAGTCAAGCCACACAAGTCTATTATTGTCCAAACCCTGGACCCCGTACTGATTGGATATTTGTCTGCAAAGTCAAACCGAGATACTTGGTGGATGCAAAAGATACTACTGAAGATGAAGTTCCCGCGTGGCAAGAGGATAACTTAGAGACTCAAATGATTGTGCAAGTAGATAATGATCCTGTCATGTTAACTGATGACACCGGTACAATGATGGAAGTGGCAGAATATGAAGAAGAAGATGAAGAAGAAGATGGAGAAGAAGATGGAGAAGACGACCAAGATGAAGTTGAAGATGAAGATGAATGATGTTGTTAATTAATTGCTAAACAATGTTATCTAAATATTAATTCCTTAATTATATTCCTTATTTATATTCTAGTGTTAATCATTACAGTGATGTTCATATATAATGTTTTTTAATTGTTACAATGTTAAACGTTAATAATGTTTTAATGAACGTTCATTTTGACAGATGAGTGGTCGTAGACATGGTTCTGGACAGGGCTCTGGTCAGGGTGGCTCTGGTCAGGGTTCTACTGGACATGGGCGAGGTAGAGGTAGAAGTACTAGAGGTAGAGGAGAGCCGGTGGATGAGACACCGATTGTGCACACACCACAGGGGTTACATATGCCCGATATGACCCAGCTACAGCTGCCCGGAATGAACCTAGATTCCTATTACACTCAGGTGCCTCATATGGTTCCACAACAACCATCCCCTCCACAGCAACCATCCCCTCCACAACAACCATCCACTCAGGCCAGCATGTCTTATGATGCACCCGAGAGTCGCATTTTACTGTGGATCTACCTTGATACGTAAGTATATTCCTTATTTAATTTTCATTAGACGTATGTATAACGTGTTTATTAATAATTTTTTTTATTATTATAAAATACGTGTAACAGGTTGATGCCTTCAAATTTGATTTCGAGGACGATCAGGTCGATTATGTATAGGAATATGGAGCTTAGGGCACACACCTTTGCCAAGGTATCACCCGGCACGATACAGCGGTGGTGGGAGACATTCCAGGTATAAAATCACTTTACATTAACATTTTGTTATTTTTTTTATATTAATTCATTAATTCTTTTTTTTTTTTGCAGACCGAGGTCAGGTGGGACCCTCGAATCACATCTACTAAAGAGGTGTATAGGCTCTTTCTTCAAAGAGCAGCAGGTCGGTACACTGGCATGTTATCAAACGTCAAGAAAGCGTGGGTGAGGGAAAAGAAGAGGCCGAGGTGGGATGTCAATGTTTGGAACGACTTAGTTCGTCACTGGAACGATCCTGAAACAATTAAGAAGAGCGAGCAGGCTCGTAAGAACCGCTTATCCGAGCCTGGAGGTCCGGGTACTGGCTGTGGTACTCATAAAGGCGGAGCTCGTGGAGCAGCAGAGGTCGCACGGCGCATTGTAAGTATTTGTGGTCAATTATACTTCATTTTAATTAGTTAATTATTTAGTTAATTGTTGGTCCCAAGTTGAGTTAAGATTGAGTAAGCTAAGAAAGTCTAGAGGGGAGGGGTGAATAGACTTTCAAAAATCTTTCAAAATATCAGAGTTTATAATGCGGAATAGTGTTCTGAATAGTACTGTTCTTACTGAGTCAGATCAGTACTTTCAGTTTTAGTTTTATACTCAACTTTTCTTTAGATCTTTACTTAGTACATTCTACTGTTCTTGTTTAAGCAAATATCAAACAAATATCAAACAGAAAATATAAAGAACACAGAATTTTATAGTGGTTCGACAAATGTCTACATCCACTCTCACAATCCCAGTTGTGATGTTTTATTAACTCTTCCTTCTTGAGTTTCTTGTGGCTTAAAGTCCCAAGATTAAGACTTTGATCTTTTCGATTATACCTCCAGGTATATCTTCGATCTACTAGTAATTCTACAAGTAACTAGCACACTTGTTTTACAAAATACAAACTTAAAACTTGAAAAGTAAAACTTCTCTTTGAATAGCCTTTTATTCTTCTCTTCAATTCAGTGGCTCTTCTCTTCTTCAATCTCCTTCAACTCTGTAAGTTCTTCTTGTAGACTTAGATTGCTTGTGAATTCTTTATGATCAGTAGTCTTAGCAGTAGGAGATTACATAGTATTTATAGAACTTAGTATGACAGTTAGCAGTTTGTGAACTAACTCTCAACTAACTCTAAACTGTTTTGTTGTAACTTCTTCTTGTAACCGACTTTATAACTTCCTTCTTATTCCAAGTCATCATATTTTCAAATATATCTTCAGTTACACTTTAAATAAGCTTTCCAAACTTATTCTTCAAATTCACCAAATCAGCACAGTCACTTACTGTTCTGATTTTTACTCTTCTTAACCAATCAGCACAGTTCTCCAAAACTGTTCTGCATTTCTTCAGAATTCTTCTAAGCTTATCTTCAACTCTTCTTGAAGTCTTCTTATTCTGAAGTAGTCCTCTGAGTCTTCATTAGTCTTCTGATCTTCATCTAATCTAGTGTTCTAAACTACTGTTCTGAACTTTTACAATGCTGATTACAATAAAATACAACTTTACATATATAAAACCTATCTATACATCAACTGAACTATATACAGATGAGTATTTCTAAGTCCTATACTATAAGCTGTCTATACAATACAAAACATCAGCTTAGTTCCTAACAGTTCACATATCAGATCAGTAAACAATAAGATCAGTAAACATATAAGATCAGTAACTTACATATAAGATCAGTAAGCATATAAGATCAGTTAACTCAGATTCAAATATCTCATATAAGATCAGTAAACTTAATCTCAGTTTCCATACTAAGATCAGTAATCTTACTTTCAATATTACTTAGTAAGATCAGTAAACTTACTTTCAGATATCATTAAGATCAGTAATATCATTTTAAGTTTCTCATCAAATGACTTAGTTAAGATGACTTAGAACCACATATATTACTAACTTTAAGTTTCTTTTGGCCATCAAAACATACAATCATCAATTAGAACATTGTTTATAGGATTCATATCCCAACAATTTCCCCCTTTTTGATGAAGCCAAAACTACTTAAATGTTAATAAATCAGTAGTTAAGTATGTAGTCTATCATAACAGTTCATCATAAAAAAAAATCCAGATTCATATTCATAATCAGATCAGATATTTCACATATTACACATAATCATGAAATATGAAACAAACAAAATATAGAAATAAAGATTAAGGATAGAAATGTTATCTTCTTGAGCTTTAGTCCTTCATCTTCAGATCTTGTAAGCAATATACAGTCTTGCTTTGATATCCATCATATGTTGATGATCAGTGATGCCTTCATCCTTAATGATCTTCTCAATGATGTTTCCAATTTCCTTATAATCAGGTGTTCCATCATCCAGTCTTGGAGGTTCCCAGACAGGTTCTTCAGGACATAAAATCACAAGATTAACAGCAGCAGCCATAGATAACACATCTTCCCAGAAGACTCTATCTACGTTCATCATGAAATCATCAAAGTCAGCATACTCTGCTTCTTTGCTAGAATGATCTCCAAACTTCTTCACAATGAAGTTAGAAATTTGCCATCTTATCTTTAATTCATTCCAGTATTCTTCATTCTCAGGTAAGATCATGAAGTCAACATAATTCTCATCTTTGAAATTTTCATCCAGTTTCTTTCCTTCAGCTTTCCTTAGAGCTTTTAACTTCCTTTTCAAATTCGCAATTCTATTATCATATCTCTTGCTTAAGAACTCTACATCCTTGTTCTTTTTCTTCTTCAGCTCTGCTTCTTCTTTCTTTTTCTTTTCTTGTTCAGTAGATTGACTACTTCCAACAGTCAACTTACTTCTTGATCTAGTAATTCTACCAGATTCTTCTTGTTCTTCATCATCACTAACAATCAATTTCCTTTTCTTCTTTCCTGATTCAGCAGTTTTAATAGCACCCTCAGCTTGTTGTTTCTGCTGTTTTCTGCTCTTGAGTTTTTCATTTAAGCTAGCAATTTCATCTCTGAGCTCATCTTGACTCACAACCAACTGAGCTTGTTGTGTTTGAGTTCGCTCCATTAGCTTGCTTAACTTTTCTTCCCCCTTTTTGGCTTCATCCTGCCAACGACCTAGAGGAATGAGATGTTCTTCCAATTTCTTGTGAAGAGCAGCTGAAAGATTTTTCTCCTGCAATCTATGCAGATCATAGATTTTTGTCATTGTATGATCAATCACTCTTTCAAACATATTTTTAGAAGACATTTTATGCATCCTTTCAGTGGCTTCCTGAAAATTTTTCACAGCAGCATCCAATTGAACCTTCAGTTCATCATTTTGCGTCTTCAAAGCATTAAAATGAGAATAGTCCAAAGTGGTTGTTTGAGGTACCGGTCGAACGGTTTCCTGAACAATAGGATCTGAAACACCAACTTCGTCAACAACTCTGGGTGTACTCTGAATTTCATCAGCACAAACATCTTCATCTTGCTCAATAACCTCAGTATTCTCAAGAACATCTGTGTCCTTAAAAACTTCAGTATCATTAGACTCTTCATCATCATGAGCAATTTCTGGAATCAGAATATCATCCAACTCTTGATTATTACGAGGAACAGCAGTTTGAGCATGAGTCTCCATTACCTCAGGAGATTGATGTTGCTGAACTTCAATATCATCATCTGAAATGTTCATATTAACCACATCTTCTGCTTCAGGCTCAGCTTGATTTGCATTCTTAACCAGATATGAGAAACCAGTTATCCTTTCTACAAGTTGAACTATAGACTCTGTAGTGAACAATTCAGTAACTGAATTAACACCAGCTGCAACTTTCTGCTCTTGTTCCCAATCGTCAAAGACTTCGGAACCACCCATACCTTCCATAACTGCTAGAGTCTCTTTCAGATCACATTTCTTAAGATAGATCCAAGTGCCTATCCTAAGCAATCTTTCAAACTCAACAGAGCTCTCATCCAGACCATGAAACAGCTTCAACAAAGCTATCCTTATATCAACCCTTATTCTATCTTCTTTATCACATATAGAATAATCCATCAAATCAGCAGGTTTTTGGATTATAAAATCAGTTTCAGAGGAGGATGAAATATCAATGGGTTCAGTAGAAGGTTTAAATCCATGTTCAGTAGAGTGTTCATGAATTGGGCTTGGAGATTTATGAGAAGGTGTCACTTGTTCTGGTTCATGAATGGAAGTGGTCTGATGTAAAGGAGAATAGTGAACAGACTCACCAGAAAGGGTAGGTTGATTATCAAGGGGTTGGTCAGGAATGGATTCAGAGTTAGAAGGGGAGGGGGTAGCAAAAATGGTTTTCCTCCTCTTACTAGAACCAGCAATATCTACATCCATGGTTCTTTTAAATCTAACAATAAGGCTTGAATCACTTACCTCTTCTGCTAGAGATTGACTCTCATCAGACTCTGACTGTTCTGATGCACTTACAAACTTCTTCCTAACTCCTCTTGCTCTGGTTCTGGTCGGATCATTTCTTGCTTTTGACCGAACTTCAGGAGTTTCATCATCTGTTCTATACATAGAACCTCCAGATTCTTGTTGCTGAGTTCGATGAGGAGACTAAGCTTGTTGAGATTGCTCAAATTCCAAAGACTCCTTTCTGAGTAGAAATTTGTTCGGATGAAACTTCTTGGGTAAGCTCCAATTTGTCTTTCTCTCAGCCAAAGTGGGTAGCAGTATGCTAAGCTTGTTCCCAAATCCAAGTTTTGACTTGAGAGAGAACTCTTCTGTATCTCTATCAAACAAGATCTTTTCCTTTTCACCCAGAAGTCTTTCAAGGAAGAATCCTTGCCAATCACCATCTACACGATCTATTATTGCAGCCATAACACGAATTTTCAAATTTGTGAGAGCATCTTGACTGTAGTGTTGCCCTAACAAACACTTTCCTGCAATATCCATCAAAAATTTCATTCCAGAGGATGGAAGAATTGCCTTCTTGAGATTGTGGAGAGATTTTGGCTCAACACCCGTCCATTTTCCAACGCATTCCTTCTCTCGTCCTTCCATATAGCTCAAAATATGAACTGGGCCTTCAGGTAGGCCAAAACCAAGACCTAAGATTTCTCTCGAAATTGTAACCCTGTGACCAGAAAGCATAGAGTGCACACTGTTCTGATCACCTTCAATTTGTAGAAAGAACTATATTGCCTCAGGTTCGAAAACCTTTTCCGGGAATGATTCCAAGAATTTTCGCAGCCCGCATTCTTCGCAGAAGGTGAGAATAGCTTGATTCTCAGCATGTTGAGGTCCGGCGAAGTAAACCGCGTTTTCAACGAAAATGCCTTTTCTCCTTTGCCATTTCGTCACATCAAACGTACCTATTACCTGTTTATCTTGATCCAAGATGTTAACAATCTCCATTCTAGGTATGAATGTAGGAATGTTTGAAAGTATGCAAAGATGATTGAATTCTCTTAAGCTCGTATTTTCAGAAATGTAAAGTAGAGAAGATGAAGTGATGAAGTTCGTGAGTTTATTGAATTCAAAACCAATCTAGGGCTTGGATTGAATTATTTTTGTTCGTTTAATGGTTTAGATCGAATCTTGAGATTCGTGTAAAAGAAACTGTTCAAATTCTAAAACCCATTCTCAATCTTGGAGCCAAATTGTGTTTGATAAATACACCATAGAAATTAGGTTAAAATAGAGAAGTGTACTAATCTACTCTATTAGTAAACTAAAATTTAAGGCAAAACACTGTTCTGATGCATATCAGCACAGTAGTTTTTAACACCTTTTTGCACTTCATTTTCTTACTTTCTTTTTAAAATACTAGCATGTACTTATCTGGATCAGCTGAGTACTGTGATCAGCTGAGCAAAACTTCTTCAGACATCAGATCAGTAGTTGGATCAGCACAGTTGTTCAGATCAGTTCCCAACTTTTCTGATTTCACCTTTTTGATATCAGCACAGTAATCCTCAGATCAGTACTGTGTCAGATTAGTAACATTCTGTAAACAGATTAGTAGAAATCACATCCTTCTGTAGACAGATTAGTCAGTAATCAGATTGGTTCTGTAGAATAACTGAATTGTAATCAGATCAGTACTGTAGACAAAGAAACTTTGTAATCAGTACAGTTCTGTAGACAAGTCAATTTATTAATCAGAATATATCTGTAGACTGATATAGCCTGTAATCAGATCAGATTAGTAGATTTTTCAAATCTGTAATCAGATCAGTTCCCCCTTCAGTGGAGAATTCCTCTTTTGTGCCTGTTTCACCTTGGTAAAAGTGTTAGTTTAACAATAATTGGTGAATAACAGTACAAATTAGTAACAATATGTTTAATTTACTTGATCACATCAAGGTTTATGCTAAAGTGACTTAGTGTTCTGAGTCAACAAAAGGATCTTTAAGAAATCACAGATTCCCCCTTAAAGTGTGTTCTCAGTGTCCCTCAGCTTTACCAGCTTCCTCATCGGGATGAAGGTCACTTTAGTAACCTTGTTACCTGTTTTAAGTGTAGTGATCTGACATAGGGTTGTTTCTTCTGAATTTTGATTTTTGATGTACTGCTCTTAGTTTCTGCTTCATATTCCTCTTGGTATAAGATCAGTACCTGAAATGTTAGTACAGTTCTATATACATATAGAATCCATATCTATCAACCCTAAACTAATGCATAACTCTCTGAATCTTACTTCAGCCAATGGTTTTGTAAAAATGTCAGCTCTTTGAATATCAGTATGAATCTTTTCCATTCTAATATTCTTCTTTTCAACATGATCCCTAATAAAATGATGCCTAATGTCAACATGTTTGCATCTAGTATGTAGAACAGAATTTTGTGTGATGGCAATGGCACTATTACTGTCACAATATATAGGTACATTAGATTCTACAACATTGTAGTCTCTGAGTTGTTGTATTAGCCAAAGAAGCTGACTACAACAACTACCTGCAGCCATATATTCTGCTTCAGTAGTAGAAGTTGCCACACTTGTTTGTTTCTTTGAAAACCATGAAATGAGCTTAGTTCCTAAGAATTGACATGAACCTGAAGTAGATTTTCTATCTATTTTACAACCTCCAAAGTCCGAGTCTGAATAACCACTTAAAGATATATCATCATCTGCAGGATACCATAATCCTCGATTAATGGTCCCCTTTAGATATTTCAATATCCTTTTGGCAGCTTCCAGATGACTTTCCTTGGGGTTTGCTTGAAATCTTGCACATACTCCAACAGAAAAAAGCAATATCAGGTCTGCTGGCAGTTAGATAGAGTAGAGAGCCAATTAAAGCACGATAGTGAGGTTGGTCAGAAGACTTACCTCCTTCATCAGGATCCATTCTGTATGTAGGTTGCATGGGCACACCAACTGTCTTACAAGTTTTAATACCAAATTTATTTAGCAAATTCTTAGTGTATTTTGCTTGATTTATAAAGATACCTTCTGGAGTTTGTTTTACTTGAAGACCAAGAAAATATGTCATTTCTCCCATCATAGACATTTCAAATTTACTTTGCATGAGTGTAGAAAAACTTTCACTCAAGTTTTTGTTGGGTGAACCAAAGATAATATCATCCACATAAATTTGAACAAGTAATATATCATTACCTTCTTGTCTTCTGAACAAAGTTCTATCAACTTTGCCTTTAGTAAAACCATTTTCAAGTAAGAATAGAGAAAGTGTATCATACCAGGCTCTTGGGGCTTGTTTCAATCCATATAGTGCTTTCTTTAACCTGTATACTTGGTGACTATTCACTTCAAAACCAGGTGGTTGTTCCACATACACTTCTTCAGCAAGTATACCATTCAAAAATGCACTTTTCACATCCATTTGATACACAGTGAATTTCATATGTGCAGCATAAGCAAGGAACAATCTTATAGCTTCTAATCTAGCTACAGGGGCAAAAGTTTCATCATAATCAATACCCTCAGCTTGAGAATAGCCCTGAGCAACTAATCTAGCTTTATTTCTAACTACAAGATCATTTTCATCCCTTTTGTTCTTGAAAATCCACTTAGTACCTACAACATTATGATTACTAGGTCTATCAACAAGTTCCCAAACTTCATTTCTAGTGAACTGATTAAGTTCTTCCTACATAGCTATAATCCAGTTACTATCACTTAAAGCTTCATGCACAGTTTTAGGCTCAATAGATGATAGAAAACAACACCAGTAAAATAAAGATTTACTAGGTTCTTCCTGGGAATTAAACAATTGTTTTCTAGTTTTAACACCAATACTGGAATCACCTAAAATCAGATCAGTAGAATGAGCAGACTTCCATGTCCTTCTATTCTTAACAGAAATGCTATTATCATTTATATCATGCAAATCATCATGCAGATCAGTATCTTTTATATCAGCAGATTCCTTCATAGGAGAGCAGTCATTCAATTCTGGTATATCAGAAGTTTTAGAAGACTCACCTTTGTCTTTTACCTTTTCTTTTTCAGAATCTTGATCTAGTACTTTCAGGAAGGGATTATATGCTTGTACAGATTCATATATTCCTGTATCATCATCTTCATTGTTGATTTGAAGCTGTAGTTTGTCAATCTTCTTACTGAGCTGATGATCAGCAGAGTCCTGCACATTCTCATCAAAGACTACATGGGGTGTTTCTTCCACACATAGGGTAGAGTAATTAAACACTCTAAATGCTTTGCTTACAGAAGAGTATCCTAAGAATATCCCTTCATCAGCTTTTGCATCAAAAGCATTTAATTTACTTTTGCCATTGTTATGTATGAAACACTTACATCCAAAGATATGAAAATAAGAAACTCTTGGTTTTCTGCCTTTCCATACCTCATAAGGTGTTTTACCATGCACCTTATTAAGAGCACTTCGATTTTGGGAGTGGCAAGCTGTGTTAATAGCTTCTGCCCAAAACTTCTGAGGTGTGTTGAATTCTGCAATCATGGCTTTGCAAGCTTCTTTTAGTGTTCTGTTTCTCCTTTCTGCAACGCCATTTTGTTGAGGGGTTCTGGCTGCACTTGTCAAATGCTGTATGCCAGACTTAGAACAGTAGTCAGAGATGTAACAGTTAATAAATTCAGTCCCCTTGTCACTCCTAATCTTGATAACGGGATGACCTTTTTCAACCTGCAACCTCTTCAATAGATCTGGAAGTAGTGTTTGTGTATCACTCTTTTTGTGTAGAAAGACTACCCAAGTATACTTAGAGTAATCATCTACTACAACTAGAGTATACCTTCTTCCATTCAATGTAGGAGGGTTGATAGGACCATGAAGATCCATATGCAAGAGTTCTAAGACTCTGCTTGTTGAAATAGTTGGAATGGACTTAAATGAAACCTTTACCTGTTTACCTTTTTTACAGGAATCACATACTTGTGATTTGGAATAGATTTCATTAGGAATGCCTTCAACAAGATGTTCTCTAGCAATCTTGTTAATTATCTTAAAGTTCAGGTGGCAGAGGCGTTTATGCCAGAGCCAACTGTTTTCTTTAGGACTCTTGGTAATAAGACAAGCATTCTTAGGACAACTATTCCAGTTCACAATGTACACACTTCCTTGTCTTGTGCCAACAAGTAGAACATTGTGAGTCCTTTTGTCTATTATTTCACATCTTCTGGTTTTGAACTGAACTTTGTATCCCCTGTCACAGAATTGAGATACAGATAACAAATTGTATTTCAAACCTTCAACATAGGAGACATCTTGGATTTCAACATCTCCATTCTTGATGAATCCAAATCCTTTTGTGATTGCCACTGAGCTATCACCAAAGATGACTTTTGGTCCTTCCTTCTCATGATAGTCAGTAAGTAAGGCCTTGGTACCAGTCATGTGGTGTGAACACCCACTGTCTATGTATCAGGTCTCACCAACTGAACCACCTTTCTTGTATAAGTCCAGTCGATCCTGCAAGGTAGTTATCTTAATAATTTAGGTACCCTAGTTTATTGGGGTCCTTGGGGGTTAGTTGTGAGAGGTACCCAAATGAACATTGAAGATTTGAATAAATGGGACCTCTTCAGTTTCCTTCCAAATTTATCACAAAACAATACTTTATTAACCAATTCAGAATTATCAGCAGACTTAGGATCTATTTTTCTGAGATAGCCTTTCCTTGGTTCTATCCCTTTTTCAGTAAGATCAGTAGGTCTGTGATAGTTTGAATATGGTCTAAAAGCATGTGGACCATACGGCTTATAGATGCGTTTTGGTCTTTCCTCACCAATGATATTGTAAGATAAAGGTGGAGGATAAAGAACAGGTTTGTTATGATAATGAGGCACAAATCTCCTAGGTTTAGTTAAATACAGCTGAGACTGCCTTATGAAAGGAGGTCTAGGCTGTTTCCAACTTGCATATGCTTGTCTTGACCTACTGTTCTGAGTTTGTCTCTTCTGATTCCAGGACTGATCTGATCTGGTCAGAGGAGTATAACTCTTCTGGTATGGTCTTGATTGTACTGGTCTTAATACATTCTTCATTTTACCAATCTTGGTAGTAGGAGGGATGTATTTAGACTGTACTTTGAGTTTTGGCTCATCATCATAAATCATAGGTTCTTTTCCTTTATCTAGTTGCAAAGAACTTGAACTAGCTCCATTAGTGTTCTTAAATTCTGAAGTAGAAGAACTAGGCAGATCAGTACCTATCCCTCTGTTATCATTTGGAGCTCTATATCTGTCTGAGATAGTTTGATTAATCTTAGTAGAGTTAATCATCCCAGATAGCTTTCGATCTAGGCTCACCACTTCAGATTCTAAGAATCTATTGCGCTCTTCAAGTTTTTCACATTTGATCTTTAAATCATTGAATTCATTAGTCTCTTTGGCTTGAGTTTTAAGCATACCCTGATATAGTTTGTCAATGGATGCATACTTTTCTTGGAGTTGTGACAACTCTTCTGATAGCCTTGCATTTATGACAACTATATTAGGATCTACTTTTGACTGAGCTTCTTTCAGATTAATGATTTCTTGCTTTAAAGATATATTCTCATCACTAATTTCAATGAATGCTTTGTTAGCTTGTAGAAGGTCTTCTTCAGTCACTCCTTGGGAATGATGAAGACTACTTCCTACACTGCTAACAGCAGCATCACTTTCATCAGTGTCAGAATTTTCACAAGATTGAAAAGAGTTAGCAGATGATACCTCATCATTTATTCTGGCCATCATTACCAGTCCATCATCTGCTATGAAGGCTTCATCTTCATTGCTAGTGGGGTATTCAGATGAAGACGATGGCAACTCTTCTGATTCCGAATCAGAATCATTGTAAGCCACCATTGCCTTCTTACCCTTGGCATATTTTCGATCTCTTCTGGCTTTCCTTTCTTCTCGATCTTCAGAACTCAGATCAGGACATTCATAAGCATAATGACCTGGCTTATCACAATTATAGCAAACAGGATTGTTAGAAGTTCTTTTAGGAGGAGAATGTTTTCTGTTCCTGTCATGCTTGTCAATTGAGTTCCTGTCTTTCTTATCAGAATACTTTCTATCCCTCTTATCAGATGAGTTCCTATCTCTCCTGTTCTCATTAGAGATCTCATCCCTTCTTTCAGAAGAGTTTTGATCCCTTCTGTTCACAGAAGAGTCCCTGTTATTAGAACTCTTAGTTTCCTTATAGAATCTCTTGTACCTACCATACCTCTTATTCAGTTTATCAAATCTTTTGATCATAAGGCTCATCTGATCTTTCAGACTGAGATCAGAACTATCTAGTTCATCTTTTATGCTTGAGGCCTTAGACTTAGATGATCTAGACCCCTTAGAAGTAGAGGCTTTAAAAGCTATGTCCTTAGAGGCATCCTTATCCTTATGAATCACAGTAATAGGATCTTCTTCATCTAACTCAAACTCATGTGCCTTAAGTGTTTGAAACATAGTTTCTGCTGGCCAAGAATCAATGTCTTGTGTGGTTTTAATGATCATCTTGACCATTTTCCACCTTTCATCCAAAGCTTTCAAGATTCTCAAGTTAACTTCTCTGTCAGTATAAGTCTTGCCTAGCACATCAAGATCATTCATGATTTTGGTAAATCGAGTATCCAATTCATCAATTGATTCTCCTGGCTTCATCTTAAATGATTCAAACTTTTGGACAGCTGTGGATAATTTGCTTTCTTTGATCAGTGTAGTACCTTCACAAAGAATAGCCAATTTGTCCCACATTTGCTTTGCAGTCTTACATTTTAACACTTTACCAAGATACTCATTTGGCAAGGTGTGTAAAATATAATTCTTAGCAAGACTATCCAAATTGTTTTGTCTCATTTCTTCAGAAGTCAGTTCTGACCTTGGTTTAGGGACCAGTGCTCCAACTGGTTGAGAAGGATCCAGAACGGCAGTGTTCTCCACCATGGTGACAATTGGTCCTTCAGTCACCACAGACACCATTAGATCATGGGTTGAGCTAAAGATGGCCTCCATCCTAAGCTTCCAGTAGTCATAATCTGCAATCTTGAACTTAGGCAGTTTGTTCACATTAGTGTCATCCATGTTTGTTTAGACAAATAGGATCAGTAGTATAGCAGATAGATTTCAAGTATTCAGATAGTGACAGATATCAAGAAAGAGTAGCAAGATCAGTAAATTTTCCCTCAAGATCTGCAAGGTTATCAAGAAACAGCAGTCCAAAGAACTACTGCTCTGATACCACTTGTTGGTCCCAAGTTGAGTTAAGATTGAGTAAGATAAGAAAGTCTAGAGGGGAGGGGTGAATAGACTTTCAAAAATCTTTCAAAATATCAGAGTTTATAATGCAGAATAGTGTTCTGAATAGTACTGTTCTTACTGAGTCAGATCAGTACTTTCAGTTTTAGTTTTATACTCAACTTTTCTTTAGATCTTTACTTAGTACATTCTACTGTTCTTGTTTAAGCAAATATCAAACAAATATCAAACAGAAAATATAAAGAACACAGAATTTTATAGTGGTTCGACAAATGTCTACATCCACTCTCACAATCCCAGTTGTGATGTTTTATTAACTCTTCCTTCTTGAGTTTCTTGTGGCTTAAAGTCCCAAGATTAAGACTTTGATCTTTTCGATTATACCTCCAGGTATATCTTCGATCTACTAGTAATTCTACAAGTAACTAGCACACTTGTTTTACAAAATACAAACTTAAAACTTGAAAAGTAAAACTTCTCTTTGAATAGCCTTTTATTCTTCTCTTCAATTCAGTGGCTCTTCTCTTCTTCAATCTCCTTCAACTCTGTAAGTTCTTCTTGTAGACTTAGATTGCTTGTGAATGCTTTATGATCAGTAGTCTTAGCAGTAGGAGATTACATAGTATTTATAGAACTTAGTATGACAGTTAGTAGTTTGTGAACTAACTCTCAACTAACTCTAAACTGTTTTGTTGTAACTTCTTCTTGTAACCGACTTTATAACTTCCTTCTTATTCCAAGTAAGCATATTTTCAAATATATCTTCAGTTACACTTTAAATAAGCTTTCCAAACTTATTCTTCAAATTCACCAAATCAGCACAGTCGCTTACTGTTCTGATTTTTACTCTTCTTAACCAATCAGCACAGTTCTCCAAAACTGTTCTGCATTTCTTCAGAATTCTTCTAAGCTTATCTTCAACTCTTCTTGAAGTCTTCTTATTCTGAAGTAGTCCTCTGAGTCTTCATTAGTCTTCTGATCTTCATCTAATCTAGTATTCTAAACTACTGTTCTGAACTTTTACAATGCTGATTACAATAAAATACAACTTTACATATATAAAACCTATCTATACATCAACTGAACTATATACAGATGAGTATTTCTAAGTCCTATACTATAAGCTGTCTATACAATACAAAACATCAGCTTAGTTCCTAACAGTTCACATATCAGATCAGTAAACAATAAGATCAGTAAACATATAAGATCAGTAACTTACATATAAGATCAGTAAGCATATAAGATCAGTTAACTCAGATTCAAATATCTCATATAAGATCAGTAAACTTATTCTCAGTTTCCATACTAAGATCAGTAATCTTACTTTCAATATTACTTAGTAAGATCAGTAAACTTACTTTCAGATATCATTAAGATCAGTAATATCATTTTAAGTTTCTCATCAAATGACTTAGTTAAGATGACTTAGAACCACATATATTACTAACTTTAAGTTGCTTTTGGCCATCAAAACATACAATCATCTATTAGAACATTGTTTATAGGATTCATATCCCAACATTAATTATACGTATATGTCTTCAATTCAAAATACAGGAGGAGAAGATGGGACGCCCTGCCCACGACTGGGAGATAGCTGAATATTACCACCGTTACGAAAATGGCACATACAGCTATGGTTATATGGGTGATATACTTGTAAGTGTGTACATATATATATACATTACATTATATAACAAATATATATTTAATTTTACTTGAAAATGTATTAACCCACTTTTAAATGTGCACGTATAGGACCAGGTACAGGAGGAGTTGACCAATCAATCAGGAGATCCGTCAGATGAACCTACTTCAGAGGATGGTTCCCAGGGCCCAACTATAACCGACATGTCTAATTTTTTTTTTCTGAGCAAAAGGATAAAAACTTTCATTACTCAAAAACACGCTCACCCCCTAAAGGATGACGCCAACGGTACAAATCGCTCACCACTCAACTTCCCCATCCATCGGGACTCCGGATTAAAATCCCCACTTAGTAAACCCTTTGGGAAAAACCCAAGTAGGGAAAAACCGTGGTCTGTCACCTAAATGGGTACACCTCCGACATGTCTAATTTGTTCGTGAAGAAGGTCGGTAGGTCTCATGGACGTGTTAGGGGCCTTGGACAAGTAGGCAAGAACAGACGGGTCTCCTCCAGTCCTGGCGAGACGTCAAGTGGTACGGCTTATGGACGATTCTCCCAAGAAGACATGGACAATGCTCTTGCCGAAGAACGGAGAATCAATGAGGAGAGAGAGCAGCGCTTACTCCTACAAATGCGGAAGACGGAGGAGCGCATAATCAAGGAATTTGAGGATCAGTTGGCAGCGATGATGGGTCAGATGACAGGTCAGACGATGGGTGGGATGGGTGTGATGGGTCAGATGGGTGGGATGGGTCAGCAGATGGGTGGGGCACCGAGGCCGTCGTTTGCGTCGCACGACGTTCATAATCGTAGCCAGGTTGATCGGGATCAGGATGATACTGAGGATGATGGTGGTGATGAGGAGTGATACATTTTTATATTACTTTATTACATTGACGTTGAAGATTAATTTTTATTTTAATGTTGTGTGTGATGTTATTTTAATTAAATGGATAAGTGAATTGATATTTTTAAATGGATAAGTGAATTGAAAATTAGAATGAATTTAAATGAAGTGATTAGAATAAATTTACATGTATAATCGAAAATAATTATACTCAATGTTGTATGTAATTATAATGTTGTGAATTGAAAATTAGAATGAATTTAAATGAAGTGATTAGAATAAATTTACATGTATAATCGAAAATAATTATACTCAATGTTGTATGTAATTATAATGTTGTGAATTGAAGATTAGAATAAATTTAAATAGTGTAAATTAATTAATGATACCGTAATTAAATTATTTAATTTGAAACACGCATTATAATTTGAAACACATTATAATTTAGTTAATTCTCATTTAGAAATAAATATGATATGCTTTGACAATTTAAATTTAATAAGCAACAATTAAACTTAAAATGGATTGAAATAAAGAATTGAAACTAAAATTAAATTGAATATATATTAATTGTGTTCACAACATGACGACTAAAGCTCCTAACCTAAACGGCACACAGGGGGCGCGTAAAACTCTACAGGGCCGAGAGGTCCCGTGTTCGAAACCCAGTTGGAGCGAAAAATCGCGAATATTGGTGGCCTAGTGGCCTAGTGGTGGGGGGTGTGTTGGTTGCCTTAGAGTGTGTTGGTTGCCTTAGAGACATGGGTTCGAAACCCAGGTTCTCATTTTTTTAAAGGTAACAAAAAGGCGACGGCCTTGGCGACGGCTGGGCCCCGTTGCGAAAAGGCGACGGCCTCCCCGCCCTTGCCAAAAGGCGACGGCCATATACCATTGGCAAAAGGCAACGGTTTTTCCAAAGTCCGTAGCCTATAAAATAGCAACGCCCATATTGGCAACGGCGGAGTGCCGTTGCCTTCTTGATTAGTGAGGGGGAATCCGTTGCCTTCCCCCTCGCCATTTTGGTAATTTTTTGTGGTGAAAGAAATTACATTTTTTCGATAAATCAGTATAAAAAAATGTACATTTTTGACAACTAATGGTCGAAAATATACACTATTGTCTACAATAATGTATAATTTTGGCCAATAGTTGTCGAAAAAAAATCTACCGTTGCGGGGGGAAAAGAAAAAAACAAAAGAAAAAGAAGAGAAACTTGTGCGGCCGACGTAGGAGGTACCAGCCGCCGGCGTCGCTGGGGGAGGAGGGGCAGTGACGTCGTGGGAGGTCGTGGGAGGGAGGATGGAAAAGTTGCAGGAGGGAAAAAAAAGACGACACTTGGCGGCATTGGGCACCAGCGCCGCCAGCGGGCTGGAGGGGCGACAGATTTGGTGGGCAAGTCATGGGGAAGAAGAAGAAGAAGAATAGAGAAATTAGGGTTTAGGGGTATATGTATCAAATTGAATTTTAGAAAAGAAATGGTATAATAGATAATTAGGGGGGAGTACATCTATCATACTTATTCATACGTCTGTTTTATTTTAGGGGGTACATGTATTGGGGAAGTAGATCTAACATAGTTGGAGGGGGTATATTAGGGGTGAGAATGGATCAAACCTAATTAGGTTTTACAAAAAAAAAAAAAAAAAAAGTTTAGTCTATTACATAATTCTTAGGCCTAATCAAAGCATCAAGTATGCACATGATAAGGGTTGGCACCTCCTCTGGATAGAGTCGGATTCAGTACTCACGGTTGACATTTTTATGAGCTCCAAACCTTCCATTCCGAGCCAGATCCACCCTCTTACACATGAAATGTACATCCGATACACACACGTCTTCAGAGAGGCCAATCAGGCTACTGATGTTGTGGCCAAGACTGGCCTTAACTGTGTCCGGAGGGGTTACCCCCCAAATTTTTTACTCTCATTTCTGCACAATGATTTGTATTCAATTTTTTATAGACATTGATCTTTAGAGTAGTGTACATTTTTCCCTTGACCTGGGTTTTATCCCTAAGGAGAGTTTTTCTAAGCAAGGTTTTAAGTTTTCGGTCCATTAAATTTTAGAATTCAGGTTTTCGGTCCGGACTGAAAACTCGGAATTTTTTTATTTTATATTAATAGACTTTCTGATTATTTTTTATATTTTTTATTAAAACATTGATAAAATTTAAGACGTTTATGAATCTACCTAACATAATTTTTTTTTTAATGGGAGTATCTAAAGTATTTTTCTTTAAACTTGTATTATTTTTTATGAAACGTGTATTGATTTTGAATATTTTGTGTTAATTTGTTACATTGGACGTTAAAATTTTATGTACGGATGATCTATAAAAAAAATCCGATTTGAACCGGATTGATTCCAGTCCACCAATTTGAGTGGATTCTGATTCCGGTCCGATTTTACTTTGTTGTTATATGAAGTAATAATTTTAAGCATAACTCATGAAATCAAACCATTTCTTAAAACGTAAAGGCATTAGTTTAGAAAAAAGAGTTCACTTGAATATGGTAGATAGATATTCACATTGTACTTTGTAGTAGGTGGATGTAGCCCATTTGAACATAAGGAGATAAATATAAGCTAGAGTCCAATCTGTAATAAAAAAAAAAGGGTATTCAAACTATTTGGCATGGCAAAATAGTGTGACATTTGATTATCTTCAAATTCTGACATTTTGAAGGAGTAGCTTATAATCAACTTTCATTCATGCAACAAAAAAAGTGATTAAATTCATGAAACCATATCCTAGGAGAACCTCACAAACATAAAAGTATTCCTAATTAAATTCATCATACAGTATCAGTATGACATGTATCACTTTCTTTCTTGTTGAAATAAAAATCCCCCAAAATTTCCAACTATTTCAAAATCTGAATCAATTTAAATTAATGTAGAGAGCAAACATAATAACTACATAGGGCCTTCAATCTGACATCCACGCATTTGAACTTGATTTACTGTATTTATTTTTCATTCACCTTCAAATCCAACGTCTTATTTTCAATCAACCTAAATCTTCTTACACTTATAAAAATTGACAAATCTAATTCATTTTCACATATACACGTTTAGACCTAATTGTATTTCCCATAACCAAGGATGAAAATATAGGTATCGGTGCAAATATCGAGACCTTAAATTTATGGAAATATCGATGGATATATCGATATCGAATATCGATATCGGTAAATTTTAAAAATTATAAAAATTTAATAACAAGCCTTTAGTACATAAAATCAACAAAATAATTTAAATATATTTTATATCAGTGATAAATTTATATAAAATATAATATACAATGTTATTTCGTATGACATTTATCGATATTTTTCAAAATTTATCGACATTTTCTCGATATTTTACCGATATTAGGCTCGATATTATTATTGTCTACCAATATTTATCGATATTTTCAATTTTTTTACAAATATCGTGGAAATATCGATTCTTCCCAATATCGATATCGGTAACCCCGAAAAATGAATATATCGGGGATATTTCCGGATATTTTCATCCTTGCCCATAACCGGGTTTTACTCTATAGAGCACTGCTTAGTTGTGCTTTAATGTCTTGTATTGTACAACACATTAAAACATTGCACGATAGCATATAAAGTCTCCATAACTCAAATATAACAACTAGGACACTATGTAGGAGCTGAGTAAGCAAAGTAATATTAGGGGTGCAATTAGTTGCATTTATACGATTGAAATTGAACTTCAATTAATTGGATCAAATATTGAGTCAAAAATTAAATTTGTTAAATTGAACATTAAAATAAAATCCAAGTGTACACTCAATTGTATGGAAAATTTTGTCATTCTTGTATATTACTCCCTCAGTCCGTCTATAAGCATTCCGTTATTTTTTGGTACAAAGATTAAAAAAAGTGATTAAATAATATATATAGTACAAGTGATGTGATTGATACGAGGAGGGACCTAGAGAGAAAATGTAAAATATAAAGTAAGGTGTAAGAATAAAAAATTAAAAGTATTTACAAAAAAAGTATTGAAAACTTATAGGCGGACGAACTAAAATGGTAAAATAGAAAGTTTATAGATAGACAAACGGAGTAATTCCCATTACAAATACAAACATCATATAGCAATTATTTTAACAAAAATGGTTTGATTTAGAAGTTCTTCCCATCAGATTCACTACTCACTTTCCGGCATATGGTTTGATTTAAGACTATTGTATAGCAATTATTTTAACAAAAATGAGAGAATTATTTTAAGATTGTAAATAAAAAAATATTAGTATTTGGTAGTACAAAATAATAATATAAATAATTATAAAATTATTATGGATAGATGGTGGATAAAATTGTGATGTGGCAATGAGGTGGAAGGGAGAGAGTGATCATCCCCATTCTATCCAAATAATCTATTCATTTCTATAATACATGTATTTCATACCATTCAATCATCACGTTTTTTTCAATTATTTACTATTTATCCTATTTTTCTTTCCACCTAACTGATTAAAAATTTTGACCTATTTTATGCTGGACTAATTTTAATTTTGATCCCAATAAAATATACATTTTAAGTTCAATTACCCGCTATTGCAGATAAATGAACTAGTCAATGCAATCTTGTGGGATTAAAATTAAACCTAACTTATAATTATTTATCTACAATAGCAAGTAATTGAAAAATGTAGAACTAAAATTAAACCTAACTTATAATTATTTTAATTGATAAAGGTAATTGAACTTAATTCAAAATTAAACCTAACTTGTGGGATTAAAATTATAATGTATATTTCATCTGGATCAAAATTAAAATTAGTCCAACTTAAAAAAAAAAAAAAAAAGGCAAAAAATTTAATAGTGAGGTGGAAAGAAAAGTAGGATAAATAGTAAATAATTGAAAAAAACGTGATGATTGAATTGTATAAAATGAATGGATATTTGGATAGAATGGGGATGATCATCATCCCCTCCCACCTCATTGCCACATCACAATTTTATCCACCATCTATCCATATTAATTTTATTATTGTTTTGTACCAAATACTTATATTTTTTATTTACAATCTTAAGTACGTAGTTAATCGTTCCATTATTAGAGAAACACCTAATGAGCGTCCTCCGAATTTCGACATGCATCCTTAAAGGAAATTTGTGTTTTCTGCTTCTTAAAAAAAATGATGCAATTGTCCAAACAAAGAACTAATTTATGTGCAACGTCGTTTAATCAAGTGTACGTCAATCTGGGTTAAGTGTTTCTGAATTCTTAAGATGACATTTATTTGTTACAACATTAATGATGATACCAATAAATTGAGGTAAAGTTGTCATAGTTACTTGATAAACTAGCTAGGCTGCAGCATTTCATTGACCTGTAAAATAAAATTGCAGCCAGGCCTTCCAAGCGAACCTGATGTTATATCCACCTCCAATCCTTCATCAATGGCTCGTTTTGCCATTTGTATTGCCAACGGCCCCTGCAATCAAAATATGTCCACCAGATATTAGTAGCATTAATTGCCAGCGAGTGGAAATTTGATCCCGCCCCAAAAAATGATAAATTTTGATGGCACTAAATAACTTGAGTGTAATCCCAATTTGACCATAATGACATGGTTCTTTGGGCCAGACTGATAAATTATGGATGGTGAGATGAGCTCGCACAATGATGTATGATACAAGCAACAAGGTACTCCTTGCCAATCTTTCCAACTGGCATGGGGCTGCTAAAACTCACTTGACTCTCAGCCTTTTTAAGAAATAAATGTGGATAGACGAATTCAGAAATAACGCGCGAAAAGCTTACCTGGCCGGCATATTTGTTTCCATTACAACATGGAATACCGTACCACAAGGAGAACATTGAAGATGCATGTCTAGCTACTATATATGAGCTAGCTAGGAATGGAGCAGATATATAGATAGCATCATGAAGAATCGATTACGAGGTTCGTTGTTTACCTTCTGATGTCTAGCACAGCATCTTCCCCTGTGTCATTCCATTCGTAAGTATCAAGTTAAAAATATAGAAATACTCATTTATTTTTTAGCAAACTATATGAACTTACCGCATATACGAAAATCACATGTATTATATATATATATATATATATGTCCATGTTCAATTGTGAAATATATGCTTTATGGATATGTGATATTATGCATGCATGTTCATTTGTTATTAAGTATGTTATATGGATACATCAATGTTTATGTGTATGCATGTTCAAATTTGAAGAAGTCTGCTACATGGATACATGAATGTCTTCATACATGCATGTTCAAACAAGAAGATATATGATATATGGTCGAAACCGTGCAAGATGTGTGGTATACATATAATAACCATACTAGTTGTGATAAGATCACACATAACACTGTACAAGATTTGATCGAAAGATCACCTTCGGTAGCTCCCAAACAAGATGCTCGAACGGGGTAAAGCGTGTCCCAACAAGATTGATATGCTCTTACGTGCAGTATATTATAACTATACAGTATTTATTAACATAAAACATGATGTTGAACATGTTGCATGATTGTTATATGATTGATGATATTTGAAGGATGTAATTTGAGTTGCTACTATGTGACTTTAATGCTATGATTGAGAATAACGAGTCTCAAATTTATGTCTGTGATATACATTAATTCTCGTGGTTGACTTTTATTATGGTAGATTGTATGATGTTCGAATGGGCGTTTGAGTGAACTCATTGAGTGTTTTCGAATGCTCACCCCTTCTTCTTTCATGTGGGAATGAACGGGAGGATTGCAGGTGGATGTGATCGCTCAGTCTCGAAGTGCACCCCTTTAAATTTGCGTCTTTTGAAACTTAAATTTTACTTTTGATAAACTATTTAAAATGTAGTATTTATTGTGTGGTAAATTCTTAAGCACCTTACACACAAGTTTATTTTTGTTGTTGTCACTTCGAAATTATTTTGAGGATTTGGTGGTGATCACTTTGATTTTGATGGTTACATCATTTAACTTATTGTGTTATTTTTAAGCGTAGTAACGCCCCCTTTAAGATTTTGGGTTCGTTACAATTAGGAGTACATATTTTTCTTAGTCCGTGTGCCCAAAATTTAGTACACACAATTGTGGGATGAAGGGAGAAAATTTTGCTGAAAGCTGGTATATCAAGCCAAGAAACAGGTTGAATCAATTATTGAGCCAGTTTCTACACAGCTTTAAAGTCGGGGAAAAGTAAAAAAAAAAAAAAATCAATTTGCAGAATTTAAAGTGATTTCAATGTGAGATCTTTTCATGCTTGTAATTAACATCTTTGTACGTTCGAAATCAATAAAAATTCAGTGTTGAATGTAGATCAATGTGTTCATTTCACTGTACTCAATTCTTATTTCTTCTAAGCATTCCATCTTTGATTATTGTTGTTTTAAAGCTAGTAGTTGAATCATTTTACAAAATTTTTGGCTCTAAATTCATAACAGATAGTTGAAATAGAAATTTGAAGAACTAGTCTTTTACTTGGCCATTTTTCAAAATTGCTCAAATTCTGATTACATAACTATAATGTTTTCCTCTTTCCTGCTCCTAGTCAAATTACTAACCTAAGTAAATTTGAAGAAAAATAAATAATAAAACATTGACAAAGAAAAATAAAACTTGGGAAAAAGAGAGAGACTTGCCTTCAAGTTCGCGCAAATTTGTCAAAGAATTTTCCCTAGTTCTTGTGATTCTGACAGTCGAAAATTGAAGAAAACAAACAAAGTTACAAACAATAAAAGATGAAAAGAAAAGGGGGTGATAGGAAAATTAAGGAATTTGCGCCCAAATAATATTTGGACGGGTCAAATGGGTTTTACGTATGAACAAACATGGGCTTTATACAAAATTGGACCAACCAAGCCCATATATTAAGGGCTTGTTTGGTTTGCTGGATATGATAGATATATTAGGATATGATAGATATATTAGGATATGATTTAGTGGGACAATTTAAAAAAATAATTTAAAATTCATGTTTGGATTGATGGATTAAATTTTAGTGTCAAATGTCAAAAATACCCTTTGACATTAAAAGATATATATGTGACAAATTGTAATTACTTTAGTTGGTAAGGGCAGTATAGTCAAATTACATCTTTTTTATTCTCAAGGACTAATTAACTCACCTTCCCTTCTAAACTAATAATCATGCATGTAGGTGATTAAGTGGAAAAATAATACCGGGTCATAATTAATCTCGGGCCAATTTCTAACAAACCAAACATGGGAATTTCATGGATAAAATAATATTTCCTACCCAATCCAATAAACCAAACAAGGCCTAAGGGTACAATTATTAGCGCCTCAAGGTTTGTTAACCACACTCCCCCAAAATTTATTAATTTAATAATAGTGTAGAAATCCTATAATACCCTTTTAAGTAAAATGACTCATACTACATGCAACCCCACTACTGGACACACCCCTATTTTTGACACATTTGTATGTGTCTGTTCCACTTCCCCCACTTTTTCTACAAGTTCCTGAAAAAAAATGGTCACTATCTTTTATCCAAGTTTTTATCTCTTCCTTACACCATTTCAAATCGTGCAAACCGATCCTTTATACTCGAATCGTCGAAAAGGTAAAAAATCAAAGGAAAGCGGAAAGAATACTACAAATATGTAAGTTTTTTTTCTTTATTTTTTTTGCTATGATTTTGTTTTCAAAATGTGGTGAAATACAAGGTTAATTTTTTTATTTGTCATTTATTGTTCCTTACATTTTTAGAGCAGTTTAGGGTATAAAGTGGGAAGAAACTGGTTGCTTAGACTGTTGGTGCGTTTTAAATTTTTAAGTTTTTCGTCGAGGATGTTTTTACACTAGTTGGTCGGATGATATTTTGGTCGATATCTACGAATCCGTCAATCAAATGATGTCGAAATATTTCTCGGCTAATTCTTGTCGAGAACGATATCGATACATTGTTGTTGACCAAAACTTTTTCATTCGACACAATGTTACCAATTAAATGCTTTATAATCATTTAATGTTTGTCGATTGGAACCACTATGTTTGGTTAAGTGTTTTTGAATAATAATGAGTTGGAGTTTATTTTAGAATCTGGCGGATGACAAAGACAATGAACCGAAATTCGTTGATCATTTCGAGGATCTATTGGGGCCATGTGATCGACACAACGAAGATAAAATAACTCGGCTAATGAAATTGTGATGGACTATACCAACGTCTTCATAAATTTCAATTATTTCGAAACACGGGAGGCCTTATAAGAGTGGGTTCGAAATGTAGCTATTAAACTTTCCTTTCTCAGACACACTTTCCAATTTTTTTAATTTGACATGCTTATCATGGAAGTGGACCAAGTGGTTGAAAGCAACGACAGTGCACTGCAAGTACAAGGAGACGGCGGGGGAGGAGTCGTTGTCCACGGCGGAAAAGCTGGATACAATTAGTGATGGTCGATAGAGTGTTGTGGCCATTGTGGACACAATGTGTCCTCATATCTTTCTCATCTCTAAACCTATTATATATAGAGCCAGCGACGTTGTTCTACTCTAGCCTCTTTAACCTCCAGAGTAGGAAGGTCATTAAAATCACCTATACACGCCCAAGGCATATTGTGAGTAAAAATAATTTAAAAGGAAAAAGGAGTTGTATATCTTTATTTTTATTTTGAGAACCAAAGGAACGGTAGAGATTAGTATTAGCATTTATAGGGGAAAAAGTGTTCTAGCATTTATATCAGCCAAAATTGATGCTCAAACGATGATCATAAAAATTATTAATGATTTTCCCCCGAATTTACACTTGTAATATAAAGACCTATGAGGATGAAAATAATCTAACATTATAAATACCAAGAAATGTGATCAATCGACGAAAGAAATAATGGAACAGGCCAAGAACAAGCTCAGCAACATATTATTGAATCATCTCTATAAATCAACTGATATTCAGCTTCATCTCCGCTCTTCTTTTTCCTATTGTTATCACTATCATAACTCTTTTTCTTCTTTTTCACCGAAATTTTCACATCAGTCGCTTCATCTCCGTTGAAATTTATCTCGGCCATATTATTAAAGGTCTTCTTATCCTTTTTTCCCACTTTTTTTTTTCGAATCTTTGTCCTCTACTCCATCTAAGTTTTTTTCGGCCACACTTTTCAATTTTTTTTTAATTTGGGATGTTTATCATGGAAGTGGACCAAGTGGTTGAAAGCATCAGCAGTGCGCTGCAAGTAAAAGGAGACGTGTTCCACGACGGCAAAGCTAGATACAATATGTGATGCACGAGAGAGCGTTGTGGAATTCCTCACAGGTTTCTATGGCTAAAAGGAAATTTGTGAGAAGACAATCAAAACTTTCTTTTTGAGCAAAGTTTTGCGATTAATTACGTGATTTGAGGGATATATAATCTTATGATCATTTATGTTTAGCTAACAATTGGTGATGTTTATAAGAAAGTTATGCAATAACTAGTTTTAAAATTCAAAGTATACTCCACTCCACTAATTTTCATACTTGATAATCAAATACTACTCCCTCCGTTCCACAATTAATGTTTGCACACTTGACTTATTCGTCCGTCCTAAAATTATTTCACCCCTAGAAAGGAAACTCCTTCATAAACCTCACTCTCACAATATTTGCATTAAATGCATTACTTTATTCATCAAAAAATATAAAATTATTCACCAACACTCTACTAATTGGTGTAAGAACCCAAAAATCTCATAAATTTAGCTCTCATATTTGTTTATATGAAATTATATGATTTATCATAATTATGTAAAATTTACATAATATTAAATTAATGTTATTCATTTATGAAATTATTTATTTTCTAATGGTAGTAAGATTAACGTTGGTGGATGTTATAAGATTAATGAATTAATTCATGTATGATGGCCTATATAAGTTACTTTTTGGCACATATTACAAGTGGGTGATTGATAGAAGAAGAGAGATAAAAAGAAAAAATAAAATATAAAGTGAAGTGTAAGAATAAAAAAATTAAAAGTATTTATCAAAAAAAGTATCTCAACTTATAGGCGGACGGATAGAGTATATTACTCTCTCCGATTAAAACTAACAAATTTTCATTTTTCATTTGTATGAAATACTCTTACTCCCTTTTTTCAAATTTATAATGTCAATTTCTCCGGACACAGATTTTAATGTATATTGATTAATTTATTTATAAAGTAATAAGTTGAGGGTATGATGAGATATTGTGCGGTCACTTTATTTTGGATTGAGAAATACGGATTTGGGATTTTTGAAATCCCACATATATATGTTCTAGTTTGATATTTAGATTTAGAATTTTAAAATCATACCTTACAAATACTTATAAACCCTATAAATACCTACAAACCCTATATAAACACATATAAACACCTATAATCATATATTACAAAGTTAAATTCTACCATACTTAAATTTCAAAACAAACACAAAACATAAAAAATATTAGAATTTTAAAATCCACTAGTTTTCAAAATCTCAAATCAAACATCCCCTTAGTCAATGATATTTTGAGTAAATAAGTGATGGTTGGAGGTTGTAGATAAAGTGGTATGAATAATATTATTTAAAAAAAATGAAGTGAACAAATTAAAATTGAACAATCAAAAAAGAAAATTAAAAATAATAAAATTGAACGGAAGAAGTATTATATTGTACTCATACATGGACGCTTATGTAGCTCAAGAGCTCCATTCAAATCATGTTTAAAAACGAAGGGTAACTTATGTGTAATATTATTTCTAATCTTTTAGTTTTTAGTTTATTTTTTCTTTTCTAATTTGTTCTCTTTAACTTTTCTACGGTATGTCTGTCACTCCTCTCTTTATTGGTTTTTTTTCTTGCAAGTGCTCTATTGGAGTTTTTGCCTTCATGTTTGGGTGTTCTTGTGGTTTGGTGGATCTTGTTTTTGTTTTTTTTGTTCTTTACCTTTTTTACTTTCTCTAGATTTCTTAAAATGAGCTAGAGTACCTTAGTGTGGGGTATTTGTCTTCTTTTGAGAGAGGAGATTTTAACTTACTTGTGGACAAAGAATTCTCTCATCTTCCCACTTTCTCACGATTGGATGGAACTGCATTTTTGGATTGATCTACCTCGGGATGAAGATCTAGTGATTAGCTAAATAGCTATACTTTGTTTTGATTTGTTTGGATCTTGTACCCAAATAAAAAAAAACTTATGTGTAATATTAATACAACTATAAGATCCGCGTAATTATGTGAGATTGTGAAAAAATATTATTTATTAAAATTTAATATAATTTTTTTAAATATATATACTTTTATTTATTTTATAGAGAAAAAAATGAAAGAATAAATTTTAAAAAAATAGAATGGTAGTATAAAATACACGCATGTAGGTAGAAGAGAGAAGTTAGAGGAAAGAGAAAATAATTTTAAAATTTTAAAAATATCAAATAATAGAATTTAACAGAATATAAGTCGAGGGATATTTGAAATTAGTAATAAGGATTTTTATTTAGAAAGGAGAAAATTAATTTTATGTGGATTGAACCTAGATAAATTATTTTTCTCAAAAAATTTACGTATGAAAAAATATACTCCGTATGTTACTATGAGGAAAAATATGTACTCCGTATTACTTTAAAAAAAGTAATACATATTTTTATTTTTATTTTATTTTTTTGTAGAAGAAGAATTTGGGAGAATTGTAGGACATGAATGTGTTTGGACATGAATAATTATGTAAAGATTGAGGGGTGTATTCAATTGAGGAGGGTGTATTCAATTGAGATTCTGTTGGATTTTTTTGGACTTTTAAAATCTGGGGGTATTCAATTCGGATTTTTAAAAGTCTTTCAAAATTTTGAGGTATTCAATACGGATTTTAAAAAGTCTTTAGAAATCTTTAGGTATTCAACAATCTATTGATTTTAATACTCTATGAATTTCGTTGGATTCTCTTTCAAAAATATAAATAAATTTTACTAATCAAAATCTCTTCTAAAAAGTAGAGATTTCAACGGATTCTCTTAGAAGACTCTGAAAGAGAAGAAAAAAAAAACTGTGTTAACTATGTTCTTTGATAAGCATCACAGACACCATTATTATCGTGAAAAAAATTACATGTATTTTAAAATTATGTTATTTCTTTAGAAATTATAGTATATCGGACACCGTCAATAATATGTAATGGACGTCAATTCGCCATTACATGGTGTTCGATATCATCTAAAAGATTTTGATAGTCAAGGTCTTCACCCCAGAAATGCAATTATTCAATAGAATTTTTGGTATTTTCAAATTGCAATTCACAAGTTCGCTGGATTACATAACTTTCTTCTTTCTTCGGAAAGAAGGTCGCTCTGATGAATTGGATTACATAACTTTCTTCTTTCTTCGGAAAGAAGGTCGCTCTGATGAATTTGCAGTCGAATATAGAAGATCAAGAAAAATTTGGAATTGTCTTTCTCAAAGACAACTACAACAAAGAACTTAAGCTAATGCATGGAGAACTAGTATTGTTAATTATGTGAAAATGAGGCCGAGGTATAAATGTGATGAAAATGAAGATGAGAATAATAATGATAAATAATAATTTTTTTTTTTAATTAGGTTTTAGGGTCGTAGTTTATGAAAATCCATGTAAATCAATAAAAAAATGTGTATTTCAGAATCCTGTCAAATTTATAAAAATCCATATAAATCAATAAAAAAGTCAGTCGCATAGAGTGTATGGATTTTCTAAATCCACTGACTTTTTAAAGTCCAAAAAAATCCAACAGAATCTCAGAGGGGTGTATTCAATTGAGATTCTGTTGGATTTTTTTGGACTTTAAAAAGTTCGTGGATTTAGAAAATCCATAGACTCTATGCAGAGTTTGACTGACTTTTTTATTTATGAAATACACATTTTTGTATTGATTTACATGGATTTCCATAAACTACGTCTCTAAAACTAATTAAAAAAAATTATTATTCATCATTATTATTCTCATCTTCATTTCCATCACGGTTATACCTCCGCTTCATTTTGCATATAGCATTACCAATACTAGTTCTCCCTGCATTTCTATCATAGTTCTCCCTGCATTACTATTACGGTTATACCTCCGTCTCATTTTCCACATAGCATTACCAATACTAGTTCTCTCTGCGCATTAGCTTCCGTTCTAATTGGCTTTTGAGGAAGCAATTCCAAATTTTCCATTTTCCTCTTCCACGTTGAGATGTGGTGAATCTTGATCTTCTTTATATTCGACTGAAAATTCATCAGAACGACATTCTTTCCAAAGTTATGTAATTTAGCACGAGCCAATACTAACTCTGTTTGTGTTTTTGAAATGGGAACTTGGGAACTTGTGAATCGATTGCAATTTGAAAATACCAAAAAATCTTTTAGATATATCGAACACCACAGTAAGGGGAATTGACGTCGATTAGATAACGGTATCCGATATACTATAATTTTTAAAGAAAGAACATAATTTTAAAATATAGAGATATAATCTTTTTCACGATAATAATGATGGTGAAGAATAAAATACAGAGATATAATCTTTTTCACGATGGTGAAGAATCTGTGATGCTTATCAAAGAACATAGATAACAAAAGTTTTTTTTTTCTTCTCTTTCAAGTCTTTTAAGAGAATCCATTGAAATCTCTACTTTTTAGAAGAGATTTTGAATAGTGAAATTTATTTATATTTTTGAAAGAGAATCCAACGAAATCCATAGAGTATTAAAATCAATAGATTGTTGAATACCTAAAAATTTCTAAAGACTTTTTAAAATTCATATTGAATACCTCAAAATTTTGAAAGACTTTTAAAAATCCGGATTGAATACCCCCAGATTTTAAAAGTCCAAAAAAATCCAATAGAATCTCAATTGAATACACCCCCCTTATACTCTGAACCCAAAGACCTTGTGTCAAAAGAAGTGTTCTGATACTAAAGGGTTATCCTTTAATATCATAAATGTATAGTATCAATAAATGTTTTTTATGCTAAAAGATTGAACACTTTAATATCATAAATGTATTTAGTTCGGATTATGGTATCAATTTTTTCTGATACAACAATGTACTTATAATATCATAAATTTTTACCGATACTAACATATAGTATTATTAAATATTTTCTGATACTAAAGGATTGAACTCTCTAACATCAGAAAAATATTTAGTATCGGATAATGGTATCAATTTTTTTATACTACATCGTATTTATAGTATCTGAATATTTTATCGATACTAAATATGTGGTATCAAAAAAATATTTTAAGATACTAAAGGATTGAACTCTTTAGTATCAAAAAATATTTAGTATCGGATAATGGTATCAAATATTTTTGACACTACATTGTATTTATAGTATCTGAAAATTTTAACGATACTAAACATATGGTATCAATACATATTTTTTGATACTAAAAGATTGATTTTTTTTAGCTTCAGAAAAATATTTTTCATCGAATAATGGTATCAATTTTTTATACTATATTGTATTTATAGTATCTGAAACATAAAATGCTAGATAATATTCGATATCATTCAAATCTAGCTTTATTTGTGTTACATGGTACTCATTCAAGTTTCAAAATAATATTCACCAACAATGAACCACAAGTACACTAGTTTCATATACAAAAACTAGTATATAAGTACACTAGTTTCATATACAAAAACTAGTATATAAGCTATATTACAAAATATCTGACATGAATTGTTTTTCAAGAACTTCCTGACATAATTGAGTTGCGACTTGTGAGTAATATTCATGCTCTGGTTGTCCAATGTCGGTAGACAAATCAAATATCCTGCAAATATATCACACATATGTTAACGCATAATTACATAGATCCAGTTTAATTTAATCAACCCAATTTTTTCCAAAATAATGTTAGAAGCAATCAAGGCCTATAAGCTTCATCTCCGACCACTTCAAAATCATATGCAAGTTACATGGTTCAGGGCATCTTAAGGCAACAAACAAATCAGGAAAATCCGACAAAACTACATCTGAAATACAAATTCTAAACAATTTATGCAAGTATACCCCACAATTAGTGGAAGATACACAATAAGGTGGTTCCTTATGATGCAAGAATGGTAGCTACACTGCCACTGAAATAAAAGACAAAAGCTTCCTAGAACATCTCACATAACATGAGTTGATGTGACTATATAACTTTGAAAATAATGTGTTTCTAAAACCGCCTAAAAGTAGTGATCTTTTCATGTCAAATCTTTGATTGAATGAGAAAAGGGAAGACTTATTTACCAAGAACCAAAAGAATGAAGTAAGCTCAAACACATTCTACAGAATTAACATAGAAAAATAAGCAATGATTAACCTGGAAAATGATCAAATGAATCAAGGACAACAAAAATTCTGACTTATTGAACCAAAGTTCATCTCGGTGTCTAAACTTAGGTCCATGAAAACTCCCACTTATACAAGGATATTAGACACCTATGTTATGTGTAAAGTCAAAATCAAGATCCAACTACATTAAAAGTGCTTCCCATACCAATCATCAAACAACAAACACGTGCAAGAAACGCAACCATCTGATCTAAAAAATATGATAGATATATCATTATTTCACATTTTCACAAGTTTCTCAAAACATATGATTTACCGTTCATGAATTAAATCATTTAAAAACAAGAAATCCCATCACTTATCTAGTTATCTTCACATAGGTCGTTTTTTTTTTTTCGATCATATTCATTTTTTTTAATTTTTTTTACTTATGATTTGTCAGTTGTCAATAAAAACATAGTAATACCTCCCTTCACCAAAAGTATATTTTTTTACTGAACATAAATTTTAAGAATAATTTATATTTTAATATATAAAGTAGTAACTAATTTGTTGATAATTTTTTTTTAAAAGTTAACTAATTAAATACAACGAAAATACTCAAATTATCCATTCTTTGGACTTAATTTGTTATTAAATTATCCATGTTTTCTCAAATTTGAGGTAAATAGCAAAATTTCACTCCAATTGAAATGTTCTTGTAAAACATTCCAATTTTTTTTTTTACCTATTATACCAATATTAGTTCAAAATTATATATATATATATATATATATATATTTCATATTTACATTAAAAAAAAACATAATAAAAAAGTGATATATAAGACTAAAATTAATACATTACATATTAATTTTAATGATATAAAACACCAATATTTCCAATAACACAATACAACATATGTGAAAATATCAACCTAATTCTTGAAGAATGGTTGGGCCCAAATCCACTCTCTTTGGGCCCAATTGATTAATTATTGAACTCAAATTTCACTTCAATTGTAAAACATTCCTAATTTTTTTTTCCTATCATATCAACATTAGTTCAAAATTAGATATATGTTTCATATTTACATTTAAAATTTTTTTTTAAGTAAAGTGGTATATAAGACCAAAATTAATGATATAAAACACCAATATTTCCAATAACACAATGCAACACATGTGAAAATATATATCATAAGCAATACTAAAGAAAACAATAACCCACGCCCAACTGCAACAATACAATTAAAAAAAATCAACTTAATCCCCAAGAATAGTTAGGCCCATTCCATTATTCAGATTTAATTTGGGCACAATTGATTAATTAAATAGGCTCATTAATAATGCAGAACTACAACATGGTACTCAATAACAGCATCACCGGACGTTTTATTAAACGTCAGCGTATCTAACAAGGCAGACCCCTGCGCCAGCCGGAACACGCCGGAGCCGCCGACAACCGGCAGCTCACGGAACTCGTTCATGAACGGATTGTGCCCTGCGATAGTCAACGAGCTGCCGTTGTATTCGCCGGCGGTGAACACAATGTTGAATGACATGTGCAAGCCAATTTCGCTCAAAGAAGTCGACCCGACGAGGCCCTGGGCCCGGCCCACCACACTAGAATTCGGGCTGGGCCCGGACGTTAGCGGGTCGTCTATGGCAGCTATGAGCCCGAAGTATGTGGGCGAACGGGAAGTGAAATTGGACATGGCGATGGGGATATTGGTCGGATTAGGGCCCGCGACTATGTCATGCAGGAAGAAGTTGAGGTGAGTCACCTTTTGCTTCATGCGTGGGACAGTTTTGTACCAGTTTTTTAGTGCATTTGGGCCGTCGGGAATCCGGTTGGCCCGATGGCCCGGGATAGCAATTAGTGCAAGCGAACAAAGGATGGAGAGCACAATAAGCTTATTCTTCAACATATTTCTATCTCAAAAATCAAAATAAAGGGAGTGAGTGATTATGTTGTTGATTGATGATCGAGCCTCACATGCATCTATATATAAGCACGTGAGTGCTTATTCGTTGCCAAAATTGAAGGAACAAAAGTTGTTTTACGTGTGATGGCTGGCGATGATATTAAAATAAATGACTATTTACGTACCTACCTTTTTTTATGTACACCTGTCCAAAATTAGTTATATAGATAATTAAGGTAAATTATGAACGTAAAAATTTGTAGGTTAACACTGATCAAACTTTATTAATTTATATTATTTTATTTTTAAATATTGTTTACTACATGTTCAAACCTATTGTCAGTATAAGTATAAGGTCAAAAATGTAATACTACAAGTTAAAAAAAACTTTGGACACTTAATTTTTTGGATAAATTATCCAGAATATCTTTTGACGAGTAGTAGTAGACTTTTGGTTTTATAATGATAATAATTTGGTTTTATTGTAACAATTTATTGGTCATATAGTAAACTACCAACTTGCGACCCACAAATATTTTGGGCGATCCAAATCCAGTCTTTTGACCTGTAAATTTTTTAAAATGTTCTTAATTAGACATATTCATGTGTAAAATATTTTATATAAGTGTTCTATTTTCTTTTAGTCTATCTTTCATTAGTTTTCACACTTCAAAAAATCTTATACTCCTACGTATTATCTTATTTACTTTAATAAAATTAAAAGGACCACAATATCCTTATTTTATTACTTTTTCTTATTTTCCGCTCAATACAAAAACTGATTTGAGACGATAATGCTATTTATATTAACCCATCGAAACTGAAACGATTAAACGATGTGGGCAGATTTTATTGTCTTTAATTAATGATATATATAAATATTTTGTGGAGACAGTTTTACGTGAGACCGTCGACTATGTATAATTTAATTGTACATAACGCTTTAATTAACACTTTAAAATGTATGAATATTAGTTTATGTTAATTTTGTGATCGGTGTTATCATCGAGAAACCATCTCACACGCAATTTGGAGTATTAATCTGTTAACTTAATATATAATTCGTGAAATGTTCTGATGCAAAAACACACGTACGCAAGTATTAATTTGTCAACTTTATAATTCTTGAAATGGTCTGATGCAAAAATAACACGTACGCAAGTATTAATTCGTCTAACTTTGTAATTCGTGAAATGGTCTGATGACCTACGGGAATAAATTATATACAAATTGCTGCGAGAATTAGATTATATTTTTATAAATTAAATCTAATTAAAGGTAACAAGTGGCGCACTATCCGAGTTTCGTAGCCAACTTCGTTATTTATTTTGAAATATAAAGTCGGTTAAGCAAATTCGTGTTTGATCATCTGCAGCTTTCTAATTAGAAAATTAACAATGTATTTGTAAACACAAATTCGTGAATTAAATATAAAAACGCGAAAATGGTAAACGATGTGTTGAGTAAAAGGTCAAATAAATGTCCCACATCGGAAAGGCATTGAAGGATTGTGGCTATAAAAGGATGGACTAGTATCCCCATTGGTATGAGGCCTTTTGGGGAAACTCAAAAGCAAAGCCGTGAGGGTCTTGCCAACCCAAAGCGGACAATATCATACCAAGTGTGGGGGATACGGAAGGGTCCAGTCCCGGAAGAACCGTAACAATTGGCGCCGTCTGTGGGAAGAACGAACCCAGGGCCATATCCGAACGAGTTGGCGCCGTCTGTGGGAAGAACGAACCCAGGGCCATATCCGAACGAGTGTGCCCGATGTCAGTAAATAGTTGGACGAACCAGAACCCCTTGGAGGAACGACAGTCTCGATGAGATAGGCAATATGGTCTAGACAGAGCAAACTCGTCTCTTTGCGGCAGTAGTCTAGCTAGCTAAGTGATCTAGTTAGAGCGGGGTCGTTTGAGGGGAGGCACGTGGTCCATTATTTGAAGGGGGGGATTGTTGAGTAAAAGGTCAAACAAATGTCCCACATCGGAAAGGCATTGAAGGATTGTGGCTATAAAAGGATGGACTAGTATCCCCATTGGTATGAGGCCTTTTGGGGAAACTCAAAAGCAAAGCCGTGAGGGTCTTGCCAACCCAAAGCGGACAATATCATACCAAGTGTGGGGGATACGGAAGGGTCCAGTCCCGGAAGAACCGTAACAATTGGCGCCGTCTGTGGGAAGAACGAACCCAGGGCCATATCCGAACGAGTGTGCCCGATGTCAGTAAATAGTTGGGCGAACCAGAACCCCTTGGAGGAACGACAGTCTCGATGAGATAGGCAATATGGTCTAGACAGAGCAAACCCGTCTCTTTGCGGCAGTAGTCTAGCTAGCTAAGTGATCTAGTTAGAGCGGGGTCGTTTGAGGGGAGGCACGTGGTCCATTATTTGAAGGGGGGGATTGTTGAGTAAAAGGTCAAACAAATGTCCCACATCGGAAAGGCATTGAAGGATTGTGGCTATAAAAGGATGGACTAGTATCCCCATTGGTATGAGGCCTTTTGGGGAAACTCAAAAGCAAAGCCGTGAGGGTCTTGCCAACCCAAAGCGGACAATATTATACCAAGTGTGGGGGATACGGAAGGGTCCAGTCCCGGAAGAACCGTAACACGATGTATTTAATTTCGGATTAAAACCGAGTATTTGTGGGTTACAATCTCTAATTTGCTCCTCTGATTCTCTCTTCTTGAACTTCACTTGATTTCCTTGAGCTTTTGAGGACGAATCCGCAGCCGAATCCGCTCCGATCTTGTATTTGGGGCTTTATAACGTTAATCCAAAGGCTTAGCACCGTATTTTTGGATTAAACGTTGAATTTATGGACTTTTGTGATGAACGTCGTTGAAGACCGATCTTGAATTTGGGACTTTGTAACACTAATCCAAGGGCTTGACGCCGTATTTTGGATTAAACGTTGATTTTCGGGACTTTTTCGGGACTTATCGGGACTTATCGGAACTTTCGGGACTTTTCCGGGACTTATTCGGGACTTTTCCAGGACAAACGTCGTTGAAGATCCACGAAGAACCTCCTCCTTGAAGAAACGTCGAATCGAAGAGGCTTAACACCTTGATCTCCGCTCGAGCGCTGCTTCTCGCCGCTTTGCACGAAGAACGCCTTTGAAGCTCCTCCAACTCCTGAAGAATACTCTAAAATCTCTGCAGCGAATTTTAGAGCCTTGAATGCTTCTGATTTGTTGATCTTGAAAATGAATGAAATGAGGCCTCTATTTATAGGTGTAGAACCTAGGGTTTCTTATGGGCCAGAGAGATATTTGTGCAAGTGGTTAGGGCTTAATTCAAATTTTGAATTACTTGATGGGCTAAGAATACCCTATTTGGGCTTGATTTGGTTTGTTGGACTTTAGAGGTCCGTCTTGATTTATTGGACTTTAGAGGTTCAAATGAATTTAAAATTTAGGTGTCTACAAATGCCCCCTCGCATTTCGTTCACAAGAACGTTAGTCTTCGAAGTGGACGAATTGCGAAATTATTTCAAATTATGGAGCAACAAGCAGTTTAGGCTCGTGCGTTTATGAAGCAACAAGCAGTTTAGGCTCATGCATTTATGGAGCATCAAACAGTTTAGACTCGTGCGTTTATGGAGCAAAAAGCAGTTTAGGCTCGTGCGTTTATAGAGCAACAAACAGTTTAGGCTCGTGCGTTTATGGAGCTTCAAGCAGTTTAGGCTCATGCATTTATGGAGCTTCAAGCAGTTTAGACTCGTGCGTTTATGGAGCAAAAAGCAGTTTAGGCTCGTGCGTTTATGGAGCAAAAAGCAGTTTAGGCTCGTGCGTTTATGGAGCATCAAGCAGTTTAGACTCGTGCGTTTATGGAGCAAAAAGCAGTTTAGGCTCATGCATTTATGGAGCATCAAGCAGTTTAGACTCGTGCGTTTATGGAGCAAAAAGCAGTTTAGGCTCGTGCGTTTATGGAGCAACAAATAGTTTAGGCTCGTGCGTTTATGGAGTTTCAAGCAGTTTAGACTCGTGCGTTGATGGAGTAAAAAACAGTTTAGGCTCGTGCGTTTATGGAGCAACAACCAGTTTAGGCTCGTGCGTTTTCGGAGCAGCAAGCAGTTTAGGCTCATGCGTTTATGGAGCAACAAGCAGTTTAGGCTCGTGCGTTTATGGAGCATACTTGTTTTCTTTACACGTAGTAGCGTTTCAAAAACTTTCCGTTCATGGGACCAATGTATACGCCGTCTTTAGAAATCAATTTGTAGGCGTCATTTGCGTAATCTTCCTTCATTTGATTGTCTTCAATTGTGATGTGATTCACCGTTGTTTCACTTTCTTCTAGCAAGATCTTTCCCTCTTTGGCCAGCTGCATAATTTTCTCTTTAAGTATAAAACAATCTTGAGTTGGATGTCCTACCAATCGATGGTACTTGCAATATTTGGGGTCGTTCGTTCGCCCAGCCTCATCGGGTCGTTTCATTTGTGGTAGTTCAATGAGATCATTCTTGATCAAGTCATCGAAAATTTCGGGGATGTCTGAGTCTAGAAATGGATATTGCTTTCGTTGCAACTCCTTCAAACTCGTTTTCCTTTGCCCCCACTCTTGATATAGCGGCCCTTCAAATCCACTTGTAGACATGCTCAAATCCATGTCATGAGCCTTAGTAGCCAAATCCTCGAATGATCTTGGTCGAATTGCTTGAAGGATATATCGAAGACCCCACTGCATTCCTTGGATGCACATCTCGATAGCTGAACTTTCAGTCAATCTATCCTTGCAATTTAGGCTTAGATTTCTCCATCGATTTATGTAATCGATCACCGTCTCTTCCTTTGATTGTCGAGTGTTCGTCAATTCAATCATGCTCACCGTTCTACGAGTGTTGTAAAACCGGTTGAGAAATTCCTGCTCCATCTACTCCCAACTGTCAATCGAGCTAGCTTCCAAATCGGTATACCAATCGAATGCATTGCCCTTTAAAGAGCGTACAAATTGCTTTACCAAGTGATCTCCGTAGGTGTCGGCATTGTTGCAAGTCTCTACGAAGTGAGCAATATGCTGCTTTGGATTACCCTTGCCATCGAACTGCTGCAACTTTGGAGGTTGATAACCTGCTGGCATCTTCAAACTGTCAATCCTCTTCGTGTAAGGCTTGATGTAGGTGAATGAAGACTTAGGACTTTCCTCGAAAGTATCTTTGATCGCCCCGAGTATGATTTCTTTTAGTCGGTTAATGGGCACCAAACCATCGGGAGAAACTTGTAACTCCTTAAGAGTTGGGTCAATTTCCATCTATTGAAGTTCACCAAACATCTCCACATCATGCCCTTCGACTTGTTTTCCTTTTGCCCGACTTGACTCCCCTTTGTCTGCATTGCTCATCAGCTTAGCAATCCAGGCATCATGTTCTTGGACGTGTTTTGTGAGTCCTTCTATGGCTCTAGTCAAGCTTGCCAATTGTTCTTCAACAGTCGTAGTGTCCGTCACCATTGTTGAGACTGCGCTTGAATCTGATGAGCTTGTCGTGGAATGAGTAGGGGAACATGCTGGGCTATTTTCCTCGTTCACATTGTTAGGTGGTGGACCCTCTGCAGTAGCCTTCTCTGAAGAAGACGATGACTTGGGGCTTCTTGACATACTCCTTGTGACTACGTTCACGTCTTCAAGGTCAAGACCAGCTGATCCGGATGCGACACCTCTCTTGATCTTAATCTTGATTGGCGCCATCCCGGATGCGACACCTCTCTTGATCTTAATCTTGATTGGCGCCATCGTTTGTCTTGATTTATTTGAAGAGCAGAGATGAGAGGTAGAGATTGTCCCACCGGGCGTGCCAATTTGTAAACACAAATTCGTGAATTAAATATAAAAATGCGAAAATGGTAAACGATGTATTTAATTTCAGATTAAAACCAAGTATTTGTGGGTTACAATCTCTAATTTGCTCCTCTGATTCTCTCTTCTTGAACTTCACTTGATTTCCTTGAGCTTTTGGGGTCGAATCCGCAGCCGAATCCGCTCCGATCTTGTATTTGGGGCTTTATAACGTTAATCCAAAGGCTTAGCACCGTATTTTTGGATTAAACGTTGAATTTATGGACTTTCGTGATGAACGTCGTTGAAGACCGTTCTTGAATTTGGGACTTTGTAACGCTAATCCAAGGGCTTGACGCCGTATTTTGTATTAAACGTTGATTTTTGGGACTTTTCGGGACTTTTTCGGGACTTTTCGGGACTTTTTCGGGACTTATCGGGACTTTTCGGGACTTATCGGGACTTTCAGGACTTTTTCGGGACTTATTCGGGACTTTTCCAGGACAAACGCCGTTGAAGATCCACGAAGAACCTCCTCCTTGAAGAAACGTCGAATCGAAGAGGCTTAGCACCTTGATCTCCGCTCGAGCGCTGCTTCTCGCCGCTTTGCACGAAGAACGCCTTTGAAGCTCCTCCAACTCCTGAAGAATACTCTAAAATCTCTGCAGCCAATTTTAGAGCTTTGAATGCTTCTGATTTGTTATCTTGAAAATGAATGAAATGAGGCCTCTATTTATAGGTGTAGAACCTAGGGTTTCTTATGGACCAGAGAGATATTTGTGCAAGTGGTTAGGGCTTAATTCAAATTTTGAATTACTTGATGGGCTAAGAATATCCTATTTGGGCTTGATTTGGTTTGTTGGACTTTAGAGGTCCGTCTTGATTTGTTGGTCTTTAGAGGTTCAAATGAATTTAAAATTTAGGTGTCTACGGTATTATCATAATTAGCTTAATGCATATGGATTATAATTTGCAGTCAATATCCCTCACAAAACTTTTAATTTGAATATTGCAATCTATGAATTTTTGTGACATGATCAAATGAGGCCTACTTTAAACCTGCTCCCTTGGAATATATTAATCAACTTTTTTTTAACTATTATTAATAACCATCCAATAATAAATAATATTAATTTGAAAACGTAAAGGAACGTCCTAATGACTTGAAACCTCTTAATTTATATTCAAATGGATATATACTGGAACTCCAAAAATGTATTTTATCTTAAAAAGATAAATTAATATAAAATTCAGTAAGTTTCAAATGATTCTCATTAATCTCTCAAGGTATATTATTTAAAAAATGGTGTGTAGCGGTCAGTTAGATTAACCGAATTGACTAGAAATTAAAAATCGAATTACGGATCGATTTTTATTTTATTTTAGAAAATTGAAAATCGAACCATATTTACAAAAAAATCATTTTGTCTGAAACCGAAATATCAGTTTGGTTGGTTCTAACCAAATCAAAATATTTTTCTCATATTTTTTTAATTCATGCGCAAAATTTCAAGAAAGCATAACACAGGGACAAAATACAAGTAAACTTCCGAAATGAAAGAGAATTTATAGGATATCATCACAATACATAAGACATCAATCTTAAATCTAAAAACATTAATCATGCTATCCCATATACTGATCTCACATTTAGGTACTCCAAGTAAGCTAAGAGACTAGGTACTCCGACTTCCTCTACTATTCGGGGTTAGGCCGTGTCTCTACCTCAACAATCGGCTCTTTGTGGTTGGAATATGGTTTGAACATTAATGAAAATTTGATTTTGATTGGATACTAAAACCCAAAACTCTAAAATGATGATTTGCCTAAGTATTAATTTTTTAGGTTAGAAAAGTTTATTCATGTTAAGAAACTTTATTCTATTTATAATAGTTTTAATTTTGAGTATCCGGGGAAATTCGACCTGAAGACATGAAGCTGAGATATCAAATATTAAGGATATTAATATTAAGGATAATATCTTGTAAATTAGCATTAAGTGTAAATTGTAACGATAAATCATCATTAGTGTAAATCGTTACATTAAATTATCATTAGTGTAAATCGTAACGTTAGCTAATCAGATGGGATCACACCCCTCTCAATGTAATATAAATAGGAGTACCCTTATCAATGCAAAATATATTTTTCATTCATCTTTCTCTATATGGTATAAGAGCAATTTTTTTGCTAACGTCATCTCTTACGATTCTTTTCGATTTTATTTTCTTTTTGGTAATTTGGCCCAATCCTTCGATATTTTTCTCCAGATTTCGTAAAACCTTCTTGTTTTTACGTAATCTCCAGAATCGACCCGACCCAAATCCCAAAACCCTAACCTGCCTCACGCAGCACACACCAGCGCCACCGCCTCACGCCATCGCGCTGCATCATCCCCTACCTTTTTCCATTCCGCTGATCGCTCCCATGGCCGTCACCAGCAACACCTCCACGACGACCGCATACTATCCACATGCTTCTCGCGCGACATCGTTCATAGGCCCCCCACAGTCCTCGCTTCATACTGCTCGCGCGATGCCATTGCCCAACGCCCCTGCCCCTCGGCAGCCACGCTCGTCCCCATCCGTCGGGCATGCGCCATCAGGTGCTCGTCCTTACCTCGGCAAATGTCAACTCTGCAGCAATACTGGCCACTCTGCTCGCCGCTGCCCGGACTACAACCCCTCGGCAGCCCAGCCTGCTGCTCGCCCGACTTATGCACACCCATCAGCATACACATCCACCTCATCGCCTCATGCAGAATGAATTTTAGATTCTGGGGTGTCACACCACATCACTACATATCTTGCCAACCTTTACCACCACTCTCCGTATGATGATACGGATGGAGTCATTGTCGGTGATGGCAAACGCCTTGCCATCTCTCGTGGCACTCTTACATTCCCTCACATCTCCTGCTTACTTTTTCCGAACACCTTACTTGTACCCCATATGTCTCGGAATTTAATTTCTATATCTCAATTATGTGCTGCGAATAATGTGGTGATTGCTTTCTCTGATTGTCACTTTTAGGTGAAGGATCCACGTACTGGGGACACTCTAGTGCACGGACCGCGCGTTAATGGACTCTATATTTGGCTAAACACTTCACCCGTCTATGCTGCTGCCTTTTCTGCTGCTCGCCCTTCCCTACCCATCTGGCATGCTCGGTTAGGTCATCCCTCCTCTAAAATTTTGAATTATGTCGTGTCCAGCCATATTTTACACCTTAATAAATGTTCAAACTTCTCCTGTGATTCTTGTAAGTGCATAAAGAGCCACAAACTACCCTTCAACGACACTACTTTATCTTCGTCTATGCCCCTTGAATTAATTTTCTCTGATGTTTGGACGTCTCCTGTTCTGTCTAAAGATGGTTACAAATATTATGTTATCTTTGTTGATCATTTCTCCAAATATGTGTTGCTATATCCGTTAAAATGCAAATCTGATGTCCTACCCACTTTCATAGCCTACAAAGCCCTAGTCGAAAACTTCCTAAAAACCAAAATCACCACCCTCTACACTGACAACGGTGGAGAATTCATTGCTCTCCGCCCCTTTCTATCCTCCAATGGCATTACCCACCTTACCACCCCTCCTCACACTCCTGAGCACAATGGTACTTCTAAACGTCGTCATCGACATATCGTTGACACCGACCTTGCTCTCCTTCACCATTCCTCTATACCTCTCTCGTATTGGCCCTTTGCCCTTGCTGCTACCACCTACGTGATTAATCGTTTACCTAAAATTGGTCTCTCTCTAAAATCCTCCTTTGAAACCCTATTACACTGTCTCCCCAACATCCTCAAACTCTGGGTATTTGGATGTTTGTGTTATCTCTGGCTTCGTCCCTACACCTCTCACAAACTTGCCCCTCGCTCCCACCCCTGTGTGTTCATCAGATACTCTCAATCCCAAAGTGCTTACCTTTGCCTAGACCTATCTTCCAACCGCCTTTACACATCTCGTCATGTCGAATTTGTGGAAGACCAATTTCATTTCCACACAAAACCCCTCCCCCCTCCACCTCCGACTGCCTCGAACCCACCGAACACCGATTCGATCCCCATGCCTCCCCCTGTTACAGTGATCCCTCCCCTTGCCGAGCTCCCTCCAGCTCCGACTACCACGAACCCGCCGAACACTAATTCGGTCCCCACGCCTCCCCCTGTTACTGAGATCCCTCCCCTTGTCGATCTCTCTTCGGCGCCTGCTACTTCTGTGTCTCTTCGTCGTGTTCCTTCACCAGATCCGGCTGCCTCACGCCATCATATGGTCACTCAGGCACGTGACAACATATCCTAGCCTAATCTGAGGTATGGTCTTACTTCCTCCGTCCTTTCAGACATTGAGCCCCGTACTGTTTCTCAGGCCCTACAGGACAGTCGTTGGCGAGAGGCTATGTCTGCTGAATTTTCGGCCCTTCTCAAGAACGACACTTGGGATCTCGTACCCTCCACTACCTCTCAGAATCTTGTTGGGTGCAAATGGGTGTTCAGAATTAAACGGCAGCCTGATGGCACTGTTGATAAATTTAAGGCTCGACTGGTTGCTAAGGGATTTCATCAACAACCTGGTATTGATTATTTTGAGACATTCAGTCCGGTTGTCAAACCCACCACGGTTTACCTTATTCTATCTATTGTTGTCACGAAGGATTGGCCACTTCGGCAGTTCGATGTCAACAATGCCTTTCTTCATGGTTCCCTCTCTGAGGAAGTCTACATGTCTCAACCACTAGGTTTCTTTGATGAAAATTTTCCGTCTTATGTATGCAAGCTTCGGAAATCCATCTACGGTCTCAAACAGGCACCACGGACCTGGTACACTGCCCTTCGTGACTTCTTATCCTCCTTGGGTTTTTTGCATACAAAGTCTGACGAGTCTTTGTTTATCTACTGTCGTGACGACACTATTGCCTATTTTCTGGTCTACGTGGATTATCTTATTCTCACTGGGAACAACGTCTCCTTTCTGGACACGATTGTTACTGCTTTAGCATCCAAGTTCTCGATCAAGGATCTAGGTTCATTGTCCTACTTTCTTGGGGTGGAGGTTCTTCGCTCGTCCGAGTCCTACACTCTAGTTCAACGAAAATACATCACAGACCTTCTTGGCAAGTACAACATGCTTGACTCCAAGCATGTGCAAACTCCACTTGCCCCTGGAGCCTCGTTAACCCTTCATGATGCCTCTGGCCCCTCGGATCCCACTATCTATCGTTAGGTTCTGGGCAGCCTTCAATATCTCTTGTTCACCAGACCTGACATTGCCTTCACTGTCAACAAGCTCTCACAATTCATGCATGCCCCCTCTGAAACCCATTGGGGGGTTATCAACGTTTGATGTGTTACCTCAATGACACTCGGACTCTGGGTATTACTCTTCGACGTAGCTCACCACTCTCCCTTCATTGTTTCACAGATGCCGTCTAGGCTGGCGACGGTGATGATCGGACGTCCACTGGTGCCTATGTTGTGTTTCTTGGATCCAACCCAATATCCTGATCCTCCAAGAAACAACGCTCTGTTGCTCGTTCCTCCACAGAAGTTGAGTATCGTGCCATTGCTTCTGTTGTTGCTGAAGTTCAATGGGTCAAACCTCTCCTCTCTAAACTTCACATTACGATACCAACCATTCCATCCATCTACTGTGATAACATTGGTGCTACCTACTTGTGCTCGAACCCTGTGTTTCACTCCCGTATGATGCACATCTCCATTGACTATCACTTTGTTCGAGACTTGGCTCAAAAGTCTCTCCTTCGGGTTGCTCACGTCTCCTCTGCTGATCAACTAGCCGATGCTCTCACCAAGCCCCTCTCACGCCCCCACCTTCGTCTTCTCATGTCCAAGATTGGTTTCACTGACAGTGCTCCATCTTGATGGGGTATATTAAGGATAATATCTTGTAAATTAGCATTAAGTGTAAATCATAACGGTAAATCATCATTAGTGTAAATTGTAACGTTAAATTATCATTAGTGTAAATCGTAACGTTAGCTAATCAGATGGGATCACACCTCTCTCAATGTAATATAAATAGGAGTACCCTTATCAATGTAAAAATATCTTTTCCATTCATCTTTCTCTATATCAAATGAGTTGTCTAGAAGGAAATTCAAATGAGTTATCTAGAGTATATAAAAGGTTATTTCCTTAGATGACTTGTCCAAGAATTGTTTTGAAATTCAAGACTCAGTGCGAAGATTTCAAGACTAAGAAGTCTGAAATATTTTAAGAAAATCAAAGCTGAATCAAATTGACGGCTCAATATTAAACTTAGGAGTTAGGACGCACAATGCCGTTAATAATTAAAGTGAATATTCTAAATGAAGAGGCCGGTTTTAGAGAGAAGGGAGAGCTTCTCTCTCTAGAGAGTTGCTCCTCCCATTCATCCCCAAGTTTGCACAAGTAGCTTTCTTTGATTTGGGGGAGTTTTTGAAGAAAACTCCCCCAAACTTGGCCTTCTTGCCCATCTTCAAATCATTGTCTTCCACCTTGGGATTCTCCTCCACAATATTTATCTCGGGCTCTTCTTTCATCTTATCTTCCATGAGCTTTGAATAAGGATCTCTCTTGGAGTACACATACTCTTCCTCCTCATCCTCATCATCACGAAATCTAACGGCCTTGTAGATGTTGAATGAGACTTTCTCCTCACCAACATGTAGTTCAAGCTCTCCGTATCGTACGTTGATGACGGCTCCACCCGTTGCTAGAAACGGTCTTCCTAAGATCAAGGGGATTGCCCTATCTTCCTCCATATCAAGTACCACAAAATCAACCGGAAATATGAATTTCCCAACTTTGACAAGCACATCCTCAACCGTTCCCAAGGGATAAACTATGAAGCGATCCGCCAATTGAAGATTCATGGTAGTAGGCGTCAATTTTCCCAAGCCAAGTGATTTGAAAAGTGATAATGGCATGAGGTTTATGCTCGCTCCAAGATCACACAAAGCACGATAGGTTCCCTCTTTGCCAATCACACAAGGCAATGTAAATGAACCGGGATCTCTAAGCTTTGGAGGTAGCTTAGCTTGGATGATGGCACTACACTCTTCGGTGAGGTTCACGGTTTCAAATTCTACCATCCTTCTTTTGTTGGACATAATCTCCTTCAAAAACTTGGCATAATGAGGCATTTGCTCAAGGGCCTTCGCAAATGGGATGTTGATGTGTATCTTTTTGAACATCTCCAAGAATTTGATGAACTTTGCATCCAAACTCGTCTTCTTGAGTCGTTGAGGGTATGGGATTGGAGGCTTGTGTGGAGATGGAGGCTTATGTGCATCATTTTCTTTCTCACTTGTTTTCTCCTTCTCAACATCTTTCTCTTCAACTTTCCTTCCTTGTTGTTCCTTTTCACCATCTTCCTTTGGCATCATAGGGCCTTCATAGCTTGTGCCACTCCTCAACTTAATTGAGTTGCATTGCTCCTTGGGGTTCAATTCCGTGGTTGAGGGGAATTGCCCCGGAACGTGTTGCTTTCCAATGGCATTAGCGAGTTGGCTCACTTGCTTCTCTATGGCTTTCACATTATTTGCCACATTTTTTATCATCTCACCATGCTCATCAATTCTTTGCCAAGTCTTGTTTGCATTCTCCCTAGTTTCTCTCATGAATTTCGTGGTTTCCCCCATAAAAGCACCAAACATATCCTCCATTGATGGCTTTGATGAAGACTCCACAATAGCTCCATCTCTCACATTGAAATTTGGAGGTGGGATGATGGCATTCCTTGTGTTGGCATAAGAAAAGTTCTCATGGTGCCTCAAATTCGGATGATATTGGTTAGGATTGGAGGGACTTTCATAGGCTTGCCTATCGTTCCAACCTCTCTCTCTAAATTGTCTATCCCTTTGATTGTTCATGTAGTGGGCTTCTTCATATTGCTCGTCACGTGGCCCCACTAAAGCTTTAGCCGTCATAAGGGATATCAATTTATCCACCTTGTTGGAGAGTTTAGCATTCTCATCCAAGTCATGGGTTGAAGCAACTTTCCGGGCTTGCCTTCTCTCGGATGGCCATTGGTTTCCGTTCTTTGCCATCTCCTCTAGGAGCACATAACCCTCATCCGTCGTCTTTCCTAGCAAAGAACCTCCACCGGCTGAGGCATCTACCATCCCTCTCGTACGATGGTCCATCCCATTGTAGAAGTAACAAATCAATTGGTCTCTTGAGAACCCATGTTGAGGACAACTTCTTATCAAATCCTTGAAGCGCTCCCAAGCCTCGGCTAACGACTCATCGTCATCTTGCATAAATGAAGAAATCTCCCCTCGTATCTTGATGGTCTTGCTTGGAGGAAAATACTTCATAAGAAATGCATCTACAAGGTCGGCCCAATTCTCAATCGTCCTTAAATCAAGAGACATGTACCATTGCTTTGCACGATCACGGAGTGAGAATGGGAACAATTGGAGACGGATGTAATCTTGAGGGACACGGTTGATCTTAACCGTTCCACTTATCTCTAGGAATTGAGATAAATGGAGGTTAGGATCCTCCTTTGACAACCCTCCAAATTGGTTGTTTTGAACCATCATGATTAGGGCCGGCTTGAGCTCAAAGTTATGAGCATCAACGGGTTCCCGACCCGCTCCTCCATAGGGCCTTGGAATTGGGCGGAAATGGTCTCTCAAGACTCTTTGTGGCTCCTCATCCTCCCTTCGTCTACCATCTCTTTCCATACCAATATTCTCTTCAACTCTTCGACGAAAGTTGTCCCTTAGCACTCCTTGAGGTCGGTTACCTCCATTCCCGTTAGGTTCCTCGACTCCTTCGACCCCATGATTCTCAAGTTCCTCCTCTTCTTCAATAACCGGATTCTCCCTTCGGTTCATTCTTTCCAACTCTAGTCTTCTCCTTTCGGCGTTCCTTCTTCGACAATTGGCCTCAATCTCCGGATCTAAAGGTAGCACTTCTTGGTGATTCCTCCTAGATCGTGTGATCATAAACCATGTCTATCAAAAGAGCAAACGAGAGTGAGAAATACAAATAAGCTCAAAGTAACAAACACAAATATTTTTGGATTTTTGCAAATAAAGAAAGCAAATAAATTGTCTAAACTAAAACTCTTCTAGCCTACACTCTAGAGCTTATAAAAACCTCCCCGACAACGGCGCCATAAACTTGATTCACGTGTTATGCAACACTAAAATAAACAACCGCAAGTGTACGGTGTCTATCGTAGCGTGGTAAGCACGAGGTCGATCCCACGAGAAGGTTAAGCATAAAAGGGTAGTTTGCTAGTCGAGTTCTAAATAGACGTGATCGATAATTTGAGTGGTGTGAATTACTCTAAGATTACCTAACAATGTGTCACCAATAAGTAATTAAGAGTAAATACGAAATCGATCAAATACCATGTAAATCAATGAAACGAAGGTAAAATGGATGTAACTCAAAGAAAGAAAGTGGGTTCCAAGGCAATTGTAGTATTTAGACGTCCGTTTATGAGAGTTATCTCGTTTAAATGGCCATTAAGGTTATCTCAAATAGGGTGATCACACAAGAAGAATTAATTAATCTCTCGATCTAATTAACCAAAGGCGCAATGCAACATAGGCTCGTATCTCTACCTCACAAATGTTACACCACCTAAAATAACTCATAAGATCATTCAAATCCCTCTCCGATAATTAATCCTCTCTCGAGCTCATAATAATACCGGGTTGCATGCTTGCATACGATTAAATGGAATAAATCTCTCGATCTTACCCCAATTAACAATGGATTAAGCAAATCATCATGGCCAATAACAACATGCTTTACAATGGATAATTAAACATGCAAATAAGAGATAAACACCAATTAAAGCAAGAAATTACTCATAAACATCAATCCAAATCTCTACAATGCCTTAGAACCACAAAGTGTTTAGCTAATCAAATACATAATCAAATTACAAAATCCAAATGAAATAACTAAATAAAAAGGAAAAGAAAGAGAAAGCTTAGTCTAGAATGTGGTAGGGAATTGAATTTGGGAGCTATTGCATCCTTTCTTCCTTGATTTGGTGAAGAGATGAAGAAGTTATGGTCAAAACACCTCCAAATATGTGTAACTATGTGTGGATTGGGGGAGAGTGGCTTGTAATTCAAGAAAAGGGGCTTATATAGTGTTGGGAAAGGGTTTGGATGCCATATTTGCAAGTTGATCCCTCAAAAATGGAGAAAATACAAGTTTGGCACCGAAAATGGGGTTACTCGGCCGAGTTGGGGTCACTCGGCCGAGTGGAGTACTTAAAAAGCGTGTTGCGACTTCTTCCAGCCGAGACTCGGCCGAGTTGGGATCACTCGGCCGAGTGCGCAGAAAATGTGGAACTCGCAGATTCGGCCGAGTAAGGTTACTCGGCCGAGTGATGTCCAATTCAGGGGCTACGCATTCCACCTTACTCGGCCGAGTAAGCTCACTCGGCCGAGTGCGCAGTAGAGGCCAAAGTTGCAGATTCGGCCGAGTAACCTCACTCGGCCGAGTTGCCTCCTCTTCTCGTTTCATGCATAACTTTCGCCTCGGGTGTCGGATTGACTCGATTCCTTTGGCTAATCCACTCCGTTTTTCGAGACGAATCCAACCGTACACTCCTCTTTCTGGTGCGATCACTCGTGGTATGTGTTTTGCTCCAAATTCCATCGTTTTACCTACAAAATCAACAAAACACAACCTTTCTCTCATTTCGGCTTAAACAATCATATTCCATGCATAATTCAATGAAATCCACATCAAAATACACTTCACATGTGCCCCTAAAACGCGTAAATTCCACCTGAATCAAACTCCCCCAAACTTAAAATGTTGTTTGTCCTCAAACAACTAAGCACTTAAAGCAATGAGGGTGGAATGATCACAATGGAATATTCAATGTAATTCACACATGCAAAGTGAGATGTAGTGATGTCTCTTTCTCAAAGTGCATCTCTCAATGAAGGTCATAGGCTCATTATTGCAACTCACACTCATGGATCCAAGAATGCATAAACATACAACACATTGTGAATGGGAAACATAATCCAAATGCTCAAGTCCTCTACTCACATGACAAAGTGTTTCTCTCAAACACACAAACAAATTGAGGATATTAATGCACTCATCAACCAAGTTATGCTATGCAATCACCATATGCTTGCCCAACTTCTACTTTTCACAACACTCAAATGCTCAACAATGTAATCAATAGGACTTTATCAAGGATGTAACATTGGCTCTTTGGACAAGGTGGGATGAATTTGGGAATTGTGACTCTTCTAGTGGAGGACAAAGCTTGTTGTTTTTACAATTTGTGCTTTCACTTTCAAAGTTTACAAACTCCATCCTCACTTTTCATTTCCCTTTCTTTTTCAAGCAATCATCACCTTATCTTTTGAACCATTTTTCTTTTCAAGCTTTTGGGGCTCTTTGTCCCTCTTTTCTTCTCCCTTGATTTTGTTTTCATCTTTTTCAACTTCTTTCAACTTTTCCACTTTCTCCTTTCACCCAAGATATTCATTCAAGCACATGTTTTTCCACTTTGTCTTTTATCCCCCACTAGATGTAGGTATCAAAGGCTCAAAAAGGCTAAGTGGTTAACATTGTAGTTTGCCAAGAAAATTAGGAATTAAGCTCAAGGGGCTAACTACGGAAAATTACTTCGGTTTTGGGAAATTTTGGCTAAGTGACTCTTTTTAGAACAAGATGGCCTACATCACATCACATCATCTCACACAATCATGCTTTCAAACAAGAACTTAGGAAAGTTCTAAGATCACTAGCAATAACCTATTCCACTCTCAAATGAACTAAACCGGATTACATGCTCGATTTATGGCTCAATTCTCACCGGTTTATTCAATAGGACTCTCACAATCATCAAATGTTCCCAAACAACAACACATCATGCATCCATGCTATCAAAGATCACAAATATGAACACAACATGATACTATTCTCCAACATCAATCATGCTAACATTCAAAGCAAATAAACATCATCACAACTACTCAACAATGGATCCCAATGACTATTCATGCTCACATTTCACCAAATGTCCACTACCCAACATATGATCAAAAACCAACTTAACCAATATAATCATGTGAAAGCCAAGTGTGCGCCGGTGCAAAATGTGACACAAGTAGAATGACGAACCGGTGCAAGGGTAACAACTAGTAGAAAAATAAAAGAAAAATAACTCCCCCAAACATAGAATTTTACTATGTATAAATTCTAAGTTTGGGGCTACAAGTTGTTACCTCCCTCCTTGCACATCCAATGCTTCTTCAAAGATCACCATTGCAACACTTGCTTCCCCTCTCCAAAGTTGGTTTTGCTTCCTTCTCCATTCTTCAAGATATGATGTCCATAGTATTCTTCATCCATACCTACAAAATAAACCAAGCTATCAACACTACTAAAGCAATAAAAACACAAAGCAATTAAAACCTTGGGTTGCCTCCCAAGAAGCGATATTTTTAACGTCCTATGCCGGACGGTTCTCCTTGAGGGGAATATCAAGTCACCCCCTTGTCACCCTTGTTCTTGACCTTCCGTGCCCATACAACTTTCTTAAGTCCATCAAAACATCCACTAGCTAGCCCATCCGGCTCTTCAACCATGTCATAAGATGTTGATGCCTCATTCATCCCCAAGTTTGCACAAGTAGCTTTCTTTGATTTGGGGGAGTTTTTGAAGAAAACTCCCCCAAACTTGGCCTTCTTGCCCATCTTCAAATCATTGTCTTCCACCTTGGGATTCTCCTCCACAATATTTATCTCGGGCTCTTCTTTCATCTTATCTTCCATGAGCTTTGAATAAGGATCTCTCTTGGAGTACACATACTCTTCCTCCTCATCCTCATCATCACGAAATCTAACGGCCTTGTAGATGTTGAATGAGACTTTCTCCTCACCAACATGTAGTTCAAGCTCTCCGTATCGTACGTTGATGACGGCTCCACCCGTTGCTAGAAACGGTCTTCCTAAGATCAAGGGGATTGCCCTATCTTCCTCCATATCAAGTACCACAAAATCAACCGGAAATATGAATTTCCCAACTTTGACAAGCACATCCTCAACCGTTCCCAAGGGATAAACTATGAAGCGATCCGCCAATTGAAGATTCATGGTAGTAGGCGTCAATTTTCCCAAGCCAAGTGATTTGAAAAGTGATAATGGCATGAGGTTTATGCTCGCTCCAAGATCACACAAAGCACGATAGGTTCCCTCTTTGCCAATCACACAAGGCAATGTAAATGAACCGGGATCTCTAAGCTTTGGAGGTAGCTTAGCTTGGATGATGGCACTACACTCTTCGGTGAGGTTCACGGTTTCAAATTCTACCATCCTTCTTTTGTTGGACATAATCTCCTTCAAAAACTTGGCATAATGAGGCATTTGCTCAAGGGCCTTCGCAAATGGGATGTTGATGTGTATCTTTTTGAACATCTCCAAGAATTTGATGAACTTTGCATCCAAACTCGTCTTCTTGAGTCGTTGAGGGTATGGGATTGGAGGCTTGTGTGGAGATGGAGGCTTATGTGCATCATTTTCTTTCTCACTTGTTTTCTCCTTCTCAACATCTTTCTCTTCAACTTTCCTTCCTTGTTGTTCCTTTTCACCATCTTCCTTTGGCATCATAGGGCCTTCATAGCTTGTGCCACTCCTCAACTTAATTGAGTTGCATTGCTCCTTGGGGTTCAATTCCGTGGTTGAGGGGAATTGCCCCGGAACGTGTTGCTTTCCAATGGCATTAGCGAGTTGGCTCACTTGCTTCTCTATGGCTTTCACATTATTTGCCACATTTTTTATCATCTCACCATGCTCATCAATTCTTTGCCAAGTCTTGTTTGCATTCTCCCTAGTTTCTCTCATGAATTTCGTGGTTTCCCCCATAAAAGCACCAAACATATCCTCCATTGATGGCTTTGATGAAGACTCCACAATAGCTCCATCTCTCACATTGAAATTTGGAGGTGGGATGATGGCATTCCTTGTGTTGGCATAAGAAAAGTTCTCATGGTGCCTCAAATTCGGATGATATTGGTTAGGATTGGAGGGACTTTCATAGGCTTGCCTATCGTTCCAACCTCTCTCTCTAAATTGTCTATCCCTTTGATTGTTCATGTAGTGGGCTTCTTCATATTGCTCGTCACGTGGCCCCACTAAAGCTTTAGCCGTCATAAGGGATATCAATTTATCCACCTTGTTGGAGAGTTTAGCATTCTCATCCAAGTCATGGGTTGAAGCAACTTTCCGGGCTTGCCTTCTCTCGGATGGCCATTGGTTTCCGTTCTTTGCCATCTCCTCTAGGAGCACATAACCCTCATCCGTCGTCTTTCCTAGCAAAGAACCTCCACCGGCCGAGGCATCTACCATCCCTCTCGTACGATGGTCCATCCCATTGTAGAAGTAACAAATCAATTGGTCTCTTGAGAACCCATGTTGAGGACAACTTCTTATCAAATCCTTGAAGCGCTCCCAAGCCTCGGCTAACGACTCATCGTCATCTTGCATAAATGAAGAAATCTCCCCTCGTATCTTGATGGTCTTGCTTGGAGGAAAATACTTCATAAGAAATGCATCTACAAGGTCGGCCCAATTCTCAATCGTCCTTAAATCAAGAGACATGTACCATTGCTTTGCACGATCACGGAGTGAGAATGGGAACAATTGGAGACGGATGTAATCTTGAGGGACACGGTTGATCTTAACCGTTCCACTTATCTCTAGGAATTGAGATAAATGGAGGTTAGGATCCTCCTTTGACAACCCTCCAAATTGGTTGTTTTGAACCATCATGATTAGGGCCGGCTTGAGCTCAAAGTTATGAGCATCAACGGGTTCCCGACCCGCTCCTCCATAGGGCCTTGGAATTGGGCGGAAATGGTCTCTCAAGACTCTTTGTGGCTCCTCATCCTCCCTTCGTCTACCATCTCTTTCCATACCAATATTCTCTTCAACTCTTCGACGAAAGTTGTCCCTTAGCACTCCTTGAGGTCGGTTACCTCCATTCCCGTTAGGTTCCTCGACTCCTTCGACCCCATGATTCTCAAGTTCCTCCTCTTCTTCAATAACCGGATTCTCCCTTCGGTTCATTCTTTCCAACTCTAGTCTTCTCCTTTCGGCGTTCCTTCTTCGACAATTGGCCTCAATCTCCGGATCTAAAGGTAGCACTTCTTGGTGATTCCTCCTAGATCGTGTGATCATAAACCATGTCTATCAAAAGAGCAAACGAGAGTGAGAAATACAAATAAGCTCAAAGTAACAAACACAAATATTTTTGGATTTTTGCAAATAAAGAAAGCAAATAAATTGTCTAAACTAAAACTCTTCTAGCCTACACTCTAGAGCTTATAAAAACCTCCCCGACAACGGCGCCATAAACTTGATTCACGTGTTATGCAACACTAAAATAAACAACCGCAAGTGTACGGTGTCTATCGTAGCGTGGTAAGCACGAGGTCGATCCCACGAGAAGGTTAAGCATAAAAGGGTAGTTTGCTAGTCGAGTTCTAAATAGACGTGATCGATAATTTGAGTGGTGTGAATTACTCTAAGATTACCTAACAATGTGTCACCAATAAGTAATTAAGAGTAAATACGAAATCGATCAAATACCATGTAAATCAATGAAACGAAGGTAAAATGGATGTAACTCAAAGAAAGAAAGTGGGTTCCAAGGCAATTGTAGTATTTAGACGTCCGTTTATGAGAGTTATCTCGTTTAAATGGCCATTAAGGTTATCTCAAATAGGGTGATCACACAAGAAGAATTAATTAATCTCTCGATCTAATTAACCAAAGGCGCAATGCAACATAGGCTCGTATCTCTACCTCACAAATGTTACACCACCTAAAATAACTCATAAGATCATTCAAATCCCTCTCCGATAATTAATCCTCTCTCGAGCTCATAATAATACCGGGTTGCATGCTTGCATACGATTAAATGGAATAAATCTCTCGATCTTACCCCAATTAACAATGGATTAAGCAAATCATCATGGCCAATAACAACATGCTTTACAATGGATAATTAAACATGCAAATAAGAGATAAACACCAATTAAAGCAAGAAATTACTCATAAACATCAATCCAAATCTCTACAATGCCTTAGAACCACAAAGTGTTTAGCTAATCAAATACATAATCAAATTACAAAATCCAAATGAAATAACTAAATAAAAAGGAAAAGAAAGAGAAAGCTTAGTCTAGAATGTGGTAGGGAATTGAATTTGGGAGCTATTGCATCCTTTCTTCCTTGATTTGGTGAAGAGATGAAGAAGTTATGGCCAAAACACCTCCAAATATGTGTAACTATGTGTGGATTGGGGGAGAGTGGCTTGTAATTCAAGAAAAGGGGCTTATATAGTGTTGGGAAAGGGTTTGGATGCCATATTTGCAAGTTGATCCCTCAAAAATGGAGAAAATACAAGTTTGGCACCGAAAATGGGGTTACTCGGCCGAGTTGGGGTCACTCGGCCGAGTGGAGTACTTAAAAAGCGTGTTGCGACTTCTTCCAGCCGAGACTCGGCCGAGTTGGGATCACTCGGCCGAGTGCGCAGAAAATGTGGAACTCGCAGATTCGGCCGAGTAAGGTTACTCGGCCGAGTGATGTCCAATTCAGGGGCTACGCATTCCACCTTACTCGGCCGAGTGCGCAGTAGAGGCCAAAGTTGCAGATTCGGCCGAGTAACCTCACTCGGCCGAGTTGCCTCCTCTTCTCGTTTCATGCATAACTTTCGCCTCGGGTGTCGGATTGACTCGATTCCTTTGGCTAATCCACTCCGTTTTTCGAGACGAATCCAACCGTACACTCCTCTTTCTGGTGCGATCACTCGTGGTATGTGTTTTGCTCCAAATTCCATCGTTTTACCTACAAAATCAACAAAACACAACCTTTCTCTCATTTCGGCTTAAACAATCATATTCCATGCATAATTCAATGAAATCCACATCAAAATACACTTCACATGTGCCCCTAAAACGCGTAAATTCCACCCGAATCAGTGGGTCTCTTTTGTGGTTGGGCTCCGTGGGATAGACTCGTGAGCCTTGGTTTCTAGTTCTTGAGATCGGGTACTTGGTGGAACTTTGCCTATTTTTTTGTTTCCTATTCTTGACATGAAACACCTTAGTGTGGGGTTGTCTCGTTTAAAGATTGGAGACCTGGACATCTGTTAAGGCAAAGGGAAACTCGTCTTTTCTCTTCACACGATTGAAGTGAACGGCGATATCCGCATTGGTTTGAAGATCAAGATCTTAGTTCATGATTTATAATTTTATTTGATGATCTTGTAAAATTCCCCTAAAAAAAATTATTCTAAATGAAGACAAGTGATCAAATGACACATGGCACTGCACAGTCAAATGAAGACCAATGATCAAATGACCAAATCAAGTGGTTGTATACTTGTATTTAATATTTACGTCGACAGTCATTATAAGTTTGTAACTGCGTTAGTTTTACAATGGTTAAAACTAAGTTCATAGAATTTTACATCCATATTTTTTGTACCATTCTTTTTACACGTCACCTTAAAAGTCTATATCATTAAAAGTTACATATACGAGCAGTATCCGCGGAGCGAGCATGGTACATGGGTTATAGTTGTGCCCAAATTGATTTTTTTTTTAATCCTAGGTAATAAAAAAGGGCGCGGCTAAAGGCACACACGAATGCTACAAGGACACCCACCAAATTTTTTTTTAATCTTTCAAAACATGTGAAATGTCTCATATATCCCTAATGTAAAATTTATGAAAAAAATGAAGATGAGTACACCCACCCATTCTATTTCACAGAATTATCTCCACCACCACCAAAACAAACACCATTCTTCAACCAAAAAAACTCCAAAATTAAAAAAAAAAAAAAACTCCAAAAATTAATGAACAACTTTCATTTGTTCCGAAAAAAAATAGGACATCTTGTTCGAAAATTTTTAACCAACAAAATCAAGTTGTTCGAAAATTTTTCCCAACATACACAAATTGTTTGAAAATTTTTCATGAACAAACACAAGTTGTTCGAAAAATTTTAATGAACAAACACAAGTTGTTCGAAAATAATCCCTAACAAACTAAAAAAAACCCTGTTCGAAAATTTTTACCCAACAAAATCAAGTTGTTCAAAAAAATTTCCCCAATTTTTTCCCCAACATACACAAATTGTTCGAAAATTTTTCATGAACAAATACAAGTTGTTCGAAAATAATCCCAAAAAACTAAAAAAACCCTAATTTTTTCAAAAACCTAATTTTTTCAAAAACTTACCTGAAGCGGCGGCGGAGATGGGAGATGGTGGCGGAGAGGAGAGGGGTGTGAGCGGCCGCGTCGGTGGGAGGAAAGCGACAGCAGTCGCGTCCTTCTTCAAATCAGCGGCGGTGGAGAGTAGGGCGACGACTGGAGTAGGGCGATTTGTCGCGCCATTGGGAGGAGGGCGGCGACTGGAGGGAGAGGGGAGGGGATGGCGCTGCGGGGGCGAGGGCGGGCGGCAGTGCAGACAGGAGAGAGGGGAGGTGGGCGGCGGCGCCGCTAGGGAGGGAGGGGTGGTGGGCGGCGGGGGATTTGGGGAAGGGGTAGTGGGCGGCGGCGCCGATTGGGAGGAAGGGGGTGGTGGGCGGCGACGGCGATTGGGAGGAAGGGGGAGGTGGGTGCACCCCTTTTGTGTGTGAAAATGTGAGAAATGGGGAAAGATAAAAGATTTAATTAGAGTTTGCAATGAGAAGGTTAATTTTGGAATGGATGTCCTCATCCCTTTTGTGTGTGCACTCAGCCAGTGGGTGTCTTCATAGTATTCGTGGGTGCCTTTAGGCGCACCCAATAAAAAATTATAATGTAGTCCAATATGTTTTCTCTACATCCACATTTCATTTTTGAGCCCAAATTTAAACCCAACAACTACCTTTTTCCCATAAAAAGGTTTAGGCTCATCCTTTAATTAAAAATAAAAAACAACTTCAATTCTTCTCTTGTTTTTACTAGTTTGTTGCCCGTGCGATGCACGGGTCAGTTGTAAAACTCGAATGAAATAAATAAATAAATAAATAAAAGAATTGATGACCAGTCGTGGAGGTCTCTAAAATTTTCAATGTCGAAAAACTCGACGACTTAGATAGAATCTCCTTGTTAGAAGAATTACAAATGTTCCAATAAAGTTTAAATATGATAAACACTTCGGAATTAACAAAGACGACAAGAGATTATAAAATGTATAAAACGAATATTGTTGTTCACAAACATCAAAGTTGAAGATAAATTACAATTATTGATCGACAATTTTAAACCAAATAAGATAATTTAAGAAAAGTAGATATTGAGTTATACATTAAATTTCGCGAAAAATTAGTAGACTTAAGCAAGTGAATACAACTATCACTCAATTAATCTGAATATGGTTAGCACACACAACGAAAGTCTTGCTTCTCAAAATTCTGGTCAAACTCTTGTAGAAATTCTGATAGCACCATTCTGATTTTTGTATCTGCTCAAGAAAATATAATGAAATGTTACGATCACTAAAAATAGTAAATCAGAGGTTTCATCATTAAACACAACTTCCGCTCATAAAAAATTCTCATAAGAAATTCAAGAGAATTTCTTATGTAATGTTATGAATTCAAGACAGGAACATCAGAACTATTCCAAAATATGTGATTAATAATTCTCTCTTCTTAATCATAATTTATGAACTAAAAACCAACTTGTGAAGAAAAGTAGTTATCCATTTGCACAACTTATCTGATATTTGACTAATGATTCCAAAAACACAAAGCAAGTCCTCCCAAAATCTGTTATATTACCCATGGCGACCGAGACGTCCTCCTCCACTTTCTTGATTGAGAAAACATGGCAAAGTGGATGGACAATAGAAAATATATAAGATGAATTAATCTATAATACACACTTATGATGCATTGTATTTTTTTTTTTATGGAAGTTAAATACCCATCCATTTTTTCCCCTCCCCATGACTCGAACACCCAGGACTTAAGGCCTAGGTAGTGGTGCTCTAACCACTTGAGCTATCCCACTTTGTCAATGCATTGTATTTATTGTTGATTAATTTTTTATACATGAGAGGTCCAAGATGTTATAGATGAGAGTTTGAGAGTCTCATCTTAAAGGGATGATAAATGGAATGAAATAAAGGAGGGAACTAAAAAGTCACTTGAATTCAAGACTTGAGAGTCTCTCCATTTCCCTCTTGTACATGTGGATCTCAAATGCCAAGTCATCTAACACATGGCAAAAGGAGGAGGGGTCTCAAATGCACACGTGTCGCAAGCAGGAGAGCCATCTTTCTCCTTTTATTATATAAGATTTGCTTAAGACTATTATTAAATTATCACTTTGTCCCATTATTAGTTGAACATTTACTGTTTACACGAGTTTTACTATAAAAATTGTTTATTAGTATTAAAAGTTATAAAACTAATTTTTAGAAGGAATAATATGAAGAATTCTATTTTATTGGAGAGCATGTTTTTTGTTTGTGTGTAAAAAATAGTGGCATGGAATGTAAATAAAAGATGTTTGAGGGAGATTTTTAAAGGAGTAAAGAGTAGGTGTCAAATATTCAAATAATAATGAGATAAAAGTTTTTAACAAAGGTTCAAATAATAATGAGACGGAGAAATAATATTTTACTTAATATTTTCTGTACCCCAAATTTAAAATGCTGTATCCGTGACTATATACAAATACTCTACTATAATTTGAATTATAAAATCTTATGTTGATATTAGTTTAACTAAAATACAACACAAGAGTCAAGATTTTTGTTTTGAAGCCTTGCTATTTGACCCAAAAATCGACAAATTCAGAGTATATAACTTAATATATATCATCAACTAGTTATATCGCAAGTGTTGTAAGAATAATTAATATTGTTAGAGTTACTTTAAAAAAGTAAACTACTCCTAATTAAATTAATTAAACGAGATTAAAAACGATGCCACTTGAGGGCTGCGCGCGCAGAAAGAATAAAACGGGAATATGTTACCACTACAGCGCACGACTTACCTAACATCCAAGCTTTGTCAACTAAGACGACGATATTATCATCATAAACTTTGAAAAATAATTATTCCCTCAGTCAAAATTTTGTATCTATGCATTTCTCTTTTATCCCGTTCAAATATAATAGGAGTATATATATATATATGTATAACAAAAAATGGAAACAATATTTTTATCTTCGCTCTCTAAACTATTACTCTCTTTGTTTCAAAAAGTTTGTCGCTTTTACTATTTTTAATACGATTCTCACTAAACCATCCCTGTGAAATCCATACAATATCTTTTTTTATTTGAATTAAATTAAAGTATCCCTCTTTTATTTCTTTATTTCAAATTAAAAGGTAAATTGACATTCTATACAAAAGAGTGGAAAAAGAAAGCAAGGAAAGAAAAGAAAAAGACAAGGGAAAGAGAAATATTAATAAAGAGTAAATAATAAATACTCCCTCCGTCCCAGGATTGTTTGCACCAAAAATGGGGCACACAAACTAAGAAAAAGGTGTAATGAGTGGAGAGTTGAGGGGTAATTTTGTAAACTTTTATGAATAAAGTAAAGTGAATGATTGGATTGAGGGTAAAAGTAATGGCATTTTGTGTAAATATGTGAATATTGTGAGGGTGGGGTTTATAAAAAAGTTTCCTTTTTGGGTAGTGCAAACAATTGTGGGACGGACGAATAAGGAAAGAGTGCAAACAATTGTGGGACAGAGGGAGTATATGTTAAAAATATATATATTTTATGTTCTTTAATTGTATATAAAATAATAAATTAAGACACAAACTTTTTGAGAGAGTACTTGTTGATTTACCTAAATTAATTGACATTCACTTTATTAATCATTCACAATATTTGGAAGGACAATCCTATAGACTAATATTCAAATAAAGGAAACTAATTAAAATAATACAATTAAGGTCAAAAACCTACATAAAATCCCTCTTATGCCCTTTCTCTTTAAAAATTATAATTAATTGATTCCATTTTTATTCTCCATTCTTATTTTAATCTATTTCAAAACCCTAACTGCTCCTCCCACCACGGCCTCCGCCGCCTCCAACGAACAGTTCGCGTGCCCACCTCTCCATCTTCGCCGTTGCTGACCGATTTGTATCGATCAATTCTTATCTGATTTCTTGCTTCTCCATTGATTGGTAAGTTTCTCTATTATATTAAACCTAGATTGAACAGGTACATTTCACTCATCTTTTGAATCGGCGAGTTTCTGGGATCGAGTTTTGCATAACGTTCCCGCTATGGAGAGGTGTGGCTTAGGTGTAACCCTGGATTTGCGGGCCACCACCATCTCCGACGGAATTTTCATTCAGCGCTCTATACTATTTCATCTTCACTCCGCTCCACATTCTATTCCCTCGTATCCTCCTCCCTACACACCCTAAGATTAAGGTTTTCCCCCTCAGCCGCCTTCAGTAACCAATGTTCCCTCGTATCCTCCGCCCTACGCACCCTAACATTATGTTCGCTCTCCTTTTCAATTACGTTTCTCGATTCACGATATGTACTTACTAGCACTATTTGTCGAGTAACCTGTTTCCTGGTTATGGTGTTTATGTATTAATTTCTATTTCGAGTCGAGTAGATTTCGTTTCCCAATTTATATCTCTTTGATTTCGTGTCAGGTAACTTTTTTTATGCAAATTTTGTTGAAATTTTGACATCTCTTTATTTCTATCTTCCCTGTTTCATGTGAATTTGTTACGGTTCTAGGTTTCAGAGGGTTTATTTGTTATTTTGGGTCTCTGGTTTGATTTTCATAAGAAATTGTGAGAGTTCAGATTGATCCTGCAAAGATCTGATAATGTTTTTTTCGAGCAATATGTGTGGTTGTTATTTTTATAATAACATCTGAAATAATTTGTCCCTCTTGAATTTCAAGATGTTGATAGCCGTCCTTGTATCTTTATAAACATGCTTCCTTCTGTGTTGGCAATATAAATTGGTCTCTAAAACAAATTGTATGTTCTTCTGAGCAGTAGGCGATGAGGTTTGATTATTATAGCAGTGATGACCAGATGAGGCTGAGAGTTACAAATTTTACTCTATGATGGACAGTGGGCAATGTGGTTTGATTATTAATTTCTATATTCATCCATCTATGTGAGCTTTTTTGTAGATCAACATTAGGGCGTTTTACTACTCGAGAGAAGTGTGTTAGTGAACGGTGATCAGTCTGAGGAGTGAAATCCCTTGCAGCTCAACATTAGAAATATCCTTATACAACAATATGTGGATAATGTTTTAAAAAAATTAACATATATGCCCCTAGCTCTGCACTCCTATGTCTTATATTAACATTGTTTATGTTTGATGTTTCTAAGTATTGCTCTTGGATTTTTTTGATTAGATTGTAGTTTCTTAAATTTTGTCTCATTGTTCTCATTAACAATCTACAATTTAAATTGCTGCATGAAATTAGAAAATTCTGCTTTTGAGATTTATATCACTGCATTCCTCCCCTTACGACCGCTTTTTAGGTTTCTTCCTCATTCTGAAGTTGTATCTTTATTCAATTCTCTCTTTTTAAAACTAATTGCGTCCACTGCTATTTAATTTTGGAATTCAATAAATATGTTTTGGTGGTTGGGTTTGGAAATATAATATCTGTGTTTAATTGAAATCGTCATTTTCTTATGAATTCTAAGCCTAATTGGATATTGGATTTCTGTGGACTTGAAGAAATACAATCAGTCTAGCGATTTAACATATTCTAATGACAGATTCAGTTGCTTGCAGATTATATTTTTGTGTGACATTAACACAATATAACATCTATTGAGTTTAATATTTTCATTTAATTGTTGTTACAGTGAGGGGACTTGTTTCTTGCACAAGAATAATGGAGGCAATTGTATGAGATACTGAGTACTCAAAAGATGTGTATCGAAACTTTGCATATTTATGTTCTTTGATAGATATTTTTAGAATAATGGAGCCAATTTTTGAATTTAGAAATCGTTTTATTAAGTCATATGCACCATATTTTTGCATATGTCATCGAGAATATGCAACATTCTTTTGCTAATTGATTCGGTGATTTCTGGGAATCGAATTGGGATATTAGTAAATGTTTTCTGAATTTTCTGGAAATCGAATTGGGATATTAGTAAATTTTCTGAATTTTAGAAAATATACGCCTTTTTATATTGCATATTATTATTTGTATGAAGGCATATACAACATAATATTTGCATATGTTATTGACTATATGCATCATTTTTTACATATATGTTTATATGTTTTGCATATTTTATATAAATAACATATATTGTTAAATATATAAATTATTTATGTTTCAAATAGTATATTTTCATGTTTTTCATATTTGTTCTTAAAATGTAATTACACAACAATTGAATATTTTATTTATTTAAATATATTTTTCTTAAGCTGGAAACATAAACATAAATTTTCAAATATATTTTTCTTAAGCTGGAAACATAAACATAAATTTTCAAAATAAAATAATGGAGAATGAAAAAATTAGATGAAATTATTTTTCCTGGATGACCATATACAGGAAATAGGTGAAAGAGGGGAAAGAGATCAACTTGGATATGCAAAAAAAAATTGATTTTATCTTTTTAAAAAAAAATGTTTTAAATATATTCATTAATAAAATTAGGAATCGCCGAAGTTACACAAATCAAATGAATGAATTGATATTTGTAATCTTTTATGATATGTCATAAAGTTTAATAATGTAGATACTCACTAATGACATATCTTTGCATATGTCAACAAGAATATGTAACAATTTTTTGCATATATGTTTTCAAATCTGCATATAGAGTAATGATATAAAACCAACCAATCTATATATATATATAGAGTAATGATATAAAACCAACCAATCTATTTTTTTTATGGAATTGAGTTGTCACCAAATCATTATGCACATAATCAATTACTATAATTTAAAACAAATAATTGAAATTTATTAATATATTTTAAAAATAATTACTACAAATCTTTCACATTCAAATAAAATTTTCTAATATATTATCTCTAATTTTCATTAAATTTTTAATTTTGAATAGAAATCAATTAACGCAATATCACATAATCAATTACTATAATTTAAAACAAATAATTAAAATTTATTAATATATTTTAAAATTAAAATAAATATAAATATAAATCTTTCACATGAAATTTTCTAATATCTTATCTCTAATTTTCATTAAGTTTTCAAATTTGAAAAGAAATCAATTACGCAATATCACATAATCAATTATTATAATTTAAAATAAATAATTGAAATTTATTAATATATTTTAAAAATAAATACAAATCTTTTATATTCAAAATTTCTAATATCTTATCTCTAATTTTCATTAAATTTTCAAATTTGAAAAGAAATTAATTAACGCAACGATTCTGTGTACATAGTTAGTTTTATTAATCTTTGATTAATTAATTAAAATATAATTTCATTAATTAAGTAATAAAGAGGGTAGTTTTGTACATGTACCATGGATTTTGTCCCTATTTGAATTAAAAAAAAAGTTTCCTTTCTATATAAATTTTGTAGGTGAAATGTCCTTATGAACAACTCCCCCTTACTATATTTATAAGTGGACCAACTATATCCATTAATTTACACTCCAACTAATCTCCTTATTCATAAACAATCATCAATATTCATTAAAATTTGTAAAAAAAGTTTTGGTATATAGCAAGTGGAAACACGCTTATTATGCAATAACATTAATCAATTGAGAGATTAAAGTTAGCAATCTAAAATCTACATGTCTGCCTGTAGACGTGAGGTGGAATCATCGACATAAGTGACATAAAGCGTGTATTCAAGAACACCATAGTTCGTCTCAACATCGTACGAATAAGTACTCGTGACTGCGTACCCACGTGCGAACCGGAACACCCCCGTGCCACCCACAACCGCAAGCTCACGCTCACTGAGCCCCAGCTGATTCCTCCCCAGAATACTAATAGTACTTCCGTTGTACGCCCCGGACGAGAAATAAAAGTTAAGGTTCATCGCCAGGGCCGAGGTTTCCAGGTCAGCAGACGTGATCAGCCCCTGAACCCTCCCGATTTTCTCCGAGTCGTAAGCGGGCTCAGCCGTTAGCAGGTCGTCTAGGGCTCGGACTTGCCCGAAGCCTGTCGCAGAGTTGGAAGTGATGGAAGCGGTCGCAACCTCGTACACGGTCGGATTTAGGCCACCTAGCACGTCTTGCACGTAGAAATGCACCTTGGCTACCTTTTCGGTTCCTGAGCAGATTTTTTGGAACCATGCGTTGTTGCGGCTTGCGTTTGTCGTGGGCGAGACGACGAAAACGCAGGATAGAACGAAGAGAAGGACGATTACTGGCTTTGCCATTTTGAGAATTTGTAAAACCCTAATGCAAATTTTGTTGGTTTGATGAATATTTAAGTGAAATGATGTGATTATTTATAGAGACTTTGATAGAGTTGTTTGCACAAGGGTCAACATAAAATAAAGCCTAGTCAATCCTACATATGGTCATTTTATATATATGTACAATTATTGTGTCACATGAATTATATATTTATTTAATTTGCCTGTTAATTCTTACTCGTTTTTATTCTTGATTATTTAATTTGATGATAAATTTTCGTCGTATCATGTGAGACAATCTCACAGAAGAGCTAGTTTCTGTATAAATTTATGTCCATATAAGTTGATTTTAGAACTTCTTTTCACTGGTCTTTGTAAGGGTGCGTATTGGTGTGGCAAGTTTCACGCTTCTTGGGTAGTTACAAATTTTTTTAAGGTTTCGCAGCCGACTGCGCCTAACCACAAACATGTGTATTTCGAGTATTTAATTAACATGAAGTTGATGTGGATGATACTTTTATACCTACTACTATATGTTTTAACTTCTAATGTTAAAATTCGCATGTTGACCACGAAAATATGCCTCTCACCTGCACATATACACATATTTATATATTCGCTTTACGAAATGATAAAAGTACTTACAATATTATATGTGTGTATATTTTAGTATAATATGTATGTTATGAATGAGATTTTAATATTTATATTAATCCTTCAAAATATAGAGTAAAATTAAAAACAGACTTAATAAGATCAAAGGCAATCCAATATTACCAAAACAAAAATTAGCCCTTCTTTTAAAGAAAAGTCTAAAAAGACTTGTTTGAAACGTTCTAATGTAAGAGACGTGCTCAACTTTGGCATTAGACTATATTTCCTTTTTTCTTTTATATTCCATATCTTTTCATTGTCCTGGGGTGGGGTGGTCCGGCGTCGACAGCGAATCGGGTTGGGGTGGAGGCCGCGCCGGTTAGAGAGGGAGAGAAGAGAGAGGTGGCTATAGAGAATGTATGAATAGAAAGATGATTTTATTAACAATGAGAATGAGTATATGTAGATTACATAATGGGCTTTTAGGTTAAACTATAAACATGGGTTTTAGGTTAACTTGTGGGCCAAGATATACAAGGAAGTAGGGATGGGTTTTAGGTTAACTTGTGGGTCAAGATATACAATAGTAAACCCTAATCTCTAATACATAATATCCCTAATACGCTCCCTCAAGATGAAGCATCATTGGTGATTTCAATCTTGTTCACAAGTGGTTGAAGACGAGGACGGGATCGGCAGACGACACATGATCTACAATGAGAATCGAGGCGAAGGACGGGCAACGAACAAAGCGGTTATGTAGGATTTGCACTATATAGGTGATATGAACGATTTTCTTACTAGTCTTGGTGAGTGAAGCAGTATAGGGGAAGAACGTGATCTCGTTTTTGATGAGTTGTTGCAGAAGAGAGCGAACCTCTTGGGCGTATGCAACAACATGAGGAGAAGAGAAAGATTCATCTTCTTGGGTTTGGAAGAATGTGGTCTCGTTTTTTATGAGTTGTTGCAGAAGAGAGCAAAACTCTTGGGTGTATGCAACAACTTGAGGAGAAAAATTGGTAGTAGTATTGCTAACCAAATCTTGGTGTATTTTGGTGATCCCGAGATCAGAAAAGAAAAATGAACGAGGCATAAGCCTTAATATTGAAGGCAAACAACAGAAGGAGTTGATGTATGGAGGCATGTGTGTGATTTTTTTTTTGGTTTAATGAAGAATAGATCAAATAGACCTAATCTTGAAAAGGTAGAAGAAAAAAAAATAGGATCTAGGAGATGGAAAAATATTCCTGAATCTTGGAGATGGAGGTGTGATCGTGAGGATCGAAAAAGAGGCGTTAGCCTGAAGAAGAAAAAAAAATAGGACCTGGGAGATGGGAAAATATTCCTGAATCTCGGAGATGGAGGTGTGATCGTGGGGATTGAAAAAGAGGCGTTAGCCTGAAGAAGAAGAAACAAAATATAGGATCTGGGAGATGGGAAAATATTCTTGAATCTCGGAGATGGAGGTGTGATCGTGAGTATCGAAAAGAGGCGTTAGCCTGAAGAAGGGAAAAAAAATAGAATTTGGGAGATGGAAAAATATTCCTGAATCTCGGAGATGGAGGTGTGGTCGTGAGGATCGAAAAAGAGGCGTTAGGCTGAAGAAGAAAAAAAAAAGGATCTGGGAGATGTGAAAATATTCATGAATCTCAGAGATGGAGGTGTGATCGTGAGGATCGAAAAAGAGGCGTTAGCCTGAAGAAGAAAAAAAAAAGGATTTGAGAGATGGGGAAATATTCCTGAATCTCGGAGATGGAGGTGTGACCGTGAGGATCGAAAAAGAGGCATTAGCCTAAAGAAGCTCTGATACCATATAGAGATGAATGAATAGAAAGATGATTTTATTAACAATGAGAATGGGTGTATATAGATTACATAATGGACTTTTAGGTTAAACTATAAACACGAGTTTTAGGTTAACTATGGACCAAGATATACAAGGAAGTAGAGATGGGCTTTATTTTAACTTGTGGGTCAAGATATACAATAGTAAACCCTAATCTTTAATACATAATAACCCTAATAGTGGCGAGGATGGGCGCCGCGAGAGTACCTTCGTGGACGGCAGCAGCGGGTGGTTGAGGTGTTTGGGGGAGGGATGACTTATGAGGATGAAGAAGGAATTAGGGTTTTAGGTGGGGTGTGGGTAGTAATAGATATGGGTTGGGGTATATACCCCTCTAGCTTTGTTTAATACACTCCCCCTCCATTTTTATTAATTCAATATTAATGCAAAATATCAATTTTGTCCTTTTACTAAATTAGGCTAGATACACACACTCCCCTCTAAAACTCTAACCCTAATTCATTAATCCTAATTTTGCAGCCCCTGCCGTAGCTCCCGCCGTAGCTCCTCCTCCTCCGGCAACCATCATCACTTTCGACAGTCACAACCACCTTTTCTTACATCCACAAAAATAAAAAAATAGGAATTCAACAACAAAACTTAGAAATAAACTTCCAATGATACACAAAACTTAACAAAACTCAACAACAAACCTTAAACTCTAAACCAAAAATTTAAAAGTTCAACTAAAACAAAAACTTATTTTCGACCAACCAGAGTCGACCGAAAATTCTCCCGTCGACAATGGTTTGTCGACCAAAAAAAATCAGGTCGACTCTGGTTTATCGACCAATTTTTTTAAAAAAAAATTAAAATTTTCGATAATATTGAATCGACCAAAAACAATCTCGTCGACAAACCAGAGTCGACCGGATTATTTTTGGTCGACTCAATATTATCGAAAAAAAAACCCTGGAAAACCCGCACTGGCGGCGCGGCCAACGAGAGGGGAGGAGGGGGCACAGCGGCTGGGCGGCGCGGGCTCAACAACGGAGGGAGATTGGGGGGGGGGAGAGTTGCAGAAAACGATAAAAAAAAAAGAAAAAGAATAAGATCAGGGCGGCGGCGGCGTCTTGCTGCGACGAGAGGCAGATGAGGGCGGCGGCGGCGTCTTGCTGCGACGAGAGGCAGATGAGGGCGGCGGCGGCGGCTACTTGCTAGACGGCTGGCGGTGCTCGGCGAAGGCCGGTGGCGGCGGCTGCTTGCTGGACGGATGGCGGTGATCGGCGAAGGGCGGCGGCGGTGGCGGTGGCTGCTTGCTGGACGGCTGGCGGTGCTCGGCGAAGGGTGGCGGCGACGGCTGCTGGGTGGACGGCTGGTGGTGCTCGGTGAAGGGTGGCGGCGGCAAGTTGGATGTGGAAGGGAGGAAATGAAGAAAGATGGAAGGAGGCAAAAAAAAAATAAAGAAGAATGAAGAAGTTGAAAATGGGGAAGAAATGAGAAAATTTAGGGTTAGGATTTTAGAGGGGAGTGTATGTATCTATAATTTTAGTTAAGGGGCAAATATGGTATTCTATATATACTTTATAATTAATAAATGGAAGGGGGAGTGTATTAAACAAAGCTGGAGGGGTATATACCCCAATCCAATAGATATTTTATAGAAAAAAGGGTATTTATAACAATTAAGGGGCTGTGACCCAATTTTGGGGGTGTATAAATCCGGGGAGTGCATCTCTCTGAAATGGAGGTGTAAATAGTCAAACCCAACATAGATAGACAATATATGAAGTATTGATGTATTTTTCTGCAAACATAATCATATTTTAATTAGTTTTTCTTATCGCGTATATATTAGTATTAGTCATTAATTTTAGATCTAATTCCATTTATGGTTTTTTAAAGTGGGCTTAAGCCCATTTTTGCTATTACTTGTGATAAGGCTTTGTTTGGGGTTTGAGTCTTGGGCCGGGATATATATGGGTCCAACTTTTTTTTATAATATTGAATCAAGGGCGCGGCTAAAGGCACCCAAGGATCCTCTGAGTACACCCACGGAAACTTTTTTTTATCATTAAGGGTATGCGAAATGTCTTTTTTACCCCTCCTACACATTTAAAAAAAAAAGACGGATGAGTGTACCCACTCATTTTATTTCACATCGATTCCCACCATCACCACCAAAACAACAAAAACAATCACGGCGGAATGTCATACAACTTCGACATGCCAACAACAAAAATAAAAATAAAACTAATCAATCATATTGGGGACAGCAGCCGATATCACCAAAACAACAGAAACCCAAAATTTCAACTAAAATAAAATTTTAGTATGTTCGAAAATTTTACACAAACAAAATTGAAATGTTCGAAAATTTTTAATGAACAAACTCAATATGTTCGAAAAAAAATCCAAAACAACTTAAATTTGTCCGAAAAAAAAGATCGAACAAAATGTTCGAAATTTTTTCCAAGACAAACAAAGATTGTTCGAAAAATTTTTTAAAACAAACATAGATTGTTCGAAAAAAAAATCCAAAACAACCTAAATTTGTACGAAAAAAAAGATCGAACAAAATGTTCGAAATTTTTTCCAAAACAAACACAGATTGTTCGAAAATATTTCCAAAACAACCTAAATTTGTCCGAAAAAAAATTACGAACTTCTAAAAACCCTAATTTTTCTAAAAACCCTAAATTTTCTAAAATTCCAAAAAAATTAAAAAAAGTACCTGGAACGGGCGGCGGTGGCGGAGGAGGGGTGCGAGCGGCCGGGTCTATGGGAGGAGGGCGACGGCGGCGGACGAGGGAGGAGAAGAGGCGCCGACGTGTGGAGTGAGGGCGGCGCTGTCGCCGCGTAGGGAGGGGAGGCGGAGCTGCGACGCGGCGACGTTGGGAGAGAGGGCGGCGTTGTCGCGCGTGTTAGGTGGGGAGACGGGGACGGTGACAGCGACGAGAGGAGGTGGCCGTGAACGGGGAGTGGGAGGGGCTGCGGCGACGAGAGGAGGCGACCGCAAATGGGGAGTGGGAGGGGCTGCGGCGACGAAAGGAGGTGGCCGCGAACGGGGAGAGGGAGGGGCTGCGCAGTGGGCGGGGGCGGCAGAAATGGAGGTGTAAAAATGGTGGGTGTCTGAATATTATGAGAAGATAATGAGTTAGGGTTTTAATTGGGAGAGAGGGTAATTTTAAGATTTTCAGGTGGGTGTCCTCATTCATTTTGTGTGTGTTCTCATCGCGTGGGTGTCCTCATAGGAACCGTGTGTGCCTTTAGCCGCGCCCTTGAATCAATTCGCGATGTTTTGATTTAATTAGGATGTGACCCATTTTTTGTATTTAAAAATGATGAACACGAAATAAATTACAACACACATTATTTTTTTGTATTAGACGGACGGATATTTTAGTACATTTTTTCGAAGTTATTCCTATGATACTTCTTGAAAATTGAGTATGCTTTCGAATCCTGCTTGAAGAGACGCAAACGTAGAACTCGAAGGACTTATGTGGAGACTTAGCACCTTAATTAATATCGGAAGACTTCTCTATAGACACTCGGAGAACTTCCGTTACGAAGACATGCCTTACAAATTCAGTGTTTTAGCCTTTAGGTGTGTTCCAATTGAATGGAATGAGATTTACCACAAGATGGACTTGATTTGATTGATCAGGAGATTTGTTGAGCTTCCACGATTCGATTCATTGGATTGGCTCAAAACATCTCAATTAGGAACTCACAATTGAATTATTGGACTTTAAAGATCTGAATTGAGCTCAATTTATTAAGGTTGAGAGACGTAACTTATATACATAATTAAAGTTGGACTCGATTTAAGTTACAAGACTAAAATTGATATTTTCTATTAAAAAAAAATGACAATTTTGAATAATAGAACCAAAAGTGATTTAGAAATATTCTTATAGGACTAACTAATACTGAAATTTTCTCATTTATGTTAATTGTAATAATGCAAGTTTTTGTCTTAATTGTAATAATTTGTAATAGAGAAACGTCTTATAAAAGAATTGAACGGAGTCAAACAAATGCAATATTTATTTAAGGGATTATATTTTTTTTAGTCCATCATTAAGTTACCACAATTTTGAATTTAGTCCATTAAATTACCACTTTTTCAATTTAGTCCATTAAATTTCGATTTATTTTGATTTTGGTCCAATTAACTGCTACAACAGGTTTAACATGTCATTTTTTAAAACACACCCCATAAAATGTTATACACACCCCCAAATGTTAAAATCACCATACTAAAATTTAAAAATAATTTTTTATTACTATACACACCCCAATTCTTTCCTATTTAATAAATTGCAAAAATAATTAAATTTTTAAAAAATAAGAATTCAAATTAATATGCAAAATATAAATAAAACCTATAAAAAAAAATCGTCTAAACCTAAATCTTCAAAAATTAAACAAAACTAAAAAAAAATTAATTAATTTAATTAGTTTTGAAAATTTAGTTGATATTCTACTATTTTTAAATTTTATTTAGCCTTATTGTCGACATTTTTATAGAAATTAGAACACATATAAAACATTAATAAAACATTGAAGTTTTAAACTTTTTTTATTTTATTTTCCTTTTAAATATTTAGTTTATATTACATGAACCCAACTAACACCCTAAATATTACTATATACACTTCAAATGTTTAAACACAAAAATTAAAAAATCAATTAAAGTTAAATAAAATCATAAATATATGTAATAAATTGTTAAATTAAAAAAGTAAGAATTCAAATTAATATGAAAAATATAAATAAAACCTATAAAAAAATACCTAAATCTTCAAAATTTTAATAAAGCTAAAAAAAATTAATTAATTTAATTAGTTATGAAGATTTAATTGATTTTCTACTATTTTTAAATTTTATTTAGTCTTATTGTCAACATTTTTATAGAATTTAGAATGCAAACAAAACATTAATAAAATATTGGAGTTTAAACTTTTATTTTATTTTTAAATATCTATTTTATATTACATAAACCTACTATAACCCCACATATATTATATACACTCCAAATGTTAAATACAGAAATTTAAAAATCAATTAAAGTTAAATAAAATCATAAACATACTTAATAAATTGTCAAAAATAATTTAATTAAAAAAAATAAGAATTCAAATTAATATAAAAAAATATAAATAAAACCAATAAAAAATAAATATAAATCTTCAAAATTTTAATAAAGCTAAAAAATTAATTAATTTAATTAGTTTTGAAAATTTAGTTAATTTTTTTAATATTTTTGAAGATTTTTATTTAATTTAATAATTTTTTTTTTAAATTGAGTTGATTTTTTTAAATTTACTAAAAAAAAATTCAAAAATAGTAAAAAAATCAACTTAATCTTCAAAACTAATTAAATTAATTAATTTTTTTAGCTTTGTTTAATTTTTTATGATTTAGGTGATTTTTATAGGTTTTATTTATATTTTTAATATTTATTTGAATTCTTACTTTTTTAATTTAATTATTTTTGACAATTTATTAAATAGGAAAGAATTGGGTTGTGTACCTCCTCATGATCATGTCCGAACACCATCTATAGATGAATGGATCCTCCCAAACATAGAACTTGACATCATGGTAAAACTTCTTCTTTTGATGGAATGAAAGGTTTGGTGGGTGTGTTCCGGTGGCTATGTAATTCACAAAGTCGGCAAACCATGGACATGCTTCTTTGATAGCAAGAATTTGCTTATCGGGGAACCACTCCTTGATAGGGACTTGAATGTCTTTTTCCTCCACATTCTCAAGTCTTGAGAGATGATCCGCCACCACATTCCCACACCCTTTTCTATCTCTAATCTCCACATCAAATTCTTGCAAGAGGAGCACCCATCTTATCAACCTCGGTTTAGCCTCTTTCTTCTCAATCAAGTACTTAAGAGCCGTGTGATCCGTGTACACTATGGTCTTAGCTCACACCAAATATGTTCTAAACTTCTCAAAGCTATAGATCACGGCTAGCATTTCCTTCTCCGTTGTAGTGTAGTTCTTTTGGGCCGGATTCAAGGTCCTGCTTGCATAGTAAATCACACGAAAGAGTTTGTCTCTCTTTTGACCAAAAGCTACTCCAATGGCATAATTACTAGCATCACACATGATCTCAAACGGTTGACTCCAATCGGGTGTCACCAACACGGGAGCTTTGATCAAGGCCTCCTTCAATATCTCAAATGACTTCGCACACTCTTCACTAAAGATGAAGGTGGCCCCTTTCTCCAACAATGAACACATGGGCTTGGCTATCTTCGAAAAATCCTTGATAAATCTTCTATAAAATTCGGCATGCCCAAGGAAACTTCTCACCGCCTTCTCATTGGTTTGTGGAGGTAACTTCTCAATTGCCACAATCTTTGCTCTATCCACCTCAAGTCTCTTAGCCGAGACTTTGTGCTCAAGCACAATTCCTTCCTTCACCATAAAATGACATTTCTCCCAATTGAGCACCAAGTTGGTATCTATACATCTTTGCAAAACACAAGAGAGGTTACGTAGACATATATCGAAACAATAACCAAATACAGAAAAATCATCCATGAACACCTCCATTATGTTTTCAATCATGCCATGAAAAATAACCATCATACATCGTTGAAAGGTGGCGGGGACATTACACAATCCAAATGGCATTCTCCTAAAAGCAAAAGTACCATAAGGGCAAGTAAAAGTTGATTTCTCTTGGTCCTTGGGATCAATCAAAATTTGATTATATCCCGAGTAACCATCGAGAAAGCAATAATACTCGTATCCCGCCATCCTATCCAACATTTGATCAATAAAAGGCAAAGGGAAATGATCTTTCCTAGTGGCATTATTCAACACACGATAATCAATGCATACTCTCCACCCCACAATGGTCCTAGTAGCAATTTCCTCTAAAGCTTCGGTTGTAACAATAGTCATGCCCCCCTTCTTAGGTACCACTTGTGTTGGACTCACCCACTCACTATCACTTATGGGAAAAATTATGTCATTATCTAACCACTTCAACACCTCTTTTCTTACTACCTCTTGCATGATGGAATTCAATCTTCTTTGACCTTGGGCTTTAGGCTTAATAGACTCATCTAGTCTAATTTTATGCATGCAAATATGAGACGGTATACCCTTCAAATCCGAAATATCCCAACCAATAGCCGATTTATAAGTTCTAAGCACCCTAAGCAATTTTTCTAACTCAAGCTCATGCAAGTGTGAAGAAACAATAACGGGAAAGAGGTCACCTTGTTCAAGATAAGCATATCTCAAGTGATCCGGAAGTGGTTTCAAGTCAAGCTTCCTCCCTTTCTCTTGAGCTTTCGATTCCTCCTTAGCTCCATCCTTTGGTGCCTCCAACGAGAAACATGAGGACCAAGCGTCAAGATTTTTGTTAAGAAATCTTTGACACTCTTCAAGTAAAACCCCCCCAAACTTGGCTTCTCGTCGTATCTCCGTGAATTTCTCCTCCTTCTTGGTCGGAATCTCCTTCAAAACATCAAGAGAACACATGTATTCAAACAATTCTATATCATCAAGTTCATCATAATTAAAATCAAAAGGGATAAGAGAAGGTGAAGTAAGAGAGTTTCTTATGCAAAAGTCAAGTGGATCCTTTGAAGTGCTCTTCTCCATATGCATATCCACACAAGCTTGAACACTATTAATCATGTTGCACTAAAAAACCTCATCCTCATCATCTCTAAACTTGATAGCCTTGTAGATGTTGAACAAGACTTTCTCATTGTTCACTTGAAGCTCCAACTCCCCTTTACTCACATTTATGATAGCCCCACCGGTTGCCAAGAATGGCCTTCCCAAAATTAATGGAATGTATTTGTCTTCCTCTATATCCAACACCACAAAGTCCACCGGAAAAATGAATTTGTCGACTTTAACCAACACATCCTCTACTATACCCAAAGGGTACGTCATGGATCTATCCGCCAATTGAAGGCTCATTGTGGTTGGTGTAAGCTTTCCCAAACCAAGAGGTTTGAATATAGACAAAGGCATAAGATTAATGCTCGCTCCCAAATCACACAAGGCTCGAAATGTACCTCCATCCCCGATGACACATGGTAAGGTGAAAGATCCGGGGTCTCTAAGTTTTTTAGGCAAATTGGGTTGAATAATCGAGCTACACTCTTCGGTCAAATGTACCGTTTCGTACTCCACCATCTTCCTCTTATTTGACATGATTTCCTTTAGGAATTTGGAGTAGTGAGGCATTTTCTCAAGTGCTTCGGCAAATAGAATGTTAATATGAATCTTCTTGAACATTTCCACGAACTTGGCAAATTTGTTGTCCAACCCTTTCTTCTTCAATCTTTGAGGGTATGGGAGAGGTACTTCATTTTTGCCTTTGTCTTGAGGAGGGATTGCCTCCTTACTCTTCTTCTCCCCTTCTTTTTCCTCTTCCCTCACTATCTCATCTTGCTTTTCTTTCTCATGCTCTTCTTCCTTGTCAACACCCTTGGGTGCACTCACCATTTCCTCCTCTTGTGGCATCTTTGGCCCCTCATACCTTGTCCCACTCCTTAGTTTGATGGCCTTGCATTGTTCTTTGGGATTTAGCTCTGTATTTGAAGGAAATTGCCCCGGAGTGTGTTGACTTCCAACAATATTGGAGAGTTGGCCCATTTGTTTCTTCATGGCTTTCATATGGGTAGCCACATCCTTGATCATCTCTCCTTGTTCATCAAGTCTTTGCCATGTCTTTGTCGCATTGTTCTTAGTCTCTCTCATGAAATTTTTGGTTTCTCTCATGAATGCGCCAAACATGTCTTCCAAACACAACTTTGATGAGGATTCCACAATTGCACCATCTCTCACATTGAAATTTGGAGGTGGTTGGATGGCGTTCCTTGGGTTTGCATAGGAAAAGTTCCCGTGTTGCCTCAAACCGGGGTGGTATTGGTTCGGATTGGGAGGATTATCACGTTTTTGCCTCTCGTTCCACCCTCTTTCTCTAAAGTTCCGTTGGTTATTCATGTAGTGGGCCTCTTCATATTGCTCATCACTTGGTCCCACTAATGCCTTGGCCGTCATCAACGAAGTTAATTTATCCATCTTGTTGGATAGAGTAGCAAAATCCTCCGATTCTCTAGTGGAAGCAACTTTCCGGGTTTGCCTTCTCTCGGATGGCCATTGGTTCCCGTTTTTCGCCATCTCCTCTAATAGCACATAACCCTCATCCGTCGTCTTTCCCAACAAAGACCCTCCACCGGCCGAAGCGTCTACCATCCCCCTTGTACGGTGATCCATCCCATTATAGAAATAGCAAATGATTTGATCCCTTGAGAACCCGTGTTGAGGACAACTTCTTATAAGATCCTTAAAGCGCTCCCATGCCTCGGCCAATGATTCATCCTCATCTTGTCAAAATGAAGATATCTCCCCCCGTATTTGAATTGTTTTGCTTGGGGAAAAATACTTCATGAGGAAAGCATCCACCAAATCATTCCAATTTCCTATCGTTCTCAAGTCGAGAGACATGTACCATTGTTTTGCACGATCACGGAGTGAGAAGGGGAACAATTGAAGACGAATGTAGTCTTGAGGGACTCGGTTTATCTTCACCGTCCCACTTATCTCTAAGAATTGAAATAAATGGAGGTTGGGATCCTCCTTCGACAACCCTTCGAATTGGTTGTTTTGGACCATCATGATCAATGCCGGTTTGAGCTCAAAGTTATGAGCGTCTACGGGTTCCCTACCCGCTCCTCCGTACGGCCTTGGAATGGGACGAAAGTGATCCCTCAAAACCCTTTGATTCTCATGTTCCTCATTCACCCTTGGTGCTCTCTCTTCTTCCTCTACATTAGGCCCTTGATTCTCAATTTCTTCCTCAACTTCTTCCACGATTGGATTCTCTCTTCTATTCATGGCTTCTTGATCAATTCTTCTTCTTTCGGCGTTTTGCCTTCGACAACGAGCTTCGATTTCCGGGTCTAGAGGTAACAACACTTGTTGATCTCTCCTAGCTCGGGTGATCATAGGCCATGTCTAAACAAGAGTTAAAGAGAAAGTGAAAATCGTGAGTGAAATCAAAATAACACACAAATATATTTTTGGATTTTTGCAAAAAAAAAAAAAAAAGGAAAGCAACTAAAATGTCTAAACTAAAATTCCATCAACCTACACTCTAGGACTACAAAACCTCCCCGGCAACGGCGCCATAAACTTGATTCACGTATTTCACAACACCAAAATACACGACCACAAGTATACGGTGTATATTGTAGCGAAGTAAGTACGAGGTCGATCCCACAGGGAGGTATAGTATAAAAATGTAGTTTGTTGACGGAATTCTAAATAGACGGTGATCGATAAAGTGGAGTGGTTAATTACCCTAAAATTGCCTACCAAAGGTTGTCACAAGTAAACAATTGAGAGAGTAATAGAAAAATCGATCAACAATCATGGAATTCAAATAAGCGAGAGAAAGAAAACGAATGAAAACTCAAGTGTGAGAAGATGGGTTCCAAGGCAATTGTAACATTTAGAAATCCATTTATGATTTGTAACTCATTCAAATGGCAATTAAGGTTGTTCTCTTATAGGGTTGACCACTAAAGAAGAATTAATCAATCTCTCGATACAACTAATCCAAAGGAGCATGCAACATAAGTTCGTATTTCTACATTACAAACATCACACCACCTAATATAGCCCTAAAGATCATTCAATTCCCTCCCGATAACTAATCCTCTCTCGAGATCATAATAATACCGGGTTGCATGCTTGCATGCGATTAATGGGATAAATCTCTCAATACTACCCCAATTAACAATATATTAAACACATTATCATTACCAATAATAACATGCTTCCAAATGAGAATTAAGCATACAAATAAGAGACAACCACTATTTAAAACAAGAAATTAATTCATAAACTTCAATCCAAATATTTACAAAGCCCTAGAACCAAAAGTGTTCTAGCCAATAACTAGCATAATCAAATTAACAAAATCCAAAGAAATAACTAAATAAAAAGAAAGAGAAAGCTTAGTCTAAAATGTGGTAGAGAATGAAATTTCCAAGCTATTGCATCCTTCCTTGCTTGATTTGATGGAGAAATGAAGAAGATATGGCCAATTCACCTCCAATTGTGTGTAACTATGTGTGGAATTTGAGAATTTGGGGGAGAGTACAAATGGTTTTAAGAATGAGGCCGTATATAGTGTTGGGGTAGGGCTTAAGGGTGAAAATTGCACTTAAGTCCTTGGAAATTGGACAAAATATGCAAAAACCACCGAGAGCAGGGGTGACTCGGCCGAGTGGGAACAACTCGGCCGAGTTGGAGTGTTAGAATTGGGAGTGATTTCCTCAGGACTCGGCCGAGTGATTTAATTATCCCAGTAGGTGCCTCGTCCAACGACTCGGCCGAGTTCGGGCACTCAGCCGAGTGATTAATTGTTCCAGTGCTCAAGCTTCTCCTCGCGACTCGGCCGAGTTGTCCCACTCGGCCGAGTGATTAATTGTTCCAGTGTCCAAACTTGCTCAGTAACTCGGCCGAGTCAGGGAGCTCGGCCGAGTGGAAAGTTGTTCCATATTCTGCCTCGATCAGTAGCTCGGCCGAGTCAAAGAGCTCGGCCGAGTGGAAAGTTGTTCCAGTTTTTGAGTTCGCCCAGCAGCTCGGCCGAGTGGAAAGTTGTTCCAGATTCTGGTCTTCGATCTAGCTCGGTCGAGTTGGTTAGCTCGGCCGAGTTGCTGGCCACTCCAAACTTGTTTCGTGCATATCTTTCGCCTCGGTTGTCTGATTGACCTGATTATTTTGGCTATTCCACTCCGTTTTTCGAGACGAACTCAACGGTGCACTCCTGTTCTAGATCCATTAAAGTATGGTTGGTGTTTTGCTCCAAATTTCATTGTATTTCCTACAAAATCGACAAAACGCAACATTTTCCTCATTTTGGCTCAAATCATCATATTTACACCAAAAACCAATGAAATCCACATCAAAATACACTTCACATGTGCCTCTAAAGTATGTAAATTCCACCCGAATCAGCCCCGTGTTCTAGACACGTGCCCCATTTTTAATATTAGTATTTTTGTATACATGTTATACATATAAATGTAATACTATGTTTCAATATTTTGCATGTTTTTTTAATATATACTCCCTCTGTCCAATTTCATTATTCCCACTTTCCTTTTTTGGTTGTCCAATTTTATTATGTCCATACTCTTGTTGGAAACAATACTATTCATACTATTTTAGCTCCACCCTTCTACAATCACTTATTTACCCACTTTGTCATTCACTTTATTCATAAACAATCATTTATTTATAAATGGACCCCACAATACCCTATCATACCCTCAACTTATCTACTTTATGAATAAATTAATCAATATTCATTAAAATTCGTGTCCGGAGAAGTGGGCATAATAAAATTGGACGGAGGGAGCATATAACAATAATTCAACTTTATATATATAGAGAGAGGTTAATATAAATTGATAAAATATAATATGAAATACAATATGATTAACCTAAAAATTTATATGGTTGATATTTATGATTTGAAAATAAATTTATAAACATGTTTTTAAGACTATTTTATTTATTTTTTAATGCAAATCTAAATTTTGTATTATATCTTCTAAAAATACATGTATTATTTATACTTTTTTTTATATAATTTATAATGGATTGGCCCTCCTTGCTCCATGTCCCGTGAGGGTCGAGCGGCCCCTACCCATTAGTGGAATAATATCTGGGTACCCTGCCCCTTCCCTCCGCCATCCTTATCGTCTTATCAACGAAACACACTCTAGTCGACAAACCCATGTCAAAAATTATTTAAAAATATATTGCCTGAAATATTGGAATATTGTAGAAGAAAAAAAATGGGAAATGGGTTGGGGTACAAAGCAGGGGGTGGGGAGGATGATATATATATATATATATATATATATATTTTAACACTAATGGACCTAAGTGAAGGTGGGGTTGTGGGTGGTGGGCCGATAGCGGCGCGACCAATGACGGGGGACATTGGGCCCAGGGGGTCACTGGGCCCCCACTCACTACATCAAATATGTATACATATTTTATTGTGTATACTAATTAACATTGGTATATTGGTTGGACTTGCAATAAAATACTCCCCTCGGCTTGTGTTCAATTCCTCCCATTGCAATTTTTTGTGTATTAAATTTTTAACTATATATAAAAAAAAATTAAAAGTATTTATAAAAATGGATATGAGAAACTTATAGGCGGACAAAGGGAGTATTACGTTGAGTTATGTGAACCTTAAACTTTTGTCGATTACGTTTTTAATATAGTAATGTTAATCGGACCCCAAACCAATTTTTCTGACTCCGTCACTGGGCGCGACGGTGGTGGGGCGGCAGCAACGGCGTGATAGTGGTGGAAGGACGAAAGTGGGGTGAGGGAGGCATAGTGGATGAGATTTTTATTTTTTTTTAGAAGAAAAAATGGAAGATGGAGAAGAAGAAGGATAAGTTTCTGAGGTGCTATAGAAGAGAGAGTGTATCTATCGGGGTGTAGCATGTAAAAGTCACCAAATGCTAAAAATGTACTTTAGACAACTCGGAGAAGTGTATATAACATTTTCTTATTTGGGGGATGCATTATTCGGGGGAGTGGTTAACAATGATGGAGGTGTTAATAGTCGTACCCTTGTCAAAATTCAAGAACGATAACAAGAAGCAAACGGTGGAAACTTATATGTACTCTAATGGCTCAAGTGAACATTATTGGTGAACTCTGGATTATAAATTGGGGTACAATCTTCACTAGATAATTTAAAAAATATTTATTTATAAATATATATTTATAATTAAAAACCATACAATCGAATTAAATGTCTGGCGTCTTAAAATAATTTTTGCACATTCCAAATATAAAAATACTCACAAAATTGCCATTAATTTTGTGCCCACATTTTTTTTTTACATCTCACTAAATCATCCAAAATAACACTCATTTATTTATGCAAGTAAGGAGTAAGATATTTGCAAATAAGTAAGATATACACAAATAAATATGTGAGTGGTGAGGAGAATGTCATTTAATTACTCACACAAATAGATATTTTCAACAAATTTTATTCACATACTTTTTATGAAAAAAATATAACTTTATTTTTATCCTTCAACTATCACTTAATTACTTAAAATTTCATATAACTTTACTAGCAAAAAATCATTTTATTTACAATGGATCCCACAATATACTTTATCTATTTTTATCTTAAAACTCGGCCCAAAAGTATGGACATAGAATTCGGAGGGAGTATATATATATTTTTTTAAAAAATTGGGGTACAATGTACCCCATGTCCCTTACGGGGTGAACGTGCGCTCCCTTCACTTTCGGGGGTGTTTTTCAATTGGTTATTCTATTGGTGTGAAAAATGATAATGACGAGTCGTGGCACTATACATGCGTGTGCGGATGGCCTGAACCAACCAATACATATCGAACGTGGGAACACTGTGGCTCTGTCTTGAAGACTTTAATGAAATTCTTTGGTCAATTGAGAAAATTGGGACAAACTCAGAGAAATAGCTCTATGGAAGAATTCGACAAATAGTTACGAAGTTGGAACTATAGGACCTTGGGTACAAAGAAGTTAAATATACCTAGACCAATGGAAGAACCAAAGTAAGCAACATTCAAGTTCGTTTTGATAGAAATTAAAATTTTAGAGTCATACTCCAATTTATCACAAAGTTCATTCTTTATCGGACCATTCGTTAATCATAGTATTTAACTTTGGAATGACTGTTGAAATTAATGACTCACCCGGTGATACAAAGCGCAAGAAAAAAATTTGGTTCGAAAATTTTGGTTGGAGCATGATCAAGGAGATTGTCCAACTCAGCTAGTGAAGGATTAACGCGCGCAGGGGAACTTCATGGACAAAACAACCAACGACAACACTCATTTGTCCATCGGCATTGATAGCACTATATATAGCAGCCCTTCAAGTTGAAACACAAATTGATAAGTCATCTTCGTCGATCTACACATACATCCATCTAATTAATTTCTCCAACAATCGTAAAACGTTATAAATGTGTATTTATGATGGCTACTACTGTTACTGTTCCAGGCGCACCACCGTTCATGTAGGGAGGCTGCAGAATAATGTTTTTTGCTAGAATTGCCGGGGAAGATTATTTCCAAATATTTTCCGATTTTTTTTTTTAATGAATTTCTAATTTAATTCTTATGGAAATTCAACATAGGTGCAAAGCCCAAGTCCTAATTGTTGTTGTTTTCCGGAGATTCAAGTTATGAAACGGTCAAAGTGAGAAATGATCTGGTTATTTTTTAGAGATCGACATTTTATCAAACACATTGAAAAGATCATAATGATTTAGAGAATTGTGATGAAAGAAAAGATAAGTTTATATTATTCTACTTATTTCTTAAAATGGACTACGTACTATTAATCAGACAATGCAGTTGGTCTTTTGGGCTGATATCAAATTGGCTTGGCCCAAAAATTGAGAATAAACTTGACCTATTGAAACGTTAATTGGAATATTTGACAAATTAATTGAAATTGATGTTCAAACTATAACAAAATGAGCCTAAAACCAAATGCAATATTTATTCAATACTTGATATGATGATTAGTAGTGGAAAACCACAACATCAACTTGTACAGTAGTATTTCTAGTAACTGTATCGTAATAATAAGTCTGAAATGTGGCAATTCCTCGGGCCAGGCGAAATTGACCCGACCCACCAACAACGGGTACCTCTCTATACATATTGTGGTGTGGGTTGTGGCCCAAAATCGAAAGTGAGCTACCATTGTAGACTTGGTCGGTCAAAACGAAGGTCATGGCCATCATCAAGTCCACTTCCTCAAACGACGCCGTTCCATAAAACCCTTTGACATAGCCCACCCGCTTCGACAAGAATTCCGGTCCGACTGTTAACGGGTTATCAGCTATATTGAATGACCCGAAAAAGGTGGGTGAGGAGCCCGTCATGTTGGCTTGGGCCACCATAATTGAAGTTACTTTTTTGCCCTCAGTCAAATCGTGGAAGTAGAAGTGTAGTTTGGTCATTTTCTCAGGTTGTTTTTCATGGCTTACATTTTTGAACCAACTTTCAACTTCATCAGGGCCTTGTGCAATGGCGCCGTTCAACCAAAGAGCTGAGAAGAAAACGAATAACAAGAGAATAGCAACTGAATATTTCTTCATTTTACAACAATATTGTGTTTATGAATTTGTTATAAGCTAGGTTGTAGGCAATGGAAGGCTTGTATTTATAGAGGTGTGCTACCCGTTACTATAATATTTTTTTAATTCATATTTTCCATGATGTATATATGTATAGTAGCTGGGGTGTGTAGAGTAAAGTAAAATCGACAGGTTTGTTTAGCGCAACCATTAATTAATTAATATATCGAATTTTTCAATTTTAGAAAACACATGTCAAAACTCTAAATTTTTGGTATACCTAGCTTATTAATGAATTGTAGGTATATATTGTTACATGGCCTAATTTTAATATGTCTTTCCATACTGAATTTTACCAAATTATTGAATAAAAAGTAGTAATATTTTCAGCATGCATATTTTAGTCTACTTATCATTAACGCACAAAAATTTTGGCATAGTTACTGTCCTAAAAAAATGGGTAAATTGCAATTTTTAATCTCATAAATTTTTTGGCCAAATGGTCCAACTCGTTAAGTAGCAAACATTTTCTATTAAAAAAATTAATTATAAAATCAAATAAATTATGAAAGTATAATTAAATGTTAAATTAGAATTTGGATATTATTTAAAATTGTAAATAAATATAAAAATATACTGTACATAATTTTGATATAATTTGAAAATAAAATAAATAATTTATGTAAAATATGAAAATATTGGTATCACAATTTAATTTATTCATTTAGTAATACAAAAAAAGTATGAAAGAAAAGCATCATAATAAAAAAAGAAAAAAAATAAGTAGCAAACTTTTATTTATATGGAGTAGTAAAACTTTCATCGTGTAAATTAGATTATTAGAACACGAATCTATGCTCATTTTCTGTTGAGCTAACATTTTTATAAACATATTTTCATAAAAAGATCAAAGTAAAAAATCGAATTATTGTATCATATTTACACTAGGGAGGAATCTGGTAAAATTGGTAAGATGACAAAGAGAAGAATAGTGGAAATTGCAGGGATAGCAAAGCAGAATTAACAGAGGAATATTGAGCAGACTCACCAAACCAACATTCAAGCATCTACCCATACTCGAATGAAATTAGTACGTAGTTGTTGTCATATAGGCACATGAATTTTAGATTGAGGGCCTGATTTGTATTACTATAAGTCCAAAATAATACTCCCTCCGTCCAATTTTATTATGCCCATTTCTCCGGACACGGGTTTTAATGAATATTGATTAGTTTATTCATAAAGTAGATAAGTTGAGGGTATAATGCAGAGACGGACCTACGCTATGCCCAGGGGGGCCCGTGGGCCCCCCACTAATTTTGAAATTTTACTAGGGGTATTTTAGTAATTTCACACATATATAATTAATTTTTCATTTCATATTTATTTTTACACTTTTTTATTGGAACATTTTAAAATTATTGAAAAATTCTGAGTAATATAAAAATAACTCACAAAATTAATGCCCTTGCAATATTATTTTATTTTCAAAATTGACACTAATTTAATTTTGGGTCCATATTTTATCCTACATCTCACTAAAAATTCCCTTTGTACATCACCAAATCACTCAAAATATTTTTCCTTTATTTGATCTTACACTCTACTAAATTCAATTTTCTTAAAATGTGAGTTGGTTAACATGTGCAAGTCATCACAAAATTGAGGGAGTATGAACTTCTATCAAAACATAACGAAATCAACTTGTTCCATCAATTTAATTTAATGGAATGAGATGTATGGACAATTTTATCATAATTTTTTTTAATGAGTACAATTAATACTACGACATACTCCCTCCGTCCTCGGATGACTTGCACAGTTTGACCCACACACTTTTTAAGAAAAAATAATTTAGTGGTTGGTGATATAAGATATATAAATAAGAGGTATTTTAGGTGATTTGGTAAGGTGTAAAGTGGATTTGGTGAGGTGTAAATTAAAATGTACTTAAAACATAAGGGACAGTTTTAAAAATAAAATGATGTTGAAAGTGTATTAATTTTGTGGGGTATTTTCATATTAAGAGTGTGCAAGTAATTTTGGGACGTCCCAATAAAAAAAGTGTACAAATAATCATGGAACAGGGAAAGTATTATTTTATCTTTATAGTAATGTTAATCGGGCCCCCCAACCGAAAATTTTTAGGTCCGTCACTGATATGATGGGGTATTGTGGGGTCCATTTATAAATAAATGATTGTTTATAAATAAAGTGAATGACAAAGTGGGTAAATAAGTGATGGTTGGAGGTTGGAGATAAAGTGGTATGAATAGTATTGTTTTTAAAAAGGGTATGGGCATAATAAAATTGGACAACCAAAAAAGGAAAGTGGGAAAAATAAAATTGGACGGAGAGAGTATTATATATATGAACAAAAATTCATTATAAAATTTTCAATAGATCTTGTTTTCTTAATTAAAATTTAACGATTTTTATATGTTTTTAAAAGATAAATTGGTGTTAAAATTTAATGTGCATTCTCGTTGAGACATTAGTGAAATTATACTCGAATGAAATTTTATAAACAATCATTTATTGCAGGGATAGCAAAGCAGAATTATTGTATCATATTATTGAATCATTTAATTCGATTGATAAATTTTCAATCGAATTATTGTATCATATTTACACTAGGGAGGAATCTGGTAAAATTGGTAAGATGACAAAGAGAAGAATAGTGGACCAATAAAAAGGTATGGAATATAAAAGAAAAAAGAAAAACCTAAAACCATAAGCTCACAAGTCGAGCCAGAGGCCGGAGTGCCGTTAAAACCTTACCTGGGAAAACCCACCTTAGGGACAAAACCCAGGTGAAGGAAAAAGGTAAACTCCTCTAAGAATCAATGTCTGTAAAAGACAGTATACAAATCTTTATGCAAGAAAGTATAAGATATCTGGAGGGTATCCCCTCCAAATGCAGTTTATATTCGTCTTGGACACTGCGTCAGCCGCCTGGTTGGCCTCTCTAAAAGTGTGAGAATATCGAATGTGCATGTCTGTGGTAAGAGGATGAACCTGACTCCAGAGACCCTGCAGACGCCAAGGAACAGAGGGAGTAGAGCTCATCAAAGTGCAAACTGTCAGACTGGAGTCCGACTCGATCCATAAGAACCGCCACCCTTGGGAATGTGCATACTGAATATCAATGAGTGCCGCTGCTAACTCCGCCTCAAAAGGAGTACCCCAACCAACCTCTTGGGCAATAGCCGCAACAAAGAACCCCCTGAAGTTCCTAAACACCGCCCCTGCATGCAAACTACCTGGAGAGGATGTTGCACTGCCGTCCGTGTTGATCTTGTACCAATCCGGATCCGGAGGGATCCATCTAACAGACGAACCCTGACGAGTCGGCTTGTGCCTGCCCAATACACCAAGAGACCTGGCAATCAAGAGATCCTGAACTGAACCGTCAGAGTAACCCCGAGAGATGCTATTGGCTTCCCTAATACCAGCAACGATTTGCGCCATGCATCGTCTGACTGAAGGAGAGACCCCATCAAAGACCACCATGTTCCGTAGAGCACAAATAGCCCAAATTGTAGTGACAAATGCCGCTCTCCATAACTCCAAGGACCGCGGACCCAAGCGAACTCTGGTAGCCTGGAGGAAGATATCAAGAAAGTTGATCCCCGTGTGGATCGTAACTCCAAAAAGCTGAGTCAGATGCTGAAGAATCTCCAGAGTGAATGGACAGTGAGCTAACAAGTGGTCTAAAGACTCAGAGTCTCTACGACAGAGCATACACATCGAAGGACCGTGAATCCCAAATGAGACCAGCCAATCAGAAGTAGGGAGCTTGCCCCATATCGCCCTCCAAATAACCGTAGAACGACACATCGGAATGAAGGAACTCCAAATCCACGACGACCAACCAAGACGAGGGAGAGGAGATCTGAGCATGTCATAGGCTACTGAAGAGGTTAGCTCCCCTGAGGTAGTACCTTCCCAAATACGTTTGTCAGGGCCATGAAGGACCCGAATCTGAAGTATATCTCTGACGTTATCTGTGAAGTCCGTGACGAAGCACTCCTCAAAGTGCCAACAATCGTCATAGAAGAAGTCCCCAACCGTGCTCTTCAGGGTAGCCGCAAACCAATCCGGGAGGCCAATCTTATCAGAAATAGTGTATCCCAACCAGTTATCATGCCAAAAGCTGACTGTCGAATCCCTACCAATCAGCCACCTTGACCCATCAGAAAGCCTCGAAACGTGAGGACGAATACCTGGCCCAATAGACGAGATCCTCCCATGGGGACGCAATCTGCCATCCGAGGAAAAGTGACTCCTGTGAAGCAGAGCTGTATCTAGAGATCTGTGCTGAAGAATGTCCCAACTCAACTTACAGAGAAAGGAGGCATTCGTCAATCTAATGGAGCGAACCCCCATCCCTCCTTCTCCAAAGGGCGCACAAACCCTCTTCCACGAGACCGAACAAGAACCACTCTTACGATTGATGTCACCCTTCTAAAGAAAGTTGCGAATAGCAGATTCCACCTGGCGAAGAAGCGAACTGGGCCACTTGTAAACCATCATAGAGTGGACCATAGAACCCGTGATAACCGAGTTAATCAAGCATCGTCTCCCTGCCAAGGAAAGGGAGCTACCCTTCCAACGACTAAACTTAGCAATAACATCATCTGCCACAGGCTGTAAATGAGCCTTCCTGGGGCAACCTCGAAAGATCGGAACTCCTAGGTAGGTAAAAGGAAGGGAACCTTCTACGATGCCTGTGACCCTGTGCATCCGACGACGAAGTCTTTGGGGAACAGCACGCCCAAAGAAAGCCCTAGACTTCGGAGGACTATAGATCTGACCTGAAAGATGACCATACCCCTGTAAAACCGCATGTAGGTTCTTGATATTAGACTCTGTGGCCCTAAAAAATATCATGATGTCGTCCGCATAGAAGAGATAATGAGGGACAAAACGGATGGGACGAAGACGGCCTTTATCGATCTCCCAATCAATCCATCTCCCGAGCGCCTCCTCCGCAATACAAAAAAGCAATGGTGATAGAGGATCTCCCTGACGAACACCCCTGGAGCAAGAAAAGTACCCCTTCGGCTCCCCATTGATGAGAACTGAAATCCTAGCCGAATCCAGGACTCCTCTCACCATAGATATGAAAGTAGTACAGAAGCCCATCCTGGCCATGACAGCCTCCAGAAATCGCCAAGAGATGGTGTCAAACGCTTTGATCATATCAATCTTCAAAGAGAAGAATAGTGGAAATTGCAGGGATAGCAAAGCAGAATTAACAGAGAAATATTGAGCAGACTCACCAAACCAACATTCAAGCATCTACCCATACTCGAATGAAATTAGTACATAGTTGTTGTCATATAGGCACATGAATTTTAGATTGAGGGCCTGATTTGCATTACTACAAGTATAAAATAATACTCCCTCCCACTATAAAAAAGAGGTGTTTTACCGACGGAATTGCCGATGGATATTCAGTCGGTATTGGCTCTTGCCCGTCGTCAATGAATTGGTCGGTATGGTTTACCGACGGAAAATATGATTCCGTCGGTATGTGGCGACGGATTCCCGACGGTTTCGATCTGCCCGTCGTCAGTACCGACGGATTCAATTCCGTCGGCATTCAAACCAACCCGTTTTCAAACCGGGTCGCCAGTACCGACGGATTCTATTCCATCGGCATTCAAACCAACCCATTTTCACACCGGGTCAAGATTTCGTCGGTAGAGCCGTCGGTATATTTAGACATAAAATTTATTCTTTTAAAAAACAAAAAATAGTCCGTCGGCTCGTCCGTCGGCATTACGGGTCGGTTACCGACGGAATTTTCCGTCGGTAAGTACCAAAAATTTTAAAAAAAAATTTATTTGTGATCGGGATCCGACCGGGTCCTACTATGACCGACCCGATCAAAATTGCATTAATTCATTACTAATAACAAAATTCATTCCAAAGAGAAGCCTAATGAGATTTTTTTAATTAAGCACGATAGAAAGAAATGAAGAACATCAAGTTAAATAATTCAATACACAAATCTACAAAGAAATGAAGAACATCAAGTTAAATAATTCAATACACAAATCTACATTAGATCCAACAGAATAAACAAAATCGAACTCAGTTGGGTGACATATCTTTGTATCGACCACCGTGCCTAACAAAAAAACGCTAGTGAGAAAAAAAGAAGAGGTTATTAAATTGGTGAAATCAAAATTTATACCAGGCTTAATATTGCCATTCCAGTGTCCCCGTGTTTTGCAGGAAAGAGAAGAACTTGATTAAACTGTCCTTCGCCGACTCCATCCCTGCCATTTCAAAATCAATTCCAAAGAATCAAGATTCAATTGTCATTTTATATATTTAAACATAAATTAAATTATCATAAAAATTGAACATACCTCAACAATACTACGAGATCAAGTAACTTCATTAGGCTCGCATAGTTTCGGTCGGTCTCAGCAAATTTCACGAAAAGTTTCACAAAGCAAAAGCAATCAACTCGTTCAGGCATTTTGACGAACAGGTGGGGGGCAACAGAACGCTGCTTCATTTTCACATCAATTTCGTGAAATCAACAACAGAAGGAAGCAGCTTCATGATATACACAAAATCAAATCTGGGTTTGGAAGAGGAAAAGTATTTTGGAATGGAAATGGGGATAATTCATAATAGTGCAGATAAGAAATAAGAAAGTGAGTGTGGTGTCTAATTTCAACCCGATTAGGAATTGCAACGGACGACGAGGGAGAGGCGACGGCAACGACCGCGTTCATTAAGAAGGTTGGCGGTTTGGGAGAGGGAGAGAAAATAAGAAGGTGGAGGTGGGGGAAATAACGCGTGAAATGAGAGAAAGTTACATTTATATTCGGAAATGCCGACGGATATATCCGTTGGCATTGACTCTTTGCCGTTGGCGACGGATATGCCGACGGATATATCGGTCGGCTTTGACTCTTTTCCGTTGGCGACGGATATGCCGACGAATATATCGGTCGGTATTGGCTCGTTGCCGTTGGCGACGGATATTTTCCGTCGCCATTGGATTTTTTTTTTATAAAAAATTCGTTTATTTATTTTCATTGTATTTTTATAACCAAGTGATAAATAATTAAATTATGAGTTATAACCAAATGATAAATAATTAAATTATAAGTTATAACCAAATGATAAATAATTAAATCTTATAAATTGTACAAAATAAAATAGCTAGGTTACATTAATTTAATCTTCATCTTCGTCTTCATTTTCATTATTTGTCACATCTTCCTCTTCCTCCTCATCTTCTTCATCCTCCCTCTCGTCATGTTCATCCTCCTCCTCATGTCCACTATTGTTTTCAATAACAATCAATTGTGGATTTGCAGCCGTCAAGTCTACCGAAAGATTAAAATCTCCCGCAAACACTTCAGTTTGATTCTCTATTTGTTCCATTTGAAATGGAGGTTCATATTCATCGTTGTTTTCCTTTTGGGGGACCTCCACCATTGACCTTGCCTTCACTTTGCAAACAGCGTGCCATTCTCTATTACGTTTTCCAGCTCCTGGATACGTGCAGTAGTAGACTTGAGATACCTGAGAGGCAAATACAAACGGATCATCCCCGCTATACGTCCTTTTCGAATTAACATCCACAAGCTTGTAGCCGGATGAATTTTGGTTCCTAAAGGGGATGTGTCAAACCAATGGCACTTGAACAACATTACGGTTTTTATTGGATATCCCGGATATTCAATTTCAACGACTTCGTGCAACACCCCAAAGTAATCACTTGCATCTGCATTGTAATTCGCACTGCTAACACAAACACCACTGTTGTTAGTCGTTCTTGTTGATGCATACTCTGATGTATGAAACCTGTAGCCTTTCACAATATAGCCGTTGTAAGTCCTCACACGCCGTAGTGGTCCTTTGCTGAGATCCTGACCGACTCTGAAAATCGTGCGATTGTCCCTATACAGTTAAAATTAACATTAAGCAAAACAATTATTTGTTCACGTAAAATTCAATTAATGATACTCACATAACGTTGGAACCATCGGGCAAATTGACGTTGAAGACTAGTATCTATGTCTCTATCTGAGATGTTTTGATCTGCATGTCGTAGTTCTTGTGTATACATCCTAATAATTCACAACACAATTAGATGACAAATGACGTACGTTTGTGCTATTTAATTAGATGATAAATATATGAAATACTTACTCAATGTAAGGCTGAACTTCATCACAATTCAATAACACGTACGTTTGTACTATTTCAGCCTCTGTGTTTGTTGACCAATATCGTTCAGTGGCTTTTCCTATAGGTCGCCCCTTAGACTTGAATACAGAGAGCATGCCATCAACTTCTTGTTGCGTACCTCTACCATCGAAGTTACGTGGTTCATTCCTGATCCTCGTGTTGACATGGTCTTCAAAATAATATGAACAAAACATGTCAACCTCTTCATTCAAATATGCATTAACAATCGATGCTTCGACGTTTGTCTTTTGTTTAGCATTGCGCTTCAAGTTGTGGAGATACCTAAAATTATAATAGTTAACAAATTAAAATAAGGCTTCTTATACTAAAAACTAATTAAATGAGAGAAATAGAATTGTTCACCTCTCAAATGGGTACATCCACCTGTACTGCACTGGACCACCAATCCTAGCTTCATACGCTAAGTGAACAGGTAAGTGTTCCAACGAGTCAAAGAAGCTAGGTGGGAAAAAACGTTCCAACTTACACAAAATAACTGGAATGTCTCGTTCCAAACGATTCATATCATCAACCTTGATTGTTGTAGACGTTAAATCTCTAAAAAAAAGGACTTAATTCAGTGATAGCCCTCCACACATTCAGAGGAAGAAATTCTCGAAACGCAATAGGTATCAAGCGCTGCATAAAAACATGACAATCATGACTCTTCATCCCTGCAACTTTGCCTTTTGTTGTGTCTACGCATCGACTCATGTTTGACACGTAGCCGTCTGGAAATCTTAACTCTTTAATCCACCTACACAATTCCTGTTTTTGTGCCTTATCTAGTGTGTAGCAAGCCTTCGAATATTTACCTGTACGGGTATCTTGTTCAAACTCATCACAGCGACAGATAGTGTTCAACTCTCCCCTGGACTTTGGAGTATCTTTCGTCTTGCCTTCTGTGTTCATGATTGTGTGAAACACATTCTTCTCAATGTGCATGACATCCAAATTGTGTCGGATCAATAGTGAACTCCAATATGGCAAGTCCCAAAAAATACTTTTTTTCTTCCAGTTACCTTGGATTCCTTTGTTGTGTTCTTCTGCATTTTCCTCCGTAGTTTTTTTTAAACCCGTCCACTCAATCTCATATAACAGGCTTCGTCCTGTACGATTAATAAATGTTATAATAAATGTAATCCAAAAAAACATGTTAAAATAAATGTATAAAATACCATTTCGAAGGGGCGGTCGATTGTTTGTGACTGTTCTATTCTTCGTGAAGTCCACCTTATTCCTTCGAAATGGATGATCTCGAGGTAAGAACCTTCGGTGATTATCGAACCATGAAACTTTTCTACTCTTCGGAAGACTGAAAGCTTCAGAATGTTCCATACAATACGGACAAGCTTGCTTTCCGGCTGTACTCCACCCGGACAACATAGCATATGCAGGAAAGTCGCTAATGGTCCACAATAAAGCAGCACGCATCGTGAAGTTCTGTTTCCTAGAAACATCATACGTTTGGACTCCGTTATCCCATAGGAAGATCAAGTCTTTAATAAGAGGCTGGAGATAAACATCAAGTTTATGCTTTGGATTCGACGGACCAGGCACCAATACAGTCAGAAACATTGTTTGAGGTTTCATGCACATCCATGGAGGTAGATTATACGGAGTCAGTATCACCGGGCACAAAGAATACTTCTTTCCATAACTCCCAAACGGTGCAAAACCATCAGTACTCAAGCCTAATCTCACATTCCTCGGTTCACAAGCAAATCCTGGAAACACGTTATCAAGGTGTTTCCAGGCTTCAGAGTCGGACGGATGTCTCATATCCCCAGCCTCAGTATCTTCAGAATTTCTTGCATGCCACGTCATGTGTTGAGCTGTAGCACTAGATTGAAACAATCTCATTAAACGAGGAATGATAGGAAGATAATACATCCTCTTATGTGGCACTTTCTTTTTTGTCTTGCTCGATTGACCACCTGGTCCCTTCCGTCGTGGCTCTTTCTACCGGGGATGGCCACACATTCTACACATAAGAAGATCGTTGTCGTCATCACCCCAGTATAACATGCAACCATTCACACAACAATCAATCTTCTCAACCGGCAAACCCATATTCTTCATCAGTTGTTTGCTCTGATGAAACGTCGTAGGTACTTTATTATCGACAGGACAAATCTCACTGCATAATTGTGTCATTTGCTCATATGCTCTGTTAGATAGCTTGTTCTCCGTCTTGATAGCCATAAGTCGAGCATTAAATGACAACTGAGAATGAGAATCACACCCTGGATACAAATCTTGATCGACTAATTTGAGCATCTCACAAAACTGAAATGCTTCATCCGTTGGTTCCTCCTCTATATTTGACATACCGGCTTCCATCACCATTGTTTGATACATATCGGGTTCTTCCACTCCAAACTCTTGATCGTTACTGGTGCCGACATGCTCAACGTGTACTGGTTGTTCATAAATTGCAGTAGTGTAATAGTACAAGACTTGATCAAAATTATAAGGCCACCGTTGTTCGCCATGACTTGTCCAATTATAGTAATTATCAACGAACCCATTCATAACAACGTGGCATAAGACTTCATCAATGCTTTTAAATGATCTATTCTGACATTTCTTAGCATTACACGGACACCTAATACAATCCTCAGACATGTAATGTGGGTGTAGCTTTGCAAATTCAACAAATGACACGAGTTTATCATAAAATTCACCATTCACATTTCCTAAAACGAGCCTAGGAGTACAATACATCCACCGACGATCCGGCAATTCCATATGTTAAACAATTTGACCAAATTAAAATTACACACTAAAAATTAAACACTAAAAGTAAAAACTATATACATTTCATAAAAATTAAACACTAAAAGTTATAAAACTATATACATTTCATAAAAATTAATTGCAGTAAAACTATGTACACTTAATAGAAAAACATACCTTAAATTTTCACTCCACTCCAAAATTTTTGCTCCACTCCAAAATTTTCGCGTGTTTTGAGGTTCTGGAACAATTTTCAATACTACATGCCGACGGAAATGTCATTCCGTCGGTATATCACGCGCCTAAATTCCGTCGGTATTGTCAATACCGACGGATAATTTCAGTCGGTAACACCGATTTCAAATGTATGTCAAATCAGCCAGATTTCGTTGACCAATTTTCAGTCGGTATTTACATTGCCGACAGATAATTGAACATGTGTCTACACCGACAGAATCACTTTCCGTCGGTAAAAGACGCGTATAAAAAAAATAAAAATTAAAATACGCATTCTTAACACATAAAACATCAATCAATTTTTGAGGGAATTTTCTTACCTGTTGGAGGGAAAATCAAGCACCTCTATATATACACACTCCAACCACACTCAAAACAACCTACTTCTTCACAAACATCAAAAAACAAAAAAATACAAAAACTCATGTCTTCATCTTCGGCATCCATGAAAATTGTGGTATGTCATTGTGGAAAAGAAGCTCGTGTTTGCATGTCGAAGCAAGAAAAAAGCAGAGGTAGACTATTTTATACTTGCCCAGATTCACTAAATGGTTCTGGATGCTCCTTTTTTGTTTGGGCCGATGAACACGAAATCCACGGACAAGGAACGGGTTCACACCGAATGTTTCCGGGCATGGTGAGGAGAATTGACTCACTTTTGCTTGAAAATCAAGAGCTCAACAACAAGTTGAATCATGTGCAACTAGTTGGGGATATGTATAAGGATACATCTGACCAACTAACATCAAAATTAGGATTTGAAGCTGGAAATGTTGAAGAGCTAAAGAAGCAGAGGAACTTTCTTATTATGGCCATAATATTCTGTGTTCTACCCTATATGTTCAAGTTTATAGGCTGGATGTAATCCTAAGTTTATGTCTCTAATATGTATTGCTAAGTTTAATATGTATTGCAAAGTTTATGTAATGCTAAGTGTATGTATGTAATGTAACCACAACAACATTCTTCAAGGCAATTTTCAATGAAAATGTTGTTTATCTATCACATATAGTCTCCCATCACATTCACATTCACATAAACACAAACATGAAAAAACAGAGTACATTCAAACATAAATGAAGATCCAATACAGATAACATCCAAAATCACACATAAAACATAACTAAAATTAATATACACATTCTTAACACATAAAACACACATAACTAAAATTAAACAACTGATACTTAAACATAAAAGTAAATAGTTCAACAATAATGCAGATAAAAATAAATAGTTCTACGAGACATAAAAGTAAATAGTTCTACGAGACATAAAAATAAAATTGTTCAACACATAAAAAAAAAATTGTTCAAAGTCACTCATTCACCATAGATATACATATCAAGGCCATCATCGTCGCCAACGAACTGCTGAACCATGATGTCATCATCATGCATGGTCGGGACATAGGCTGAGGGGGCTGAGGGGGTTGGGGGAACATGCACGTTCACGTTGGCCGTCGGTGGAGGAGCTTGCATGGTTCTCTGATAAACCTCCTCGATCCTCTCGTCCGACCACCCCAACTCTCGACCCATATTCATATGCATCACATGAATGTAATGATTGAATTGTGCCATCATATCAGGAGTTGGGGTGGAAAATACGGAACCCTGCGATGCCGTCTGGGATGGACCAGCGGACCTGACATCAGCGCTCATACGACCAAGGCCCAGAACTCGTCCGCGGGTGGTGGGGGCAACTTCCAAATAAGTCCGGTCCACCTCCTCGACTGTAGGGGCACTGCTGGTTCCCGCTTGAGTAGGGTCGACTTGAGTTCCGATCTCGGCCATCCTCCGATTCATGTCCAACTACATAATTAATAATTGTAAATTAATAGAATAAACTATAAAAAAATGTATTTAATTAAACAATTTTATTACTTACGTGGAGGTTAGTTGTGCGCCCGTATGTGGATTGCTGTGTATTCTCGTCAAAAGGATGAGCAATGCTCAACCGGTCCAAGTGAGTGGGTACACGCCCCGTCTCCCGTTCCTAATAATTAAATTTATGTATTATATATACTAAATAATTAAATTTATTGAAATTAATTAAAAAATTAATAAACACTTACAATGACAAGCGACCGCTCAAGGATGGACCAGGCTCCACACCGATGCCTGGACATCCCACCCCCAACGTCGGATCTCCGGTTGGCCTTAGCAATCTCACACTTCCTGATGTACTCAGGATCCAGCCACTCCCTCGTCAATGAATCCCACAACACAACATCATTAGCATCCTTACCCAAGCTCTGCGTCGTCCCATCGGTCCGCCATGCCATTCTCCATTCGTACATTAAATCCTTATACCGCTCTTGCGCCGATTTACTGAAATACTTGAACATAGCCTGGTCCGAGTACAAATCTCGATCCCAAGTGACATGTTTCTTCACATATAATAAATTGTTTATTATTGAACAAATTCACAAACATTAATTAAATAATTAAGTAATTAATTACTACCTGAAATTCCTCGAAGTACGCCCACTTTTTTGTTTTGGGACCTTCCTCCAGGTAATTGCACTCGCAGAGATCGGTAAAGAGGAAAAAGCAATCGTGCATGCCCTGGAGACCTCGTTACCAGGTAACAATCTGTGACATTAATTAACAAACAAAACACATTATAAATTAAAACGAATGCGAAATTAATTATTAATTATTAAACAATAAAAGTATTTAATTACTTACACTCTTCTTTCAACCCAAACGGGCTGCCGGCCATCCCGAGCAGGAACAGCAGGATGCTCCCGGGCAGACGACTGAGACGACGGCGGAGGCGACGGGTGCGGAATGGGTGGCGGAGGCGACGACAATAGTGCCCGAGGCAGTATAGGCGGCGCCTCGGGTCTAAGTGTGGCTCGGCTCTTCCTCGATCGGCTACGTGACCCGGAGGCCCCGTGAGATCCCGAGCCACCAGCACCATCTCCACTCATCTATTTAATTTAAACATTCAAATTAATAAATATATATATAATACTAATTAATTAATTAATAATAAATTTCTTAATTTAATAAAAAACAATAATATAATAAATTAAAATTTAATCCCTAAATAATAACCTATTTTAATCAATAATAACCTATTTTAATAAATAATTTTCTATTCAATCAACAATACCTAATTTAATCAATAATTTTCTATTTTATTCAACAATAACTAATTTAATCAATAATTTCCTATTTTAATAAATAATTTCATATTTTATTCAACAATAACTAATTTAATCAATAATTTCCTATTTTAATTAACAATTTTCTATTTTAATTAACAATCTATAACCTAATAAATTTAGTAATAATTTTCTATCTTTAAAATAACAATTTCCTAATATAATTAACAAAACCCCTAATTTAATCAATAATTTCATAATTAGTAAATCAACAATATTAATCTAGCTAATTATAACGTACAATATCATAATTTAATTATGTAATTAACTCCACTCCAACTTATATGCAAATTAAACAATAATATTCACTATATATATAACATCAATTATGCAAAACATGCAATATCGATCTTAACAAATCACATCAATTTATTATAAATAACTATATACATCAACTATATATAGGCAATTATCTACGTACAATATCAACTAATTAATTAGATATATCAACTATATACATGCAAACTAATTAACTATATAAATCAACTACAAACAATTTCATATTAATCTATATAAAAATTAAATTAACACATGCAATTTAATTCATAATTATAGGCATTACAATATAACTTAAAAATCAATTATTAACAAATTAAGAAAGCGTACCGTATAGATTTTCTAATCGAGAGATCACCTCGGCAGAGCCTCTTCGCGCGATGAAGACGAACACGAATGAAAGAGGAAATTTTTTTCTTTCTTTTGAAAGAGTAATCTGTATGTAGATTATATACAAAAAAAAAATTGCATTTACCGACGGAAATTTCCGTCGGTAATGACCATATTAAATTTTGGGAGTCGGTCAAGAGGCGGTTAGTTAAGGTGGGTCGGTTACCGACGGAATTTTCCGTCGGTAAGGCCGAATTTAAATTATTCTGCGCCCGTTTAAAATTATCACGCGAGGTGCCAATAATATGGCGCGGTTACCGACGGAAAATATCCGTTGGTAACCCTAATTTACAATACCGACTGAAATAATCCGTCGGCCAGTGACCCAAAAACGACACCGTGTAGAGAGTTTTGTGTGTCCGTCGTCATTTCCGTCGGCATTCCGTCGGAAAAGCCGACGGAAATTTGATTTCCGTCGGTAGCGTGTTTTCACTTTCTATTCCGTCGGCATAGCCGACGGAAAGGTAATCCGTCGGTATAATTCCGTCGGCAAAAGTGCGCGTTTTTGTAGTGTCCGTCCAATTTTATTATGTCCACTTCTCCGGGCATGGATTTTAATGAATATTGATTAGTTTATTCATAAAGTAGATAAGTTGAGGGTATGATGGGGTATTGTGGGGTCCATTTATAAATAAATGATTGTTTATAAATAAAGTGAATGGCAAAGTGGGTAAATAAGTGATGGTTGGAGGGTGGAGATAAAGTGGTATGAATAGTATTGTTTTCAAAAAGGGTATGGGCATAATAAAATTGGACAACCAAAAAAAGGAAAGTGGGAAAAATAAAATTGGACGGAGAGAGTATTATATATATGAACAAAAATTCATTATAAAATTTTCAATAGATCTTGTTTTCTTAATTAAAATTTAACGATTTTTATATGTTTTTCAAAGATAAATTGGTGTTAAAATTTAATGTGCATTCTCGTTGAAACATTAGTCACTATTAGACAATGTATCAACATATCAAAACAATAGACAAAAAAAACATACAACCAAAGGATCACTAAGCACCAGAATTCTCCAGGGACATTTAAGTCCCAATCACCAACAAGTCCCAAAAGAAGAAAAACAGATCCCATAGAAGGGCAGCAGGCCACATATTGCGAAGAGGAGTCGATAAAAATCGACGGCAACAGAAAATAAGAAACTAAAAACTAGGAACATAGCACTACCAATACAGAAAAATAAATATATCTAAACCCATAAAAAATGAGAACAATAAATAAATTATCCAAACGGTCAACGTGGCTCCGTTAGAACTAATTTATCTATTGAACTCTACTATCCACTAGAAGAAACCTACATAAACTTAGCTAAGTTATGGACTGAAGAGAAAAAATCTAAAGGAAGGCGGTGGTGGTGGCAGTGGTAGGCGACGGAGGCGGCGGCGACGGTACGGTGATTTCTAGGTAGAACAGTGACGGTACACCCCGTTGATACGGCGACAGCGACGAACATGTCGGAAGCGAAAACCTTCGTCACTCTACATACCTTCAGACCTGAGAAGAGGGGAGTGGGAGGGGAGAGTGGGTGGGTGGGGGGAGGGGAGCGGTGGCTGCTTTGGGCGAGGTGGGCGGCGGATGAAATTGGGGGTAGGGTTTCTTAAGAATTTGGAGGGTTTTTATACAAAAAAATTAAAATGGGTGACAATTTTAAAAATAAAATAATATAGTAAAAATATTAATTTTAGAGATTATTTACGTATTTTGATGGAAAGTTAAATACACATCCTTTTTTTTTTGCACACTTACGTATTATAAGTGTGCAAAAAACAGTGGGGGTCGTTGCCCCCTTTGGGCCCTACACGGGTCCGCTGTATACATGGGTTGGCCAAATTAGCAAGGGTCCAATTGGTAAATACACCAAATAGAAACTAAATATATGCATCTAATACAAATTAGGTAAGGCTTAAACTCATTCTAGATTTTTCAAGTTTTCAATGGAAGAAACGAATACATTTGACATTCAAAATTTCCAATCGGAACACAATGAATAGATTTGTTATCACTAAATTCTTAATGTTGTCTCCATTAATTAAAGCTTCACGAAAAAACACTCTTGCTCTATAATCATCACATTCGTCTGCATTTTATGGGTGGGATAAGTGAAAATGCAATGTTAGCAAGATATTTGTTTCATTTGCATCTTCGCCAATTTTGTGATATACATAGATCAATATATATTACTCCACTACTGTACTTAATTCAGTGATAATAATACAGGGGTTCTAGAGCTTTGAACGAGAAGAAGGATAATTATGCTATGCGAATAAGAGATAAAAAAATATTTAAATAATAATTTTCAAATGGGCAATATAGGCATTTAACTTAAAGTTATTTTTTTTTCAATATTTTATAGGGTACGTATAGTAAAATCGGTGATTTATTTAGCCGCGGCCATTAGATATTTATCAAATACGGAGTATTAACTAATATTTGAACGAAGAAATGACTCCAATATTTTCAATACTCCTCCTCAAATCGGAGCATGTAGGTCTCATTCGACACCAAGGTGTTTGGTGAAAATGTCAGCTATTTAGTTTTTCGTAGATATCATGTATGCAAAGCTTGCATGTCTCCATTAGTAACCCGTTCTCTAACAAAATAACAATTTATCTCAACGTGTTTAGTTCGTTCGTGAAATACCGAATTCACGAAAATGTGACGAACCGTTTGGTTGTCACAATATAGAGGGGTTAATATTTAATAACATTATAAAAATAGCCATTAGTTTTTAGAAAAACTACATACTTCGGCGCTCCATCTTTTATTTGATTAGATATTTATTATTTGCACAAATTTTAATATATTGTAGTTATTTATTAATATTGAAATGATAAAACCTTTTGGGAGGATTGTCAAATGTCAATTAAGGAGAATAAGACAAAAGAATGAGGGAATAGTGTGGGAAAAGTAAAGTCATAGAGGTGTAATTTTGATATTTTTGGGAGATATATATAGTTATGAGGTAAGAAATTGTTTTATTTCCATTTAAAGAAATGTTCAATTAAGTTTGGAACTGATCTTTTTGGCAATTGTTCAATCGAGAGTAGGGTTGTTATTCGAGTCGAGCCGAGTATTTGAAGTTCGAGCTCGGCTCGATAACACTGGCGAGCTAAGAAACGAGCTCGGCTCGACTCGTTAAAGGGTCTAACGAGCCTATCGAGCCGAGCCTAACGAGTCTGATGGAAATAAAAGAAAAAAAATTAGATATCGAGTCTAACAAGTCGAGCTCGAGCCGACTCGTTAGTAAATCGAGTATCTAACGAGCTTGAGCTCGGCTCATTTAACGAACGAGCCGAACCGAACTCACAAGTGGCTCAATTCGTGTAACAGCCCTAATCGAGAGTACGAGATAGACGGAGTATCTATTAGAGAAACTTATGTGTCATGTTGCACATGGAATTCTAGCACAAATTGATAGTAAGAAAAAAATTGTGTTATTATAAAGAAAAAATGTGTTTATGTAAGAAAAATTAATACATACTTGTTCTCAAGCTATACATATTTGTTCTTATAGTAACACGTGTAAAGCATATAAAAACAATGTTAATATATATATATATATATATATGAACATAAATGTGTTACTTTATGAAAAAATGTATATTAAGTATGAACTAAGTATGAACAAAACCAGTAAAAATACTAAAAAAATAAATAAAAGATAGTATATTAAATTTTGATAGTCAAAACATTGATTCATTATATTGAAATATAAATTTCAGCATGTAAATACAAATATAATGAGCAGGAACAATCTATCATAGAGAATAAAAGAAGAGGAAAGTGGAGGAAGAAAATGATTACGTAGCACATATTTTTTTTAAAGGCTTGTTATATAAATTTGAATGTGTGTAATAAATATTGTGTATTAATTTTTGTTAATATATATTTAATTAATGGAAGTATAGGATAAGACGTTGAAACCAAATGCAATAATATTTATTCAATAGTTGATATGATTCAGTAGTGGAAAATCACAACATCAACTTCTACAGTAGCATTCCCTGCAACTGTATCGTAATAGTAAGTCCGCAATGTGGCAATTCCTCGGGCCAGACGAAATCGACCCGACCCACCAACAACGGGTACCTCTCGATACATATTGTGGTGTGGGTTGTGGCCCAAAATCGAAAGCGAGCTACCATTGTACACTTGGTCAGTGAAAACAAAGGTCATGGCCATCATCAAGTCCACTTCCTCAAACGACGCCAATCCATAAAATCCTTTCACATAGCCCACCCGTTTTGACAAGAACTCTGGCCCAATTGTTAGCGGGTCATCAGCTATAAAGAATGCCCCGAAAAAACTGGGTGGGGAACCCGTCATGTTGGCTTGGGCCACCACAGCTGAAGTTACTTTTTTGCCCTGAATCAAATCGTGAAAGTAGAAGTGCAATTTAGTCATTTTCTCAGGCTGTTGTTTTTCACGGCTTACCCTTTTGAACCAGCTTTCAACTTCCTCGGGACCTTCTGCAACGGCGCCGTTCAACCAAAGGGCTGAGAAGAAAACCAATAACAAGAGAATAGCAAGTGAAGTATGAGAATATTTCTTCATTTTACTGCAATGTGTATGAATTTGTTAAATTTTATGCAATGAAATCTACAATGGAAGGATAATATTGTATTTATAAAGGTGTGGTACTTGTAAGGGTGTGCAAAGTATGGTTCAGACCGATCAAATCGACCAAACCAAATTAAACCATTAAATATGGTTCGGTTTTTTGTTTACAGTTCGATTTACGGTTTTTAGAATTAATTTTTTTTAGTATGGTTTGATTTACGACTTTCACAAATGAAAAACCGCAAAAAATCGAACAAAACCGAACTTTTATATATATATATATATATATATATTATAGATTTATAGTCTCTATATTATATAATCCCTACACTAGTAAATCATCCAAGATATTTTTCAAGTCTGCAAGCCCAATTGCCCAAAGTCATAAACCCTAACCATTCTCTTCTATTTAGTATTTAGCGCCTCTATGTGCATGCATGACGCTCTCAGCCTCTCACAGTCTCACTCAATCTGAAATCTTGAAGAAGACATAAGTTTGTTATTTCTTTTTGTGGTTATTTAGTTATTTGTTAACAACTAGTTTGTGAACGTTGTAATAGCATTTCGTATATTCGAACTATATTTTGGATTATTGGGATTTCATTTTGTCTATTATTAAGATTTTGTTTTACACTTTTATTAATTATTGTTTATAGGGAAAAAAAAGAGCAAAACTACGGTTCGGTCAAAACCGACCGAACCGTCCAAAATATTATGATTTCAAATCGAACGATTTGGTTTACGTTTTTGAAAAATAAGAACGGTTTATAGTTTGATTTAGGGTTTAGGAGCGGTTTGGTTAACCAAACCGAACCGTGTACACCCCTATGTACTTGTTAGGAGAATAAACGGTTTAGGGGTGCGGTCGTTTAGTAAAAAAAAAAAAGGAGAGAAAAAAGAAAAGTAGTATAATACTATTATCTCCGTCCTTTCACTCAATGTGACATTTATTGTTTGCACGTATTTTAAATTATGAATTGTTTATTGGTATTTAAAGACTTGAAAAAATTATGAAAATTAGATGGAAAATTGAAATGAATAAGATAAAAATAATGACATGTGATGTAATATTAAAATGTTCAATTAAATTAGGAACAAACTCGTTTAGCAAATGTTCAATTAAATCAAAGATATATAAAATAAGTAATAAAAAAGAGTTGCAACAAAATTGAATTTTGTTCATGTAGTACCATAATTTGTGTTTAGGAGTGTCACACTTTTGTTCATGTGGCAATACACAAATAAATTGTGGGGGAAAATGGCATAAAAGAAGTAGCAACAAAAATTTTAAACGTTAATATTTCGTATTTATGAGTTTCACATTTCTGTTCCTGTTATAATACTAATAGAAATCGCGAGGAAAAAAACACCCCTTACTATTGCAAGACTTGCTAATGTACAATGAATTTTGTCTCATTAATATTCAAAATTAATGTATATTACATGTGCAATAATTCATAAAAGTTCATTTTATTTTTAAATAAATCAAACACGAATGTTTGGAATTCTTTTCAGATTTGGATAGAGTTAGATCAAATAGTTCTATTGGTATTCTGAGTAGTCTGTAATCTCTATTATTTGTTTTATGGTATTCCTTATATCCATTAATAAATAAATAAAATAAACCCTCATTAATAATATTTTGTTGTTCAAAAAAAAAAAAAAAAACACTTTGATAGTAATTAATGATGTAATAATTCTCGTCAACAATACAATTGTCAATTCGTTTTTCCAATTTATTTATCTACATGTTTATTAATTTAATGTATATTATTACAAAAGTAAAATATAAGGACAAAATTGAAATATGATATACAATTCTTCTAAATTGGTACGAAATACAGTAACAATTATTTTGGGACAAAATTTTATCTCTAAAAAGACAAATAAAATGATACTGAGGGACGTAATTACTAATTAGTATACTTCACACAAAATCACGAACCATATTCATTAAGCATTATATTTATCGTTTACTACTACAGAGTCACCCCGAAGGCCCCAACAATCATTTTCGTATCTTTCTTTTCATCTATAAAAAAAAATGATAAAATATGCAAATTAATTATATCAGATCTTACAACGCATGATGCATATATAATAATGATGTCTTCCAATTAGAACACGAATCTATGCACGTTTTCTGTTGAGCCATAATTTATACGTATTTAATTTTCATAAAAAGATCAAAGTAAAAGAATCGAATTACTGTATCGTATTTGCCATTTGAGTATAGAGGTACAAGCTGCTTTTGCAACAATCGACAGATTTTAATGAATGAAAGTTGCCTAAAGGCGTATGGTACGTACTAGCTAGTAACTTTAATTTTTCTGTAGCTTGTGAAAGAAAACGCACGCCTATACATGCATATTTTTTGCACCAAAATTTCAAATTTTAATGTCAATATTTGTGTGTTTGAAGTCTAGCTAGTGGATCTGTATTCCCTACTTTTACTTTGCACGGGTGTCCTGTATGTGCTGGACGCATATAAGTGTGTGTGATTCAAGAGCAGTGACGGACCGAGTAAAGCGGCAAGTGGTATTCCAAATAGTCTGTTCCATACTTTTTTTATATAAATAACTATGAAACATTACATTTTTTTAACTCAAACTCTTTAAACATCTTTTATTTATCATACATACAATTACTTTATTACTCTACTTTATTATTCACATACTTTATTGAGTTTTTCTACGATTTTATGACAAACGATCCTTCAAATATCAGTGGATTGCGATCGTTCATGACAAAACTAGATGACGTGTCAACTTTTAATCGAACGCTTATTGTAAAACAAAGTAAACGTATCCTCTGTCTCACCGTAAAAAAATCAAGTTACTCTACTTTATTTCCATTTTATCTCCTTTAATGTTGGAAGTATAATGGAGCACTAACAAATTTTAGATATTAAATACGGAGTATGTATATTTAATTTGTAAATAAAAAAAATCAAAAGTATTAATTTGGCGTGTTTATAAGATTCGTCACTATTTTCCAAGGTTGTAGAAATCGGAAATCGCCAGTCGGGCGTTTTCTGATCGCCTAGCGCCTAGGCCCGCCTAGGCGATCCGATTTTTTATTTACTTTTTTATATTTTTTTAATTTTTTTTAAAAATACATGAATATTAACACTAAAAAAATAATTTATTTATGTATTGTTGATTTGTTTTCCAAATTCACATTTGTAAATGTAATTGGAAATTTTTTAGTTTATTTTATTTATTTACGTGGATGAAACGACGTAGATTCGAATTTTTAAATTAAAAAAAAAATTTAAAAAATCCCGCCTAGGCGGCGCCTAATGAGCCAGCCGCCTAGATGGCCCGATTAGTATAAAATCCCATCGGATACCTAGCGCCTAGGCCCGATTTCTGCAACCATGCTATTTTCACCGACATTAATTTATCAATATAATAATCATACATCACACGTAAATTTGCATATAACAATATATATATACACCCGATTAATTTAATTATATTTGCAGATAACAATATATACCCGATTAATTTAATTATAAGTAAGAAATAAAATATTTGCCATTGTGAAGTAGTTCACCAAACCCAACTGCAACAGCATACAAAATATCCAGAAACCAACACCTGGCCCTCATGCTGAATGTTCAAGAGAAGACGTACACCTTGGTTCTTTTTTCCATGCTTTTAGTAGCATTTTTTGACTTAAAATACTTTAATCCGAATTTAAAATTAAGTTTGACTCGGATTTTCTAAATCACATTTCATTAATTAGTTTAGGCAACTGATCAGTATATTCAATAAACTTTTGACTTTTATATTCATGTGCGAAAAATAATGAAAATTAATCAACATGAAATAGGCTTGTAAATCTAAAGTTTACACCGTCACGTACATCTCAACGCATCAAACAAACAGAGCCTAACAATTAGAAAATACAACGCAATTAAAAATCTCAAAACAAATATTTGTTAAACATAAGTAGCAATAGTAACATTATATCCAACTATAGCATCTCCGGAAGCATCAGCCCAATACGTAGACGCAATCGCATAGCCCCGAGCCATTCGAAAAAGCCCGGTCCCGCCCACAATGGCCAGCTCCCGGACCGGGTTCATCACCGGGTTTATGCTAAGAAGACTGAACGAGCTACCATCGTACACCCCATCAGTGAACACATAACTAAGGGCCATGATCAGGCCAAAGTCCGTCTGCCCACACGACCCGTACAGCCCCCGCGCTCGGCCCACAATCTTCGACGACGCCTCGGGCCCCACGGTTAACGGGTCGTCAATCATGACGAGGGAGCCGAAGATTGTGGGCGATGAGGTGTTCTGCAGAGGCTGTGCGATTCGTACAGCGGTGGGATTCCGACCGCTGACGATGTCGTGGAAGTAGAATTGGAGAGTTGTTACGACTTCCTTGCCTGTTTCGACTCGCTTGTACCATGTGTCGTTGCTTTGAGCTTCAACTTTGTGTCCGATAATGCAGATGAGAAGGAACAGGAGAGTTAGAGTTGTCATTTTTAATTGGAAGGGTGGGTTAATTGTGAGAGGTTGTGTTTATTGTTTGTTATGTATGAAGGGGGAGAGGAGTGATGTGTTGTAAAGTTGTTAAACTAAACGACTAATCAAATGTGGACTTGTCTTGTTGGTTGGTGAAAAAAGTCTTGTGGAAAGTTTGGGAGGTGTTGGAAATTTGTTAAATATGAATTGGGTTTCAACCAACTTAATTTGACCAACTTTTATTTGAAATTGCATTCGCGGTCATTTCTTCCCATTCTTTTTTATTCCACATTTTATTCTGCTGCATGTATACATGATTAACATATGTCATGTTAAAAAATAATCAATGTCATATATTATTGAGGATGTCACGTGTTAAAAATTCAGTAGGATGAAATACCAGTGAAACATAAAAAAAGAAATAGGGAAATCAAACTGAAAAAACACAAAAACTCATATGTTCCACTTTTTATGTTCCATATTGTATTTCACTTTCTAAATGATTGATGTGTGTAATTTAAAAAATAATAATAATAACATAATATAATAATGAGGATGACACGCAATGTTAATTAAATATCCAACAGCGAATAAGGTGGAACATTCGATGAAATAAGAAAAATGAAATGGAGAATTGGACTTCGGGAGTACCTACGTCAGATAAATAATACTCCCTCCGTCCCCCTATAAGTTTTCCACTTTTCTTTTATGGATGTCCCACAATAAGTTTCCCATTTCATTTTTTTCCATTTTTGACATATGATTTTCTCTCTCTCAATCACATCATTTACACTTTATCTATTATTTTATCATACTTCATCTCACACCCATTTATTATTTTCTCTTTCACCATTACATCACTTATACTACATCTATTATTTTATTATATTCCTTAATCAAAACAACCAAAAGAAAGAAAGATGAAAGAGAACATTTTATAAGTAGCTTAATTAATTCCATGTGGAAATTAAAATTGAACTCGTCGTAAACCAATTTTCATTATTTTTATTTTATCATGTATGCTCTCCAAAGCTTGTCGGCAGCCCTATCTATCTAGTACGTGTGTATTCCTAACACTACAAAAAAGAGGTGTTTTACCGACGGTTATACCGACGGATATTCAGTCGGTATTGGCTCTTACCGACGGAATTACCGACGGATTTTATCCGTCGTCAATGAATTGGTCGGTAGTGGTTACCGACGGAAAATATGCGTCCGTCGGTATATGCCGACGGATTCCCGACGGATTCAAACCAACCCGTTTTCAAACCGGGTCGCCTATACCGACGGATTCAATTCCGTCGGCAGTCAAGCCAACCCGTTTTCAAATCAAGTTTTCAAACCGGGTCGCCTTTACCGACGGATCCCAAATCAATTTTTCGTCGGTAGATCCGTCGGTATATGTTGGACTTAAATTTTATTATTTTAATTTACCGACGGAATTTTCCGTCGGTAAGTATTAAATATTTTTTAAAAAAATGGAATTCCGTCGGCTCGCCCGTCGGTATTACCGACGCTACACCGACGGATTAGTCCGTCGGTAAGTACCAAAAATTTTTTAAAAAAAAATTATTTGCAATCGGGATCCGACCCGATCCCGATTGCTTACATAATTGCTTAAAATTCAATACACGATCAAAATTGCTTAAATAATTCAATACACAAATCTACATTACATCCAACCGAATAAACAAAATCGTGCTAAGGCATCGAATGGTGTTCCGGAATTGACAGAGGATCGATCAAGTAAGAAGCAAATAGAATTTTGCTCCGGATTATGACAACTATACCCCTCACTAGAATGCTTGAAAAAGCTCTGTGAAATATTAAAACAACATAGTAAACATTAACAAAAACTTATATGAGAAATAATTTAACAAGAATGTGAGTATATTAATACGTACCGTGGAGTATATTAAATTGTCCTTCGCTGACTCGACTCCATCCCTGCCATTTCAAAATCAATTCCAAAGAATCAAGATTCAATTGTCATTTTATATATTTAAACATAAATTAAATTATCATAAAAATTGAACATACCTCAACAGAGATCAAGTAACTTCATTAGGCTCGCATAGTTTCTGTCGGTCTCAGCAAACTTCATTACTACAACATCATGAATTAAAAATCCATTCACTCTATCTTCAGTCAAATAAAATTCAATTTTGGACACAATGCTTGAAAAAGACTCTTAATGCAGGAACAAAAAAAAAAGCAGAAATCTAATCTTTTTCTTGCAGACTCATTTCATAGAGCATTACCTGATATATTACTACAATTACACCTTAACCATTAAAGAAGATAAACTGAAAAACAGAAGTTGTGGCTCACTCAAAAACAAAAAACAAAAACCCTGTTCTATCTTTTGTTTAAGGAATTCATAACACGGTTTTCTCAACTGGTTTGTCCCTCGGAATCAGAATATGAAATCAAATTTCGCAAAGTAAACTATCAATAACATTTCAATAATTGAATATTACATGACAGCCCTAATGAAAATCACAATTCAATTCAACAAAGATAACACGACAATCAAAAGCACGAACTGAGATCTTATGAAATTAGATTCTTGACAGATAGAGGCACATTAATCAAGTCAAAAACATTACTACTCCACAAAAAATTGGGGCGAAATTCTCGAACGGTCACAGGTCATGCTCAACAATACGAGAATAATCAAAACAATTCGTGAAGAATTCAAGAAAAGCAGCACACTAACCATCAAAACGTAATTCGTAGATGTGGACGGCGGCGTGTCGGGGAGGGACGGTAGGGTGGTGTCGCCGGACTGCGATGCGGAGGGACTGCGACGCGGACGGTGGGATGGGCGGACTCCGGCCGGAAAAGGGGGTGGCGCCGCTGCGAACGTGGGCAAGGGGCAGCATGTGGCGAAGCCTAAAGGAGGAGACGATCGGAGTGGGGGAAAGGGAGAGGGAAAATACGCGTGAAATGAGAGAAAGTTACATTTATAATCGGAAATGCCGACGGAATTGGCGACTGATAATTCGGTCGGCTTTGGCTCGTTGCCGTTAGCGACGGAAATGGCGACGGATATTTCGGTCGGCTTTGGCTCGTTGCCGTTAGCGACGGAAATGGCGACGGATATTTCGGTCGGCTTTGGCTCGTTGCCGTTAGCGACGGAAATGGCGACGGATATTTCGGTCGGCTTTGGCTCGTTGCCGTTAGCGACGGAAATGGCGACGGATATGTTCCGTCGCCATTGGATTTTTATAACCAAATGATAAATAATTAAATTAAATTATAAGTTAATTAATAAAATAACCAAATGATAAATAATTAAATTATAAGTTATAACCAAATGATAAATAATGAAATCTTATAAATTGTACAAAATAAAATAGCTAGGTTACATTAATTTAATATTCATCTTCGTCTTCATTTTCATTATTTGCCACATCTTCCTCTTCCTCCTCATCTTCTTCATCCTCATCTTCTTCATCCTCCCCCTCGTCATGTTCATCCTCCTCCTCATGTCCACTATCGTTTTCAATAACAATCAATTGTGGATTTGCAGCCGTCAAGTCTACCGAAAGATTAAAATCTCCCGCAAACACTTCAGTTTGATTCTCTATTTGTTCCATTTGAAACGGAGGTTCATCTTCATCGTTGTTTTCCTTTTTGGGGACCTCCACCATTGACCTTGCCTTCACTTTGCAAACAGCGTGCCATTCTGATCTATTACGTTTTCCAGCTCCTGGATACGTGCAGTAGTAGACTTGAGATACCTGAGAGGCAAATACAAACGGATCATCCCCGCTATACTTCCTTTTCGAATTAACATCCACAAGCTTGTACTCCGGATGAATTTTGGTTCCTAAAGGGGATGTGTCAAACCAATGGCACTTGAACAACATTACGGTTTTCACTGGATATCCCGGATATTCAATTTCAACGACTTCGTGCAACACCCCAAAGTAATCACTTGCATCTGCATTATAATTCGCACCCCTAAGACAAACACCACTGTTGTTAGTCGTTCTTGTTGATGCATACTCTGATGTATGAAACCTGTAGCCTTTCACAATATAGCCGTTGTAAGTCCTCACACGCCGTAGTGGTCCTTTGCTGAGATCCTGTAAGAACCGGCTCTGAAAATCGTGCGATTGTCCCTATACGTACAGTTAAAATTAACATTAATCAAAACAATTATTTGTTCACGTAAAATTCAATTAATGATACTCACACAACGTTGGAACCATCGGGCAAATTGACGTTGAAGACTAGTATCTATGTCTCTATCTGAGATGTTTTGATCTGCATGTCGTAGTTCTTGTGTATACATCCTAATAATTCACAACACAATTAGATGATAAATGACGCACGTTTAGTGCTATTTAATTAGATGATAAATATATGAAATACTTACTCAATGTAAGGCTGAACTTCATCACAATTCAATAACACGTACGTTTGTGCTATTTCAGCCTCTGTGTGTGTTGACCAATATCGTTCAGTGGCTTTTCCTATAGGTCGCCCCTTAGACTTGAATACAGAGAGCATGCCATCGACTTCTTGTTGCGTACCTCTACCATCGAAGTTACGTGGTTCATTCCTGATCCTCGTGTTGACATGGTCTTCAAAATAATATGAACAAAACATGCCAACCTCTTCATTCAAATACGCATTAACAATCGATGCTTCGACGTTTGCCTTCTGTTTAGCATTGCGCTTCAAGTTGTGGAGATACCTAAAATTATAATAGTTAACAAATTAAAATAAGGCTCCATATACTAAAAACTAATTAAATGAGAGAAATAGAATTGTTCACCTCTCAAATGGGTACATCCACCTGTACTGCACTGGACCACAAATCCTAGCTTCAACAGGATACCCGTACAGGTAAGTGTTCCATCGAGTCAAAGAAGCTAGGTGGGAAAAAACGTTCCAACTTACACAAAATAACTGGAATGTCTCGTTCCAAACGATTCATATCATCAACCTTGATTGTTGTAGACGTTAAATCTCTAAAAAAGAGACTTAATTCAGTGACAGCCCTCCACACATTCAGAGGAAGAAATTCTCGAAACGCAATAGGTATCAAGCGCTGCATAAAAACATGACAATCATGACTCTTCATCCCTGCAACTTTACCTTTTGTTGTGTCTACGCATCGACTCATGTTTGACACGTAGCCGTCTGGAAATCTTAACTCTTTAATCCACCTACACAGTTCCTGTTTTTGTGCCTTATCTAGTGTGTAGCAAGCCTTTGGATATTTACCTGTACGGGTATCCTGTTCTAACTCATCACGGCGACAGATAGTGTTCAACTCTTCCCTGGACTTTGGAGTATCTTTCGTCTTGCCTTCTGTGTTCATGATTGTGTGAAACACGTTGTCAAACACATTCTTCTCAATGTGCATGACATCAAAATTGTGTCGGAGCAATAGTGAACTCCAATATGGCAAGTCCCAAAAAATACTCTTTTTCTTCCAGTTACCTGGGATTCCTTTGTTGTGTTCTTCTGCATTTTCCTCCGTAGTTTTTTTCAAACCCGTCCACTCAATCTCATGTAACAGACTTTGTCATGTACGATTAATAAATGTTAGAATAAATGTAACCCAAAAAAACATGTTAAAATAAATGTATAAAATACCATTTCGAAGGGGCGGTCGATTGTTTGTGACTGTTCTATTCTTCGTGAAGTCCACCTTATTCCTTCGAAATGGATGATCTCGAGGTAAAAACCTTCGGTGATTATCGAACCATGAAACTTTTCTACTCTTCAGGAGACTGAAAGCTTCAGAATATTCCATACAATACGGACAAGCTTGCTTTCCGGCTGTACTCCACCCGGACAACATAGCATATGCAGGAAAGTCGCTAATGGTCCACAATAAAGCAGCACGCATCGTGAAGTTCTGTTTCCTAGAAACATCATACGTTTGGACTCCGTTATCCCATAGGAAGATCAAGTCTTTAATAAGAGGCTGGAGATAAACATCAAGTTTATGCTTTGGATTCGACGGACCAGGCACCAATACAGTCAGAAACATTGTTTGAGGTTTCATGCACATCCATGGAGGTAGATTATACGGAGTCAGTATCACCGGCCACAAAGAATACTTCTTTCCATAACTCCCAAACGGTGCAAAACCATCAGTACTCAAGCCTACTCTCACATTCCTCGGTTCACAAGCAAATCCTGGAAACACGTTATCAAGGTGTTTCCAGGCTTTAGAGTCGGACGGATGTCTCATATCCCCAGCCTCAGTATCTTCAGAATTTCTTGCATGCCACGTCATGTGTTGAGCTGTAGCACTAGACTGAAACAATCTCATTAAACGAGGAATGATAGGAAGATAATACATCCTCTTGTGTGGCACTTTCTTTTTTGTCTTGCTCGATTGACCACCTGGTCCCTTCCGTCGTGGCTCTTTGTACCGGGGATGGCCACACATTCTACACATAAGAAGATCGCTATCGTCATCACCCCAGTATAACATGCAACCATTCACACAACAATCAATCTTCTCAACCGGCAAACCCATATTCTTCATCAGTTGTTTGCTCTGATGAAACGTCGTAGGTACTTTATTATCGATAGGACAAATCTCACTGCATAATTGTGTCATTTGCTCATATGCTCTGTTAGATAGCTTGTTCTCCGTCTTGATAGCCATAAGTCGAGCATTAAATGACAACTGAGAATGAGAATCACACCCTGGGTACAAATCTTGATCGACTAATTTGAGCATCTCATAAAACTGAAATGCTTCATCCGTTGGTTCCTCCTCTATATTTGACATACCGGCTTCCATCACCATTGTTTGATACATATCGGGTTCTTCCACCCCAAACTCTTGATCGTTACTGGTGCCGACATGCTCAACGTGTACGGGTTGTTCATAAATTGCAGTAGTGTAATAGTACAAGACTTGATCAAAATTATAAGGCCACCGTTGTTCGCCATGACTTGTCCAATTATAGTAATTATCAACGAACCCATTCATAACAACGTGGCATAAGACTTCATCAATGCTTTTAAATGATCTATTCTTACATTTCTTAGCATTACACGGACACCTAATACAATCCTCAGACATGTAATGTGGGTGTAGCTTTGCAAATTCAACAAATGACACGAGTTTATCATAAAATTCAACATTCACATTTCCTAAAACGAGCCTAGGAGTACAATACATCCACCGACGATCCGGCAATTCCATCTGTTAAACAATTTGACCAAAATAAAATTACACACTAAAAATTAAACACTAAAAGTAAAAATTATGTAGTAAAATTACACACTAAAAAACTAAACACCAAATTAAAATTACACACTAAAAAACATACCTTAAATTTTCGCTCCAATCCAAATTTTTTGCTCCACACTAAAAATTTTCGCGTGTTTTGAGGTTCTGGAATGTTTTTCAATACTACATGCCGACGGAAATGTCAGTCCGTCGGTATATCACGCGCCGAAATTCCGTCGGTATTGGCAATACCGACGGATAATTTCAGTCGGTAACACATATTTCAAATGTATGTCAAATCAGTCAGATTCCGTTGACCAATTTTTAGTCGGTATTTACATTACCGACGGAAATTCCGTCGGTATGGACACATGTTCAATACCGACGGAATCATTTTCCGTCGGTAAAAACGCGTATAAAAAAAAATTTAACTACGTATTCTTAACACTCCAACCACACTCAAAACAACCTACTTCTTCACAAACATCAAAATTTAAAAAAATACAGAAACTCATGTCTTCATCTTCGACATCCATGAAAATTGTGGTATGCCATTGTGGAAAAGAAGCTCGTGTGTGCATGTCGAAGCAAGAAAGAAGCAGAGGTAGACTATTTTATACTTGCCCAGATTCACTAAATGGTAATGGATGCTCCTTTTTTGTTTGGGCCGATGAACACGAAATTCACGGACAAGGAACGAGTTCACACGGAATGTTTCCGGGCATGGTGAGGAGAATTGACTCACTTTTGCTTGAAAATCAAGAGCTCAACAACAAGTTGAATCATGCGCAACTAGTTGGGGATATGTATAAGGATACATCTGACCAACTAACCTCAGAATTAGGATTTGAAGCTGGAAAAGTTGAAGAGCTAAAGAAGCAGAGGAACTTTCTTGTTGTGGCCATAGTATTCTGTGTTCTACCCTATGTGTTCAAGTTTATAGGTTGGATGTAATCCTAAGTTTATGTCTCTAATATGTATTGCTAAGTTTATGTAATGTTAAGTGTATGCATGTAATGTAACCACAACAACAGCCTTTCTTCAAGGCAATTTTCAATGAAAATGTTGTTTATCTATCACATAAAACATCCAAATTTAAATATACACATTCTTAACACATAAAACACACATAACTAAAATTAAACAACTGATACTTAAACATAAAAGTAAATAGTTCAACAAAAATGCAGATAAAAAATAAATAGTTCTACGAGACATAAAAGTAAATAGTTCTACGAGACATAAAAATAAAATTGTTAAACACATAAAAAAAAAATTATTCAAAGTCACTCATGGACCAAAGTCCCACAAATCAACATCAACGTCGGCGCCAACACCGAACTGTTGACCCATGATCTCATCATCCTGCTGCATGGTCGGGACATAGGCTGATTGGGCTGGGGGGGCTGAGGGGCCTGGGGGAACAGACACGTTCACGTTGGCCGTCGGTGGAGGAGCTTGCATGGTTCTCCGATAAACCTCCTCGATCCTCTCGTCCGACCACCCCATCTCTCGACCCATATTCACATGCATCACATGCATGTAATGGTTGAATTGTGCCATCGTCACATCAGGAGTTGGGGTGGAAGATACGGAACCCTGCGATGCCGTCTGGGACGGACCAGCGCCGGAAATGACATCAGCGCTCATACGACCAAGGCCCAGAACTCGTCCGCGGGTGGTGGGGGCAACTTCCAAATAAGCCCGGTCCACCTCCTCGACTGTAGGGGCACTGCTGGTTCCGGGTTGAGTAGGGTCGACTTGAGTTCCGATCTCAGCAATCCTCCGGTTCATCTCCAACTACATAATTAATAATTTTAAATTAATAGAATAAATTATAAAAAATGTATTTAATTAAACAATTTTATTACTTACGTGGAGGTTAGTTGTGCGCCCGTATGTGGATTGCTGTGTATCAGCATTAAACGGATGAGCAATGCTCATCCGGTCCAAGTGAGTGGGTACACGCCCCGTATCCCGTTCCTAATAATTTAATTTATGTATTATATATATTAAATATATAATTAAATTTATTGAAATTAATTAAAAAATTAATAAACACTTACAATGACCATCGACTGCTCAAGGATGGACCGGGCTCCAGTCCGATGCCTGGACATCCCACCCCCATCGTCGGATCTCCGGTTGGCCTTAGCAATCTCACACTTCCTGATGTACTCAGGATCCAGCCACTCCCTCGTCAATGAATCCCACAACACAACATCATTTTCATCCTTACCCAAGCTCTGCGTCGTCCCATCGCGCCGCCATGCCATTCTCCATTCGTACATTAAATCATTATACCGCTGTTGCGCCGATTTACAGAAATACCTAAACATAGCCTGGTCTGAGTACATATTCCGATCCCAAGTGGTTTGTTTCTGCACATATAATAAATTTTTTATTATTGAACAAATTAACAAACATTAATTAAATAATTAAGTAATTAATTACTACCTGAAATTCCTCGAAGTACGCCAACTTTTTTGGTTTTGGGACCTTCGACCAGGTATATGCACCCGCAGAGATCGGTAAAGAGCCAAAAGCAATCGTGCATGCCCTGGAGACCTCGTTACCAGGTAACAATCTGTGACATTAATTAACAAACAAAACACATTATAAATTAAAACGAATGTGAAATTAATTAATTATTAATTATTAAACAATAAAAGTATTTAATTACTTACACTCCTCCACTTGTAGCCCAAACGCGCTCCCGGCCATCCTGAGCAGGAACAGCAGGATGGTCCCGGACAGACGAATGAGACGACGACTGATCAAGCGACGGGTGTGGAATGGGTGGCGGAGGCGACGATAATGGTGTTCGTGACAGTGTAGGCGCCGGCGCCTCGGGTCTAAGTTTGGATCGACTCTTCCTCGATCGACTACGTGACCCGGAGGCCCCGTGAGATCCCGAGCCACCAGAGGCACCAGCACCATTTCCAGTCATCTATTTAATTTAAACATTTAAATTAATAAATTATATATATAATACTAATTAATTAATAATAAATTTATTAATTTAATAAAAAAACAATAATCTAATAAATTAAAATTTAATAAAAACCTAATTTAATCAATAATAACCTATTTTAATAAACAATTTCCTATTTTATTCAACAATAACTAATTTCCTATTTTATTCAACAATAACTAATTTATTCAATAATTTTCAACTTTAATTAACAATTTTCTATTTTAATTAACAATCTATAACCTAATAAATTTAGTAACAATTTTTTCTAACTTTAAAATAACAATTTCCTAATATAATTAACAAAGCCCCTAATTTAATCAATAATTTCATAATTACTAAATCAACAATATTAATCTAGCTAATTATAACGTACAATATCATAATTTAATTATGTAATTAACTCCACTCCAACGTATATGCAAATTCAACAATAATATCAATTATATATATAACATCAATTATGCAAAACATGCAATATCGATCTTAACAAATCACATCAATTTATTATAAATAATTATATATATCAACTAGCTAGCTATACATATAGACAATTATCCACTTACAATATCAACTAATTAATTAGATATATCAACTACATACATTCAAAATAATTAACTATATACATCAACTACAAACAATTAATTTCATATTAATCTATATAACAATTTAAATTAACACATGCAATTTAATTCATAATTATAGGCAATACATATATAACTTAAAAATTAATTACTAACAAATTAAGAAAGCGTACCGTATAGATTTTCTAATCGAGTCGAGAGATCACCTCGGCCGAGCCTCTTCTTCGCGCGATGAAGATGAAGAAGGAAAGAGTGGGGAGGGAGGAGGGAGGGTTTCTGTAATCTGTTCTTCAGTTTATATACAAAAAAAAAAAATGCCTTTACCGACGGATATTTCCGTCGGTAATGACCAGATTAATTATGGTAGTTATTGCGGGTCGGTTACCGACGGATATTTCCGTCGGTAATGACCACATTTAATTTTGGGAGTCGATCAAGAAGGCGGTTAGTTAATGCGGGTCGGTTACCGACGGAATATTTACAATACCGACGGAACGATCCGTCGGCCGGTGACCCAAAAACGACACCGTGTAGAGAGTTCTGAGTGTCCGTCGGCATATCCGTCGGTATCCCGTCGGGAAAGCCGACGGAAATTGAATTCCGTCGGCAGAGTCTTCTGACTTTGAATTCCGTCGGTAATCCGTCGGTACAGCCGTCGGAAAGGAAATCCGTCGGTATACATCTGTCGGCAAAAACAAGCGTTTTTGTAGTGTAAGTTAATTTCTTCTTAATCAAACTTAATTACAAATTTACATCACCTACTATTTCAAAACGGATTAACGCGGCGGTGCGGTCCATAATCCACCTCAACCCATCATTTTGCTTGTTTTGACGGACGGATCTACGGCGGGGACAGGTTAAAAAATACACAACCCAACCCATGACGAATTGCGGGTTATCCCACGAACTTTTTCATAATATATTTTTATTTTTTTACGTTTATTATTATAATAAACAATACATAAATAATTATTAAAAATAAAAAAAATAAAGTACTAATTTTGAATAAACTTTAATTAAATACACCATGTAAATAATTTTAATCTATTATATTTAAAAAGTAAACCTCAAATAAGATTTTTTTTTTATTTAATTAACAAATAAATCGAATAAAAATTTAAACCTTAACATTGTTTAAATCTTTATTCCCGAAAGGGCAGAATCAATATATAATATTTAGCGAAAGTAAATCAATCCAACTATCAATAACAAAAATATTTAATATTGAACGAAAGTTTAATTAACAAATCAACCCAACTATTAGTAACAACTATCAATTTATGAATACACATATCACCACGTACTCTCTCAATCTCATGATAATTATGTATTTATAAAGAGAAAGTTAAAAAATATATTTAAATATACATTAATTATCAAATCTCTCTCTGAGTCATGTGAATACATGGACGACAGTGGTGTATTCTCATTCTCAAATCTCAATTTTATTTAGTACTCCCTCCGTCCCAGGAAAAGCTACCCAACTTTCTTTTTTCGTCTGTCCCAGAGAAGCTACCCATCCTTTTTTTGGTAACTATTCCCCTCACATTTCATTATATTTTTCTCTCTCTCAATCACATCACCTCTAATACATCTACTTATTATATTGATATTTCTTAACATCCGTGCCCGAGCTCATGGGTATAATATTTTGTAATTTTGTATCTTGATTTAAAGTAGAATTGAATCCATAAATTTTTAATATCACATCTTACTCATAGTCACGGTTCAACTTAATAAGTAATGTTTCATTTAACCTTAAAAATAAAAAGTCCGCGGGCCAATCCACCCAGTCCATAGTCCAATTCGTCAAAATTCACAATCCATACTGGATTACATTTTAAACGAATCTGTATTATTCAACCCAACACCATTTCAACAGCTCACCTACTAATGATAATTTTATTGATTGAAAAGGAAAATCAAGCCCTCCCTCCTCATTTTCCATCTTAGGCCATCTCCCATGAGAACTCAAATCTGCAAATTAAAGTAAAAGGCAGGCCCAATCTGACACCATTCACTTTTTGGACGGCAAATTTGCCACGAACTTTAAAAAAAGAAAAAAAAAAAACATCGCAAGTACTGTTTACCTTTTTGTTTGGGTTAATTCTAAATAAATACACCACCTTTAGTCTCAGTATCAATTTAATCACGATCTTTTCAATTTTTTTTTAAAACTCCAACCTTTCATCGTGTTGCAATTAGATACACATTTTTTTTTTCCGATCAACAATTGATGATGTGGCTTGCCGGAGCTCGCCACGTCATATTACACATATTTTTTTATTTTCCCTATAAAGATTACACTTTATAAAAATATAAAATTTTATAAAAATAAAAATAAAATTGTATGCGTCTTCTCCGCTTCTCAAACTAGTTTTCTTCTACCATTCTCAAACTAAATCAACTAGTTATTCTCTCCTAACCATAAAATTTTATAAAAATATAAAAATAAAATTTCATGTGTCTCCTCTGCTTCTCAAACTAAATCAAGTTTTCTCTACCATTCTCAAACTAAATCAAGTTATTCTCCTCTAACCATAAAAATCATAAAAAAAAAAAAAAAACTCATGCATCTAATCCATGATCATTGGTGATTTGTTGGTTTATTTCTTCAGGAATTCTTAAATTATTTAATAATTTTGTTGTTTTGTTCAACTAGTTCGAGAACTATAATTTTTTTTCGGTGGACCTCAATTAATTATTGTATTTGGGTGTATACTGAAGATAACCTTGTTGGTGGTTTTTTATTATTTTGTTCACTAGTTCGAGAACTACAATTTATATGCTTTATGAGAGAGGAAAATATTTTAGAAATTAATGTGTTTACAAAAATGTTCTATCCCTTATGATTTTGATTTTTAGGATTTGAAGAGAAGAACTTGATTGATTGAGTTTGAGAAGTGAGAAGTGAGAGAGACGTACATAACAAGAACTCTGTTCAGTTTGAGAAGCTGAAGAAGACGTCGAAGATGCCAAGAGTTTTATTTTTATTTAATTTTTATGGTTATAATAGAATAACTTCATTTAGTTTGAGAATGGTAGAAGAAAACTTGATTTAATTTGAGAAGCGGGAGAGACACTGCAATTTTATTTTTGTGTAATCTTTATATAGGGAAAATAAAAAAAATATGTGTAATATGACGTGGCTGAGCTCCGGCAAGCCACATCATCAGTTGTTGACGGAGAAAAAAAATGTGTATCTAATTGCAACACGATGAAAGGTTGGGGTTTTAAAAAAAATCGTAAAGGTCGTGATTAAATTGATATTGAGATGAAACGTGGTGTATTTATTTGGAATTAACCCTTTTTCTTTTTATTGATTTATTGTTCAATTTATTTTTAATTCTCAATTTAAATAATAAATTAATTTTGAATTTTATGGTTAACAAGTATAAAATTTTGAAAAATTAAAAAAATATAATTTAATTGCAAGATAACATTAATAATTTAAATTACAAAATACAATACAATAAATTCATACATACTATGAAATTATATAACTGATGATAAACAATATTTAATAAAATATAAATAAAAAAAATAACATTAAGAATATTATAATAAACAATATTTAATAAAATATAAATAAAAAAAATAACATTAAGAATATTATAAGGGGGTGTTTCTTTTGGGCTTTGGGTGGTTTTAAAAACCAGATTTTTGAAATCCTGGTTTTTGAAATCCCGATAAATAGTAATATGAGTGTTTCTTTTGGGTTTTGGAATAGTGAAGGATTTAACTTTATGTCAAATCAAGTTGTAAGATTGAATGAGTTTGTATTATTATATTATTGTTTGATGGGATTATAATGATTAATTAAATGTGTAATGATTAAATGTATTATATTATTGTATTATTATATTATTATATTATTGTTGAGAAAGAATATAATGATTGGAGTAATATTATATAGATATAACTTTATGTCAAATCAATATGTTTGATAGGGGTGGTTTTGAGTGGATTTTGAAAACCGATTTTTAAATCCCAAAGTAAAACGGGTTTTGGATCTTGAAAACCTGGTTTTTAAAACCAAAAGTAAAATTTGAAGTTTAATGATTGTATATGATTTTATTGTTTTGTGACAATTTAACTATTTCAATCCGTTAGAAATTAATACATTAATTAATATTCATGTGGCTAATTTTACTAGTAGCAATAATTTTTTGTGAGAGTATATTAGTCAATTGAAGAGAATAATATAAAAAAATAATTTTGTGTGAAAAATGTAATTACATTTAAAGTAACTTTGAGATATTTTAGAAAAATAATTAAAAAAAATAAAATTATATTTTCCATTTTAATAAGGGAGGAACTGAAATTAAAGAGAAGCAATTTAATTAGGGACATAGGGAATAATTGTTAAGACCCCTTTGAGTGCAAGTCGTGAATTTTGTTGAAGATGTTGTTTTATAAATTTGAGTATTGACTGGTCCATCTCAAAATGTGGAAATTAATCAGTAAAAAGCATAGGCTCATATTTAAAATACAAGGTCTTATACACACTCAAATGAATAAAAAGCATAGGCTCATATTTAAAGTACTTTCCCTCTTTCATCGTTATTATCATAAAAGAAACATATGAAAATTTTGATTATATCACAACAGTAACATATAATTCACTGGAGATTTTGTAGATAACCTGAAATTGAATGATACAGGATTTACACACTTACCTTATTTGTATGTCCCACAATTGTTTGCACATCCATAAAAGAAAACTCTCTCATATATCCCACCCTCACAGTATTTCCATATTTACACAAAATGTCATTACTTCTACCTTCTTTCCAATCACCTTTTTACTATATTCATATAACTTTACAAAATTACCCCTCAACACTTCACTCATTACACTTTTTTCTTAAAAAATGTGTCAATTTTGTGGTGCAAACACTTTTGGAACGGAGGGAGTATAAAAAATGATTTTGATCAAAACAATTTATTTTTTTTGTTACTGAATCAATTCAACGTCTGCTTAACTTTGTGTGAATGTTTTTTTACTTAATCTCGTTTCTCTTGGTTGAATTTCTTAATATACTCTTTTTTTATAATCAATGAAATAAATGTGAAATATTTGAAAAAAAATTAACGAGTGTTATTGGTTGGAGTCTGACCACATTATTTATCTACTATTGTAAATTACAATATTATTTATAGTGGTATTCACTATTATTACAAAATACAATTTAATATTATTAAAAAGTGCATCATAATATAATTTAAAATTTTAAAAGTGTGAACAATGTAGGTAGGGAATGTTCCTCCGGTCCACTTTGGTTGCTACCTTACCAATTAGCAAATGCACATTGTTTTACTATTTATAGCATTTTAACCCGTTTATAAAATTAATTCAAGAATCAAGTGCATACAAGCCAATTCTTTTAAATAGGTCGTGGGTGGAGTATTACTTTTTTTTTTTTCCTAAAAACTTCTTTACAAACTAGATTTAAAAAAAAATATATATTTAACCTAGTCAATCCAAAAAGAAAGAAAAATGTGGATCACGCCCGACCATGTACAAATCTCGTGATTCGTGCTCATTAACATTAAAGTGTGCTTGTATACTTAGTGAAAACACTGAAAAGTGCATGCATTTTACTTTTTACTAAAAAAAAATTCATGTCATTTTTTACTAAAAATACATATAATATTACACTTAAGTGTTAGTATTACTTCACAACAAAATTTTGTTGAATTGCCTAGGGAATATGGTGAGGGAGTTGAAACCCTCAGCATTTAACTAGGGAAATTGTGAGGGAATTGTCGATGGACTGAAGGCACTTGTCAATTGGCGAGGGAATTAATGCTCGCGGCCAGGCGAGGGAAACTGGTGCTCGCTGTCAGACGAGGGAATTAATGCTAGCCATTAAGTGGTGAGAGATTTAATAAAATGCTCGCCTAAATAATTGATATTCTTGTTCAACCCAAAACAAACTCAAATGAAGCATTTTAATTTTAGGCCCGTACCCCTTCACGTTTTCCACATGCTCCCCTGCCTTCACGTTTTTCACATACTCCCCCGCCTTCAGATATGTAACAAATATATTAGGTATGTATGTTATGATAATTTAATAATAAACAAAGTAATTTAAGTTAATTAATTGAATTAAAAAAATGAAAATATAATATATATATATATATATATATTAATTACATTAGATATATTATAACTAAAGTTTCTAGTCTAAATGCACATAATTAATTCGAATTTTTTGGCTGATGTATTAATAGTAAATTAATTGAATTAAAAAAAATGAAAATGAGTTCGAATTAATTGAACCTCACTCCCCTGAATGGTAAATTAATTGAATTAAAAAAAAAAAAATGGGGTTAAAAAATGAAAATGAGTTCGAATTAATTGAACCTCACTCTCAGGGATCGATTCTCGCTCTTGCATATGAATGCCAGATTTTTTGGCTATTAAATTTGGGGGTGTATTAATAGTGTGTGGGTTAAAAAAAAATTGAAAATATGTATATATATATATATATATTAATTGCATTTAAAATATAACGACTAAAACTTCTAACCTAAACGGTACATAAAGAGCGCGCATAAGCACCTCTCCCTCCCTCAGGAGGTCGCGCTCGCAAATGAGGCCAGAATTAAATTGCTCTCCCTCAGGAGGTCACAATCCCTCTCTATTTTGTAGTGCTTACTAAAAATGCACTTGATTTTTTTTGCCGAAAGTAGTAGTTCTACTAACACGTGCATGTAGAATTACTCACTAAAATAATAATAATATTTTATAAATGGAAAATTCTTAAATGCACCATGTGCACCAAAATAGGTTTGGTGCACATGCTTTTGTCCTTATCCTCCTATTCTAACTTATTATCCCTTTTTCTTTACTTATGGTTATAATTCTATTTTTTTCAATTAATTAATTAATTAATAATCCATTACTTTATTAATTAATTAATAAATTACAGTCCTTTCAAACTTTTTTTTTTAGTTTTTTTTTTTTGGATATTTTTTTGGTTTTTTTTTTTTGGTTTTTTTTTTTAGTTTTTTTTTTCGTTTTTTTTTTCGTTTTTTTTTTTTCGTTTTTTTTTTCGTTACCCACCTCCACTTTTCAATAATAATAGTTGCTACTTTTCATTAATAAAATTTTCACTTTTCACTAATAACAATTACCACTATTCAGTAACAAAATTTCCACTTTTCACTAATAATAATCACCACTTTTCAGTAACAAAATTTCCACTTTTCAATAATAATAGTTACCACTTTTCAGTAACAAAATTCCCACTTTTCAATAATAAGAATTACACTTTTCAGTTAAAATATCTACCACTTTTCAGTAACAAAATTTCCACTTTTCAATAATAAGAATTACACTTTTCAGTTAAAATATCTATCACTTTTCACTAATAAAAATTACATTTTTAAGTTAAAATATCTACCACTTTTCAATAATAAGAATTACACTTTTCAGTTGAAATATCTACCACTTTTCAATAATAAGAATTACACTTTTCAGTTGAAATATCTACCACTTTTCAATAATAAGAATTACACTTTTCAGTTAAAATATTTATCACTTTTCAATAATAAAAATTACATTTTTAAGTTAAAATATCTACCACTTTTCAATAATAAGAATTACACTTTTCAGTTCAAATATCTACCACTTTTCAATAATAAGAATAACATTTTTTCAATTTTAATAATAATTTTAACTGTACAATTTATAATTAAATATACCCGTTTTAATTAATTAATTAATAAAGTAATGAAAAGTGGTAGATATTTTAACTGAAAAATGTAGTTTTTATTATTGAAAGTGGTAGATATTTGAACTGAAAAGTGTAATTCTTATTATTGAAAAGTGGTAGATATTTGAACTGAAAAGTGTAATTCTTATTATTGAAAAGTGGTAGATATTTTAACTTAAAAATGTAATTTTTATTATTGAAAAGTGTAATTCTTATTATTGAAAAGTGGAAATTTTGTTACTGAAAAGTGGTAGATATTTTAACTTGAAAAATATAATTTTTATTATTGAAAAGTGGTAGATATTTTAACTGAAAAGTGTAATTCTTATTATTGAAAAATGGTAACTATTATTATTGAAAAGTGGAAATTTTGTTACTGAAAAGTGGTAGCTATTATTAGTGAAAAGTGGAAATTTTGTTACTGAAAAGTGGTAATTATTATTAGTGAAAAATGGAAATTTTGTTACTGAAAAGTGGTAGATATTTTAACTGAAAATGTAATTTTTATTATTGAAAAGTGGTAGATATTTTAACTGAAAAGTGTAATTCTTATTATTGAAAAGTGGTAACTATTATTATTGAAAAGTGAAAATTTTGTTACTGAAAAGTGGTAGCTATTATCAGTGAAAAGTGGTAATTTTTATTAGTGAAAAGTGAAAATTTTATTAATGAAAAGTAGAAACGAAAAAAAAAATTATTAATGAAAAGTAGAAAAGAAAAAAAAAACGGAAAAAAAAAATAAACTTATAAAAAAAAAGAAAAAAAAAACGGAAAAAAAAAAAGAAAAAAAAAACAAGTTTGGAGTTTAAAAGGATTTGAACCTGGGACATCATGCTTATTAAAAGTATCTATAACCACTAGAACATTCATTACTTAGTTATATTTATTTGTCTTTATAAATAGATATAGGATTGATCTGTGCATTAGTGTGCACGTGCACACTGTGCACATGAGACCAACTCTTTATAAATAATAATAATACTTCATATGTTCTGAAAATCTTGCAATGTTTAATAAAAAAGTGTAGTGAGAATTGTGATGACTGTTTTCATTTAGGGGTATGCAAACTTTTAGGTTGTGTTTGGTTAGATATTGTGGTGGATTGAATTGAGATTGAGAATAAAAAAAGTGGTTAGTCTTGTGTGCACCTGAGTTGCCCATTTACTTTTTAACTTTTTTTTTTATGTTGCACTTTTCAGTTGTAGTGACTTGCACTTTTCAATAACTTTCACTTTTTGATAAAAAGGTTAGTCTTATGTGAAATATTGCATACATGCATTTCATCCCAATTAGGCAAGTCAAAACCCTAAGTCCAAAAGTCAAATTAAGTCAATTTAAAAAAATTTGCGGGTCATAATCCTGGATCCGGGTTGTCCAAAAAATTCGCTGGTTGCAAACAGGTGGTTTACTACATGACCAAAATATTGTTACTACAAGACCAAAATATTACCACTACAAGGCTAAAAATTTAATACTACATGTCAAAACATTCTGAAAAATTCACCAAAAAATATAGTCTCCAGAATATTTTTGAACATGTAGTAATACACTTTTGACCTTGTAGTGATAAAATTTTGGTCTTGTAATAACATTGTTTTAGTCATGTAGTAGCCGAATAAGTCAAAATTATTTTAGTAATTTTACCCCCAAAAAATAAGTGTCCAGAATATTTTTGAACTTGTAATAATACACTTTTGACCTTGTAGTAACAAAATTTAGTTCTTGTAGTAACATAGTTTTGGTCATGTAGTAAAATAGTAGTATATTAGAGTGAAAATAAATATTTTAATTTAGGTTGACCTACTTTGACCTGTGTTGACCCGTGTTGACCCGTGTTGACCCGTGTTGACCCACGAATTTTGACCTAATTTACCTTAATTAGTCATATTTGACCTAATTTACCTTAATTAGTCATATTGCATGTATGCAATATTGCATATAAGTTTTTGCCAAATTGTGTTGCACTTTTCAATTGTTACACTTTATAATAATATTTTATTTCGAGGAAATTTTATTTTTAGTCTTATAAGTTTGATACATTCTAAAATAAATCTTTTAAGTTTCAACTTTACAAAATACGTCATTTACCTTTCAATCATTGTCCTTTTTTACATCAATTTTTATCTTTTATGTTTTGTAGTAATTAAAATTGATAAAGTTGGTGCCGCATATATTTAAAAAAGTCACATCATCATGCCACATCACATTATGTTAAAAAAAATAGAGCTAATAACACCCCAAAATATTATATACACACCCCATAATTTTAAATACAAAAAAATGTATATAAAATGACTAAATAGTCATTATATAAATAAAGATAAAAATAATTAAAAAAATAACATGAAAAATCTGAAAAAAATATAATTAAAATTTAAAAGTATTTAAAAAAAACTAACAAAATCTTTAAAAATACTTAATTTACATAAATTAATTAATTTTTTTGAAAAAAATCTTAAAAAATTAAATAGAATCTGAAATTAAATAATAAATCATCAAAAAAAAATTAAAATTATTGAAAAATTCAATAAAACATTAAAAAAAAGTAAATTAAAAAAATCAATAAAAAAGTAAGATTTTATTTTTTTTATTTAATTTTCTTAATATTTATTTTTGATTGAATTGATTTTTATTTCATTTTTTATTTTATTTAGTTTTTTTAAAAATTGAATTATTAATTGGTATTTTTAATTTAATTATTTTATAAATTTTATTTGATTTATTTAATATTTTTAGATTTTATTTGGATTTAATTGATTTTTTCATTCAAATATTTTTTAATATGTAGTTGATTTTTTAAAATATTTTAAAATTTTATTTAATTTCTCGTATTATTGAATATTTTTTAATTAATTTTTAAAATTTATATTTTTAATCATTTAATTGAATTTTAAATTATATTTTTATTTTTTATTCAATTTGTATTTATTTTGAGGGATAAAGGGTAAATTGGAAATAATTAAGGTGTGTTTATTAATAAAAATTGATTTTTAAATTTTAGTGGGGTGTATAACATTTGAAGTTTGTATAACATTGTATTGGGTGTTAGTAGCCTCACCCAAAAAAAATATTTGCATCTAGTTATACGTTTCAATTGATAGAGTAAAATTAGATTCACATAATTAACATATGTAATACCCTGTGGTTTTGCTTCTGAAATTTATTTTGTTTCATATTTTTTCAAGTTATTTTTTAAAATTATTTTACTCTTTATTTGTGTAAGAGTTACTTAGTTATTTTATACGGAGTATACATTTATTTTTGTATTTAAATTATGGGGTGTGTATAGAATATTTTGGGGTGTTATTAGCTCTATTTTTTTAATATAATGTGATGTGGCATGATGATGTGGCTTTTTTAAATATATGTGGCACCAACTTTACCAATTTTAATTCCTACAAAACATAAAGGATAAAAATTGATGTAAAAAAAGACAAAAATTTTAAATATATGTGGCACCAACTTTACCAATTTTAATTCCTACAAAACATAAAGGATAAAAATTGATGTAAAAAAAGACAAAAATTTTAAATATATGTGGCACCAACTTTACCAATTTTAATTCCTACAAAACATAAAGGATAAAAATTGATGTAAAAAAAGACAAAAATTGAAAGGTACCTAGGGATTGTACAGGGAATTTACCGAGGGAATTTAGGCACTAGGCAAATAGCGAGAAATTAATCCCTCGGCAATTTTTTTTTTAATTATTCCTCAACCTTCCTGGCAAATAGCGAGGGATTTCTGACAAAAATATTTAATGGCCATTTAACAACCGTCCACTCTAGCTAAACGCTTGTAAGCAACCAGAACCAACGGCTCTAAGAAAGGCACGAGAGCCCAAAGCCTTCGCCTGGACCAACATGGAAAGGGTGGCCCAAATAATTTAACAACCAAGGCCCAATCAAATTTGAGTTACCAAGACAATCACTTGATTTGTACATTTTGTTGGTTATAAAGCTTGTGTGCGTTACTTGTATACCAATTTGGCTAGAAGCAATATTGATTATATTTTAAATACAATTAAGATATATTACATACTTTTAGATTTTTCTTTTTAAATTTATTTAATTAATTAATTTAAAAATTGTAAACCCATAATTATGTTTAATTTTTTTAACACACAAATATGCATACTAATTATATTTGTTAAATTGGTGATTACAACCCAATTGCCAATTGAACAAGTTGTACACATACAACATAATTAAAAACTTCAATTAAAATTACATACCACAAAAAAAAATATATAACATTCTCAACTTCAATTAAAAATACATCACACAATAATTTCATTTTGATATTTTAATTAATTTCTTTAATTAAGTATTAATTGTTTTTAGTTAAATGTGATGATTAGGAGTGTTAGGCGCACATTCAACAGAAAACGAGTGTATTGATCGATTCTTAGTTATTTCACTAAGTTAATTAGAGGCTAATTTAGTTATTTAGTTTTTGAAAATTAAATTCGAATGTATATAATTATAAATTAGCAGCAAAGAGTTGAGAGTATATAATTATCAGAAAATAATATTTTTGTCAATGAAAGTTTGTTTATCGAGGGTTTTCACGAGGGTCCGCAAGCCCTCGACAATTTTAAATGGTATGTCAAGTTGCCGAGGGACTTTCCCTCGCCATTTTCCAAGGGCTAAAATGCTCTCTATTTCCCTAGGCATTTATCAAGTGATTTCATTTGCCCTTGCTAATTAGCGAGGGTTATCTCTTCCCTTGTAATATCCCTCAGCATTATATTCCCTCACTAAATCCCTTGCTATTTAGCGAGGGATTTAAACCCCTCAGTAAAATCCCTCGCAATTTCACCTGTTTTTTGTAGTGTAAACTTATAGGACTAAAAATAAAATTTCCTCTTTAATTTACAATGACTTACACTTTTTAGTAATATTGTGTTACATTTTTTAGTTGTGTGACTTACATTTTTTTGGTAAATGGTGTTACACCTTTCTATTGTAGTATCCTACACTTTACAATAATATTTTTATTTATAGTGACTTACACTTTTTAGTAAAATATTGTGTTGTATTTTTCAGTTATATGGACTTACACTTTTTAGTAATATTGTATTGTACTTTTCAATAATACTGGCTTGCACTTTTTTATAATATTGTGTTGCACTTTTCAATAATATTAACTTACACTTTTTTGTAATATTGTGTTGCATTTTTCAATTACATTAACTTACACTTTTTAGTAATATTGTGTTGCACTTTTTAGTTATATTTACTTACATTTTTAATATTCATTTTTTAATTAATTTTTTTTTAAAAACTAGAAAACAGCTCTAAAAAAAAGGAAAGAAAAGCGAAAAATATAGGGAATAAAAAAAATATAAAAAAGAAAGAAAACAATTGGAACAAAAAAAAAACTATAAAACCAAAAAAATAGGAAATTAAAAAAAATAAAAATTATTACACTCGAGTGTGCAGCGTACACTCGAGTGTATATGAGACAAAACCTAAAAAGGTGGATTGATGTAGTCCATGAATAATAATTATATTTAAGTTATGTTTGGATAGAGATTGAGAAGCAGGGGTGACTATTGTTTTTTTATTTATGTCAAACTAAAAGTGATGTAATATTTTATTAGTAGGTAGAAAAATAATAGGGGAGAAAATGAGTGTGTGTGAAATAAAATTAGAAGAGAGAATGAGATTAAAAAAATTAGTGATGTGATTGTATAAAACTAGGTGTACAGTGTAGCAGTGTAGGTATAACATATGGATGAATTGGTATTTAGATTAGAAGGTATTGGGAGAGATTGGATTGAGAATGGTCAATCCAAATTCAAATTGATCAATTCCAAACTAAACACTATCTTAAGGGATAAACTAAAAAGAAAAGTATGAAAATTTTGAGGACGGAGAGAGTAATACATTTTTATTCAATAATACTAGCACTTTTCAGTAATACTACTACTAGCACTTTCCAGTAATACTCTAATGGATTGAACCTTACCAAGTGTTTGTAAATAATAGTGATTGATTCAAAGTGATTAAAATTGATTTTTACAATAAAATTGAAAGTGGATAGTGTTTTAAAATTAAACACTTTTAATCAAATTTGTATATGTTGTGGTGTTTGCAAAACAAATTACTCCTTCCGTCCCAATTTAGATTGTCAATTTACTGTTTACATGTAGTTTAATGTGAAAGTTGTTTATTAATATTAAAGGAAGAAAGTAGAGGGTGGTGAAAGTCTTTTGAGTAATAAAATAAATAATAAAATATTGTGAATAATAAAGTTGAGTGATAAAGTAATGACATGTGATGTAATTTAAAGATTTTTGAATGGTGTAATTTAAAGTGAAAAAAATGTTTTATTGTGAAATAAGAAAATACACAATCTAAATTGGGACATCATTTTTAACAAATGCACAATCTAAATTGGGATGGAGGGAGTACTTTTTTATAATTTTATAAAAAACACACTTATTAGATTTGGATAAGTAATGAGTAAAAATAAAATATTATTTAAATTGTAAGGACAAAATTATAAAATTGGTTATTGTAATGATGAGAAACACACGGAAGCTATTAAAAGTAGGTGGAGGGGTGATTCACCAAAATCACTTTTAACAAATTAACTTAGTGGGTGTTTTCAAACACTAGAAGTTGCTTAAAAGCACTTATTTTTCAAATAAAATCACTTTTGGAGTGTTTTCAAACACAACCAAGTGATTAAGTTAATTTATTAAAAGTGATTTTGGTGAAGCATCCCTCCACCTACTTCTAATAGCTTCTATGTGCTTCTCATCATTATAATAATCAATTTTACAATTTTACCCTCACAATTTAAATAATATTTCATCTTTAATTTACACATTACCTATCCAAATGTAATAAGAGTGTTTTTTGTAAATTTATAAAAAAAAAGTGGTTTGTTTTGTAAACACCACAACATATACACAATTGATTTAAAGTGCTTAATTTTAAAACACTATCAACTTTCAATTTTATTGCAAAAATCAATTTTAATCACTTTGAATCCATCACTATAATTTGCAAACACACCCTTAATCACTTAGTTGTATTTACAAACACTTTAAAAGTGATTCTATTTTTAAAAAAATATTTTTAAACACATACTAGTGTTTGCAAACACCAACTTAGAGTAAATAAACTCTAATTTATATATAAATTGTTCAGTTAAAAATAATACTTTGTACTATAATGGCCTACAACTAATAATTTAGAACAGATGAAATTATGCATTTAATTGTATAACATTTTATTGCAATAAATTTTGTATATATCTTCACATCAAATAGTATAAAAAAACTTGAAATCAAAAAATAAATGTGAAATTTTTAATTATTTATTTATATAAAGAATCCATAGTTTATTGATATTAATTTCACAGGATAAATAATTAATAAAATAAATTAGACAAGGATATAAACATTTATGCAATTAATTACCTCAATTAATTGAGTAATGTTAATATGATTCCTCACTTTTTAAATATATGAGATCATGGATGACTCAAAAATTAATGTTAGTATATCATGTTATTAACACTTTTACCAAAAAAAAATCTACACCTTTTAATAGCAATAATTGCTTATTTTAGTAAATATTTTCAATTAATATACGAGCACATTTTCACGTTTTTTGGACGCGACCCACGATTTTAGTAAATGGATTGAAAGTTACCCGATTTTTTTTTTAAACGGATCCAACGATGCACTCAACCAACTCAAAATTGAAATAATACAATTAGGACATGTTTGCTTTATAAATTGGGATAAGATGAATTTAGATATGTTGGGATATGTAAACTTTAGCTTCATAAAATCAGGGGAGGCTGAGTTGTTTAAACCCATGAAATCTAGTTTATAAAACCGTCGAAGTGTTTAAAATTATGAGCAACCAAATATGAAAAAAAGGTGAATTTACATATCAAACTCATCCCTAAACCCTCCTACCAAATGAAACAAACATGCCCTTACAGGCTTACCGTGGAAAGAAAACTATTAAATTTATATTCTAACAAGTTTAAAATGTATTATCATTATAGCTTATTACAGCATAATAAAAAAATCACTTAACAACAATAACAACAAATCCTTAGCAAAAAAACATTACTCCATTCAATAACAACAAAACGTACATTTCAAAACAAATTCAAAAACCAAAAACACCAATGTTTTATTACAAATTCAACCACCCTTAACAAATTTTTCAGAAATTAATTATCAAATCCCTTAATTAATTAAGGATGAACAACCTCAACATTGTACTCAAGAACAGCGTCACCATTAGTAGTGTTCAAAAAATTAGTGGTGACAAAAACCACCCCTTGTGCCCTCCTAAACTTCCCTCTTCCGCCGACGACCGCCATCTCGCGGTTCTTCTCCGTTATCGGATTCCTCGAAAACACGCTTAGTGAACTCCCTTTATACTTTCCGGTTGTGAAACCAAGATCTACATACAACACCAAACTCAAATCCTTGCCCTGACTCGAAGAAAGGTACATTCCTTGTGCATTTCCAACGACCTTTGACTTTATATCGGGCGTTTCTGTCAATAGATCGTCAATGGCGAATAAGGAGCCAAACGGCGTTGGATCGTTGACCTTGGGTTTCGAACCGGCTATTTGAACAGCTGACGGTTTCGTTCCGCTTAGGATGTCGTGCGTGAAGAAACGAAGATGAGTCTTTTTCAACTTGACGGGTTCATATGAATGACTTTTAGAGTAATATGAATGCACCTGGAGAGGTGATACGGCGAGAACCGAAATCAAGGCAAATAGAATTACTTTCTCCATTTTTTGATCTCACAATTCACAAATGCCAAGGATTTATAAGGGGTGATTAATTGTGATTTTCAAATTCAAATTTCAGATTGGCCAAATTATGGAATAGAATTAACACCTCTTTAATACTCATTTTGTACATGAATAAATTAAATGATGTTTTAATTTTTTTGACATTATTTTTCTAAATTTTATACCCTTTTTAACTTTCGAAAATACTAATAATTTTCAACTTGCCTTGTTTAATTAATCTTTTCTGATTTCTTACCTTTTCTCCTCCCCTATTAAATCTTATCTCTTTAAATTTGTCAATATATAAAGATATTCTACCGTTTTCCTTCTCTTTCCTTTTTTTTATGAAAAGTTAAAATCTTGTAAGATGATAATTCATTAATTCTATATGGGCAAACTTGTTAATATACATTCACATTTTCTTATTTTTAAAAAAGAAAAAGCTAAAAAGTCATTTATATATATGAAAGGAAAGAGTATGTTAATTATTTTCATAACTGGCAATAAATAATCCTGTCCACATATTTCAAATTGCATCTAATTTTGGATTATTAATAATTTTTCAAATTTTCGGAATTGTATTATATAATTAATTATTATTGAATTAAGAATAATGACTAATAGGTAATAAGAGATGCCCGATTTTTATTTTTATTTTAAAAAAAAAAAATATATATATATATATATATATATATAAGTAAATCAGATTTTAAACAATCACTTAACAAAGATTAAGGGTTAATTAAAATTAAGAGTAGATTATATTTTAAAATTAATAAAATTTAGATATAATCATAATTCATAATTTCCAATCTAAATTGTTTAATCATTCAAAACGGAAATTAATGAATAATTATTAATGGAAAGCATTTAAAAAGAAATACGGAGTATTAAATAACATAGCATACCATATATACTTAGAAGGGTATATTGGTTTTGTAGGATTTTTTTTAACTTTTATAGTTGGGGTATTCAATTCGAATTTTTAAAAGTTTGGGTTAATAACTAATAAGGTCATATCACTACTAGTTTTATCTAATAAAATCTACACCAAATTTTCTTGTCTAATAGAGTCAAATTGAAAAATCTAAGACAATTATACCCTTTTACTAATTTGACACAATTCAAAAATTTTAATTCAAATTAAAGGGTCAACTAAATACCTTAATTATAGATTAACACAGATTCTCGAAAGAAGCAAAATTTAAGCAGCTTCCAAATCTTAAAAAATTTCCTAAAAAATAGGTCTCATTAATTGACTTCGAGAATTCTAGATTCTGCATTTTCAAAATTTAAGCAACTTTCAAAATTTTAAAAAATTGATCAACATGTATGAGTTATTAATAGAGAATCTCGAAAAAGCAAGATTTAAGCAACTTTCAAAATTTTAAAATTTCCTAAAAAATAGATATCCTATTAATTCAAATAAGAAACATAAAAAAATTATGGAGTGAATAGTGCATGGTGTGCAATATTGAAAAAGTATGTATATAGAACTGCATATCTATATGTGGGTAAAAAACACAATATGAAGTAAGTAGTGCATATCTATTTCGTAACATGTATATATATGCATAGTTGAATGCACATGAATAGATATGCATTGAGCAGTGCACTAAATCGATATGCATTGTGCAGTTACAAGGCATATGATTAAGTTTCTCACTGTATTACACAAGTGATCGATTTAGTAAGAAAAGTAAAAAAAAAAACAATGGAGAACTATACAGCATCTGAGTGAGACATTGATGAACTCAAACCTGCAAAGGATGACGATTCAGTCAATCGAATCAACTTGTTCTTCCCATTGAAATCAACATTGCAGAAAATTATATACTCCATTTGAATGCTGAACGATATGGACAGCCTGTACAATGCAAATATATTCGAAAAACAATTAATTGATGTACCAGAATACCTAATCTACAATATATGCAAGAACTAAAAATCATAATAATAAATTTAGGACGTAAAATGCGATTTGAAATAAGGATTAACAACAATAACTGCATATGATTCAATAGACAAGTATTGGATACGTACCAGAATCTGGATATATTATCAAAATGTCGTTCCAAATTCAGATTTTAGTGCATAATCGAAAATGGCAAAATTGAAATCGAATTTGAAAATCCGAATCAGGAAAAATAATATTGATCGAAATTGATAATCAGAATGTGGAAAAATGAAATTGATGGTTGAATTTGGGAAATTCGGAATCTGGAAAAATGAAATGGATGATTGAATTTGGGAAATTCGGAATCTGGAAAAATGAAATGGATGATTGAATTTGGGAAATTTCCTTAATTTGGTTTTGGCGATAAACAAGAAACTTCTGTTTAAATTTTCGAATTTGGAAAGTCAAAAACTTTCTGGAAATAAAATAACTAAATTATAGGAATTAATTTCAAATCTCATATAATTTTTAAATCACGAATTAATTTAAAATAATTGTTTTAAGGGTAACATGGGTATTTTGGCTTTGATTTGACTCTATTAGAAAATTATACAAATTGGTGTCTCTATTAGATTAATGAGTTGTAATAGTGGACTTATTAGGCAATAATTTCTTATAAATTTTAATAGTTTATGGATTTTGTTGAATTCTCCTTCAAAAATATAAATAAATTACACTATCCAAAATATCTTCTAAAAATGAACAAGAGATTTCAACGAATTCTCGAGATGACAAATTCGCCCCGTATGTGAACGGACCGGGTCTGGATCTTATGTCCGACCCACAAGTATCTGACCTGATCCAAATTATTATATAAATTTTATATAGTATATATATATATATATTTTTTTTTTTTAAATTGGTAAAATACTTTATTTATATATATATATATATATATATATATAACATGAAAAATATTTATATTATTGTGAATTGTTTCAATGCATATTTGCATGAAAAATTGTTTTCAATTAGAAACAATTTAAATAAATTCAACATGATATGAAAAAATGGGGCGGGGCACGGGGCGCGGAGCGGGTCCGGGGTATAATACATTAGAATGGGTTCGGGCATATACAAGTGTGTTCCATATACATTTGCATCAATAGTTCCAGCGCCGAAGTTTATAAAAATTTATGTAAATCAATTTTTTTAAAAAAATCACAATACTGTTAAGTTTATGAAAATTCATATAAATCAATAAAAAGTTAGTCAAACTCTACATGAACTCTATGAATTTTTTAAATCCACAGACTATTTAAAATCCAAAAAAATCCAATAGAATCTCAATTAAAATATACCCTAATTTTAAAATAGAGGATTGTAGATTATGGGAGGTACTCTACAAATCTTAATTTATTTTATATATTTGTGAGTTTTTTTTTTTTTTTACATTCTACGTGTCATCTCAAAATCTATTCAATATAAAATTTTGCATTGTTGTGAATTTACTTTTTTATTATAATCACTCCATTTTATAATTAATGTTGTTTTCATGAAATTTTCTAGAATTAAAAAATGGTATGTATTGATAAGTATATTTTTATATAATATAATAAAGAAAATTTCTAATTATATTAATTCTCTAATGCACATTTTTTATAGAGAAAATATTTTTTATATGGCAAGTTTGTATAGAGAAAAAATTTACCTTGAGAAGAGATTAATTAATAAAAGTAAGTTTAAAATTAAAAGATTTTGTAAAATTAAAAGAAGGAAGGATATAATTGGAATAAACAGTGTAAAAAATTCTAAAATATCATTTAATTATATACAAATAAAAAGGGTTAAAATATCATTTATTAAAAAAAGGAAGGGAGTATTAAATTAAATTAATTTTTTTATCTTTAATAATAACCCCTATTTAACTACCCTTATCCTTGACTTAAAAAAAAAAAACTACCCTTATCCTTATCCTATTATTTTTATGTGTACTTTCAATCGAAATACAATTTAATAATAAATTAATATTTATTTGGGTATTTCTCATTTAAATAAAAAAATATACTCCCTCCTCCCTCCGTCCCATTTAGATATGCTACTTTTCACAAAATTTAATAAATTGTATTGAGAAGGCAAGTAAAATTTATATTATAATTCTATTTAATTAATGTTATATTTTTCTACTGTAATTAATGCATATAGTTATATTAGTAAATGAATTAAAAAATAGTACTCTACTCGATCGGAAAAAAGATCGAAATCGAACCGAATCGGATCGAAACTGGACCGACCGGTTAGATTCCGGTCCGATCTCCGGTTCATTGAATTTTATGATTTCGGGTTTTTGGTCCGATCCGATCTAAGACCGGAATTTACCGATCCGGACCGGATCGGACCGAAAAATCAAAAAATTTAATTTTTTAAAATTTTTTTTTATATTCATATTCTTTATATTTTTTTAATAATAAAACCATAATTATTATAAACTAAATAAAATTAGTATTGCTAATTTGCAAACTTCTAAAATATGACTTTCATTAAAACTCTAAAAAAAGAATGGAAGCACAATAATTGGTGAGGGTGTGAGGTAAACGTGTTGATATTTATTACATTTTTTCAAGTATATAATTGAACAAAAATAACCAATTTACTTTTAGTGTCAAAATATCATTAATAATATTGTAACTAAGGGGGGTGTATTCAATTGAAATTTTGTTGGATTTTTTTGGACTTTTAAAATCTGGGGTATTCAATCCGGATTTTTAAAAGTCTTTCAAAATTTTGAGGTATTCAATACGGATTTTAAAAAGTTTTTAGAAATCTTTAGGTATTCAACAATCTATGGATTTTAATACTCTATGGATTTCGTTGGATTCTCTTTGAAAAATATAAATAAATTTCACTATTCAAAATCTCTTCTAAAAACCAGAGATTTCAACGGATTCTCTCAGAAAACTCTGAAAGAGAAGAAAAAAAACACTTTGTTGTTCTTCTAACAAAATTTCAACTACTAACCTACTGCATTAGTCTTCTTTCGAAAGCGCTTGTTATTTGAAACAAAAAGATATACAACACAAAAACATTATAAAAGTTTTTATTATTTCAGAATTTTACACTATAAAACTGGTTCATGGAGCCAAGAAAAGTAGAGAAAAAACAGACATTCTTGCTGTATTTCGAACGGTAAAGTCTAGTATGCACTCGAGTGCATGTTGTGCACCCTAGTCCATGTGAACTTTTCAATTTACTAACTTACACTTTTTGATAAATGGTGTTGCACTTTTAAATTATTACTAAAAATATTACTATACAGTTTAATAATTGAAAAGTGCAACACCATTTACCAAAAAGTGCAACATGGACTAGGGTGCACAACATGCACTCGAGTCCATAGCAGACCAACCCATTTCGAACCACAAAATCCTACACAGCCTCACAGTTTACAAAATCGAAAAGTTGGTCCATCTTCCTGCTCTTCTTCAAACGAAAAAAAATCAAGAAACGTAACTATGTTCTTTGATAATAAGCATCACAAAATCTTCACCACCATTATTATCGTGAAAAAGATTACATCTCTATATTTTAAAATTTTGTTCTCTCAATTATAGTAGAGATGTCTATCGGGCTGCCCTAGCCCTATAGGGCCAGCCCTACAGGGCTACGGGCTAAACGGGTTAGGGCCTTAATCGGTTCATATTTAACGGGCCTACAATTGTTGGGACCTAACCCTAACCCTAGCGGGCCACGGGCTAAACGGGCCACTAACGGGCTCCAATAATTTTTTTTCTTTTAAAATTAAAGGTCTCAATTGACACGTCCAACAAGCATATAAAATAGAAAAATACATAATTAGTTAATGATCAGTAAATGAGGACAAAAAAGTATAATTTAAACACAATTCTAGTACTCATTGGTCCTTAATATGACCAAATAAACCTAAATAAATATCATAATCTAATAAAAAATAGTAATAATGACTAATGAACGATAATGAGCTTCTTACTGCTTATAGTTATGGTTATTGGTCAAATGACCTAAAATTTGTTTTAGGTTATATATTTTTTTAAAAAAAAGAAAAAAACGTAACAACTCGGGCTAGCGGGTTGGCCCGGTTTAGCCCACGGGCTAACCGGTCCGGGTCAAAAAAGCCCGGTTTTAAACGGGCCTATAATTCATGAACCCTAACCCTGTATTTTTCAGGGTTAAACGGGCCAGCCCGGTTAGCCCGGCCCGGATAAACATCTCTAAATTATAGTATATTGACACGGTTAGGTTAGCAATAATATATTCTCAATCGCCACCTAATTTATAGCATTAATGCAAACTTTAAGATTTCAAGAACATTTATTCACAATGTTCTTGAGATCTTAAAGTTAGCACGTGATTTTTGATATCATCTAAAAGATTAAAAGATTTTGGTGGTCAAGGTCATCACCCCAGAAATGCAAGTGAGTTATTTTTGCCATGCATTAAGAAATGTGACTAAGAGAATTTTTGGTATTTTCAAATCACTATTCACAATTCTCAAAACCCTCCGTTCCCATTTCAAACACAAGCAGGGTTAGTATTGGCTTGTGATTACATAACTTTTTTCTTCGAAAAGAATGTCGCTCTGATGAATTTTCAATCGAATATGAAGAAGATCAAGATTCACCACATCTCGACATGGAAGATAAAATTTGGAATTGCTTTTTCCAAGCCAACTACAACAAAGATATGAAGCTAATGCTATATACAAGTGTGTTCTAAATAATTCTTTTTTGATCTCCGAGAATTGTGTTTATCTTGAAGTAACCTAAGACTATGTTGTCTAAATTTCTTATTGATTTATAAAGTCTGATATTCGTAATCCATGTAGGATTACCCAGGATTTTGGATTAGGGGTGATAGATTACGGCTGAATACTCATCAACATGTTTATAAAATTATTTTTCAAAATTATTTATAAATTTATAGAATTACTCTTCAAAATCTTACTCATTTTTTTTTTATTAGTATGTCCATCTACCTATAAAACGGGAAGTATAAATCTGATAATAATAAAATTATATATTTTATATTTAAAAATAGATATATCAATATACATAATTTATAGTCAAACGTCTCAATTATGGCTTTAATATATTAAAATCCAAAACTATCTCCTACAAATACAAAAAGTGTATACAATTGAGTTTATACATAATTTTTTTGCTAGTAGCTTCTCAATATATACTAATAGGTTATTAGTAATATGGAGACAAAATTGTGTTTTTAAGTCACTTTTCTTAAATTTTTCAACGATATTCAGATTAATTGGACAATTTCTTGATATTAAGATTAAGTTAAGGGAGTGTCGCACATGAACCTCATATACATGAGAGAGCCCCTTCCCCAAAATACCCCAAAATATATGTGGCTTCACCCCTACATGTTGGGGTTCGGGGGCACGTCCGCAAGAAAAAAAGATGTATTTTAACTGGTATTCGAGTTTGATGAACTTTTATAGTTGCGGTGAGTTTTTGTATAACTCTCTTAGTACAGTAATTTATTGTTACACTGGTAGGCTTGGTAGTGTCTTATCATTCTAGACGAATTGGGTCAACAAACGCATCTTCCTTTTATTTTCGTTCCTAGTTTTCTTTCATAATTGCAAATCAATTCATAAAAGTTATCATGCTTGAAAAGACTCATCTTGATATATGGAGCTATTCGTTGCGCCAAACACTCACTACTATAGATTTTAAAGGTAAAATGAGAAACCATCCTATTAGTATTGCCTGAACCAAGTCCATGGACAAAATACTAATGTAACAGTAAATACATTTGAAATGAACGCGCAACTAACTCCTGTTGAAACAAAACATTTCCTTGGCCAACATTCTAATGCGAAAAAACGACTAGTCTAGCTAGCAACGACAGAGGGCGCCCTCCTCATCTTTGTAGCTCGTTCAAAGGCGTACGAAATTTCAATTAGCTTTGGCTCACTCCCCTTTAACCCTCCAAAACACACCCCAAATGGCATCCCATCACTCTCGTACCCAGCTGGCACAGTTATTGCTGGAAACCCTCCAATTGCATAAACAGGACAGGCCCGAGAGCCAGGTGTTACCAGTGCATCCAACTCCTGCTCCTTCATCAATTTCTCAAATCCATTGTGTGAAAGATTCGCCAAATTTACCAGTATAGCCTTCTCGTGTTCACCTATTCCATTAGTCTTTTCAGCCTCTATGAAGGTTTGCTGATCATACTCCGTAAGCTTTTCCTTAAATTGCATCAAAATGGATCGAGAAATGACTTATCAAATACAACTGACAGCACATTCATGTTAAAAATGATTTGAACGAATCAGATGTGGAGATACATACCAACTCAGCATTATTCTCAATGAAGGCAATAATATCTGCTAAAGATTGCACTGGAGAGCTCTCCAGTTCTTTAAGGTAACTATTTATACTTGTCTTGAAATCAGCCATCATAATAGAAATTTCGCCACTATGATTTGGATTCAGAATCGTTTCAATATGATCTATCTTCAAGTTGTCTATTACTTGTGCACCTCTCTCCCTTCAATTACCATACAGGAAATAATTCAAAGTGCAGGCATATACATAAACAAAATTAAGAGGTGATATTTGATAATACCTGAATGTATTAATATGAAGCTCGAAAGCCACGAATTCAGAAGTGCCGTTTATTTTTTCCATAAACGGATGTCTAACAATGCCGAGCCTCTTTCCTTGAAGACCATTTTCGTTAAGAAATTGTTTGTACCCACCTTCAGGAATAAATTTAGCTGCCTCTATTGTTGCTTCATCACTAGGATCCAAACCTGCTATAGCATCAAGCACATAAACTGCATCTGATACAGTCCTACAAATTGGCCTGCAAACCATTCAGACAAAATCCTTAAACAAAACTCTCATCATCACAATGCCTGTCTATTTCTCAAACACAAGAAGCTTAGAGTTAAAATGATTTTTTGGTTCAATAACTTGCATGATGTTCAATTTTGGTCCCAATATTTTCGATTTAATCACAATATTAAAAAAATCCAATTTTAGCCCCAAAGTTGCCGGAAAATTGAAAATAGCGTCGTCGTATGTCACGTAAGGACTTTAATTTGGGGTCATATTTGGACAGTAGACAAGTTATGCAGCCAAAATTGGGCATTAGACATTTAACTCCAGTAAACATATATGAACAGAATTTTCTCTCAACCATTCGAGTTCTCTACTCATTCATCAACAAACTAGTGACTTCATTACATAACTGGTAACAAAATTGATTCAAGAATCTGAGTTATTACCCAATTGTGTCCCAACGAGGAGTCATCGGTATGACTCCTGATCGACTCGTGAGGCCTACAGTCGGCTTGAGTCCCACAACCGAGTTGTGATCTGCAGGGCAGATGATGGAGCTGTGAGTTTCACTCCCAAGTGCAACACACACCATGTTTGCCGCTACTGATATTGCAGATCCACTGCTCGACCCGCATGGGGTTCCAGAAGATAAATACGGATTCTGCAGTCAAAAACATCCACCAAATCACACAAGAATTGGTAAAAAGCATGTGCAAATGAAAATGAATCATGTCAATTTACAGCATTGTGATATTTAATACTACTACTAGTATACAGACCACGCCTTGTCCGGCCCGAGCGCACCAGCCATTAGGAACTCCATCAAGAGACCGAAACTTGTACCACTCACTGAGGCTAGCTTTACCCAAAATGATGGCGCCGGCGTTCCTCAGCCGCTCCACCACGGTGGCGTCGCGGCGGACCTTCGAGCCGAGCAGGGCGTACGAGCCTGCCGTGGTGTTGAGCTTGTCAGTGTCAATATTGGTCCCAATCGTGTCCTTGAGGAGCACCGGAATGCCGTGGAGCTCACCCAAATCCACCAATCGTCCGCCATTTTTGCTTCTCTCTTTCTCCCTGTCGAGTTCATCTGCTACTACCTGGGCGTCAGGGTTTACTTCTATAACTCCGCGAAGCAGTGGATTAAGCGTCTCGATCTGGTGCAAGTAGAAATCAACTAGCTGCCTAGCAGTGAGTTTGCCATCTGCAAAAGCTTGTTGAATTTCTTTTATGGTGGCTTCTTCTATTATAAAATCAAACTCTTCCATGGTGGAATTCTTCGACTTCATAATTAGAGTACTGATTTTCACCTGGGTTGCTGCGAAAACTCGAAGGTGTGAGTCTTGATTCCTTAAAAGGGAAGAGCTTTCGAAAGGTCCAAGATGTTTCTTTCATACACCCATCTATAAAAAAAAAAAAAAAGATAATTAAATAGTAATAAATCAGTGGTAATTCAACAATTCAATTTTTCTCCAAATAAATAAAATAAACATAGAATTGACGTACCTGTTAAGTAAAGGTATCATTACAAGTTGATATGTATAACCAAGCGAAAGAATGTTAATTTTCTTTAACATCACAATGTTGATGTCTCAACTCTGTTTACTCATCGAGTGTAATTAGAAATATATCTGTGATTCCTATTTGAACCACATAGTATAATCTATTTTACCAATCCAATGTAAAATATTATTAGGTCTCACGTAGAATATGATAATAAAAGGTAGATCATATAAAATAAAAGAAATCTAGGACCATAAGCTCACAAGTCGAGTCAAAGGTACGTTTCTCTAAAAGTCAATGTCTATAGAAAATAGAATATAAATCATAATAGAGCTCGTGTAACACAACTCCCTAATCAAGTCAAAAGGATATAGTTATCCAAAATAATAAGAGCAAGCACATTTACTTGTCCAACCAATTGGAGAAATCGATGGTATCAGATACAGGTTACATTGACTGATCTGAAAGAAGGGGGCTTTCGAATAAGGGTAGCTTGTTCAAAAGCATAAGCAACTTCGATCAGCGTAGGTTCTGTGCCTTTAAGCCCACCAAAGCAAATACCAAACGGCATGCCATCTGGATCATAGCCTGCAGGGACAACGATGGCTGGGTACCCTCCAATTGCCAGCAAGCTCGATGCATCCGAACCCAACGTCACCAATGCATCCAACTCGTTCTCTATCATCACCTTTTCGAACCCATCTCGTGATAATCTTTCCATCATCTTTATTGCCTGTCTCTCTTCTTCTCCAATCCCGTCTGTTGAGTCAGAAGCAATCAGAAACTCCTGACCAAACACCCGACTTTTTTCCTACAATAGTCAGTTCTTGTTCAAAATGTGCATGGTCATATAGGGAGACAGATGAAATGAGTAATAGCATTGAATAACAGATGACTAACCAAATCAGGATTGTTTTGGTTGAAGGTTATGATGTCTGATAATGACCTCACTGTAGAAGCTGTTAGGTTGTTCAAATAGTCATTTAGGTTAAGCTTGAACTCGGCCAGCAAAGCCGACGACTCGCCACTTAGTAATGGATTCAATATCACATCAATGTTTGGTATCTCTAAATCATCCACTATGGTAGCACCCTTCTCCCTTGAAATGCAAAATCACCTAATATGTTATGTCACTCCACTGATGCTTCAATAAAACAAATTTTAAATGCAAGATGAAAATTACCTCATTGTTCGAAGATGGTCCTCAAGTATCAGACTTCTTGAAGATATGTTTGAGATCCATCGGTCTCTGTCCCTAGTGATACCATAACCATGTTTGCTGCAACTGATATTGCTGATCCACTGCTTGAACCACATGGATCTCTACCTTCCACATAAGGATTCTAGATTTTGTGCATGAAAGTGAAACATATGAGACACAAAAGATTAGCATCAACCATAATGATGTAATAACACAAAAGCTATAGCCGGAGTTTGGCTAGAAATTGAACTCTAAACTGAAATTCAACACATTACACCATTAGCATTCGTCTAGCTAGCTATTTTAGAAAGATTATTTGTTCAAAATTCTGATGCCATTCTTGGTCCTGAAACTTTGGACAACATACAGGTATTGCTTCTATAAACAAGATCAGAGCCCTGAAAATACATCCCAATTTTTCTTTACTACCCAGGGCTTTCATACATTCTGCAATCTACAAATCTCTACTGCGGATACTATTGACTACATGGTGCATGAAGGAGACGGTATAAGCTACACTATACTCAATGGATTCTAAAAATATTTTGATGTGAATCGAATTTTGAAATTGGCCCTATTCCCCCCTCATTTTAGTTTATTCTTTTTCTCCTTAATTTCTTTTTTCTCTTTTGGTATCTGAATGTGTATTTGTGAAGCATGGCAATACTATTAAAAAAAGTAAATGAAATTGATGTAAATTAATTAAACAATTCGTATTCATTCATTCAACATGAACTTTTAAAAACAGAAGTTAAAGTCATGCATAAATGAATATGCAAATTGGCGTTGGGTTCTCAAATTCTCATTCCATTATCAACAAACATCATAAATCATGTTCAAAGTTATTGTCATTTCAAGTTATCTATCTAATGATTGTGAATCAATGATGATCTTGTGATAGCTAGTTTTTTTTAGTTGAGACTTGAAATAATAAGTCAAATTGGAGTTTCTGTTTTACTCAACCATTTCTTTTTCAAATTCCTCTCTCAAAAAGGTTTTCTCTTCTTCTTTCTCCTAACTAATACAGTTTGAATGACTAACTTACACAAAGGATTCATTAGCCCATATAAAGACCTGCCTTGGATTCTACTGATTCCAATATCCATTGTTCATTTACAATTACAAACAAAAACCACATACAGATTATCTATGTGCGCAAATAGATTGTAGATACAGCAGCTGATGGAATCCATTGACTAAGCATCTACTAAATCCAAGGGGAATATGAAATTAATTTAAGTTGATTTTATTGAGTTAAAGTGAAGCAATTCTAGACATAAAAACCAGAAACAGCGATGAATAATTTGGAAAGAGAAGGAAGAAATTGGACTAACCACGCCCTGGCCAGCTCTAGCACACCATCCATCAGGAATTTCAGGGGACCGGAAATGGTACCACTCACTCATACTCGCCTTCCCCAAAATCACCGCCCCCGCATTCCGCAACCGCTCCACCACTCCGGCGTCCCGTGGGACCACCGCCCCGAGCAGCGCGTAGGATCCACCGCTAGTATTGAGTTTGTCCTTGAGGAGCACCGGAATACCGTGCATCGGCGAAATACTGCTGGCATTGCCTCTCCGCCGTTCGAAATCAGCCGTCTCGGCTTGATGAATCGCATCAGGATTGATTTCTATTACGGCGCGAAGCAGTGGATTGAGGGTGTGGATGCGGTTGAGGTAGTATTCAACTAATTGGCGGGAGGTGAGTTTGTTTTCAGTGAATGCGCATTGTATGTCCTTGATTGTGGCTTCTTCGATTGCGAAATCATGGCCGTTTATCTTCAAGACCGGGCCGGAGAGGAGGAAAAGTAGAAAAATAGTATGAATCATCGTATGGTTTTGTTATTTGCACTTAGAAAAATATGAATGAATCATCATTGGTACGTTTTGTGTTACTAGATTTCATAAGTTTACGATTTCAAGGTTTATGAAATAGATGTGGTCAACTTCTTTGTTTTACTCTTTCTTGAAGCTTGATCTTTTTTATTCATTTATTTAGGAGTAGTTTATAGTATCTTCTTAACATATTCCTTTTAGTAAAACTACCTCGTTATTGTGGATTTTTTTAACAAAAAATTGTTGTTTTCGTTTGAAGTTGGGATGCCGGTAAAGATGGTGTCACATGTTTCAAATCGTGCGCTGTGGTGCACGGCATCCTAAACCGTGTTTCCCGACCACACCAGCTAGGGACGACACCATGAAGGGCGTCCAATACAGAAATTGGCGGAGGATGCCATTTGTAAAGGCGTTTAATACAGATATTTCGGAGTGCTTGTGTTCTTTCCGGACATTAAACATATCTCTCTCCACATGTTGAAGAGCAAAAATAAGCAGTTTTATTTTTCATCGTTGAGAGAGAGGTTTGATGTCCTACTCACATGCATCAGCATAAGCAAGGTGGTGTAGTGGAATAGTTGGCTGAGCTGAAATAAACTCCTCAAAACAAAAGGCAGCTTGTCTTTTACTTAAATACTTAGTTGCACCTTATTTTCAGTTCGACATTACCAATTTCAGGCTGGCAATTAGTTTTTTAGTAGTCAGTATATTCGTAATCAGCTTGAGCTGAACACCTCACACTCACAACTGTTATCTTATTTCACAAAGTTAACTACTCAACTCTTCATAAGAAAGATGTTTGTAAAAAAAAATTATTCACCATTCCATCTAAACCTTTTTACTATCGCTAATTCATTCGGGCTATTTTTTGGATGGAAAAATGATGTATTGCTAGAGTACCAAAGGTACTCGAAGATCGAGTGCATACAATTACTAGATTACGAAAAGAAATTATACATGTGTTTTATGAAGTTCAACGTCTATGTCGCGATCTAGGATTCCTTAAAAGAAAAGGAGGGTTTACATAATTTATGGAATAGTACAATTAGGAATTAATATACAAGAATTAATTTCCAACCTCACTATAAGTTTGGACTTTTAGATGAGACAGAATTCTTTCATGGTATCAGAGCAAACCGAAAAAACGACCTGAGTTCGATTCCTGTTGAAAGCACTCCACTCATTTAAATTGTCCACTCGATGAGTCTCCTCTCCCCAAAAAGAGTAAGAGTTTAAATTGTCCACTCGATGAGTCTCCTCTCCCCAAAAAGAGTAAGAGGTGTTAATCCGGCCCCAGTGAGGGAGAGTGTTAGAATTAATATACAAAAATTAATTTCTACCATCTCTACAAATTTAAACTAAACTTTATTTTTAAATATATTTTAAAAAATGTGATTTATATTTATTTTCTTATTTATCTCACTTGTAATTCCTATAGTTTATCACTCATAAGGTGATTTATATTTATTTTCTCACTTGTGATTCCTATAGATTGTTTATCACTCATAAGGTGATTTATATTTATTTTCTCACTTGTGATTCCTATAGATTGTTTATCACTCATAAGGTATTAACTTGATGAACCTAATACAGTATTTTGATTTTTGAGGCTGAATAACTTGATGCACTTCGAGGAATTAATTTGGGTCTGATTGATTAATTCATTTTCAAAGACTTGATTTCAACCTAATAATTTACTTGTCAAAATTATTTATATTAAATAGTTAAATAATTGATTAAATTTATCAAAAATCCCAACATATTAATAATGAGTTATAAATGATGGTCATTTAAGTGGCCCTTGATTTTGTTTGTGTACAGAGAGATCTCTTCTGTCTACTTCAAAATATAAACCAGTTCAATCTCAACTACAACTTTATACTTTATTCCAATACTAATTGGAGTTCATATGTTTACATCAACATACAATTATCCATTTAATTTGATACAGAAATATATATCTTCCAATATAAAAATCTGCAGCCATCAGGCTCATTCAATAAACTTGATGCATATAACAACAACTCTATAACCAATACAAGAAACAACACAACCTATATATTATGATGCTGTAAAAGAAGAGTATCAAATCACTTGCAAGTAGTGAATGTGCAAGTAGCATTAGTCCCTAACCCCGAATTCGCCCTCATGAAGCTCAAAGCGGTGTGGAGAACGTGTCGAGTCGACCCCATCAACGCCCAATTCATGTGCTGAATTACACTCAGAGGGTGGTAAGGAAACTGGATGCTATTGTAGGAATTCAGCAGTGCAGTTGTCCCTTCTCTTAGGAGAGTCCTGTATGGATCTCCTCGACCCGTTAAACTTTGCCCTAACGTTATGTCGTTCCCGTATTTTCGAGTTGCAACGAGCCCAAAAGCGACGCCCACTTTCGTGTCTGGAGTCACCACTTTCCAGTGGCATCTGTATTCAGGCATCATCCATTTCCTACAACACAAATATCATCATCATATATAGAATTAGTTGTGATCATGAACCTTATTGGGATATAATACTCTTCGTTCATGAAATTTAGGCCCATTTATCTTATATTCTTTGTCCACCAAAATGTAGTCTTGAGGGAAACTATCATCACTTAATTACTCAAGTTGCCATCAACTTTATTCACAAACAATTACTTTATTCACAATGGACCCCACAATACCCTATAATACCCTTACTTTATCTATTTTTTTCTTAAAACTTGTGTCACACCCCAATGAAACTACATTTAGTGGATGGAGGGAGAAACACCTTATAGTAACATCAAAATGTAACAGACGATCTACAGGATGAAACATCAAGTGAAATAACGCAAAAATAAGCTTACTGAGGGGGGCAAGTCGAATCTTCCAAGAAAGGAAGGGAAGAAGAAGGGGGCAACGACGGCATGGGAGGTAGAGGGGGCAGCCTAATCGGGCCAGGATTGACCGGGGCAACCGGGGGCACCCTAATCGGGCCGGGATTAACCGGGGCAGGGGAGGAGGATCTCGGGCAGAACGACATAGGCTGAGCCGGCTGAGAAAGCAACGGATCAACAGCATACATTGCCATATCAAACATATCGAACATCAAGCGAAGACTCTTGGGCGGACCGGCTGCAACCCCGCAGCCATTCAAGCCTTGCCCGTTGCCCGAAACCTGAGTGTAGCAGCCACTCAAGTTCGGGGTCCCGTCAATCCTCATGGCATAGTTACCTAACCAATTGGTGGTTTCCTCCCCCCACGTCGTAAACTGCCCGTCGCTGCCCGGACAAGACATTGACACTTTAACCCCTGCCAAACACAATGTCATAAATCAGCAAATCACATCACTAAAACAAACAGAGAGACATTCAAGAAAAGTACCATATAAAGGGTAATCAAAAAGAGAAACTTGGCCATCTTTGCATTGGTCACAGAAGACAGTTCCGGTGACCATAGCATCTCCATAAGCTCCATCAATGGCGGCTGCAAGAAGAAGAAAAGCTGTAAAGAGAGTCCATCCCATGATTCCTGAGAAAGTGTAAGCACAAGAAAGACAATCTGTAAAGGGGGTGTATATAAGCATTCATCATAAGAAAAAAGAGGAAAGTAGAATTTATAGTAGTAGCTAACAACTGCTGCTCCACAACTCTCAACTGCCTACTTTAATGAGCTTTGCCATTGAATAAGTATGGAGGTTTGCAATGAATGCTGTTGAAATAATTAAGAGACTAAATTCAAATTTGTGACAAAATAAATTGGCCTAAAAATACTACTCCACTACTACTGTTTATACATTAATCGAAACCCGATGAATGATTGACTTTTGTTCTCCTTCTCATCAGAAGAGAGAGACAGGGATTTTAATCTTCCCATCAACTTATTTGTCTGCTATTTAATACTTTTATATAAACAGTGGGATATATTTTGTGAAAGTTGTCCTAATTCCAGAGAAGAAAGCTAGTTTTACAGAAGAAATAATGGGGTTATAATTATTACGGCTTCACATGCATGGTATAGTGTGTGAACATCTCTGAGACACCAAGGCCACTCATAAAAGCCCAATAGTTTCATAGCTTTGAGATATAATATAATCAAAATATTAGACATTTTCTCTATTTTCTTTTTTTTCATTTTTCGATATTATTTGATATTCTATCAATAGTAGGCTGCATACCAAGTTTCATACATGAGATCGATACATAAATATTTAGTTATATTTTCCTTTAAAACTTTCCAGAATCTCACATTCCCTCTGTGCCACAATAACTTAACACTTTTTTTTTTGGGACATTTCACAATAACTTTCACACCCTTAAAAATCTTTATAAACTCCACCCTCACAATATTTTCAATTTTACACAAAATGTCATTATTTTTTACTCACATATACACACAAGTCAACTTTTTTCTAGGTTTACGTAATTACCCTCAAAACTCTATTCATTCTTACACTTTCTTAATTTGTGTGTCCACCCTCCGTACGTGTGAAAATTATTCCAAAACAGAATGGATATAAGTTTTTAAAATTTGTTAAATGTGATGTTGAAGGGAATGCGTGGAATTATTTGTACCAAAAAAGGGTATTGGAGGGTGACAGGTCTGAAAGGGGGTATGAGGGTTGTGTAAAGTCAGAGCGCTATTAACACCTGGGCTATCCAACTACCATCAATTTAATACTTCTGCTACTCACCACTTTTCACATCTCTAAACCAATACAATGGCACAAACTTTTGTCAACTCAGATTCACACAAACTCAACTCATTAGTATTACCAACACACAAACTCAACTCATTAGTATTACTGTTGCTATGTAAAGTGGTCATTATTTAGTGAATTTGAAAAGAGAAACAAATAAAATCAAGCATATTTTAAACAGCAGGGAAAATCAGGCATAGTTCCCTTTCTTTACTGAGGATTACAAACTCAAAATCAAATCTATCATAAGTTTCAACAAATGCTCCCAAGGAGTGAACAATACGATTAGACGTAAATCAATGTACATAAGAGTATCAAGCTTTTCTCCCAATAACACATCATTTCCAGGATCCACACAAACAGATAACAGAGTTTGAATCAGAAAGTTAAAACACGGAAACAAAAACAAAATAAGTAGTCACCACGCCATAACAGTCTAGGCCATACAGGCATAATATAAAATCTATCAATAATCCTACCAAAATTGCTCTATATTGTGCATTCCAACATTAAAAGAAAAAACGAAAAATGTAAGACAAAACCCTATCATCTCAGCAGGTGAATTCTTTCGGCCCCACAACAAATAGTGCCCCCCCTTTCACTTTTCAAAACTCACTTCCTCAGCATCACATCTATGCATCTCTCTCTGCATCTGCAGCCTCTTCCTCATGTCCATTTTCAGTGTTCTCAGCATTCCCATTTTCAGATACACCAGCACTACAAGATAAAAACATGGTAATAAGTTCAATGGCTGCAATAAATAGCTTGCCTACAAAATATAAGAGTCATAACATGGACATAGGGACTTGAAACAACCAAGACCAATTCAGCTTCTAAAAACCTGTCTATTTTAGGTAAGAATTTATCGCGCTAGCTCACAGGAAAAGCTCAACACCCCCCACTCTACCCCCCAAAATCCCACTCTATCTAGAGAACAAGAGTCGAGGATTGCAAGCATGGTTGTTATAGAATTACAGGTCATATTATCACGATAATCTCCTGAGACCATTTTGAAGCCTGATTAAGAGAATCGGACATTATTTTCGAAGGCATATGGAGAAGAATTGAGAAGATCGATAGTCTACTCTTCATTTTCCATTTTTCTTCCAAAAATCAATCAAATGTCATACAGGTTAAAAAACAATGCACCTAGTTGACATTCAAAAGAAATCAGCTCATCTGCAAACTACAAAACATCTAAGGTATGTATGTTTTGGGATGTAAAATTCGGATTTGAGATTTTGAAATTCAACACATGTTCCTACTTTGGGATTTTAAAATCTTACTCTACAAATACCTATAAATCCTACAAAAGTCACCCCTATAAACACCTATAACCCTATAACATAAAATTAAATCCCAAAACAAACACAAAACATACAAGTTATTAGGTTTTCAAAATCTCAAAACAAACATACCCCTAGTAAAATATGACAGTAATGCATGTATTGTCAATGATTACAGTTATGTAAATAGTAGTCACACAGCCACTACTTACAGATTTCAATTATTGATATACCATAAAAAATCATGCATGGGCTATGAACTAGCAAAATAACCATACTGGGGTGGTGGAATTGAAAGTCCTCTTTACTGAGGCTAGGTGAAGGCATTAATGGGCCGCTTTATTGTCCAACATGCAACAGTATTCATAACACACAACCTAACAAACATTTTAAAGCAAGCTTACAGCTCCAATATGATCTATGCATGTGATCTCATACGTATGACAAGTTGCTAGCAACCTACTAAAAGCTGTGAAGCAAGTCTACAGCAGCAAGAATAATCTATAGTTTCATGCATAAGATCACAAAGGTGCCTGAGGTCCTAGTTAGGGCTAATAAACAGAATTAGAAGGCCTAATTGCCACACTATCACTGAAATTGCGCTTAAGCCAAATTTCTCCCAGATTTTTTAGAAGGTTTTCCATGAAATCGTGTATCTTATACACGAACCCTTTTTCCCCACCCATTTTGCAATTGATTCGCGAACTCTTTCTTCCCCAATTCATCAAGTGTAGGGTTTAAAAAACAATAAAAAAAAACTTGGTTTAGGTGCAATTTTGGTGATAGTTTGGTGGGTTTAGTGCAATTAGGACGAATTAGAAAACCATTAAAAATAATTATATCACTGAAAAGAGGAGTTTATCAGTGATCCTAGAAAGTTATTAACTAGTTTATCATAATTTCTGAGAAGAAAAAAACAATATTAACACATCACCTCATTACTGATCAAACAATAAGAGTATCAATTAAAGGATCCACGAGCTAATGATCATACACAGAAAACAACCACATAGACCCAAACCAATGGCACAATGCTCCAAACCATAACCACAAAGCACAAATCAATTTAAGCCAAAGAATTTATGTTAGGATTAATTTGAACAATCAAAGAATTAGAAACTCCATAACTCAATTAAATCACCAACCTCTGGGGACGAGAATCAGTGGAGGACTCGGGCTTCCTCCAAGCCCTCTCAACCTTGTCTTCCTGCCGCAACCTATCTCTCCCTTCTCCACTCCAAAAGCTCCTCTTTGCAACCGCCGGTCCATCAGAAGCAACCTCCTTAATCTTGGTAGCCTCGAGCTTTTCCTCGATCTCCTTCCAATCTTGGCCCTTCTCCTTCAATACCTCTTCTCTTGGTCTTGCGGCGCCAAACGGATTGCTGGATTTTGGCTTCACTGCACTGGAAACATCAGGTTTCGGCCCTTCTTCACCCACCGGCAGTGTTCTAGGTTGCAAATTCAATCTTGGCCGGCCTCCAACATTATTCCCCTCCTCTCTTCTTCTGCCCCAACTCTCAGCATCAGGCCCATTCGACTCAGAACCCCCTCTCCTCTCCCTCAAACTATCAAAAGCACCGCCAGTCTTCCGCCCCTCCTCTTCCTTTCTCTTCCCCCAAACGGCTGAATCTGGGCCTCCGTTACCCGATTCCGATCCAAAGCTCCCTCTTCGTTCATATCTCCTAGGCTCAGTAGGAACAAAGCTCTTATTTGATGCCCAATTATCAACGTCGTCGGCTCGTGATTGGGAATCGGTGAAAAAACCCCCTCTTTCTCCCCTCTCCCTCCTCTCAAATCCATTATTACCAGAAGCCCTCTTACCCGATGCCCAATTATCAGTCTCATCAGCCCTAGACGGCGTGAATTCGCGATTCGACTCCCGATTAAAACCTCCCTGGCCCTGACGACGCGGCTGCTCATCCCTCATGCCGCCGCCGTAGGATCTGAAGCCACCACCGAGTTTAGTCCGATCGAGCTCCTCGGCGGTGCGCTCACGTGGGCCCGTCGGAAGAGCCATAAGCTCATCTACCGTTAATCCCTTGGCCTGAGAAGCCGCCGGCTTAGGAGCGCTGTAAGTCATAAATTCTTGAAGAGGCAGTGGTTGCGCCTTCTTCTTCTTCTTAGATTTTGCGGCGGCCGCCAGCGAAGGAAAATCGGTGGTTCCGGCACCGTTGGAATGGCCGTTAGCGGCGGCAGCATCTTCCTTGTGTTGTTGGAGAAGCTCGGTCTCGTTCTCCTCTGCATCGAGTGCCCAGGCGCCTGGTTTGGCCCACGCGCTCACGGTTGCCGCCATGTTTGCTTCTTCCCAATATCTCTCTCGAAAACTCTTGAATGTGTGTGTTTGGATGGTGTAATTGTGCGTGTAGGGATAGGTTTTGTGAAGATTTTGCGTCTGTTACAAGCCAGGGCAATTGCTATTTAAAAGACACGTAGGCTCTATGATTTCATCTAACGGCTCATATTTATTCTCTATATATCTGATCCAGTCTGAATGCCAAGATTCCAACTTGACGGTCCAGATTAATTTGAGATTTTTTTCGGGTTGGGACATTTATTTTCTTTTGAAAAAAAATATACACATAGATATGAGCTGGCTTTTGTGGAAGATATTTGCCCATTATTTTATAGATTTATCAACAATTGCATACCACAAATATACTCCTAAGTTGCACAATTTAATTTAATTTTTATGTAGTAATAAAATTATTATTTTTTAAATTCCATGTAGAATAACATTAAACCTTTTTATTTTAAAAAGATGTAATGGCATAATTTAGATTTGCCTCAAGATACATATGATATTGTAGATATTATTTTTATATTATTCTTTATATCTAATATTATATAAAATATTATTTCCTTATTTATCTATATTAACCCCTTTATATATTGTAGATATTATTTTTATATTATTCTTCTGAAATAATTATTTCCTTATTTATTTATATTAACCACTTTATATATGGTAGATATTATTTTTATAATTATTTTCCATATCTAATACTATATGAAATGTTATTTCCTTATTTATCTATATTAACCTCTTATAACTTTTCGTTGCTTATATATATATAATATATTTATTTATGGAGTATTTCTTTATATGATATCACGAGTTTTTTTTAGTCCGTCAAATCAAATCAGGTTTCTAAATCTAGCAAATTAAATTGGAATAATTAAATTATCAATTATTTATCTATGAAAAACGTACAATTTGCACGCTTTGCTATTTTGATTGCAATTAAATTTGTCCATTATTTTATAGATTTATCAACACTTGCACAGTTGCATACCCCAAAAATATTATTTTTATGTAGTAATTAAATTATTATTTTTAAAATTCCATGTACAATAACATGTGTGTATTCAATTGAGATTATGTTGGATTTTTTTTTTAACTTTAAAGTATTTAGAAAATCCATAGACTCTATCCAGAGTTTGACTGACTTTTTTATTGATTTATATGAATTTTTATAGATTTGACAGGATTCTGAAATACACATTTTTTTATTGATTTACATGGATTTCCATAAACTACCCCCTAAAACCTAGTTGAAAAAAATATATTATTTATCATTATTATTCTCATCTTCATTTTCATCACAGTTATACCTCGGCCTCATTTTCACATAGTTAGCCATACTAGTTCTCCATGCATTATGCATTAGTTAACTAGTTCTCCATGCATTAGTTTAAGTTCTTTGTAGTTGTCTTTGAAAAAATAATTCCAAATTTTCCTCTTTCATGTCGAGATGCGGTGAATCTTGATATTCGACTGGAAATTCATCAGAGCGACCTTCCATGCTTATCAAAGAACATAGTTATCTAAGAGCCCAAACTATCAACAGTCCATTAATCTGAGCCATCAGATCTGAAATCTAATGGCTTATATTTGATGACCTTTGTTGCACTTGGCGTCGCAGAATCCATCACCTTGCTCACCTTGCATTGCACTTATTATCATTTTTTGTCGCCCTATCGCACTTTTAAATTAATTTTAATAATTTTAAATACATAATTATAAAATTACAAATTTATCCTCACATAATTAATAAAAAAATTAATAATACTCCCTCTGTCCGCCTATAAGCTTCCCATTTTACCATTTTGGTCCGTCCGCCTATAAGCTTCCCATACCTTTTTTGGTAAGTACTTTTTCTTACACTTCACTTTATATCTTACTTTTTCTCTCTATCTCTCTCCTCTCTCAATCACATCACTTGTACTATATCTATTATTTAATCACTTTTCTTAATCTTTGTGTCAAAAAGTAACGTAACACTTATAGGCGGACGGAGGGAGTAATACATAATCTATATTTTAATTCTCATATCATTAATCGTTCCAAAATTATATTTTTGAGTTTTAAGAAATAATAATTTAATTTTAAATTTATTATATATATTTAAGGTGATACTTGATCAATACACACCAATTTTAATTATTTATTTATATTTTATTTGCACCCGATCATTTAATGAGTTCACTCAAAAATAATTTTTTATTACGGTTATACGCACCTACTCATTTTATGATTTCACTTCCGAATAATTTATTTTATCGCGGTTATCTGCACCCGCTCAATTTACGAGTTCATTCCCAAATTATTTTTTTACCACAGTTATTTGCACCCACTCATTTTATGAGTTCACCCCAAATAATTTTTTATCGCCGTTATCTGCACCCGCTCATTTTACGAGTTCACCCCCAAATTATTTTTTTACCACAGTTATCTACACCCCTCATTTTATGAGTTCACCCCAAAATATATTTTAAAAAATAATTACATTTAAAAGAATATATTATCCTTTTATTAATTTACACAAAATATAATAAAACCAACCTTAATTTGTATATTTACAATCGGCAGTCGAGTCATTGCCGAGTTACCGTCAATTCACCACCAAGTAGACATGCTCGTCGGTTGAAAACCACCGATTCCGGTTACAAACGGGCGGTTACGGTTTTCGAAAAAGGCGAATCGTAATCGAACCGCGAACCGCCGGTTTGGCGTTTTTTTTTTTTTTTTTTAATATTATCTCCGTTTTCGTTCATTTATCTCATTTTTTAGAAAATACATTACTACAATTGAATACAAAATTATATAACTTAAATTTATACATTAAAAATAAAAGAATTTTGTATTAAAAAAATAATTTTTTTTTTATAAAAACCGCCATACCGCCGGTTTGCGGTTTGTCAAAATGTCAAACCGTAACCGAACTGCCATTTTTCGGTTACGGTTCGGTTTGTAAACCGTAGCCGGCGGTTTGGCCGGTTTGGCGGTTCAATTTTGCGCATGTCTACCACCAAGTCATCCATATTTTTAGAAAAAAAAATCGTAAAACATATTTTTTTTTTTTTTAAACTATCGAAATTATATACAAATCTCGATTTTTTTTTCTTTATTATTTTTCTTCCCTTCTCCTCTTTTTCTTTCTTCCCATTTTAAGCTTTTATTCCAAACTTCTAATTTCTTCGTTTTTTTTTTCCTTTTACATTTTTTTAATTTTCCTGCCTTTATTTTCCATTTTTATGTGTATTTATTTTAATTTTAATACAAAATAATATTATATGTATAATTTTATTATAGTCGGTAACACAATAAAGAATAACTACCATTAACGTAATTAGTAATATCTTATTTAATAACAAATCATTTCAAACATTTAATTATATTCAGTAATACAAAAAATAATTATTAGTAATACCACGAATAATAATCAATAATAACATGCATATTAATTAGTAATATTTATACAATAACAAATAATTTCACACATCTAATTGTATTCAATAATACCAAAAACAATGGAAAAAAAGGAAAATAAAGGCAGGAAAAAAAAAAGTAAAAGGAAAAAAACGAAGAAATTGAAAATTTGAAATAAAAACTGAAAAATGAGAAAAAGAGAAATGGGAAGAAAAATTAGAAAGAACAAAAAAAATCAAGATTCGTGGCTAATTTCGATAGTTTTTTTTTAAATTATGTTTTACGATTTTTTTCTAAAAATATGGGTGACTTGATGGTGAATTGACGGTAACTCGGTAATGACTCGACTTCAGATTGTAAATATACAAATTAAGGTTGATTTTATTATATTTTGTGTAAATTAATGAAAGGATAATATAGTCTTTTAAATGTAATTGTTTTTTAAAAAATATTTTTGGGTGAACTCATAAAATGAGGGGTGCAGATAAACGTGGTAAAAAATAATTTAGGAGTGAACTCATAAAATGAGTGGGTGCACACCGTGATAAAAAAAAATGATCTGGGGGTAAACTCATAAAATAAGCGGGTGCAGATAACTTTAGTAAGGAAAATGTTTTTTGGGTGAACTCATTTAATAAAAGGATAATATAGTCCTTAAAATGTAATTATTTTAAAAAAATAAAATCTTTTGGGGTGAACTTATAAAATGAGCAGGTACAGATAAACGTGATAAAAAAATAATTTTGGGGTGAACTTATGATTGCAGATAACTATGGTTAAAAAATGATTTTGGGTGAACTCAAAAAATGATAACCGTAGTAAAAAAATAATTTGAAAGTCAACTTAGATAAAATATAAATAAAATAATAATCTAATTCTGTTAAAAAAAATCTAATATTATGTTCTTTTAATTTAAATATTATTATTATTATTAATTTTAATGAAGGATAAAATAGTAAATAATAAAATAAATTTTAAATAATTATTTTAAAATATTAAAAAAAGGGTATCAAGTTAGAGCGACAAAGAGCGACTCCACAGATTGTTTTTTTGTTTTTTTTTTATGGAAAGTTAAATACCCATCCCTTTTTTCCCCTCCCCATGACTCGAACTCAGGACTTAAGGCCTAGGTAGTGGTGCTCTAACCACTTGAGTTATCCCACTTTGTCGACTCCACACAGATTGTTGAATACCTAAAGATTTCTAAAGACTTTTTAAAATCCGTATTGAATACCTCAAAATTTTGAAAGACTTTTAAAAATCCGGATTGAATACCCCCAGATTTTAAAAGTCCAAAAAATCCAACAGAATCTCAATTGAATACACCCCCCTAAATCTTTTTATTTTAAAAAGATTTAATAGCCGTATGGCATAATTTAGATTTGCCTCAAGATATATACTCCCTGCATCTTTTAATGAGTGTCATTTTAGTTTTTTTCAACAAATTAAGATTATAAATTGTGGTCGATATCACCCTTCATTAATTATAACTAATTTTAATATAGAAATTTTGTTTGGTAAAGAATGTAGTTAAGAATGTAGCTAGTATTCATAAACCAAATTAATTTATGTATAAGAGGAGAAATCCCAAGATTCTCTCCAAGAAACCGGAAACGGTTTTCTTGGATTGAGAACTTGGTCTTTCTTCTTCATGATCGATTATAATGGAGGGCACCAGATTTTTGGCAACAATGAGAGAATTTATTCTCTTGATGAAGAACGCTGGTTTTCTTTTATGAAATTTCAGCGACGAGGGGAGATCTTTGTGATTTATAACGATTTCTATTCTTAGATTTTGTTGTAAATTCACATTGTTGAGGATAGCGATTCATAATTGCATTGGGACCAGATTTTGGAGTTATTGGGCGGTTGATCCAGCAGCGGTTACTATTCTTGGTGGGTTTTCCGGCGAGACGTAGTGGCAGTTCGGCGGGGATACCTGCCCAACCAATTCTGGGGTGAGAAACAGTTTGGATTGTTGCGATAACTGTTGTGATAACTGGCGGCAGTTGGCGTATAAGGTGAGGGTTCCCAAAGAGAGGAGTCCATCGTCGTTAATTCAGGGGCAGATTGGATCGCGGCTGAAGAGGCAGTTTCTGATCGGTTTCTACAAATTAAGAATGAGTGCTGCAAGTTTTTTCGCCATTGAAGGCGAGATTTTCTGCAAGTTTTCTGAAGTGGGAAGATTTCATTACGGCCATTGAAGGCGGTTGCTACGGTTTCTGATCGGTTTCTGCAAATTTAGAGCGAATTATGCAAGTTTTTCGCCATTGATGGCGAGAATTTCTACAAGATTTCTGCATTGGGCGAATTTCTGATCGCTGCAATATTCCAGATTGAAGATTGTTCGCGAGCAGTTTTAGGAAGCGATCATCACAGTTCTCTTAGGATCTGGGCAGATCGCGATGTGGGCTTGGTGGAGTTCTTTACGGTTAGTCACATTTTTTTGGTTTTGATCGAGTTTTTAATTCTGAAAATGCTAGAATTTCTGGATATTCTAGGATTTCAGAATTTTCTGGAATTAAAGCTTGAATTAATTGCTGGAATTTCCAATTCGATTGGGAAGAAGAGTTGCTGAGTTTGGCAAGAGCATGGGGCAGTTCGGTTCGGATTTGCTTTCACGATTGCTTGCTGGATTTAGGTTGTTTGATGAGTTCATGGGCTGTTGTTTGTGAATCACCTTCGTGTGTTTGGCTGAGGAAGTGATTACGTTCATCTTTAATTGCTGAAATCTGGGAAGGGCAGCCCGACGTTGAAAGGATTACCGGCTAGAAAAGTCCTAATTCTTACGTTTTAAGGGTGTAACTTGGTTCTAGGTGTGTAGGCGGATTAAAGGAGCTGTAGAACGGATTCAGCAACTTGGCATGTTGGTGACGCAGAAGCTGCCATGGATGAAGACCTCGGCTGGGATTGGTTGATGTGCTGGTCTGTTTTTTTTTTAATAGGACAGATTTAGTTAGTTTTAGTTTTAGGACTGATTTTGTTGTAATGCCCATTGTTTAGGGCAGTAGTGTTGCTTTGTTTTGGCTACGTGTTTTGCCTTCTTGCGTATCTTCTTTGATATATAGGGCTGTTAGAAATGTCACTTGTGTGATAATAGGGTCAGTTCGATAGGAGGCAGCAGCTTGTATGCTTGTAAACTTGTTGGCGTTACCTCATTAGGGGTAGAGCGTGTTTTGCTGAAATTTATTTACCCTCTTTTCAGCCAAATTAATTTTGGTATAAACAATTTTTGTGGAATTTATTAATGAAAAATATTTATGGTAAATATTGAAAAAGGATAAAATAGTCAAAATTAAAGAAAAAACTCTAGAATGACACTTATTTTAAAATTAGTTAAAAAGTCAAAGTGACACTTATTAAAAAAATGGAGGGAGTATAATACTGTGGATATTATTTTTATATTATTCTCCCTATTTAATATTATATGAAATATTATTTCCTTAATTATCTATATTAACCCCTTTATATATTGTAGATATTATTTTCCATATCTAATACTCCGATATACTATGAAATATTATTTCCTTATTTAAATATAATATATTTATTTATGGAGTATTTCTTTATTTGATATTACTGGTTTTTCAGTCCATCAATCAAATCGGGTTTCTAAATCTAGCAAATTAAATTGGAATGATTAACTTATTAATTATTTATCTTTGAAAATAATAAAATTGAAAAGAGTAATATTTAAATAAAATAAATTACGATTATAACTTATTTCATATTTACATGACAAATAATTACTAATAGTATATAAAAGAAAGAAAAAAGAAGAAAGTTGTAGAAAATTGGACAATTAAAAATTAATTACAAAATTGAAAATCAAAGCCCAAATTAAAAAATTACTGGCCCAATAATGAGTTAATTCTCATACATATTACACACATGTGAATAGTATTAGTATATATTTTTTCATTTTGGGGTACAGTTGTACCCCTTGTTCTAAGTTGTTTTATTGGCATTTTAAATCCAACAAGTAGACCTATTTGAATTGTTATATATATAAATGTTTATTTGAGTTAGGTTAATAGGGTCAATAGTTTAACCCTAATATATGTAGATTTAGTTTAACAAATCCGTTTAAATTCGATTTTTTTACCTCGAACTGATTAGCTTGCGAACTAATAGGGTTAACCAGCCAGCCTAAATAATTTTTATTTGGTAATAAATAAAATCAACCACCGCTCCCCCAATACACATGTCACATACTCACATAAGTATTAATTATTTCAAAAAAATATATGGGTTATTGATAAAAATTATGGTTCAATTTACAAAAATATTTGACTAGGGTAAGACTCACTAGTCTATATTCTATATATATATATATATATATATAAAAGAATAGTCTGTAATCTCATTTTTTCCGCCCATTCTTCTATACTAATTAAGGAAATTAACTTTTTTTTCTGTAAGGTGATTACTTTTTGAGGGAAACTTTTATTTTTAGTCCTATAAGTTTGATACATTTCAAAATAAATCCTTTAAGTTTCAATTTTATAAAATACGTCATTTACCTATCAATTTTTGTCCTTTTTTACATCAATTTTTACCCTTTATTTTTGTAGGAATTGAAATTGGTAAAGTTGGTGCCACATATATTTAAAAAAGTCACATCATCATGCCACATCACATTATATTAAAAAATAGAGCTAATAACACCCTAAAATATTCTATACACACCCCATAATTTTAAATACAAAAATAATTGTATACTCAGTATAAAATGACTAAATAGCCCTTATATAAATAAAGAGAAAAATAATTAAAAAAAATAACATGAAAAATCTGAAAAAAAATGTAATTAAAATTTAAAAGTATTTAAAAAAAAACTAACAAAATCTTTAAAAATAATTAATTTACATAAATTAATTAATTTTTTTGAAAAAAATCTTAAAAAATTAAATAGAATCTGAAATTAAAAAATAAACCATCAATTTTTTTTTTTAATTATTGAAAAATTCAATAAAACATTAAAAAAAAGTAAATTAAAAAAAATCAATAAAAAAGTAAGATTTTATTTTTTTATTTAATTTTCTTAATACTTATTTTTGATTGAGTTGATTTTTATTTCATTTTTTATTTTATTTAGTTTTTTTAAAAATTGAATCATTAATTGGTATTTTTAATTTAATTATTTTATAAATTTTATTTGATTTATTTAATATTTTTAGATTTTATTTGGATTTAATAGTTTTTTCATTCAAATATTTTTTAATATGTAGTTGATTTTTTAAAATATTTTAAAATTTTATTTAGTTTCTCGTATTATTGAATATTTTTTTAATTAACTTTTAAAATTTATATTTTTAATCATTTAATTGAATTTTAAATCATATTTTTATTTTTTATTCAATTTGTATTTATTTTGAGGGATAAAGGGTAAATTGGAAATAATTAGGGTGTGTTTATTAATAAAAATTGATTTTTAAATTTTAGTGGGGTGTGTATAACATTTGGAGTTTGTATAACATTGTATTGAGTGTTAGTAGCCTCACTCAAAAAAAAATTATTTGCATCTAGTTATACGTTTCAATTAATAGAGTAAAATAAGATTCACATAATTAATATACGTAACACCTTGTGGTTTTGCTTCTGAAATTTATTTTGTTTCATATTTTTTCAAGTTATTTTTTAAAATTATTTTACTCTTTATTTATGTAAGAGTTACTTAGTTATTTTATACGGAGTATACATTTATTTTTGTATTTAAAATTATGGGGTGTGTATAGAATATTTTGGGGTGTTATTAGCTCTATTTTTTTAATATAATGTGATGTGGCATGATGATGTGGCTTTTTTAAATATATGTGACACCAACTTTATTAATTTTAATTCCTACAAAACATAAAGGATAAAAATTGATGTAAAAAAGGATAAAAATTGAAATATAAAAGACGTATTTATAAAGTTAAAACTTAAAGAATTTATTTTGAAATGTATCAAATTTGTAGGACTAAAAATAAAATTTCCTCACTTTTTGATAGTGCATGTTTGCTTGTCAATAATTTTTTACTATTATACAGTAAAACCTCTATAAATTAATAACCTTGGGACCATGCAATTTTATTAATTTAAAGAGGTATTAATTTATAAATAAATTAATATTTATTAATTAAAAGAGAGACTTTTAAAATTCAACAAATTTAGTACATATGCATTAAAAATAAATGAATTCATATATGTTTCATTGATTATATCCATACATTAATCATGTATAATATCAATTCATTTCATTGTATACGTGTTTACATTAATTCGTTGCATTTAAATATATTCATGCATATGAATTAAAACATATACTACTATATAAATCTCAATATGAAAATAAAATAATTCATAATACTCAACTATGTCTTCTCATCTAAAAGACATCATAAAATCATCCATGAATGATCAAATGGGTCAAGTTAGGATGAATCCAATTAGATTTAAATTTTAAGAAAAATCTAGTAACAATAGATTCGTATTTTAGCAAATTACCATAATATTTATAATGGTAATATTTATGAATTATTAATTAAGAGTTTTAATAGGACCTAATATTTATAAAGAGATTTTCCAAAAAATTATTATCTTATTATCTTATCGAATTTGATGATTTTTTACAAAGGCCCAAGTTGGGACCGGAAGATTTTATTATTTTAGAGAGGTTATTAATTTATAGAGTATTAATTTATAGAGGTTCTACTGTACAATGTTGTTCTCGAATTTCTAAAAAATATGCATTAGCCATTAGCCACTCGCCAATGGTATCGGTTCCGTACTGTACTACAAGGATGAAAATATTCGAAAATATCATTCTCGATATATCCTCGATATATCCATTTTTCGGGGTCACTGATATCGATATTGGGAAAAATCGATATTTCCACTATATTTATAAAAAAATTGAAAATATCGATAAATATTGATAAATAATAATAATATCGAGTCTAATAACGGTAAAATATCGGAAAATATCGATAAATGTCATAGGAAATAACATTGTATATTATATTTTATGGAGTATAAATTTTTATCATTAATATAAAATGTATTCAAATTATTTTGTTGATTTTATGTATTAAAGGCTTGTTATTAAATTTTTACAATTTTAAAAATTTACCGATATCGATATATCCGTCGATATTTTCATAAATATAAGGTCTCGATATTTCCACTGACACCGATATTTTCATCTTTAATGGTACATCACAGACTTTTATTATTATTCTAAATATTATATTACCAATACAATCGTGTAGTTGACAATACAATCAAGCTCGATTCATAAATTAAATTTTACTGTAATTTAATCTGCCAAAAAATTAAAACTTTGTTTTTTGGAATTGTATAATTTACAGAAAGTATAATTTAATAAATAAATAGAACGGGTTGGTCTGCTATGGACTCGAGTGCATGTTGTGCACCCTAGTACATGTTGCGCTTTTCAGTTTACTGACTTACACTTTTTGGTAAATGGTGTTGCACTTTTCAATTATTACTTATACAGTTTAATAATTGAAAAATGCAATACCATTTACCAAAAAGTGTAAGTCAGTAAACTGAAAAGTGCACATGGACTAGGGTGCACAGCATGCACTCGAGTGCATACTAGACTTTACCAAATAGAACATGTCATACCAAAAATATTTAAATTATTAAATCAAGACAGTATTTTTAAAAATTAATTACGAATGGCCTACGGAGTATTATTTAAAAAGGGTCTTGGTGGAATTGGCCCATCCGGATTTGGATGGGCCATCCCCCATCCCATCCCTCTCCTTCCCTCTCCATTCAAATATCCATCCACCCCTATAATACATCTATACACCTATTTTTATACAATCACATCATCCCTTTTCTTTTCAATCACTCATTCTCTCTCATACTTTTTTTCACAAACTCATTCTCTCTCATTTTCTCCTTTTTATTATTCTTCAATTAACCTTATTCTCACTCTTATTTTTATACAATCATATATAATTATTCAACTAATAAATACTTTAAAAAATTATTATTATTATCTAATTAATAATTTTTATTTTTTATACGGTCATATAAAATTATCCAACTAATAAATACTTAAAAAATAGTCTATTTGTCCACCAAAAGTGTGCTCACTTTTTTTTATACATGGTTTAAAAAAAATCATATTTTAATTATAAAAAATATATATGAGGTAACGAGTAAATAATATTGTTGGTGGATACTCAATCTTGTTAATAAAATAGAAAAATACTAAAAAAATTAACTATTTAAATAGAATAAGCACGTTTTTTTGTGGATAAAAAAAAATGAGCACATTTTTTGTGGACATGGAGTAATTATTATTATCCAATTAATAATTTTTAATTTGATAAAATTATATCAAATTAATATAAATAAAAATTATATACGTAATGTACGTAAATATATTTAATAATAAATTAATATAAATATATTTTTCACTTTGATAAAATTATATACTATTATAATGTACGTAAATATATTTAATATTAAGGGGTTGGTCTGCTGTGGACTCGAGTGCATGCTGTGCACCCTAGTCCATGTGCACTTTTCAGTTTACTGACTTACACTTTTTGGTAAATGAGTAATAATTGAAAAGTGCAACACCATTACCAAAAAGTGTAAGTCAGTAAACTGAAAAGTGCACATGAACTAGGGTGCACAACATGCACTCGAGTGCATACTAGACTTTACCAATATTAAGTAGATAGAGATATACTCCCTCCGTCCCGGAATAATCTTCATAGGTAGATGGGTACGTAAATTAAGAAAGTGTAGTAATGAGTGGAGTTTTGAGGGGTAATTTTATAAAACTTTATGTATAAAGTAAATAAATGAGTTGACTTTTGTGTATGTGTGGAGAAAAAGTAATGGCATTTGTGTAAAATTAAGGATATTGTGAGGTTGGAGTTTATAAAGGATTTTACATTTAAAGGGTGTGAAAGTTATTGTGGGACGTCCGGAAAAGGAAAGTGTGAAAGTTATTGTGGGACGGAGGGAGTAATAATTACATTAAATTCAAATAATATTGAATTAATATAAATAAATATATTAATATTAAACACATATATTTACACTTTAAAAAAATAATAATTAAACATCATTCAATCATTCTTACAATCATTACTTAACTAACTAACAATAATAAAATAATACAACATCATTCTTGATTTGACATAATGCTACATGCATCCCTACTTCTCAATCTCAATCCAAACACTACTTAAATACAATTACTATTCATGGATTACCCCCATCCCTTTTTTTTCAATCCCCATCCCAATCCCATCCACCACCATCCCTAAACAAACAGCCCCGAAAGGATTCTTTTTCTTTGAGTTTTTAATTGAGAAATATGATAAAATAATAATACAAAAATTTATATAAAATATTTCATACATGAAATATAATTAATTAAGGTAAAAAAATCACATGCAAATATGTTGAAATTTTTTAAATTACATTAATTAGTAAATTTCATGTATATAATATTTACACAAGTGCAACCCAAATAATAGATGTTGTACAAGTAATGTGATGGTGAGAGATAAAATTCAGTAATAAATTAGTATGAGATTAAATATGATAAAATAATAGATAAAATATAAGTGATGTGATTGGAAGAGAGAAAATAATTTATCAAAAATAGAATGAGAAACCTATTGTGGAATATCCAAAAAGAGAAAGTGAGAAGCTTATAGTGGAACGGAGGGAGTATAATTTAATTTTTTGACAAAGGAAATCAAGAAATTATAACTCAATAAAATCACTTCCTCTGTCCCATAATAAGTTTCATAGGTAAATGAACACCCATATTAAGAAAGTGTAAATGAAGTCAAGTTTTTAGGGTAATTTTGTAAACTTTTATGTATAAAGTAAATATATGAGTTGACCTTTGTGTATATTTGGAGAAAATATAATGACATTTGTGTGAAATTGAGGATATTGTGACGATTGTGTTTATAAAAGTTTTCCATTTAAAGAGTATGCAAATTATTGTGGAATGTCCTTAAAAAAGTGTGAAAGTTATTATGTGACGAAGAGAGTATTCAATTGAATAAGTTATACGATAACTCCTACCTATTCACTACTAGAAAAAACGGTTTCTCCGACAAAATAATTGGTCGGAATAAATAACAATCCGTCGGAATTGGTCTTTTACCGACCAATAATTCGTCGCTTTCATCCGTCGTAACAAACCTTCTCGGTATTGGTTTTACCGACTGGAAAAAAGTTCGTCGGTATTCTTTATTTTTTAGGGACGAATAATTGGTCGGAAAAAGTATATTTTTGATTTATTTTTATTTCACAAAAAATATTTTATACCGACGAACATTTTCTCGGTAGAAAAACTAAGGACAGTTTTGTCTTTTCATCTTGATGTTAATACTGACAGATTGTTACTCGGTATAATTTATATTTTACCGACGAATGTGCCGTCATAATTCTCTATTAACAAATTAAAAAAAAAAAAAACCCAAATATTCAATCCAAAACTTTCGTCAACTTATAAAAAGTTAGTGCACATATAAGTTAGAAAAACAACATCAATTCCTTATTCCATTGTCTACAAGTAACCATATGATACAGACTGAGGTTTTAAGAAAATATGCAGCAATTCAATAATGCTCTAATAACTGCCAATAGGAAAATTGGGCCTTATGATCATCAACATTATACAAATAAACTCCATGCTCACTTGTCAAAAAAATATCTATAACACAACACATATTACATTTCTAAGCTCTTACACTTTGACTGCTAAATTGGTAAATCAATCATCTAGTCAATGTGGGTAAAGTTATTGCAACATATCATAAAACAGCATACCTTCCTATCCGTGATTGATTTAAAACCTGCATAGCTCCCTAACCTGCAGTCAATTGGATGAAGATAAGGAGCCTAAATTTAATGACACGAGCACCAAAAGCAAAAATGAAATGACAAATTATGACAAGAACTTCACAAGCTCTTTCAGATTGTTACCTTTGGTAGATATTTAATCACAATCATCATAGGACTACTCTGCGTTACGACACCAAGAAGCTGGACAACATGTCTAATTTTCTGAAGCAACAACAACTCATTTCCAAATGCCCTCCTACAGAAATTCAATTAGTTAGAGAACAATTAATTTCAACAATGTAATAATTATTTCAATTGTTAAAATATAATCACAGGCTTTTGGGATGAAACATTTACCAAAATATAACATATAAATACACACTAGCCATCACAATATCAATATATGAGAAATTCACTAGAAATATTCAAACTAAAAATCTTGTATTCAAAATTTCCTGTTAGGGAACCATACTCAATTATCATTCACCTCAAAATTTACACTAAATCTCTCACCAATAGCAAATTAGTGAAATACAAATTGAATGTTTGTGAGGATAATTTACAACTAGACAACATATATAAAAAATGTAACATAATCTTACAGAACCAACAATCTAAGCTAAGTCACCATGAAAAAAAGGATAAATGAAGTACCACTGTAAGCGGGATGTCCTCTTCAAACTCAGAATCATTTGGACAAAAGTATATAAACATAAGAGAACAGGGAACCTGGAACAAAGCGAAACCAAACAACTACACTGGGTTAGAATGAATGAATTGAAAATAAAATTGACAGTGATACTAGATTCTCCCCCTTGAATCTCAATGGCAATTAAAGAAAAATTAAGAGTCAAGGAACAATACACACACAAAAATCAAACAAGAATGAACAGGGTAGAACTCACTGGACAAGTATCTACACCACGAACGCACCTTTTGCGCGGCCACGGGAGAGAACCCCTGGAAGATTTTCCCCGTCGAGATAAAAGAACGGGATGTGCAATGGACTGATGGGTGACCTATTGCGCCATCGTCAAGAAAAATGACATTCGTCGTCGAGAATAGAGAACATAGAATCTGACGGCCATTAATTCATAGGCACAAATGATGTTAAGGTGTTAAAGGTATTTCTACCGTAAGGGCGCTAATATGAATTTTTTTGAGTATAATGAAACTATTTGAGCGGCAAAATCTAAACCCTAAAATCCTAAAAAATACGGAGTATGTTTTACCGACTATTTTTCAGTAGCTAATACTCCAGTAATAGAACCATTTTTTAGAAGGTTATCACCGACGAGTTATTGGTCGGTATAGAATTTTGAAAAATAAATTGTTTTTTTTTTTTCAGAGAATATGACCGACGAATTATTGGTCGGTATATAATTTTGAAAAATATAATTCTTTTTCGGAGAATATAACTGACGAGTTATTAGTTGGTAATATATTTTTAAAAATATTATTCAAATAATTTTTAGCTTGAAAAATTGGTGATTGATTTCCGACTAGAAGTTGGTCGGAATTGTTTTTGGCAAGAACTCATACTTCCCGCCCATAAATTTTAACGACCGCATTTTGAGTTTTCCCGACGGATTTTAGCATAGTCGGAATTACGCAGCACTGTTGGAACCTGAGGTTTTTTGTGCATATTTCCGACCGCGAGTTAGTCGGTAAAGTGACTATTTCCGATTAAATTTAATCTGTCGGTATAAATCCGTCGGAAATACACCAGTTTCTTGTAGTGATTTTTAATTCTATAAGTTCTATTAATTTTTAATATCATCATATTAATTTACTATTTGAAAGGGGTTTAGTGTATAATTACAGATATAATTAATTTAATAATACTCACATATATAATATCATTAAAAGTCATTTTAGTAAAGATATTAGTAACAAAAATTAATAAATATTCAAAGATTTAATATGTAGGTGAAAAAATAAATTTAATACTCCCTCCTTCCGGTATAAGTTTCCCCTTCTTTTGGGTGTTTCGATTAAAAAATATGATAAAATAAGGGTTATTTATTAATAAGTTCATTTCACTATAAGATTAGTCTAATAAAACCTACAATACCATTTCTTGTCTAATAGCATCAAATTGAAAAGTTTGGGACATTTATACCCTTCTATTCATTTCAAAGCTATTGGATATTTTATAGGATTTGAAAAATCAATTATATACCATAATTATCCGATTAAGGGGAATTCGAAAACAGAGAGATTTTAGCACCTTCCAAAAGATTTAAATTCTTCCTAAAAGGTAGGTAAACGCATTAATTTCGTTTTACTTTCTTCTGCTTCGAGAATTCTGCACGGTGCATTCTGTTCAAGCCATTGTTTCGTCCTTCAAATTTCCGGCGACCGGGAAGACCAGTAAACGAATAAGGTATGTGATCATCTGCATGTTTGATGTTAATGGTTTTGTGGTGAATAATGTTTCGGAGATAGTGATAATCTGACACAAGTTCGACATATTTGTTGTATTTCATAGTGGGTAAACTGCATGTGTTGTTTGATAGTGTCCTTGTGCAAAATTATGAGTAAAAAAGTAAATACCGTTAACCTACAAAGGAGATAAACCCTAAAAAGTTATTGATAGAAACAATGAAATTTGTTTTTTTTTTTTTTTGGAAAAAGGACAAAATTTGTTTGAACTGTCGAGGTATATAAGATATTGGGTAAACTACATGTGTTGTTTGGTAGTGTTTATGTGCAAAAATTTCAGTTAAAAAGTACATACCATTAACTGATAAAGGACATAAACCCTAAAATTTTGTTGATAGACACAATGAAATTGGTTTTTTATGGAAACAGAACAAAATTTGATTGGTCTGCTGAGATATATAAAATAATGGCTGTTTTTTTCAGAAATATGTGTACTATGGACTGAATATTTTGTATTAGTTTTTTAGTGAATTCAGAGTATGTATTACAAGGTGCATAGGTGCATTAGATATTTTGTCTAATTGTACTTACACAGATATGTACTATTGTATTAGTAAAGATGGCAAGAAGTAGAAAACCAGATGATCGTTTTGGTGAAGGATCAGGCAGGGGGAGTGGGAAACAAAGGAAAGTTGTTGATGACAGCGTACGACATGTAGAAACAAGAGGTAATTTAACAATTTGCACATTTCAGTAGCTTAAGAAAGAGATGATGATGATATTTGGAAACAATGAATCACATCCAATTACTATTCATATTTATAAACAGGATCTTCCGAAAAGCGTAGGAGGGAAGAAAAGAAAGAAGAAACGCGTAAAGGTTTATGTACTACGTCACTGATTTTTTGTTAGTGTAATTTGTTTAGTTTTGTAACTTTGTTGCTTATATAAAATAAATATTCTGCAGGCAAGGTTCTGTCAAGGGGTTCTCATGTAATATCAGATTCAGGTTATGCGCAATTAAACCGATTATATTACTATTAGTAGTTTTCTGTAGTTGCTTATCACAATATTCAATAAAACATTCTAAAGACAAAGTTCTTAATACTCACAGTATTTTTACATGAATGTATAGATTTTGAGAGTGATGGTGGCGGTAAACAGAGGATAAGTAACGATAGCTCATCGGAATCGGAAGGTAATTGATAAAGCTACGATTTAATAATAGTAATACTGCATTAGATCTTATTTGTTTCTTAAAAGATAAAGATATATAAAGTTATTTGTAAAGATAGCTCATCAGAATTGGAAATAAATTGATAAAGATTCGATGTATAGATTTACACATACGGTTTAGGGTCGTAATACAGTAAGTGTGTTTGAATGTGCAGAAACTGATACAGAAAGCTACGAAAGGAGTCGAAAGCATACGAAGAAGGATAATGAGGTTCAAGCAATAGAACCTCACAACTGTTTTGGTAATACTGCATAACAAATACTGCTGCATATTATGATATGCATATAAACTAATTTTTGATCTAATTACCTCTTACCTATTTCAGCTGGAGTAGAAGTCGACTTCAGCGAGACCTACTATATGTCAAATCTGAGGACAACTATCAAAGACTTGAAGGGGATTCAGTTCACAGAGCAGCATATACTACATCTGAAGAAAACTCCATTCTGGCTTTTGTTCAACTCTGTGTGCCTAAATGTTTGTCCCTCATTAAAGAAGAGATGTCTTAAATTCGAGAGTGACATCGTCGAGATAGTTAGAAGGTTTGACTTTGAAACTGAAAGTTTTGTAATCGGAGGAACTAGGGTCGGCTTATCAAAGCATGATGCAGAACTTATTTTTGGAATTAGTTGTGGAGTAGATGAAATCAGGCAACGAGTAGATGATTATCAGCATCCTGCATGGGTAATGCGATGTTTTGGCAATGATATACATGCAAAACCAAGACAATATAATTCTTTGTATAAAAATCCTGTGCTTTTAAAGTTGAAGGAGGTTGTGAGATTAGACTACGATGAATCATGTCGCGATGTGGCAAGATTAGTTTGTTGTTATATGCTGGTTGCTCTTCTATGTCCAGTTCGGAGTTCAGCTGTACCTTGGCATTTGACCCATTACCTTGAGAACTACTCAGACATCTGTAGATACGACTGGAGTACTTTTATAGTTGACCAATTGAAGAGTCAACTTAAGAGAAGCAAACACCTGAAGTCTGGTGGTTGTGCTATGTTATTGCCGGTACATTTTTTGCATTTATTCATTTCCAATACTTTAGACAGTGTTTAACTTATATATATTTTTTTTTAGTTCTGGTTATGCGAGCATACAAGGATTGTTAAACCAAACAATCCATCTGCATTTCCTCGGTTCCTCAAATGGGATACCAATAAAGTGCATGCTGCAATCTTGACTGACAAACTGACTCGCAAAACAAAGGTTAGTATTTGTTAAGAATAGGTTATTCTTTATTGTACATTTTCATTTTATACTTAATTTGTGATTATATATTTTTGGAATATAGGTTTTCACAGAAGAACCTAAACCTACAACTGATGAAAAGGAGCAGCTTTCAGAAGTTCGTCGTTTCAGATGCGCAGAAACAAGCTCAAGGTTAGGAGGAAGTGGACCGCCTGCAACAGATGGGAAGGTGTCATCTGGTAGTCCTAGGGGGGTGAATGAAATGCAAACAGAGTTAAATATGGGTGCAAGGGAGAGTGGTATTTTTCAGGGTTCATCTACAAAATTGTTCGAGGTTGGGTCCAGTTCAAAAACAAAGGAGAGTTTCACGGTTGAATGCCCAACATTCGATATTGGATTTGACAAAGACTTACCTGCTGGGGTGGACTTAATCAACAGTGAGGATCCAGTTTTGAAAGTTTGTAAGGAAGTTAATAATGAAGCTGCTGCGATGGACTTAATGGACAGTGAGAATCCACCTGTGGATGGCAATGTGAAGGATAAGGCTGCAGATAATGTTGTTGTAAACATGAATTCCAACGAAAAGAGGAAATCACCTGTCATTGAGGTTAATCAGTCTAAATTGGTTGATAATTATTTATCTCAAATAGGAATTCTGCAGAAACAGATTCTAGATGTGAGGGTAAATTGTGATAAAGGATTGATGGAAAAGGATGCAGAATTTCTTAAGTTGAGGACAGAAAAGGATGTAGAAATTCTTAAGTTGAGGACTGAAAAGGATGAGTATGCCAAAAGGATTGAGGAATCAGCTTCTGAGTTGATTAATATGAGAAAGAAGCTTGAAGATGAGAGTGCAAAGTTTGATCAGAAGATGCGAATTCAAGATGAAGTAATTATAAGTCTGAAAGCTGAAAATCAGCGTTTGAGCAAGAATCTACAAGTCACCTCTGAATTGTGTTCGAAGTCATTGATTGAAGATGAAATTATTCAAGCTGAGATTGAAAATTATGAAGAGCAAGATACTGATGAACCTTTTGTTGATAAGGGAAAGTTACCTGTTGATGATTTGAATGAGGAAATATTAGAAACTTGCGAGAAGACCCCGAAACGTGTAATGCAGAAAAAGAACAAATGGCCATCAGCAGGTTCATTAGTGAATAGGGTTAAGGGAAGAACCATAACTGATGACAGGAAAGCTATAACAGTATCCCCTCAACCCCTTACGAAAGAACTTGCTTTGGTCCATGAAATCAATGATTCCGATGATGATGCGTCGAAGAATATAGTGGTGGATAACAAACCAAAGGGAGTTGTTAAGTACCCTTTCAACAATAAATTGGCAACTGTTCGGAAGTGTTCTGCATATGTTAGAGATCAGATATTCTCAGAGCTAAAGAGCAGTGGTCCACAGTAAGTAAAGAGTACTTAGTGCCTAATTCTTGTATATATAATGCTTTTACCTGATTTTGTCTATATATATTGCATTGAAATTGTTCTGCATATCACAGTTGCATTGTTTGGCACGCTGATATACCACTAGCCGAGTAGAATACATTCTTAAGTTTGTTTGTACTTTTATATGATATTGCATTGAAATTCTTAAGTTTGGCACGCTGATATACCGCTGATATTGCATTGAAATTTTTCTGCATATCACAGAATACATTCTTAAGTTTGTTTGTACTTTTATATGATAATATTTTGCATAATTATAGGTAATCAATGCATGGGCTGATATGTTACGATCTGTTCTTTTCACCACGAGGCCAATGTCTAGACGTGTGAGGGTGTTTACTGCTACATGCTGGGTATAACTTATAATACTTTTAATTGGTTTATGAATATAATCGTTTTGTAAGAGTATATTAAATATTAACTATACGTTTATTGTTATAATTTGTTTTGTAGGCATTGATTACGAATCGTAATGTTTCCAAGCAGAAATCTTTCTACTCCTTGGTAGAAAAGGTGATTGAGGACAGCTTAGATAAAAACATCTTTTTATTCCCAATCAATGTAAGTGAAATGGGTTCATTAAGTGGTTCAAAAGTTGTTGACCATTGGACACTGTTAAAACTTGATGTAACAACAAGGGAATGGACATTTTATAACTCTTTGCCGCCAAGAACAACTGCTCATGAAGATACATGCATGACGGAGTCATTAAATGTTGTAAGTTTTTCCAATGTTAGTTTTTTAGAGGAATTGTGTAGTTGGCTGTATTGTATTAAGCATTGTTATAATGTTTTCTGTTTGTTTGTTTATTGTTGTCAAATTATTATAGGTGAAGTTTATAGATGCAAGATTGGTCAGTTTGTTCAAAGCAAAGCAGCGTAATCATCCGTTTCTGAATATGCCATTGAAATACCCAACTCCAGCTGATAGTTGGAGACAGGGATGTGATTCGGTGGACTGCGGTGTGATTGTTTGCAAGGTGATATAATTTATTTATAAGGGTGAAGAGCCGCAGTCGGGTGAATTTGGGAAACTGGCAGCAAGCACGATGAGAGCTAGGATCGTTGAATCGTTTGTTGATCCGATGCATATGACTTTTGAATAAGTATATGTGTGGAAGTCTAGACAATTCAAGCTTTGATACTCAATACCGTACCTCGTTTAGTTAAACTATGATTATCATTTTGTTTTGGTTGGATGATGACTAAGTAGTTGTTTATGATTATAATTTTGTTTTTGTTGGATGAAGACTAAGAAGTTGTTTTTGGAAAACAATGTTGAACTATTAGCCATTAACATTACTCATGAGTTGGCTATTTTGTTTTGAAATATGAGATGATGTGTTGGATTATATATTTTGGTTTAAGAATTGATTGCAATAGTATACATGAAAACTCTGCAGAACTTTGTTGGTTGAAAAAATGCATTATTGTTTGTCTTTTTTTTTTAAAATAGCTTAAATGTTTAGTTATATCAGACTAATATGTGATTTTTTGACTACTGATTTTTATTAAATACGATTTTTAATGTGCAGAATGGTTAGCAGGTGCACAAACAAAATCACTTTCAAATGTTAAAAGACAACATAAAGGAATGTATGTATGTTTTGGTACATATATGAACAACTGGTGATGATATGCACATTGGTTTCATATTTTAGTTTTCCTGAGTACGAGATTAAGTAGTTATACTGCAAAAAAAAAAAAAATAGGGCTAATCAAAATACATACTGCATAGTTAGGTACAAACACCAAAAGAACTACAAAAGGAAATACTTAATAGAAGAGGAATACATTAGAATGCTACCAAAATTAAATAAACTACTATCATCTACCCTATATGGCTAAATTACGGTGAGGTGATACGAGAGTTTCAATGTACTTGTAGGATTTTGCACAACCTGGCCACGATTCAATCTCATCCATCCTTCGAAAGATCCTTGAAAGAATGTCATAAGAGAAAAACGTACCATGCGGCTTAACACTAAACATTATTTGTGTCCTTGCATGGTTCAAGTAACATATTGGATTGAGTGCAAAATCGTCTGGCAATCTTTCTTCCCTGAATATCGTAAAAGTCGACCAAGTTCTAACATCATTCGAATAAGTTAGAATATGCACTTCAATAAAATATCTACTGACACCATACTCATCCACCGATAGCAGATCAGCATATATGGCAAGGTTATTGTCGTCAAGCCCCTCCATCTTACAAAACATAGGCTGAAGTATAAAAGCAGGCACAGCAAACTGGTCGTAGACACGGGCATTGAAATCAAAGGTTACAATTGCATGTTCATTTCCTGATCTAACTTTCCAATGAAAAAGGCCTCCAATATAAAATGAGTTTTCAGTGAGTTGAAATTGACTTGGAAACTGAGTAAGCGACAACCATGAGTTCATATTTCTAGAGTACAACATAACTGAGTAAAGGTTCCCTTCTAATTGAAGAAAATAGGAAACTCGCATAATCAAATAATCATCATGAAGATTATCATAGCCAAGACCAAAATAAGCACTTTCTTCCGATAAATAAGGTCTTAAGTTTTGTGGGACGGGAGGCAAAATGAGGTTTTGATTTGTACAAGGGTTACGCAGAATATATTCATCAGCAGGGGTGCAGATCAAAACTAACCCGTTGTACGACCCGAGAACCTCAAAGTTATCTGAATCTTCTCTAATATATCGACTCGTTCCAGGCTCACCATATCCGTCAGGCAAGTAACAAACTGGTGGATCAGAAACATAATTCTTGTGTATGAATGAGTACTTATGCTCACGCTTTACCCGATCAAGATGAGAATCGACAAAAGGTTTGGAAGATATCATATGATTCCAATGTCTGTCGACGCACTTCAATCGCCCAAGGGGTTTAGTATCTAATGAGTGCAGAACTTGGTCTCTGATTTCGGAAGGGATGAACGTTGGGTTAACATGGTTGTCCATTTTTTTAAGGTGACTGCAGGAAGGTTCTCTTTGAAGATATATTTGTGTAACTTAGTGAAGAAGATTGAGAATGATAATGAAAATGTTTGGTTTCAATCTCTACCAATGAATAGAATCTGAAGAGACAAAACGTTCAATTAAAAACCTTTCAACTTCTAAGATTTGATTGAATGTGTCTATTCTACTTCTTGTTTCAATTGAGGCGGTTCACGATGTATAAAAATTAAAGCATCTTTATACATTTTATAGGTATAATATCCCGCCAAATATATTGGTATACATTATTTAATAATTGAATGTTGTGGTTTTATTTATTCATGTTTTTTTTTTTTTTTTGTAAATTTACAGGACATAAAATGAAGTATAATATACAAATTTTGTTAATTACTATAATTTTACATTGCATATATAATCATGTGAATGCTAAATAATTCTTCAGAAGAGAAAAATAATGACTTCTATAAAACAGGATGACAACTACTACAAAGTATATATAAATAAGACTAATACAAATGATATATAAAGAAAATTATCCAACTATGTCTATATAACTAACAAGCAACTGGAGATACAAGACTCTGGGTATACTTAAACGCATGTTTAACCCCATATGTCATTTCATATTCTTCGGATAGCTGGAACGTCTTGGAAATAGTATCATAGCAATAGTAGTCTCCCTATGGTTGGACGATGAAGAGTATTTTCGTTCTATCTACATTCAAGAAGGATATTGGACATATATGATATTTGTTTGGTACTAGAGTTTTTGTGAAAATAATGATAGTTGTCCATGTTGGACCTTCTTTTGCGTAGTGGAGGATATGCATCTGAAAGAAACATTTACTATAAAAACGACATTCGACTTCGCTCAAACGACTATAGTAGACTGCAATTGTATTGTCATCCAACCCCTGGACTTGTAAGTTCAATGGAGAATACTTAAACTTTGGAATTTGAATCAACGAATAAATTCCACTATCTATATCAAATGTGGCCAATTTATAAACACCAAGGCCAAAACTTAAATTCCAATGGAACAGATTACCAACAAAAAAAGCATTTGCACATGGGTAGGTATCAAAAGGGAACGAAGAAAGTTTAGACCACGAGTTAGAATTACGTGAGAAAATAGTAACCTCAGTCACTCCACCATTTTCTGCCCATAGATATGCAATTCTCATTATGATGTAATCATTCGAATTTTTAACATAACCAAATCCAAAATAAACCCAAGTTACATCGTGGCCCTTGGGAAATGATATAGGTAGATTCAGAACAATTATATATTTTTTAGTATTGGGGTTTTTTATAGTATATTGATCTTTAGTATTGCAGAATAATACTAGACCATTATAACTACCCAATACCTCGGATTCTTCGAACTCCCTTGGTAGTTCCCTATAAACGATGTTATCACCCTTCCAGAGCTTTAATACATAACATATTGGTGGACTAGCAACATGGTATTTATGTATCAATGAAAATTTGTTACCTGCTTTCATATTGAACAAATGTGCTTCAACAAACCACTTAGAGGATATTACTGAGTTCCATATCCTAGAAATACATTTATATTTAGAAAGAACTTGTGGAAGAAGGAACAATAGAAAAGATATAGTAATTTCATCGGGAAAAGTTTCAATCATTCTAGAATTCTCCATTTTGGTGGGGTGTATTTTTTTGAACACGGATACAGTTTGTTAGAAGGATTGGAGAGATATTAAAGAATGACCTAATTTATAGATTGTGAATGATAATAAGTGGAGGAGAAACGTTCTCATAATCATAGACACGTACATGGTGGACATAGTGTTTAGCGGTTTTTTTTTTTATTACTTTTTATACATATTAATATAATTTGGGGAGAACGTGTGTTATGAAAAATATTAAGCCAGAAATTATATGCACATTTTTTGGCTTTTTTTTTTTTTTTTTTGTGTTAAATAACCCTAACATTTATTGGATACATTTCGACCGTTTAGTTACTACGGGGCAATAAATGACATGATTTACATATATTGACATTACATGAACGTGCATAAATAAGATAGGTAGCAAGTTTCCACAGATTTATGACCTACAAAATGCATGTGCAATATAGATTACATATGCTGTGTGCATGTATGATATGCGCGAAATAGTGCATAAACAAGAATGTATCCAACAAATATGCATAACCACTCGATTTAAGGGTACATATGTTGTATGCATGTGGAATATGCGCGGAGCAGTGCAAACTAAGAAAAATGTTATCCTACAAATATGCCAAACCATGATGCGTTAGACCATAATGAATGTATGACATAGTGCATATATAACGAAAAATGCATAAAACGGATCTGCCACATTAACATATATATGCATTTGTATTTGTACTCCGTAGCCGTTAACAGTTGGAGAAGGTACATATATGCCATGAGGCGTGCATACCGATATGCGATGTTCCCTACATATGTCGTTTGTAGTTCATATTCGTTATGAATGATACCGTATGTGTGAAGTGTGCTGGGAACGGGATACGAAGCAACTGATTTACAAGCTTAACCTATTAATACATTATATAATTCTAACTTATGAATTAAGTTAGTAGAGCATGGATTATGTTTCTGACATTTTCTTAAACATGTGAATTGAATAATTGTATAAATGAAAAAATGATATATGAGACAAAGATAAAACGCATGTTCATTGGACTCTTAGCAATTCTGGAAATATAAGAGTTTGTGTGTACACATAGGAATACTGAAATAACAAACCATCAATTAAAAGATAAGATAGGCCGATAAGTATATCGGAACGGAGCTGAAAAAAAAAAATAAGTAAGAAAAACACAATGAAATATTGTGTTTCACTACTTCTAAAAGTTAGTCTTTTCCATTCCAAAAACAGCAGCGCAGGTTTGGGGATCATGGCGACCGGTTTTTCCACAGCGTTTGCAAGGTGTAGGCTTTACTCTACGAAATTCGCCATAGGACGTAATCCTTTTTTATTTGGGTCTGCCAGGGGGGTTGTTGAGGATGGGTGGGAGTATTTTCTCAGTGGTAGGCCCTGGATTGCATTCAAAACGTTCAGTCTCTGGAACAGGAATGAGGTCTTCTGCATAACATTGTTTATATGTGGATGTAAAGAAGCAATTGTCAATAAGGTTTAATACAGAATCACAATTCTTCTTAATAACAGCAACAACATGTGCACAAGGGAATCCTGTAAGCCGCCACTTAAAACATGTACATATTTTATACTCCAAATCAACTGTGACAGACGTCCTCGACCGCACCTCAAACTGACCATTAGGATAAATTGAAACACCCCAGGATGCACTTATGTTTCCAAGCTCGTTCCATAAGTCTTCTTTGCTAGGAACAAGCAATCCATTCCATTTATTACTTCTTTCACGTCTCTCCACAAACCATTGGGCTATCTTTTTCCTGATAGAGTCTAGCATATAAGTAATTGGTAGAGATCGAGCTTCACGAATCCATGAGTTAAAAGACTCTGCTGCATTAGAAGTCATTTCACCATATCGCTGGATATGAGGAGAGTAGGCAACTGCCCACTGTTTGTACGGCATGTCTTCAAGCCATTGTTCTGCAATCGGACCACCAACTGCTTTAAAAACACCGAGTTTCTCTTTGAAAACAGTGACTGTGGGGGCGTATGCGCATTGCTTGAATAGATCAGCCATGTTATCGCGATGTTGGGTGTTCCAACCACCACCAAATCTGCCCCTCAGGTTTAAAAGTAAATGGTATAGGCAGTAGAAGTGTGCAGGCTCATCCCATACATCATAGAATGCCGACATCAAACCTAGATTCCTATCTGATATGTAAATGATCTTCTTTTCATGGATGATAAGATCACGCAATTTAATAAGGAACCATGCCCAATTGTTCCTATTCTCAGCAGATACTACAGCCAATGCCACTGGAAACAGTACTGTATAATGAATAAATGTTTTCAAAAACAAAATCAGTGGTAAAAAATAATAATAATGAGAGAAAATGCATAATTTATCAACTGTAATATGAACATATTTGTTACCATTGTTCCCATCCTTCGCCGTGGCTGCAAGCAATACGCCCTTGGACCTACCCTTCATAAATGTCCCATCTATGAATAACATGGGTCTACACTTTTTAAAACCCTCCTTGCAAGCGTTAAACGAAACAAAAATTCGTTCAAATCGGTTGGTTGTAGTGTTCTTCTCTAGTTCTACAATACTACCAGGATTTGTCCTTTTGACTGCATCACAGTACCAACGCAACTGATCATAAGATTCCTCATAGCTTCCAAATATATCATCTCTGGTAGCTTCTACTCCTCGCCAAACCTTCCAGTAAGGAAGGGTGAAACCGTATCCTTCATTAACATGACGAGTGACATCCTTCACAGCCACTGTAGGATTGGCTTTGACAGTATCAATAACAAGCTGCTTTATTATTCTGGGACCTAATCGGTTACTTTTTTCACGAAGTAGATTTCCCACACAATTATGAACCAAGTTTGCTTTAGCAACAATAAATGCATTATTCATAGGAAGCTTCTTTCCCTTGATGAACCACTCACAGTTCGAATTTGAAGCCTCATTGCATACTGCATGTACATACCTTGGACCATTTTTTCTATACTTATACTTAAAGTTGAGTTTTGTGGAGTATTTTATCAACTCAGTCCTAAACTCAGAGGCACCTCCAACAAAAACAGTACCCACACCACCTTCCATTATATTCACCCAGTGATCAGACAAATAAGTCTTCTTCTTCTCAACTGGACATACATCAAAATTAGGTATACTGCACACACCTTCAAAATCTAACATATGTTGATTGCCTTTAGATATGTTTCTTGAATCATTCGATTGGGTGTTAGGCAATAAAGAAGTGGGAATGAACTGCAATTGTTGACTTGCCAGATTGTCGTTCGCGTTTGAAGATTGAATCATTTGAATGCATGGTGCAACTGAGTTACTTGTCACAACAGATATATTGACAATTTTTTCTGATGTCGCCTTACAAAATTCTACCATACCGATGATGTCAGCATCGGATTCTATGCATATGTTATTTAGGCTAGAGACTGAGTAAGCAATAGATATGTTACCTGCATAAGTTGGACCTGTTGTTTCAGCAACCAAATCTGCATAAGTAGTCGATTCAGATACGCGAATAAGTTTGTTCTTCCCATTACAATCAAACTGGCAGAAAACAATATAATCCATGACAATTCTTCACGATTCAGATATGCCTGTGGAATTGGGGTGAGATTAACACATGTAAATGATAATATCAGAAAATGCAGAATTATTAATCATGGAATTGAAAACTGATTATACGTACGCGCCGTGCAGATGATCGGATTTGAAGATGAAAATCGATTCTGAATTGGTAGAATCTGGAGATGATGGATTCGCAAATTTAGGAATTCAAAATTTGGAAAGTCGTAGACTTTCCAAATGTATAACCTAATTAACATAATCCGATAATTAATGTAGAATAAAAATCGGCAAAAAGGGAGAGTTTCGAAAATTTAAATCTGAATTTGACTAATTTAATGGTAATTATGATTTAAGGGTAATATGGGGTTTTTATCTCGAAAATGAAGCAATTAGACAGTCTATCAATTAGGCAGTGCAATTAGACTAATGAAGGGTGATAATGACCCTTTTAGTAAAAATTCTCATAAAATAATAGCTGTAGTACAAGTGATGTGATGATGAGAGAGAAAATAATAGATTAGTAAGATATGAACTATGATAAAATAATAGATAAAGTAAAAGTGATGTGATTGAGAGAGAAAATAATTTGTAAAAAATGGAATGAAAAATTTATTGTGGACCTCAAAAAAAAAAAAAAAGGAAAGTGAGAAATTTAGTAGGACAGACTACAGAGGGAGTATAATTTTTAACATACTTTTTATCTGATTAACTTTTTTTATAATCTCATATGGGGAAATTACTAGTTTCATTTAGAATACCATGCAAATTTAAAAATGTATGGCCGGGTCAATTGATGAATGTCCAAAATTTTTTTGGAAATAAAATGTAGAGTTAGGGTGTGTTTGTAAATTATATTGATTCAAAGTGATTCAAATTGATTTTTACAATAAAATTGAAAGTTGATAGTGTTTACAAAACAAATCATTTTTTTTTATAAATTTACAAAAAACACCATTATTACATTTGAATAGATAATGTGTAAAGATGAAATATTATTTAAATTGTGAGGGTAAAATTGATTATTGTAATGATGAGAAGCACATATAAGCTATTAGAAGTAGGTGGAGGGGTGCTTCATCAAAATCATTTTTAACAAATTAACTTAATCACTTGGTTGTTTTTGAAAACACTCTAAAAGTGATTCTATTTGGAAAAAAAGTGATTTTAAGCACCTTATAGTGTTTGAAAACACTCACTTAGTGTTAGTGTTAAAAGACAAGATTTTCATATAGCTTATTGTATTTTCTTTGCTTTTATTGTTCCCAAATCGAACTTTAGTTGTTATACTCAATTAGCAATTTAAATGTCTAAGTGTATAATATCTCAACATGTTTAGACGATCAATAAATACAATAAAAATATTTTGAAGATAGAGAACAACGGTCATTGACCTTATACGTGTTTGACCATGCCACCTTGCCAGCTCTCCCAACACGCCAATCATCAATCACTTAGTCAAATTTAATTTTTATGTTTTTTTTGTTTTTTTGTTGTACTCCCTCCGTCCTACAAAGATAGCCATATATTTTTTGATGTCCCAAATTATAGCCACATTTCCTCTTTTACTTTAGCATTAAATGATTTATTGTCAATTTTACCCCTAATTAATAAGAGTAATTAATGCTTACCAGATTTTGGAGTATAAAATTCCAAGGGCAAAATTGACACATTAGCTAAATTTGACTGCATTTATTGATTTTTCTTAATTTGTGTGTAAAGTCAAATGTGACTATCTTTGTGAGACGGAGGGAGTAATAGATTATCTTTATTTAAAAGGCAAGTCATGTGTACACTTGAGTTGACCGTGGACGGTTGACCATTGATTTTTTTATTTATTTTTGTAACATTTTTTTTTTGTGTGCATTTTTAAATTGGAGTGATTTAGACTTTTCAATAAATATGTTCAAGATAAATTGTTATTATGTTCATTTCACTCTTACTTTTTACAAATATAAACTAGCTTATTTTTCTAATAGGTTCAAATTGAACTTAATAAGCAAATCTGCCCTTTTTTAATTTGAAATTTTTTGAATTCAAATATTTCAGTCAACATTAACATCTAATTATCTTATAAATGCAGATTCTCGAAATTTGTGTAATTTTATCACCTTCCAAATTTCAAATCATTCCTAAAAAGAAGGTCTTCCCGATTAAATAATTATATTATAATTCACCTAAAATCACGTTGATTAATACTCACTCCGTCCCTGAAAAGTTTTCATACTTTTCTTTTTTGTTTGTCCCCGAAAAGTTTTCATACCCCCAAAATAGAAATAATTATCACAATCACCACCCTCACAATATACACATATTTACCCTTTATGACATTACTTTTGAGACCCATCATGCACTCAATCCACCTACTTTACTTACTTTATATATAAAAATTTACAAAACTACCCCTTAACACTCTCATCATTACACTTTTTTCTTAAACCATGTGCCCAAAATTCCCCGCAAACTTTCGGGAACGGAGGGAGTATTATTTTATAATTTGAAACTTTTTTAATTAATAGATTTTCAAATTTATTTAACCATTTATTTTTCTGCATTTAATTAACTTTCCAAAATTCAAATCATTTCTTACAATTTGATTAAAATATGATGATTATTTTACATATAATGTTGTGCATAATTCAAAATATGATGATTACGTTGCCTATCACGTTTTGCATAATGCATTCGATTGAAATATGATGACAATTTTGCATATCACATTATGCATAATTCAAATCATTTCCTAAAATTAGATTGAAATATGATGATTGTTTTGCATATCACATTTCTTAAAATAATATGATGATTATTTTTCATAACACAAAAATTACATAACACTTAATTATGATAGCATAAACGAGCAAGGAGAAAGGAGAAAAATGATCAAGAAATAATTGATCCAAAAGGAAATCACCCATTCTTTGTTCTCTGAATAATTACTATAGTTAATTTAAAAAAAAGTTTATTTAAGTTGTAGAATCATGAATGAAACAACCATCACAGTCTTCGGGTCTAGTTTAATAACTGATTATAGCCATTGCTACATATTTCACACAACAACCAAATGATACCCAAATCTAGGTACCACCAATCAATAAAATTTCCTCAATTGAAAGCAAAATTCAATTCTTCATTCAAATAAAGAAAATATGAACACACAAATGTGAAGAAAAAAATGCAGTCTCCAATAAAGTAGCTTCATACCCTCTAATCCAATACTTCAAACAAAGTTGATTGTTCTCTGTTTTTACAATTGAAGATTCTTGCAACAAGTGAAAGGGTAGAGAGAATGTCGGAAGACGTGCCCTCACAAGCTGCTGCATCAAATCAACAAGAAGGATTGAAGGTTTCCAAAAACAAAATTGGTGCTCTTCTTCCTTCAAAATTTCTTCAAAAAAATCATGAACGACACTGTAAACTACCACCTAACTCTTCCCTTCAATCCCGACATTTTCACAAACACTTACCGTACACAAACGCTGAAACAAATCTCTGCTCGTCGGGGATGAAAGCTCGCCGTAAAATCAAGCGGCAACGCCGTCGGAGAGAAGCAAACCGAGAGGCGGAGTTTCTTGACGTTAGAAGAAGTCGGTTTGGTTGAAATTTTGGGGCTCAGCACTCACAAGCGTTTTCTATGCCGATTAACGGTAAAATCAGAGAATTTGTAATCATAGATTTAGAGAAACGAGATTTGAGAGAGAAAAGGGATTTGGAGAAAGAAATGGATTTGCAAATTTGGAAAAGTCAGCCAAAGTTTAAAAATTATCCCTAAAATCAAGGAATTGATGAGTTGCAAGAATTAAGGCATTTTAAATTTGAATTAATATTTAATTAATTCGAAAATTTGGATGAAATGTATATCAAGGGTACTTTGAGCCTTTTAACTCTAGTTTGAATCTAATAGAAAATTATTAAACTTGTTGTTCCTATTTGTAGGATGTACTATAGGAATGACTTTAATAGGGAAAATTATTTATTTTCAATTATATTGACTTACACTTTTTGATAATGTTATATTGCATCTTTTATTTATATGATGTTGCACTTTTCATTTGTAGTGTCTTAAAATTTACAATAATATTTTCATTTATAGTGACTTACAATTTTTAGTAATATTGTGTTGCACTTTTCAGTTATAATAACTTACACTTTTCATTAAAAATTGTGATACTGACTTGCACTTTTTTAATAATATTGTGTTTCACTTTTTCGTAAATATTGTGTTGCAATTTTCAGTTTAATAACTTACACTTTCATTAATATTGTGTTACATTTTTCAGTTATATTGACTTACACTTTTCATTAAAAAATGTGATATTGAGTTGCATTTTTTTAATAATATTGTATTGCACTTTTCAGTTATAATAACTTACAATTTTTCATTAATATTGTGTTGCAGTTTTTAGTTATAATGACTTACACTTTTTTAATTGTATTGATTTAAACTTTTCAGAAAAAAAGTTTAAAAATAAATAAATAAAAGTTAACGGTCAACGGTATACTCGAGTGTTTACCTTATTTAAAACATTATAAAAACGAATAAAAATCTAAAATTTTCAATACTCCATTTGATAAAAAGTGAGACCAGTAAATATTTGATGATGTGATTTTTTTATTTTTATAAAGAATGCAATATTTTGTTAAATAAGTGAATAAATAAAAATTAAAAGTAGTCATCTTTATCAAAAATGTTACTCCCTCCGTCCCAGGATTGTTTGCACCAAAAATGGGGCACGCAAACTAAGAAAAAGGTGTAATGAGTGGAGAGTTGAGGGGTAATTTTGTAAACTTTTATGAATAAAGTAAAGTGAATGATTGGATTGAGGGTAAAAGTAATGGCATTTTGTGTAAATATGTGAATATTGTGAGGGTGGGGTTTATGAAAAAGTTTCCTTTTTGGGTAGTGCAAACAATTGTGGGACGGACGAATAAGGAAAGAGTGCAAACAATTGTGGGACAGAGGGAGTAGTAGATTTATATTTCAACTTAGAATGGACAAAGGAGCCACTTAGCTAGCCTACTGCACTGATCTTATTTCAACTTCTCTTATTTTCTATGTTTTGATTTGAGCTCTCATTTTGGAAAGGCAGAGAAAGCTGTCTATGTTAAACTATTGGAGTATTTTTTGGGGTAATTCCCATACCCCAGCAATAAAGCATTTTACTTATCAAAAAAAGAATCTTTATCAAAAATGTTGCTAAAAAAAGAGTAAGAATAAAGTCGCAAATATTAGAGCACGCTTTTGTCATCATCATGTGTTGCTGGAAAAAGAAATATGAAGGCTCAAGCGCAGCAGACAGAGAGAGAGAGAGAGAGAGAGAGAGAGAAAGAGGAGAGAGAGAGAGATGATATCGTCGGTGGGAGTTGAAGCAGGAAATTGTTTGCTCACCCGAAATGCCCTTCAAACACAAATCTTGCCTACACACAAACGACGCCTTAAACTTAAACCCAAAGCCTTCACCATCTCTTCAACCCTAACACAAGAATCATCCTCAATCTCAAATGACAAAAAGAAGCTGGGAGTGGTGGTCAAGCCAATGGAGAAATCCAGATTGGTGTTGAAATTCATTTGGATGGAAAAGAACATCGGAATTGCCATAGACCAAGTTATTCCGGGAGGCCGCGGAACTATTCCGGTGAGTCCCTATTACTTTTGGCCCCAAAAAGATGCTTGGGAGGAGCTCAAGGCTATGATGGACACCAAGCACTGGATTTCCTATAAGCAGATGGTTCTTCTTCTCAATCAGGCCTCTGATATCATCAATTTGTGGCAGCACCACCACAATTAGCTTAGTTTCTTAGGGTTTCTATGTTTGTTCTTAGTAATACTGTTTCTTATTTCATTTCATTGGGTGATTTCTGCGTCTTATTTCCTGGAGTTTAAAAGTTCAGTTTAGTAAATGATGGAGATAGATCTACAAAACATTACTATGTTATCTACATGATATGTTCTCGATTGTGTAACGATGGGTGTTGATGTATTATTGTAACAATATGATATATAAGTATTTTTTGTTAAATCTGAAACTACAACAGGAGGAAAACATAACAATCCCATGACCAGCTAGGTGAATCCAAAACAAAAGTCTACGGAAAAGAATGAATGCATATTTCAGATCAACACTAATTGCAATTGGTTAATAAAAAAAAGCATACACATATGGAAACTACGCATCTTCATAACAACAATTGTCTTGAGCACAATAGCAAATCAAAATTAAGAAAACAACAAACAAGCATAGTCTACTGAAACACGATAAACCAGTCATTACAAGAATGAACAATTCAGCAACGCCATTCAATTAGTTAAGAGGAATCGCTCTGCGTTTGTATCGCACCATCACATTTCCTTTCACGCCCACAACCATAGCATTCCAGTCAGTCTCTGGAAACGGGGAAATAAGCTCCATTTCGAAATTTCTCAACAAATGGCTCCATATTGCTTTGATTTGAAGATAAGCAAAAGGCTCCCCTAAACAACCGTGCCTCCCACCACCAAAAGAAATGTACGAGAAAGCCCCAGCTGCCTTGTCCTCATCCCTCCCAGGAGCAAACCTATCAGGGTCATAACTGTCTGGTTCCTTGTAAATATGTGGGAGTCGATTAGCAAAGGCAGGAGATGTGGCCACAATATGCCCCTTTGGAATGTCATACTCTACTCCATCCTTAGTCTGCACACTAAAATCACTGTGTGAGCTTCGGAGAAGCATTATCAATGGGGGGTGGAGTCTCAAAGATTCCTTTATGCATCGATACAGAACTTCCATTTCAGACAAAACGTCATAATTGACCTCTTTTCCATGCTTTTGCAATACATTCTTCTGTTCGTCCAATACAGCAGACATGTATTTTGGGTTGCAGAGGAGGTAGGCTCCAGTCCATGTGGAGGTAATAGAACTTGTGTGCTGACCAGCAAAGAGAGCAGCAATGAGAAGGCCAGTAACCTCAGCGTCTGTAGTTGGTCGTCCATCTTTGTACTTAGAATCGATGAAGCACTGTAGTAAATCATTCTTCGATTGGCCCGTTTCTTTGCGAGAAACTATGATGTTTGAGAAGATCTCAGCGAGCTTCTTGCGAGCTTGGTCCCGACGACGATGTGCTGGGATTGGAAGGTAAGGAAATATAACGCTGATTGGGAGCATTCCATTATCGAGGTCATGGAAGAGAGCCGAAACATCATCAAAGAGCTTATTACGAACCTCTTCACCCAACAAGCATCTACTGGCTGTCAGTATGATTAGATGTTCCAACTCATACTTTAGGTCCACTTCACCACTATCTCCCCATTTTGAAAAGTATTCCTGCCAATTAGAGAGAACAATATTGGAGTCATTAATCTACCATAAGTGTGCAAGGAAATCAGACATGATAATTAAAAAAAAACAAAAAAAACAAGAATGATTTCTGTTATACATAGTAAACGGGATACTAAAGGTAAAATTAACAAATAATTCTATCACATAAATCCCCCTTCCCCCTTATCAGTAGCTTATGCTTTCTACCCTCTGAATCTACAACTGGAGTGGAGATTCCACCCAATTTGAGTTTGTCAAAAATTACTCAACTGCATAAAAGAAAATGGATGGCTACTACACCTTAAGCTTAAAACTGTACACAATATTTTCTCAGCAAAACCAGAAGGGTGGATGAAAGCAAAAGTGCAGAGGCACAGACTATCAAAACGTGGTTGCTACAATTGCAGCATTGTGTAGTATATGATTTTGAAAACCATAGTCAAAACTGGTTGATGGTGTGATGGCTGTGAGGCAATGGTGCTGATCTAGAAATAACCCCTTCCCTTCTGCTGTGTGTTTGCCTAATATCCAAGATTACAAGATACTATATACTTTGCAATTGTGAATCATCTTTGCAAGAAACAGAAAATTACTGATGAGAGAAATCTGGTTCAAACATTAAAAAAATAGTTATAAGACATTTGAACTGAAGTATATAGTTCAACACATGAGATAATCTAGTCAAGAACAACCACGACAAAGAAACCATTATGGACAAAAATGATAAGTAATTCAACCCCTGTACCCAAATCAAAACGATTTAACCAGTTAACATGCTGTTAATGTGGTTCTTGATCTCTACTCCTCTCATCCTGAAGTTAATCAAGGATCTGAGGTATTAGTTCAAGCAGCAAGAGTTTCTCGGTAAAAAAAAATGAAGAACATACAGGTGTGCTATCAAAGATTTAAAACAGTTAGAACCCACTTATTTGACCCGTAAATGCCGTGAAGAAACGCTTGCATGCCCAGTAAAATGAAACAATTAAGCATCAACCTCAAAATGAAATAATTGACCATCCAACTACTTGTACAACAACAGCATTTAAAGATCAGCATGTCTGCAAACACCAGAAGCCGTATTAAAGCAAATTAACCAAAAGTAGTAAAAAGATTGAATACCTCAGCTTCCACAATCATATGATCAACATATGCTTTGAGCTTATTCACCCTGAGTGCTTCAGTGAAAAACCTGAACTGCTCCTGCCTAATAGTATAGTCCACATCGAACACCACACCCGGCCCAAACGTGGGCACATTGAATTGGTACACCTCTTGCTGGCTGAGATCCGATTCAGGAGCCTTGAAGAAATGAGCCGAAACATCGGGCCCAATCAGGAAAGTGATGTTCTTATTCAGAAAATGTAGAGTGAACACACTTCCAAGCTTAGGGTACTCCTCCCTCAGCATCACCACCGGTCCTTTCATGAACCGGAACAAACCGCCGAGAACCGGCCACGCTCTCACCCTCGGAGGTAGCCGCTTTTTGGATCTGGGCATTATCAGAGCAGAGATTAGCTTCGCCGCCACTAGAGTGGCTATCAGCAGAAGCCCAACGTTCAGGACTTTGTTGCTAGATTCCGTTGATTCCATTGCTAACCGGAAATTGTCCCCAAACTTTTCTGCAATTCGAAGAAGGTGACAAGATTAAAACCTCAATAGATTGAATTGGTTAATATGGTATCAATCTGGCCACGGAAAAAAACAAAAAAAGTGACTGGACCAAAAAAACTTGGATCTGAATGGACACTTTTTTAAAATAAAATCAATCTGAGATACAAAAGCGACTTGAATCGGACAAAAACCGTGAAATGAATTACAATTGAATCAAGACGTATGAAAGAGATGCAGAAGGAGAGTGGAGAAGACACTCACATTTGAGAGTAGGAGTGGCAGAGCAGTATGTGTGAGGGTTATAAACCACTCTTCGAAGCTTTAATAGAGGTGTTTGCCTAACATGGTTTTTTTTATTTTAATCAATATTTTATGATAAATTTTAATCTCTCCGCCCAAATTTAATATGTTGATATTTTTTTTTTTTTTTTTTTTGTATAATGAGATATTGTGAAGTTTATTTATAAATAAATAAAGTAATGACAATTTAAGTAATACTCCTTCCGTCCCGTCCGTCTATAAATTTTCCGTTACTTTTTAACACAGAGATTAAGAAAAGTGATTAAATAATAGATATAGTACGAGTGATGTGATTGGAAGAAGGAGAGAGATAGAGAGAAAAAGTAAGATATAAAGTGACGTGTAAAAAAAAATATTTACCAAAAAGAATATGAGAAGCTTATAGACAAACGGACAAAAATGGTAAAATGGGAAGCTTATAAGCGGACGGAGGAAATATATGATAATTTGGGGATGAATATAAAATAGTAAAAATAATACTTTATCCGTTGAACAATAACTTTTACACTTTTTTTTCAATAACATCCACAATAACTTTATGGTTTTTTTTTTTTATATATAAACTACAATCCTACACTATCCTCAATTTTACACAAATGTCATTATTTTTTTTCTACATATTAATTTTTTTACTTTATATATAAAATTTTACAAAATTACTTCTTAAAACATCATTAATTATTAGTTTTTTTTAATACGTGTATCCATCTGAACCTAGGAATTAAAAAAAATAAGAATAATAACATTGGATAACAAAAATAAAATTGAACCGAAGTAGTAATTAGTAAAGAAAAATATATTTATTTTCCTATTTCCAATTTTATAGTTTTCACTTATAATTTCAATTTTTTAAAAAAAAATTACTTACACTCGTTACTTTATTTATACTTATCTTCAACTTCTTTTATTTTTTACATACACAATTAATTTTTTTTTAAATTTATGTTCAATCCAAATAAAATTATAAAATTGAACAATATTAACTTTGTTAACGAGGAATGATTAAGCGAAAATAGGTTTAGAATTAGGATGACCACACTCAAAACATGATAGTGTGCCACACGCAAACGTAATACTCCGTATACCAGGATTTTTTGTGTGACATGACACATGCACGCTACTGTACATAAATTTTTTTTTTAAAAATATTTTAAATTTAGTAAGGTATAAAAAAATAGTGAGGTTTAAAGAAAATTTGATGAGATATGAAATAAAATATAAAATGTGTAACAATTTTAAAAATAAAATAATATTGTTATAAATAATTTTAAAACAGCTCGACAAATAAAGTTGTAAAATCTGATACAAAATGAAAAGTATGAGCTAAAATTGATAAAAAAATGAAAAATATAGGTTATAATAAATTATTCGAACAATTAATTATATCCACGTCAGCCGTCCACGTGGAATTTAGCGGCCGCGTCAGATGAGCTTTGCCGAAAAATGAGAACGGAAATATTTTTAAGTACTCCTAATTAAATGTATGGGTATTATTTAGAAAAAAAATATATACTAAAATTAATAAAAAATATGGGTTAGAATTGGATACTTAGTATTTTTTAAAATATGTGAAAATAATTGTACATACAAAGTTTTGACTGATGGAGTATATTATTTATATTTTAGTGATACGATTTTATTTATGTTTTAGATTAAAAAAAACTGTTTAAATGCTAAATGAAATCTATATTCAAGTTTTCGTTAGATTCACTTTTTAAATAGTTAAAATTAAAATGGAGTTCATGGTTGTTACTATTTTTATTAGAGTAATATTGTTTCAATTGGTTATATCTATAAAAATGAAATTGAACTTCAATGAATTGAGGTAAATGTTGGTAAATGTTGAATTAAATATGTATACACTCAATTACATAAAAGAATTTACTATCTTTTTATTAATAAAAAACAATTAGAATTTATGTTTTTATTAATAAAAAACAATTACCCGTTTAACGGTCCTAATTTAATTAAATGGATGATTACGAGGGGCTCATCGAAAATGAAAGGCGCCAACAATAATCTGAAGGATCGGGTGAAGATACAGCTTGGATCCAGCTGACCAAAATTATTTAAAAATTGAGAAGTTTGATTTTCATTTGGATTTTTCCGAGATTCAAACAATGGGCCAAACCAGGCATTTTTTTCGTAATGCCCACAAATAATTATAATACTACTAGGCTCTTAATTTTAAAAAATTACGAGTATTTTATTAAAATGGATTAGGTTATTTGCACCCTTAAAATAGCTTCAAAACTAACCTACTCTCATGCTCAAGTTGTGTGGTGTCAGTGTAGAGCATGAAAGTCTTTCATTTTTCTCTAGAAACATCTTCCACACACCACCGTCACTTGTTCATTTTCTTTCTATAGCTGTTCTAATTTCAACTCCGACTTTTAAAGGTTTTTCTTTAATATAGGTGTTTGGGTCAACGACTCAATCTTTCCAACTATACAACTGGTGACCGATTAATAAATTGATTTGTTGATCCCTTTGTTTTTATCTTTTAGTTTGTTACTTTGAGATTTTTTTTTTCTTAGTCTATTTGTTGTTTAACTTATATTTTCTTTGTTCATAGTTTTTCTCTTTTTTTAGTTCTCTGAATGACCTTTTGTACGGTGATGTTAGTAGGGATTCGGGTGTTTGTGGGATCTTTGTTCTTTCTTCTGATTTTTTTGATATAAAAATATCTTAGTGAATGATTGTCTTATATTAAGAATGTAGAATTGAATGTATTTGTGGACAAATGTTATACTCGTCTCTCTACTTCTCCACGACTCGTCTTTAGTTAAAAATTATGTGGATTAAAATGTATTGATTTAGTTGTTAAAATCTTGTAACCTCTACAAAAATCAAGAGGGTTGTTAAATACTATTAGAAATATAATATTATAAAGATTTGTATCTTTTAATATTATGATTCATTCTTATCTCTTAGAATATTTAATGTAAATATTTATCGATATCTTGTAAATATAGATACACTTTGTATTTATAAATACATCTCTTGTAAACACTTTACAATCACTCAAATTTCCGTATTCATTGTTTCTCTATATGGTATCAGAGCCTAAAGGCTCACGCCCAAATAATCATGGGTTCAATTCCACTCAAATCCTCGTAATCGTTGTTCGACGTTCTTGTCGTACAAAACTCACGATTACCCTTAATTTCAAGAAGATAAGTTTATTCTTCTCTGTAATCGTTGTTCGACGTTCTTGTCGTACAAAACTCACGATTACCCTTAATTTCAAGAAGACAAGTTTCTTCCTCCCCGTAATCGTTGTTCGACGTTCTTGTCGTACAAAACTCACGATTACCCCAACCTCAAGAAGACAAGTTTCTTCCTCCCCGTAATCGTTGTTCGACGTTCTTGTCGTACAAACCTCACGATTACCCTAACCTCAAGGACACAAGTTTCTTCCTCCCCGTAATTGTTGTTCGATGTTCTTGTCGTACAAAACTCACAATTACCCCAACATCAACGAGTTATACGGCTAACGCCTCGATCCGAAACCCTCCCCTATAGTCGTTGCTCGGCGTCCAGCGCCGTCCAAACTCCCGAGTCCCGAATACCACCCTTAACCGTTGCTCGGCACCCAACACCGATCAAAACTCACGGTTGCAACCCTCTCACGGTAACCAATTTTGATTAAAACAACTGTGCACTCACGATAAACTTTATTCTCCAAAATCTCCATCCATGGAAGCCCATGCAAACTCCCCAAGTAACCACACCCGTAGTTCTAGTAAAAACACCCCCTTCTTACAACAAAACCCTACTGTCATATTATTTCCGCTGCCCACTCTAATTAATCAAACCCCTCCCTTACCTATTGTCCCTACCCCACCTCAACTTTTACAAATACACCCCTCCCCAAAATATGCCAACTCCCGACGAGAACCCAACCCCTTTACTAAACTTGTTACCCACACTCCCTGTCTCGTCACTGCCTCTGAAGTTCAATGCATTTTGCAATTGACTACTATTTTATTCGAGATCTGATCAAGACTTATCAACTTCGAGTTTCACATGTTTCGTCGGATCAACTTGCTGATGCTCTTACCAAGCCACTTCCTCATTCTCGCCTACAACCACTTATGATAAAGATTGGACTCTCCAACGGTGCTCCATCTTGAGGGGGCGTATTAGAAATATAATATTATAAAGATTTGTATCTTTTAAGGCTATGTTTGATAGCTTAGATTAAATATAGATTAACTATATATCATTTTTATTGGTTGTTTGATAACTTAGATTAAGGGTAAATTATGTTTTAAAATTTATAAAGTTTAGTTATCATCCTAATCTTAGATAATTCATCTTTGCTATCAAACATGCCCTAATATTATGATTCATTCTTATCTCTTAGAATATTTAATGTAAATATTTATCCATATCTTGTAAATATCTTTGTATCTATAAATAATCTCTGGTAAACACTTTACAATCACTCAATGAAATCATAATTTTCCTATTCATTGTTTCTTTATAAATACAACTCTAAATTTAAGTGCACACCCAACTACTAAGATTTATTAAATAGACCCCTATTTTGTCAACGTGCAATTATACTAGGCTACTAGATTCATTAAAAAAAGGTACTGAAACAAATTCCTCTTCATAAGTTGGAAGAAGAGGGACTGAGGGTGTGCTGTGAAACATTTTTCTTTTTCTTTCTTTTTTCAGTATTTTTTTTTTCAAGAAAATTCTCGATTTCATACCCTATGCGCTAAAATCTACCGTGGTATCTCAACTCTAAATTTGCAGTACTTGAAAGTGATTCTTTTTAATCTGATTTTTTTTTTCTCTTGGACCAGGACTAACACGATGTCAGCTTCAATTGTATATCTTTTATTTATTTATTAGGAGTACTACATATTTTTAAATATTCCATCAAAAAAAAAAAAGGAGTACTACATATTTTTAAATATTCCATAAAAAAAAAAAAAGGAGTACTACATATTTTTAAATATGCTAACTGATTATGGATGTAACTCACACTGGGCCGGTCCTAGGAATATTTTGGACTGAATCGAAACTTTAAAAAAAGGCCCTGTCCCTTCATATTTTTTATTCTATACGAACTTATATGAATTTAAAGGACTAACAATATTTAAAATTTAAAGGACTAACAATATGAATTTTTTTTACCCATTATAGAATTTCTAATTTTTAATTAATAGATTTTTTTAGATTTTAAGTTATTTAATTTTAAGAGATTTTTTAGATTTTTAATGTAATTATTATAATTATTTTGAAAATTTAATGAGATTTTTAGAATTTTTTTATTAAGACAATTTAATTTTTTTTTATTTTTTATTAGAGTAATTTTTCATTTTAATGAGATTCTTAGAAAATTTTAATATTATATTTTTATTTTCAAATTTAAATGATGTAAATTGAACTATTTGTCTAAAATCTCAAAATTTTGAAAAAAATGATGTAAATTGAACAAAAAAAAAAATGTAAATTGAGCACTGTAAGATGTAAATTGAAAAAGTGAAAACTTAAAAATATAAATTGAATTAGGCCTTTGGTGAGACTTTTTTCTACTAGTTTTTCATTCCCTTTAAAATCAAGTCTGAATTCAATAGTACTTTTTTCTCCTAGTTTTTCATTGCACGTAAAATTGAAAAAGCGAAAAAGTTGATAAAAAATTAAACTAATTTTTTTAACTTTTTTTTAGCACTTCTATGTCTTATATATAGTTATATTAATATATATATATATATATATAAGATATCTTAAAAAATGGGCCCCTAAAAAACTGTAATATTTCTGGGCCTGAATCGACCGCCTCGTTGGCCTTACATTAGGACCGGGCCTGAACTCACACATACTTTCTTCTTATATTTATATATTTCATATTTTTTAAAATTGTAATTATTTATTTATACATTATTCTTTAATGGATCACAAGCTGGGCGCCCAAACGGCTGTTAGAGCTTCATAAATGGAGTTTTTGCTTCTCCAACTCAACCGTACTCTATTTTAAATATTTGCTATTTTAAATATTTGAAATAGAGTTCTGAATATTAAACTGTATATGAAGTTCAATATTTAAAACTATATATTTTATATCTATTATTTTATTAATATTTATAATTTTGTATTACAATTTTATATTAATAATTAGAATTCTTTTATTAAATATAATTTATAATATAATTTTACTTATGTAATTTAATTTTTTTATGTGTGTATTATTATTACCAACAAAAAAAAAAACGTAAAATACAATAGAACACATTATATATGAAATATGAAATACATGCATTACCTAACTATTTCATTATATGTTTCATTATTTTATATTTAAATAAAAGTAATATTTGAAAATCATAAATTTATTTACAGATTATGATTTTGATAAAACCAATAATATTTAATTTACTAATTGAATATTTAATTGTATAAATTAATTTAAGTATGAAGATAAATATATTATTTAATAATAGTAATATATTGAAAATGAATAAAATAATAAATAGAGTAAGATATAAAGTTTTATGGTTGGAGAAGATTTTTAAAATAGAGTTTGAAAACGTGTGTTTTGGAATTTAGAGATCTTAATTTTAGAGTTTGTGGTGGAGTCACAAACTTCCAAATGAAGATCTCTAAACTTCAAAATACACTTTTTCAAACTCTATTTTAAAAACCTTCTCCAACCATGAAACTCTATATCTTACTCTATTTATTATTTTAATCATTTTCAATATATTACAATCATTAAATAATATATTTATCTTCGTATTTAAATTAATCTATACAATTAAATATTCAATTAGTAAATTAAATTATAAATTAAATATTATTAATTTTATCAAAATCATAAAATGTAAATAAACTTGTAGTTTTCAAATATTACTTTTATTTAAAAATAAAATTACGAAACACATAATGACGTAAAACGAGTGGGGATGGCTCGGGCGGGATTGATCAATTTGACCCGTTTTTTAGCGGAACTTCTCCATCTGGATCCAATATTCCGCCGTACTAGTGTATCATTTTTTATTATGTGTATTTGTATTTCTTTTCAGTTTGTGTTTACTTATTTTAATATGTCGGTGTTATATGTAGTTAGGTAATGCATGTATCTCCGTTTTAATATGTAATGTATTTCATATTTAATATATAATGCACTACAAAAAATTGCTCAAATAACGAGGGGAATTGGCGAGGGGTATTTCACCCTTGCTATTTGGCGAGGGATTTAACGAGGGGCATAAATAAAGAGGGATTTGGCGAGGGGCGGAATCACACTCGCTATTTAGCGAGTGGAAAAAGATGCCCTCGCCAATTGGTGAGGGATTTGGCGACGACGTGTTTTACACTCGCTCATTGGCGAGTGCATTGTGGCCCTCGGAAAATGGCGACGATCCCCCACTCGCTAATTGGCGAGGGGGGTGGGGCCCTCGTAACTGCCCTCGCCTATTTCCCAATTAAAACCCTCTCCTTCTTCCCCAAATTCGTACAGCGCCTCCTTCACCCCAAAAATAGCCACCGCCGCAGCTTCCGTCCACCTCGCCACCGCCGCTGTCGGAGCTACCGATCGTGACTAATTTTTGGATATTTCTGTTCTACACTTCGAGGGGTTCATTTCTACGGTAAATTTATGTGTTTTTATTGATTAAATTAAAAGTTGTATATATATGTTTGTATTATATTATATATGTATATATATATATATATATATGCATGTATATAGTTTTGTTGTGTAATGTTAGGATTGTAATTATGTTAGAAAAATATGTATAATTATTGTTAATTGTTATGAATGTGTTAATATAATTATTGTTATGTTTTATATATGCATGTATATATATGTGTTAATTATTAATTGGTGTGTTAATTGTTATGCATGAATGTGTTAATTGGGAGAATTAATTTTATAATTAATTGTTGGAAATAAGTGAAATTAAATCGATGTTGGAGGCCGGGATGAGTTGTTTGTTTGTTGTAGATTGTGCGTTCCGACTTGAGTAATTTTACTCGAGTCGGAAATGGATGCACTAGGAACCTAAATTTTTGGTGATACGATAGATTTAGATGAAACTCTGCCGAAATTTTTAAAAATATATATATAAACTATATATTTACATTTGAAACAGATCGATTAACATGAATTATTCAAGTCGTAGTTGGATGTATAGGCCAAGATTGGTCAATGGGACTATGAGCCCCGAATTTATTAGTGGTGTAAATGGATTTATTTTAGCTGCCACTAGTAATCCGAATTCGATTTGGGAAGGAAAAATTAGGTGTCCTTGCTCGAAAGCTAGATGTCGAAATGAGACTTATAGAGATCCTAATGAAGTGAAGTCTCATTTATATCGAAATGGGTTTACACGAAATTATTATAATTGGATTTATCACGGTGAAGAGAGTTGGGGTCCACGTCCATTTCAAAACACTAGTGAATTTGTGTCAACTTCAAATGAAGTTGACCCTATGGGACCTAGCTCGTACCACACTATGGTAGAAGAATTAATGGGTGACCCAAACATTGATTTTGGAATCAACGCGGAAGAGGAGGCACATAATGAAGAACCCCCTAACGAGAATGCGTCACAGTTCTACGACATGCTTCGTGCAGCGGACCAAGACTTGTATCCCGGTTGTGAATCTCATTCGCAGTTGTCGTTCAATTCCAGATTGTTGAATATTAAAACCGAAAACAGATTGTCTGAAAGGGGATACAATCAAGTCGTTGAGTTGATTCGTGAGATTTGCCCTTCAGAAAATAAGGTTCCCAAGAAATTTAACGACACCAAACACTTGATGAGTGGGATGGGTCTTCCGGTAGAAAGGATTCATTGTTGTGCACAGAACTGCATGTTATTTTGGGGTGCAGACAGCGAACTAGAGTTCTGTAAGATTTGTGGTGGACCACGGTATAAGCCGAGTAGGGTTGATGCAGATGGTCGGTTGAAAAAGAAACGTCCGGTTAAGGAGATGTTCTACTTTCCCATAATTCCTCGTTTGCAAAGATTGTACATGTCCAAGGCCACTGCGAAGGATATGACATGGCATGCCTCGTGCAGTTCTGATGACTCTGGTGTTATGCGTCACCCTGCAGACTCGTTGGCTTGGAAGCATTTGGACCGTTCGTATCCTGATTTTGCAGCTGAAATTAGGAATGTTAGGTTGGGCTTGAGCACAGACGGTTTTGCACCGTTTGGAATGACGGGGAAGCAATATTCGTCATGGCCAGTTATTCTTACTCCGTACAATCTACCCCCGTGGTTATGCATGAAAGATCAATTCATGTTTCTTTCGATTCTTGTGCCCGGGCCAAAAAGTCCGAAGGACAAGCTTGATGTGTTTTCACAACCTCTGATAGTTGATTTGAAATTTTTATGGGAATATGGGGTGCAAACGTACGACGTCTCTAGGAAGCAAAACTTTTTGATGAGAGCTGCACTGATTTGGACCATTAGTGACTTTCCAGCGTACTCAATGTTGTCTGGTTGGAGTACAGCTGGAAAGCTTGCTTGTCCGTATTGTGGGGAGTACACCGATGCATTCACTTTGAGGCTCAGTCGAAAGCAATCGTGGTTCGATAACCACCGAAAGTTCTTACCACCTAATCATACATGGCGAAAGAACAAGACGGCATTCAGGGCTGGAGTAGCAGTCACAGATGATCCGCCACCTATTCGAACAGGTGCGAGTCTCCTATACGAAATTGATCATTTGGGACTTAGAAAGGTTACAGAGGAAGGTTCTGAGGCACACAACAAAAAAATTGACGGAGGGTGGAAGAAAAAAGCATTTTTTGGGATTTACCTTATTGGAGTACTTTGTTAGTTCGACATAATTTGGACATGATGCACATTGAGAAAAATGTGTTCGATAACGTGTTCAACACAGTGATGAATGTGGAGGGGAAAACAAAGGACACATCAAAATCAAGAGATGAGTTGAATGAATATTGTCGTCGTCCCTCTCTCAAGAAATGTCCACGTACAAATAAGTATCCCAAGGCTTGTTATGCGCTTGATAAGAAAGAAAAGGATGTTATCTGTAAGTGGATAAGTGGGTTGAAGTTTCCCGATGATTATGTGTCTAACATGTCTCGATGTATTGACTGGACGAAGTTGAAATTGTATGGAATGAAGAGTCATGATTGTCACGTGTTTATGCAGAGACTACTACCGATTGCTTTTCGTAATATTCTGCAGACTGATGTGTGGAAAGCAATCACTGAGCTTAGTCTTTTTTTTAAGGACTTAACTTCTACGACCATAACAGTTGACAACATGACTCGGTTGGAAACGGATATCCCAGTAATATTGTGCAAGTTGGAACGTATCTTTCCACCCAGCTTCTTCAACTCCATGGAACATCTACCTGTGCACCTTGCATATGAAGCAAAAGTTACTGGTCCAGTTCAATACAGATGGATGTATCCATTCGAGAGGTATTTTAAGGAATGTTAAGATATAATGATCATATTCAATGTTTTTATTATCTTAATCACGATCCTTGAATTCTAATTATAGGTATCTTCGCACCTTGAAACTGAGTGTGGGTAACAAAGCACGTGTTGAAGCTTCGATTGTAAATGCATATTTAACCAGAGAGGCGTCAATGTTTTGTTCTCATTACTTTGAGGATCATGTTATGACGAGGATACACAATTTACCTCGTAATTACGATGGTAGTGGAGATGTACAACAGTATGTGGATGGTACATTTTCCATATTTAAGGCGCCTGGCAAGCGATTTGGGAAACCAAAGAAGAGATGGATTTTGGATGAGGAGAAAAAAGTTGTTCATACGTACGTGTTGTTGAATTGTCATGAGGTGCAGCCGTATGTTCAGTAAGTGAATCTGGCCATAATATAAATATATATATATTGGTTAGTTTTGAGATGTCTTATTAATCAAAATACGTATGTAGGCTATTCATGCATCAACTTCAAGTTGTTGAACCAAATCTCTCGGCTGCTGCATCGGACAATAGGCTACAAAATGAATTTGCTTCGTGGTTTGAAGAAATTGTAAGTCATATTTTATACAAATATATATATATATATATTTAATAGCAATAACGTAAATCTCACATAGAGTCGACTTATATAGGTGAAGATAAATCTCGTGGAGAACAAGTTTATTTGCGATCTTTCTGCAGGTCCGTCTGGTCACGTAGTTACGTACTCAGAGTATTACGTGAACGGGTACAAATTTCACACTATGGCTTATGGTGCATTTATAGCAACATCAAACAGTGGGGTTTGTATCAAGGGAAAAAACTATGATGCAGATGAAGAGGATTTCTACGGGAATCTGAGGAAGTAGTCGAATTGGACTACCAGGGGTACCACGAGAAGAAAGTGGTTTTGTTCAAGTGTCAGTGGTTTGATAACTCAGCCAGTGGTACAAAAATTGATCCTAACTACAAGCTTGTGGATATTCATCAGAGGCGACGATACGGTCGGTACGATCCATTCGTACTAGCAAGTCAAGCCACCCAAGTCTACTATTGTTCGTACCCTGGACCCCGTACTGATTGGATAACTGTATGCAAAATCAAGCCGAGATCCTTCTTGGACGCACAACAGTCATCCACTACTGACGATGAAGTAGATGTTCACGCGTTCCAAGAGGAAAGCATAGAACATCAAATGATTGTGCAAGTAGATGATGATCCTGTTATATTAACTGATACCACCGATACATTGATGAACGTAGCCGGAGACGAAGAAGCAGAAGAAGAAGAAGAAGAAGAAGAAGAAGAAGATGAAGATGAGGATGAAGATGAAGAAGATGATGAAGAAGAATATTACTAGAGTGTTCATGTATATGTTATATTATATAAAGAATGTTGATTATGACTCGATTTCAGTGTTCTTAATGCATGTTTATGATTCAGTTTGAGTGTTCATAGATGTTATTATATCAAGAATGTTAATTTATTAATTGTTATATTTTAATATTTATTTTTACAGATGAGTGGATATGGGGGTCATGGACAGCGTTCTGGTGGACATGGTTCTGGTGGTCAGGGTTCTGGTGGTCTGGGTTCTGGTACTGGGCAGGATTCGGGTGGTAGAGGTAGAGGTAGAGGTATAGGTAGAGGTAGAGGTGAGACGCCGCCTGTACCTATACCACATCATCCGGGTTTCTATTTGCCAGATATGACTGGGATCGTCCAGATGCCCCAGATGCAGGGATCGACCCCCTATCCGTACTACACACAGGTTCCCCAGATGCCCCCCATGTATCCAGCGCAGGAGGATCCACCGTTACCGGACCCAGTCAGACGTGCGTCTGTCGAGACAGCGGCCAGCCAGGCGCCAGACGCTCACGAGAGTCGTATTCGTCTTACGATCTATCGTGGAGCGTAAGCATTACATATCTTATAATTTTCATTATAATGAATTACATAATTATTCATTTTCAAATTAATTATGTGTACGTAACAACAGGATGATGCCTTCGGGTCTAATCTCGACCACCATCAGACATATCATGTACCGGAATATGGAGGTTGGCGCACACAGATTCGGCTTGGTATCCCCAGGTGTACTTCAACGGTGGTGGGATACATTCCAGGTATAATTTAATGATGTGTAACATATCTATTCATTCACATTTTGTTATAATTAATCAATTTTTTTTGGCAGAATGAGGTTACTTGGGATCCAGAGACTGTTGACACTGCATTAGTGTACAGGCTCTTTCTTGAGAGAGCAGCAAATCGATACAGTGACATGTTGAACCACTACAAAGGATTGTGGGAGCATGAGAAGAAGAAGCCGAATTGGGACAACGATGTCTGGGAGCACTTGGTTCGCCACTGGAATCATCCAGACACAATTAAGAAGAGCGAGCAGTGTCGGAAGAACCGACTATCAAAGCCTGGAGGCCCGGGTACCGGTTTTGCTAGACATAAAGGGGGATCTCGTGGGGCAGCCGAGGTGGCCAGACGGATTGTAAGTATTTATGTTCAATTATATAAGTAATTTGAGTTCATTTTAATTAATTTAATTTTGTGTTCTTCAAAATATAGGAGGAGATAACGGGACGACCAGCTTACGACTGGGAGATTATCGAATATTACCACCGTTACACTAACGGAACGTACACATACTCCCATATGGGTGATATTCTGGTAAGTGTATACATATATTATATTAAATATAATATTTAATTGTATTGACATGTATATTAACCAAATTTTACATATGCACATATATGATCAGGTGCAACAGGAATTGTCACATCTCACCTAGCCGTCATCTGATCATGATCCTTCAGATGATGGTTCCAGCAGCCAGACCCCACCCTTGCCGGAAATGTCTGAGTTGTACGTGAAGAAAGTTGGAAGATCTCACGGTCGCGTGAAGGGTCTTGGGCAACTAGGAAAGAACAGACGTGTCACTTCTGGTCCTGGTGAGACATCTTCCGGTACGGCGTTTGGACGATTTAGCCAGGCCGACATCGACAATGCTCTTTTGGAAGAGCGGAGGGCTAGTGAAGAGAGAGAGCGTCTCATACGTGAAGAACTGCAGCAATCAGTCACTCAGACGGAGGAGCGCTTACGTCAAGAGTTTGCTGCTCAGATGGCATCACAGATGGCATCAATGATGAGACGGTTCAGAAGGGGGTCGGGTAACAGGAACGGGGATGATGATGATGATGGTGATGATGACGCTGCTGAGGATGGTCGATGATTGATACATTTTAAGTTATGTTGTCTTGTTGGATTTTAAAAAATTGATGAAGTTGTTTGAGATTTTTTTTTTATGTTGTGTACTTGAATTGACGTGAACGTACGAGACAATGTTTTATTTTATATGGTTTTAATTCATATTGCTTGTGTGTGATTAATTAAGTATTGATCTAATATATATATAAATGGATTGAGTTAATAGCATATAGTTGGTAATTTATTAAATAAATTGAGTTAATTAATAACATATAGTTGGTAATTGAGTTAATAAGTTATTAAATTTAGTAATGAAGGGCTTTTGTTAAATTAATTAAGTATTGAACTAATATATAAATTAATTGAGTTAGTAATCTATTCAATTAATTGACTTAATTAATAATAAAAGAATAAATTTGAGTTAATACATACATAAGTATAAATTATTAAATTTAGTATTAATGAAGGGATTTGTTAAATAAATTGAATTAATTAATACATATATAAGTATAAGTTATTAAATTTAGTAATGAGGGGTTTCTTAAATTAATTAAGTATTGAACTAATATAATTAATTTAGTTAATAACATATAGTTGGTAATTTATTAAATTAATTGAGTTAAAGAATAAAAACAGAAATTAAAAGGGATAAATATATAATGCATTTGAAATATTACGACTAAAGCTCCTAGCCTAATTGACACACGGGGGGCGCATAAACTCTTCAGAATCCGGCAGGTCGCGAGTTCGACCCCCCATGCGCGCAATAAAATGAATTAAGGGTGGCCTGGTGGTGAGGGGTAAGGGAAGTGGCCTTAGAGACCTGGGTTCGAAACCCAGGTCTGTTATTTTTTAAATACAGCGTATTGGCGAGGGGCCTCGCGCTCGGGAAAAGGCGACGGTCTTTGTCCTCGGGAATTGGCGAGGGTTATGACTCTCGCGATTGGGCGACGGGACACACTCTCGCTAATGGGCGACGGCACGCGCCCTCGCCAATTCGCGAGTGGGTATGCCCTCGCTAATACGCGAGTGTGTTTGGCCCTCGCCAATTCGCGAGTGTGATTCTGCCCTCGGTATTTGGCGAGGGTGCCCTCGCCAATAAATTAGCGAGGAGCACTTAGGCGACGGCGACTGCCCCTCGCCTCTGCTGTCGCCAAATCGCTTAGCGAGGGCTTTTCCCTCGCCAAAACCCTCTCCATATGGATGGTTTTTTGTAGTGATGTATGTTTTATTGTATTTTACGTTATTTTTTTTAGGTAATAATAATACACAAAAAAAAAAAATTAATTAATTACACAATTAAAATTAAATTATAAATTAATATAACAATAGAATTGTAATTATATTTAACAAATTATTAATATAGAATTGTAATAAAGAATTGTAAATATTAATAAAATAATATATAGATATAAAATATAGAGTTTTGAATAGTAAACTTCATATATAGAGTTTACTATTCAAAACTCTATTTCAAAACGTTAAAATAGAGTACGGTTGGAGGGAGCAAAACTTCATATTAGGCGTACCGTTGGAGATGGTCTTATACATTCAAAGGCATCCATGATTAAAAAAAAATCACTCCTAAATGCCCCCATTTTTTTTTTTGATTTCAAGTGAGTTCACCCCCTTTCATTTTTTTAACATTACCCTACCTTCATAAACCCTAAATAAACCCTAAGGCTCCGTTTGGATGGAGAGATTTGATCTATGGATTTCAAATTCATTCCCCTTGTTTGGATTAAAAAGTAAATTAATGGATTTAAAATCCTAACCACATTTTTTTTAGTTAAAATTGAGAGTATTTTAAATCCTCCCTAAAACCATGTCATTTGAAATCCACATATTTTTAAAAATTTTCATTTGAAATACTTCCTCAAATCAAATCCCTCAATCCAAACACAACCTGATTTTCTTCAGCCTCCCGGTCCTCCCCCCATCTCCCTTCATTCTTCCCTCAGCCCAATCCTTCACAGAATGAAAAATAGTGTGGGATAATAAAATTAGGCTGTGTTTGGATGGGGGATTTGATTTGAGGAGGTTAGAGGTATTTCAAATGAGATGATTTAAAAATAGATGGATTTCAAATGACATGGTTTGAGGGAAATCCTCTCAATTTTAACTAAAAAATGTATGGACACAAATCTAAGTATTTGAAATCAATTCATAATCCAAACAAGTGGAATGGATCTGGATTGTGGATTTCAAATCCATAGGCCAAATCCGTCAATCCAAATGGAGCCTTAATGAATTTCATTATTCTCAACTTGCTCATGTAAATATGATTTGGTGACTAATTACCTACTCAGTTATCCATTTTATTATTTTGGATGTTTCAATAAAATTTACTTTTTTTTTCAAAAAACATTTATTATTTCTCTCTCCATTTTTTTTTTAACAACAAAACACTTTAATAAAGGCATAAGAATGCCTACAAGAGAATTACAGCAACATGATCAAAAACAGAAACCTATGAAACTGAGAAACAAAAATTAGTTCCCCTTAACAAAGACAAAGTCTCGGTTCCCTCCTCCAATCGTCAAACGAGTTCTAAAAATTAACCATGGATTTAGCTTTTAGCCACTTGAATGATACTAATCTGATATTCTCGAATGTTCTGTCTTCCTCAAAATTTATTACTTTGAATGTTGTCTCATTCCTACTTGACCACAAATTTTAAATCGTACTATGTCATATTAGCTTTCACGCGTGCTTCCACTTATCCTCTGCAACCTCCTCGTGCTTTCTGAAGTGTGTCAAACTGCATAGTTCGTTGATAGAGTCCACTCCGAACCAATTGTATATCCTTTTCCATACGCCCACAGACATTTGACAAAGAAGAAACAGGTGGTTTGTGTCTTCGTCACCCCTTCCACACCACTTACACGAACTCGAGAAGTGTAAGTTGAATGCCCCTCTTTTCCTCAAACTGATGATGGTAGAAATCTTATCCTGGAGCATTCTCCAAGAGAATGCAGCCACCTTCAACGACCCAAGGTTCTCCACTTTTGGATTAATCCATGTGCTTCTCCAGAAGCAAATTATAGGCTGGTTTGATAGAATAAATTCCGTTCTTTTCACGATCCCACCTCCAATAATCATCTTCCTTAGAATGTGAAATGGACCTGCCAATAAGCTCACAAATTTCGTTAGCAATACTCGTCTCTCTCAAGTAAGGCTATTTTCCACCTCCACTATAAGCGCCAAACACCCTCCGACCATTTAATTCTATCCGCCACACTGCATTTAGGGAAAATATCACTTTTGGTCACTGAACTTTACCACTTTTCACATTTGGTCACCCACATTTCATCACTGTCAAAATTGGTCACTCACTTATTGGTCGCTATCAAAATTGGTCACTCACTTATTCTTTTTCTATCAATTTTGATGCTGCTGTTAGAGAATCCGTTATTTACTAACGGAGAAAATGTTTTGAATGCCAACTTTTATTATTCAAAGCTTCAATGCCTCGAATGGAAGCAATGACTTAGATGAAAAAGCATATGACTGGTTTGTAAAGAGAAATTCTTCCCAGTGGTCCAAAGCATTTTCAGTTGTAATTGATGGATTTAACCAGATGACTGAAATAGCATGTTTATAGGGGATACCTGTTAAATCCCATCTTCTACAACTACGTGATTTTTGTGATATGTCTACAGTGTCATATTTCAGCTGTAATTGATGGATTTAACCAGATGGCTGAAATAGCATGTTTATAGGGGATCCTGTTAAATTCCATCTTCTACAACTGCATGGTTTTTGTCATATGTCTACAGTGTGTTGGTCGAATGGTCCCATGATTTGAAAATGACAATCATCTGATTTCATAGGAATGTATTCAGTTGCTCTAGCAGCGGTCCACAATGCTTTCTCTCAAAACCTTTTCTCCGTTAGTAAATGACGGATTCTCTAACAGCAGCATCAAAATTGATAGAGAAAGAATAAGTGAGTGACCAATTTTGATAGTGACGAATAAGTGAGTGACCAATTTTGATAGTGATGAAATGTGGGTGATCAAATGTGAAAAGTGGTAAAGTTCAGTGACCAAAAATGATATTTTCCCCTGCATTTATTATCGCTGTCAATACTATATAATCTAGTGTATAGAACTTTATGCTTATTCCCGTCCACCAAATTATCTTCTCAAAATTTTGTGCTTTCCCATTGCCTACAATACGAGAGCAGTTATTAAAGAACCAATCACTCGACCCAAAAATCTTAACCAGATTTACCCACCATTTAGACCAAGTTGTAGGACATCTACCTTTCTCCCGAAATGTTTCCACACACTCCCTTTAAAGACCCGTATTTTGAAAACACCACATTTTGAAAAGACCTCTCTACATTTCCTTTTTAGTATCTCTCTCCCCTTTTTCTCTTTTTACTTCTTCTTACTTTTTTTCCTATCTTTCTACATTAACAACTCAATACATATATAATAGGAGTATTATACTCCCTCCGTCCTAAAATTACTTGCACGGTTTGACCGGCACGTTGTTTAAGAAAAGTGAATTTAGTGGTTGATGATGTAAGATAAAGGAGGGGTATTTTAGGTAATTTGATGATGTGTAAAGTGGATTTGATGATGTGAAAAGTGAAATGAATGGAAAAAAGGAGTGGCAAATTTGAAAATAAAATGATGTTGTGAGGTTATTCATTTTGTGGGGTATTTCCATATTAAGAGTGTGCAAGTAATATTGAGACGTACCAATAAGAAAAGTGTGCAAGTAATCACGGGACGGAGGGAGTATTTTTTAATCAATGTGCAAAAGATAAATAAACAACTTTCGGATATACGTATTTAAACTTTTGTTTGACATGTGTATCATATTGTGTTCTGTTGGGTTTTCGAAATATGAACACCATGCTCATAACCGCGGAAGTTAAAATTTTGTTCACCAACAATGAATCTGATATGACTGTATAACATAAATTCAAGGATAATTAAAACATTAATAATCCTTACAGTAATTTGTATGTTCTTTAAAATAACTCGCTAGAAGAATTCTATAGAGAGAACCGGGGAAATATTATGAGTGATAAAATTGTAACTCAGAACCAGTAACTTTATAGGTATTTATATAGTAAAACAGAAACCCTGTCTGTGCAGATGGGCTTGAGCCCAAATATATATTTTACCATATTTATGATATATAACATATCATCTTATTAATTAAATCTAATTTAATTAAATAAATTATAATTCTATCCAATAAAATTATTCTATATTTCTCCATAAATTAAATATCTTGATCAAATCAAATAATTAATTCATCCAACTTTAATTCGTAACTTAAGACTACTTGTTGTGTAACCCATAGGCCCTCACATATCAAGCGATTAGTCAAACTTACGGTCTTAGCAGAACCCTAGACAATGAACCAGACAATCTCAATATGTGAGGTACGTTGCGAGGAAATAGCAACAACCTGTAATGTGAAGCTCACAATGATATGATCCTTTCATTCACGAATACTCCGATTAAATTTAGAACATGATGATGTGTCTATTCCAATAATTTAATCATGTTATCTCATTCTACTAATTGGTCACATTGTCGCATTTGAGCACCATTCCAAATGTGACATGCATTGACCAATGACTAACGATCCAAAAAAATCCAATTAATTATGAGAAGACGGGTATCCTCTCTAAATCTATTTGAGGAATGAATCCTATTCTCGGCTCAACTACCGCGCACATGTACTTTATGGTGTGCCCAACACATGCCTAATCTACCCCGTTAGGAGTGCAAGCGTCGGTCATGGTCAAAGCCCATCACGCCATACATGTCGTGTGTATTGACCTCAAGTCGAAGGACATTACATTGCTCCACAAATCGATATTCCCGTAGACACGTAAATAGAATACACCAAACGGTTTCTCGATTGGGCAAGCCAATACTCTCAAAGTATTTGTGCATCCATCATGAGATACCTAGTATCTTGTAGTTGTGAGAACCACTACATCCCCTAAGGATATGATTCAGATCGCACACCAATCTCAATCGCATCATCGATATCCCAATCTCGATGATCCTTATTTGGGGCTACTTTAAGAACCATTATATAATCAATCGAGATCTCACATCTCAATGACATCATTAGTTAATGGGAACACATATAATAGTAAATGCAAACAATCAAACATAACATTCTATAAGTGTATCACCGAATATTATTACTAAAGTTAATAATACTTAAATAACTGAATATGATCAAGTACAATGTCCTTATAATAATTGTCTTTAGGACATTTATACTAACAGTGCAGGATATTGCTTGATAAATAGTTAGATATAAGGAGATTTTCGATGAATTCTACAAATGAAAAAATCATGCATCAAATTGGTATGAATATCGATCGTTTAGATAAGACATGAAAGTTTTGGGTTGAATATGGTGGAAAGACTGATTTTGGAGTTAGAAAGCATTATGTTGACAAGAACATGAAGATTGATTTTATCTTCATATATACTTTCTTTGTCCCTTTGAAAGTTAATTGCCAATTTATTTTTGCTACATGTATTTAGAAATATAGTGAATTATTAAAGTAGAGATAGATAGAAAAAAATAGAGAGAGACACAAAGAAAAAAAAAGGTAGAGAGGAATGAGAAAGATAAAAGATAGAGAGATAGTGAATATTGTTAAAAAAATGTCACAATAGATAGTGATCGTATGTGCAAAGAAATGAGAATCAAACATCTGGATAGAAAGTACTTGGTTGATGAGTTCATTGAATATCATAATCAACCTCTCCATCCTCGAGAAACAGTTCACATCCTCGGTTATACCAGGATAGATGCTAAAAATGATCTCAAATCTAAGTGATAAATTAAGAAGCATGGTGTAAGGAAAACTAGTTATCTAAAAATTCCTCATTTTGTCATGTCAGTCAGATGCGTATGGAAGAACAAATAACTAATAATTTTTGGATCGATGCAAGAATATTAATTGACTATGAGTACTTCGGTGATGTTGTGTCAGTGGATACCACATATTGCACGAATCATGCACATCAACCTCTTGCTATCTTCTCAAGCTTCAACCATCATAGAGGAATGGTGATTTTTGGTGCTATCACTTTTATATGATGAGACTACAACATCATTCAAATGGTTGTTCGAAACTTTTTTAGAAGCACACAAGCAAAAAATTGCTCAATGTCTAAGCACTTTGAACCGGTATTGAAGGAAAAGAGTTCTAATGAGCTACGGTGTGAAATTGAGACACGTCAAAAATTGCTAAGATTAAATTTATAGAGTTTTCTTATGCTGCATCAACTTTTTGAGATTTATACACTTACCATTTTTTAAATAGAGTTTGATTTGTTCGTAGCTGTCTACGTATATATAAAGTATAAAAATAAAGCTCAAACATTATTTGAATATATTGTTGGGTTAATGGGCAAGGGTACGGAGGGTGACATTTTGATACACAAATATGATTTCTTGTAGCTGTTGAAAATTTGAGATGATTGGATTATTGTGGGTTTTCAACCGAACAAAATGTATACAAATGACTAAGGCAAAATACTTAAAATAATAAACTTGCAATTCAGTAGCGGATCTAGGTTCAAATATGGGGCACGATAATATAATTAATAGAATATTATTTAATAAATAACATCCTATAACAGGATGCAAATTTAATAAATAAATAAATTGCATAGCATTGGAATAATATTATAATTACAGTTGTGTCCTATCAACAAACCAATCCTTCACTCTTCTCATTGCAAGTTTTGAAAAATAGGGAATATAAAAATATTATCCCATAAATTTTCTTTCTTTGGTCTCAAATTCATTCTTTAAATATAAATGTCTTTTTTCAGCATAAAGGTATTTTAGTCTAAAATTTGTTGCTGTGTGTATATAAAATATGGGAAATATTAATTAATACACTGGCTAACTTTTTTTATCTTGTTTTACACTTTATAAAAGCAGTATATTACCCAATGTGTCAAAAGTCACTCTATTTGGCTACGCAGGTGAACGGTTTTCTCAACCACAAATTTTATAGGCGTGGGGTATATACTCCTCCGGCTATGTTTAATACATTTATTAATTAAATATGTATGTAAAATATCATATTTAATCTTTTAATAAAATATTATACCGTACTCCTCCGACAACCACCATCACCTCCGGCAGCCCATCCACCTTCTCTGACAGCCACAAAAAATATATATATATCAACAACAAATTTAGAAATAAACTCCCACCAATCCACAAAACTTAACAAAATTCAACAACAAACCCTAAACTCTAAACCAAAAACTTAGAAATTCAACCAAAACAAAAACTTATTTTCGACAAACCAGAGTCAACCAAAAACACTCTCATCGACACTAATTTATCGACCAAACACATTAGGTAACACATCGTCGAAACTCGAAAATTTATTTATTAAAAAAAATTAAAATTTTCGACAATAAAGGTTCGACCATAAACACTCTCATCGACAAAAGTTTGTCGATTAGAGTGTTTATAGTCGAACCACTATTGTCGAAATGAAAAAAAAACTTACATGTACCGAATCGAAAGGGGCGGCGAAGTGGGAGGGAGCGTGGGCTGCGTGCAGAGGCGGATCTAGAGGGGTACATGGGTACAACTGTACCCCCAATCCCAATTTTTTTTTTAAATATTATGTATAAAAATAATTTAATAATAATAAATGGGTGAAAGATAAAAAAAAAATTCAATACATTTATTTTGAAGTTCATTTAAGTGTTTTGAGCTTATTTTATAATCCCCCTATTCTTTTTAATTGACGTTTTGTAGCTCCACACACATATTAAGAAATAAATTATTTTCCTAATATGCCCTTAATAAATAAATGAATGGATGTTAATTTAACTGGGTGCATGCCTAATTTTGTGGGAATGATGAATGACTTATTCTTATCAATTAATTACCTAATTAATTAAGGAAATAAAGGGGTATATTAGAGATAAATTTACAAAACGTCAATTAAATTGCTAATTCTAAAAAATCTAAAACGACAATTGAAAAGGATAAGAGGGAGTACTCATTTAGTCTCATTTTAAATGAACGTTCATACATATATCTTATTTTTCATATTTTGTAATTAAGCCATCTAAACCCTTATTTTTATAATAAAAAAATATAATAAAAATTACAAGTGTGTCATCTAAACCCTTAATTTTCATGTTTTATTGGGATACTTACCGCTCACACATTTATTTGCATATATCTTATTTGTATTGTATATATTTTATTTATTTGCACATATCTTAGAACATTTATTCATATTTATTTGTATATGTCTTACTTATATATCTTATTTATTTACACATTTATCGTACCCCCAGATTTATAATCTCGGGTCCGCCACTGGCTGCGTGGCTGGCTGGGGAGGAAGGGGCGGCGGCGCTGCCTGTTACAGAGGGAAGAAATAAAAGAAGAAAATGGGGGCGGCAGCGTCGCTAGGGGAGGAGGAGAAGTGACGTCGTGGGAGGGATGGAGGGAGGATTTACAGAGGACAAAAAAAAAAGGGGGGGAGGAGGGGCGGTCGGCGCTGTGCAGCGGCGTGGGTGGATGGGGGCGAGACGAAGGGAGAGTTGGAGGCGGCAATTGTTTGTGAAAATGGAGAAGAATGAAGGAGAAGGGGAAACAAAGTTGGAGGATATATATCCCCTCTCTTCACCGGCACGGCCCCTCCCTCGGTCGCCGCTGCTCCCCACCCTACCCTCCTTTCCTCTCTCAATAAAAAAAAAAAAAAACTAGTAAATCCTCCTGCACCTCCCAGCGGCCGCCGCCCCTTCCCTTCGGTCGGCAGCCGTCGCACCCGCCGCCGCAGACCCTTCCCTACAACCCTCGCCCCCGCGACCTCCTCCCCTGTCCGTTTCTCCATTATTTTTCTTTTTTTTTTTTATTTCGACCATTTACAATTTGTCGACGAGAGTGTACATGATCGACACTGGTTGGTCGAAATTTATAAAAAAGAATTGTGATTTTTTTAAGTATTTTTTAGAATTTCTGATTTTTTTTGATTTGATAATCATCGAAAATATTGTTGACGACGGCCTAAAGTGGTGGTTTAGGTTAAATGTGAAATAATGGAATATTCCTATTATTTGGATCGACGATACTTCTTTATCTAACAGCCCATGTTCCTACCACTAACATATGCGCTATGGCCGGCCCATCATAACAATTTCATTAGAATATATAATTTATTCATTATAATAAAATATTAATATGTGCAAACATAAAGTAATTACAGTATAATAGACCCCGTCAAAAAATATAAAATTAATAGACATTTCTTCATGAAGATCTAAGTTTGGTGAGAGTAATCATGAATCATTCTTATAACAAAATGATCTCAATTCCCCCATATCGTAAAGAGTTTATCATTAAAGCATGCATCATACGCGCTCTTTTAATAGCCTGCCAAGTCCCAACCTACCCAGAGAATAACGACAAATGTTAAAACACTTTAAAATCCTCACCACCGCTTCCCTTCCCAACTAAATTTAATCGGTTCGGTTCAAACAAAATTCAGTTGGATTTCAGTTTCAACCGAACCGTCGGCTACTTCGTATGACTTTTCTTTATAATATCTCGATATATTAAGAGCATTTTAATATTCAGTAGTTTATTTCGATTTTCAAAGACTTGTGTGAGATTCGAGGGGGACGGTCAATGAACAAAAGACAAAGCAAGGCATCAACAAACCCAGTTAAAGAACACGAATGTCTAACCCACCTAACAACAAATATCAATATTCTAATTATATACTGTATATGCTTAGAATATTAATTAAGTACCCAATCTCAGGCTGAAAAATGAAGGTAGAATAAAATCGAAACAGACACAGAAGCATAGCAAATATCGAACAAATCTGATGCTGTAAAAGCAAATCTATTCTTATTCAGAAACAACGGAGTGAACATTTAAACGATTGCTTAAAAAGACTCATTCAACAGTACCTTCCATAGTCTCGGAAATAGCATAAAACTGGAAATTCAGAAAAAACAGTGAAAGTAAACACGACAGATCATCATCAGATCTATAACACAACAGATCCTCACGAGATAGATCTAGAGTTGACCACAATCAGTGACCACAACTGGCTTAGAGGTCCTGCCGCTGCTGGATCCGACCTTCTCGATCGTCTTCACGATATCATATCCCTCAACAACCTGTCCAAACACCACGTGCTTACCATCGAGCCACTCGGTCTTAGCAGTGCAGATGAAGAACTGCGAACCGTTGGTCCCTGGTCCAGCGTTAGCCATGGACAAAACACCGGGTCCAGTGTGCTTCTTGACGAAATTCTCATCAGCGAACTTGGCTCCGTAGATCGACTCGCCTCCAGTGCCGTTTCCGGCGGTGAAATCGCCTCCCTGGCACATGAAATTAGGGATCACACGGTGGAAGCATGAGCCCTTGAAGTGGAGAGGCTTTCCGGATTTACCAGCACCCTTCTCGCCGGTGCAGAGAGCACGGAAGTTCTCGGCGGTCTTGGGGACAACGTCGGCGTAGAGCTCCATGACGATACGGCCAACAGACTGGCCGCCGACGGACATATCGAAGAAAACCTTGGGGTTTGCCATAGCTACTTTCTGGGTTTTTTTTGTGATTTTTGCTCAAAACTCGTACCTAGGGTTTTGGAATGTGTGCGGGGAGATGTTTATATAGGAAGCGTGAAGGAGATAATCCATGGAAGGAGCAATCGAGGCCGTTGAAAAAAGGACAGGTGGCGTCATCTTATAAGGTACGGTTAGTGGGTTCAGTTAGTCAGTTACCGTGGTTAAGTTAACTTTTTAGGGTTCTGATCACGTGAAATAATATGCCTTTAATATCCGCTGGACCCGTTTTATAATGGGCTTTTTAAAAAGTGATTGTAATTCTAGAGCAAAACATGTCATGGCCCCACCATTTATTTTGGATTATTTGAAAATTAAATTTCTAAAATTGTAAATAAATCACAAAAAAAATGTTACAATATTTTCCAATTTATTCACAATTATCTAAAAAATTAAATTAGATTGTAAATACGGGAGTGATGATTTAATTTGTAATTAACCAATTTATTTTTGCATAAATAAAACAATTAAGAATTTTGAGTTAATAAACATGGGTCTTATGATTTGTGTGGTGACCCATTCTCCGATCCTAAAATCTCATATCTGCATCTTGAATTTTTCCTTGAGTGGAAATTTGAATAGAACTATGTTCCGCCTAGTGACTAGTTTCATTTCTATTTTTAATTATTATTATTATCTAGATGATCAATACAACATCATACTATTATTAACGAATGTCTAGGAATGGATATTTGATCACGTAAATATTTGGATACCTGTAAAAAAAATTGAGAATATAAAAAAGAATGATATTTTTACGTATCAAGAGAATAATATTTGGATACCAATAAAAAAAATGATACATGTAAAAAATTGAGAATATAAAAAAAAAGAAGAAGATATTTTCACAGTATCAAGAAAATAATTTCAAAGATCACACAATAAATTTAACTTGATTATCATGATAGTTTCACAAAAATAGATTGTTACCATATTTGTTGATATCACCCCTATTTATTTTACTACTAATATGGAGTTTAGTTTTAACACGTGTCATCATATGGTTAAATGTGAATATGTGTCGCATGAAGATTAAATTGAATTTTTTAAAATTTAATGTGTAATTAAACTATTGACTAATACATATGTCATTAATATTAAAATGAAAAGTCTTATCTAAATTAAAATTAAAATCAATTAATATCTTATTTTGATTAAGTTCTCTTTTAGATTCTTTTATCTAAAAATATATCTATACATTTTATAGAATATATCAATTTAATTAATTAATAAGATAAATTTTGTATATAATTTTATCAGTAATTGAATATATATTATAAATTAATTGATAAAATAAATTTTATCAGTACTAATTATAACTAAAAAATTTATTCAAAATAAAAAATTATATAATAAAATTTTAAATTATGAAAAATAAATTTACATATGCGAGGAGTCATCTAGTTATATTATAGTTGCATCTAAACCATTGAAATTTTACACTAACAAATTTATCTATTTTTTGTATTTATATATATATATATATATATATATAAAAAGGTGGTACAAAATAATCAATGCCAATAAAATACTTTGATTAAACTATATTTATCCACGACCTTCCCACACTCCAACCTTTTAATAAATACGTAATTAATTTCTCTCTCCTGCACATACACATCCTACTACTTTTCTTTTTTTCTTACTTTATCAACAACCCGCCCCAAACCTTCAAATATATTATTTTTTAATTATATATTATCTATAATCAATTTTATTATATTTAATAGATGTAAAATATTTATTAAATTATTTTGAGATTAATAATTTATAAATTGTAATAAAAAGAGCATTTTACTATACAATTAAAATAAACAACAATCTCAATAATAAAATTAAATTACAAGAGTTGAAAATTTGAAATACAATATAGTACATTAACAAATTAATCTACAAATAGATGCATTAAATACAACAATGCAAAAAACGAAAATTACATGTTTAATTATGAGTGCCGAAATTTTGCCACATGTGCTCCATTTTTTTATGAATTTTGATATAATTTATATATATATATATATATTTTTATTAATAATATTACAAAATTAAAATTATAAAATTTATCTAAAATAATTTTAAATATTCAATTGAAAATGGACACATGGCATTATATGGTTGGATCTTTTGGAACATGCCTCGAAGGCTTGGAAGGACCTTGTCACCAAAAATATTAACATTTTGATTTTTTTTAAAAAAATTATTTTGTCTTCTAGCGTGTGAGGGGACCCTCCCGATAAACATAGTCTTGGATTGAACCAAGGCATCGAACTAGAAGTAAACTAAATTGTTTGAATTGTCATATGAACTCTTAAAAATCATATTTAAACTTTTTCCTATTATGATTTATGAGTTGGTCTTGGGTAAAATTCAAGTTTATATAAAATTTTGAATATTGACAGTTGATTTTTTCATTTTTTTTCATTTTTTAATTAAAGTGACTTACACTTTTCAATAACATATTCAGTTACATTAACGTATACTTTTTTATTAATGTTACACTTTTCAGTTATAATAACTTACACTTTTCATTAAATATTATGTTGCAATTTTCAGTTATAATAACTTACATTTTTCATTAGATATTGTGCTGCACTTTTTAATAATATTGTGTTGCACTTTAAGTTATAATGACCTACACTTTTCATTAAAAATTGTGTTGCATTTTTCAATTATAATGACTTACTACAATTTTTAGTTATAATACTTACATTTTTTAATATACACCTTTCAAAAAAAAAAAATTATCAAAAAAGTAAAAAATTAGTTGACCGTCAACTCAAGTCCGACTCAAGTCTATTTGATACTTTGCTACTTGTGTTTGGATAAGCAGCTTCAATTGAACTGAAAGTAGTTTGAATCTTCCACTTATACATTTTATCACACTTATTTAATTTAGACTTGTCTAAAGTGAAACAAGAAAAGAAAAATATTGTTCTTTGTTCGGATAAAACTATTGAACCCAAACAGTATTACTTTGTTGAATATCCAATTTATGTCCTGCTCTTGAAAATTAATATTGTGATATCCTCGAACACCCGACTGCCAGGCCTCCCTCCCGGAGAGCTTATATTTCAAACCTATCCTAGACTGATTCAACATCTATCCATTTGTAGGCTAGCATACCCTATAATATGAGGGTCCGTTTAGCTTTATGAATGAAATGAGTATACTCCATATATTTATGGTGTTTGGTTGATGATTATGAATTACTGTCATTCCATTTTAGATTATTAATTAGTTGTAGTATTAAAATAGTGAGATGAAAAATGGTCCATTCCCCATACCCTGAATGAAATTGACGGGATAAAATGTACTCATATAAATTAATTACAGACAACAAAAAAAGCTCAAGAGATGAATACATATAGTTTAAGGATCAAGATAATAATTCTAACAATCTAATATCTCAAAATAAAGCATCTTGCTGTATTAACAACTCAGGATACACAAATGATACAATTTGCTTCAAGATTTGCAATGGCTCCTTTAGGAACACCTGCCCTTCAGTTGCTGCAAGCGTATAACAAACAACAATCTATCAGCACTCCAATTTTCTACTCAAATTTCAAATACTATTACTCAGCTTCTAGATAGATACTACATCAGAATATAATTACCTCTAATAAGCAGCCGCAGTTCCTTGGAGAAGGCCTCGACATGTCCTAATACAGGCCTTATACCACAAATTTGTATCACACAGTACTCTAAGTACAATGCCATTACTGTTACTTGTAGCAGCAACAGACAGACCTCCTGCACCTCTGCTGCTAGCTCTTTTGTTTTGTTGCCATCACAACACAGTTCAGTGATCACAGCAATCCCTTGATCCTATACCACCAAACAAGCACAAAATTGCATAAAATCAATCTAGCTTCGATTTAAAACCATCATGTATAAGACAATTATTACGATAAGCTTGTAACGGACTTACCTGCAAACCGTGTAAGATATCAGGCATTGGCAGCTCGGGAAAATGTGCAAGGTCAACAAAACCAACCTCTTCTGCCTTTGTAGCAGCACTTTCAGCTTGTATGCATAAAAACTTCAAGAGAAGAAATGCAATCTTGTACATTTCAATTGCAACTAAGTCAGACAAATGTGTCTGGGGAGACGAACTAGCACTGTCTTTCAATACCAGAGCGCTTGTTCTAGAAGACAAGGGGGCGAATTTGAGATCTAACTTGCACCCAAGAGCAGACAAAGCAAACCAACCATTTCTACTGTTAACAAAAGACGGTTTTTTGTACCATTCAAACTCTTCTTTGATCACAGGATGGCACAATAAAGGAGCATCTCTACTAGGTGATTCTCCGGGGCGCTGAGTTGCTCGACTTATGAAGGCTAAGAAATGAATGCTTTTTTCTCTCAACTGAGACTCCATATTATGCAATAGTTTCCTCCAAGAGTTCCAGTGTCCGGCTAAGACACATATAAGACCCAAAGTATTTTGTGTTTCTTTGAGCTCACTTAAGGAAATATTTGATTTCAAAGCACGAGCTCTTTTATTTTCATGACCGTCTGTTGGAAAATCTGGTGCACTGATGTAATAGAACACTAAAGGAGCTTTCTCGACTATGCAAGCCATCACATGATCCACAACACTGGTAGAACGATCTCCTAAAGATTGAATAATTGCCGTAAGTACAGCCAAGCTAAGTCCCCAAATGGATTGAGACTTGTCGGTTTTGTCAGATACATTGGAGAAGATTCTCTCACCTTCGATCACAGACGAAGGACCACCCTCACAAGAGTCGGACAATAACATTCTTAGAGATGGTAGAATACCAGCATTCAGAAGCATCTCAGCACCTTGATGCTCTCGAGCTAGGATCAATAGAAATTTCAGTATGACTGGGACTGTTTTGGACTCAGTTATGTCCTGAAGCTTCTGAACAATACGAGCCAAAGGGAGATGCTTCTGGATAACGGGGAACCATGTAGCAGGTGTGGAGAAACCTTTTAATATTAAATCAATACCAGCTAAAGATAGGGTACAATGCTCAGGGTTCTCAATGTAGCTACAAAGAATAGGTAGTAACCCCAAACTTGAATTAGAGGCCTCAGCAGAAGCTTCAATAGTTTCATGCAAATCCTTGAAAGTTGACTCAACCGAACCAAGGATCAACATAAGCAAAAATCTGGTAGCTGTTTTAACGGCAGGAGATGGACGACAGCCACACAAGACTTTGAGACCATATCCTGAGGTCTTTAAGATACTAACACAAGAAGGCTGTGATATATTAGCAGTTACAGATCTTACAAGGAGTAGCAGTAGCTCTGCTTGAGCTGTAAGGAAATCAAGAACATCTTCACTAGAATCAGCGAGGGAAGTTAAAGATGCAAGTGTGGCGTGTAGAGACTGGCATATATGGTCGGTGCACGATGAAACAACTTGCTCAGAAATCTTTAGTCCAGTTAATGTTTCATCCTCTGTTAACTGCACAAGGTGGCAAAATTTGAATGTGTGTATCACATAAAGGAGAACAATAAATAAACCAAAGCAGCTGTGCATATCAGATGAACGCATTCCTAAAGCATAATGCACCAAGTACATGCAAAAATACAGAAAACAGCACAAGTTGTAAATTAAGAAATTAAAATAATTAACTAAGGCGATCAATTCATAGGAATTAAATGGCGACAATGGATTGGAAATTTAATTATTATAAAATCTTATATTTAAATGTCAAGAAATTAGAAACTCACGTTGTCTTCATGCATATACAAAAGGGTTACAAGCCCTCTTAATGCTGAAAGCTTGGAGTTTGCATGCAACATTCTAGAATTGACATCTTGTAAACCAAGGAGCATAATTTCTGCAACTTCCTTGGACTCTTTCAATGCTAATAGATCCCATATATCGGATCCAAGGTCTGCCCTGAGGCGAATAGTGTCATACTGGTAGGCACTCTTGATGTCAGTAAGAAAATAATCATCATGTTGATATTTATAACCATCCAAAAATCTTGAATCCATCAAAAACTGCAACAGCTCTTTAACGGGTTTGTTGTCAACTGAACGGCCATCAAGCTCTCCTCGAATATGATAAAACAGATCACTCAGTATCAAATTCTCCAGCTCGAGTCCTCCGCTGAAATTAAAAACACAAACAATAAATGGGGTGGGAGGAATTGGAGCATGGGCATAAAAAGCATCTAAACAATACATGGACTGGTTTGACCAGTATTTGCAGGTTAAGATTTGAATGTTGTCAAAATGTTTTAGATGTACAACATATATATACAGTATAACTCAGCCTACTGACCTCCACACAAATGCCTAGAATAAAAAATGGAAAAACTTTTCAACTCACAAAAGAACACAAGTCCACAGTTATGAGGGTGAAATTCTAACGTGTCAAAAGTAGCAGATAATATCTAGCCCTTGAGCACAGGGGTCACATCAATTGGTAATTGATATGAAAGCAAGGGAGGGCTGAGAAACATAAATAGACACAAAAGGGGCCACAGGGAACTATGAAACCGAATTACATGATCAATGGAAGAGCCACATGACTCACAACAAGTGACAGACCACGACAAAACCCGAGTTACTGTTTATAGAGTTACCAACAAGGGCAACATAACAAGTTCTGACATCTTTCTCAATATGGTTTCCAAAATGTATGCATGTCTAAGATATATACAATGATCACTAACAAATACTCCCTCCGCCCCCCCTTTAAGCTATACATTTTGCCATTTTAAGTGTCCCCTTTAAGACATTTATTAACAACTATCCCTACTTTTACACAAAATTACACCAATTGCCACTCACTTCCTTTCTCTCTCCACCTTTATACTTTTCTTACACTTTCTCTTTCCACCTTTTTACTTTTCTTACACTTTCCACCAATAACTTTACATAAAATATTGTATTCCTTAAAACCTGTGTCATACCCCAAATGTAAAGCTTAAAGGGGGGTGGAACCGTGGAAAGAGTATATATTATCTTGTAACACAACATATCAAGTAGAAGTGAAAAGATAACATGATGCACCTGTAACCACGCTCTGCATACTGAGTTAACAATTCTGAAAAGGCTGGTAATTTACACAACTGCAAAAGAAAACACAAAGCATGAAGTACAGCAGTCACACATCAAATGTTAGAGCATATCAACAAAATGGAATGATATAGTCAACGTGTTGGTGCACACAAGCCAAAACAAATATAGTGTTATTCTGAATGGTTTAACTGTGGGCAGAATGGGAATTGATATAAGAAAAATATTGAGTGGTCATGATCAATATCCACAGCCTTTCTTGTCTCAATTCTAAAGCAGTGAATCCGATGCCTTCCAAAGATATATCGACTCAAATTCGTTCTAGTCTTTTCAGCTTTAACACAATTGCTACACATTTAATAATTTATGTTGCGTATACTGACTACTTATTATCAAATTTTAATAACTTAAGCTACTCAAGTAATAGATAAGACAGATGATAAATACCTTATGTGATAACGTGACACTCCTTTCAACTAGTGACACAGACAAACTACCTGAGTCACCACTTCTTACTTTCATCATTGCATGAACAGCAAATAAAGCAGCAGCAGCCTGCAGCACTCAGAAAAAAAGATGCATAATTTGGTTGATGCAAGCATGATTAGCTAATGATTCCATGTGAATTGAAGCAGGAGAATTAGCAGTCCGAGAAAGCAATTAGCACACATAGCTCACCTTTGCACGCGTATGACTGCTGTCATCATATTCCCAAGAAACACATGCCTTGATCAACTCACTCAATGAACTCTTACTCCAAGTTGAAATGATTTCCTTTAGACTTTCATTTTTTGTGAATTTAGAACCATTAGTTGATGATATAGAGATTTGGTTGACAATCTCAGCATGCATTAACTTCTTTTGCATGAAAACCTCATAACTAAGTATATCCAATATATTTGACAGATATTGATATCTGTAAGCCAGGTTTTGGAGCTCTTTTTCAGTCAACTTCTCAGATAATTTGTACTCATTACTAGGAATGAGCATGAGAGGATTGGTCAACTGCCTCCAGAAATTGTCTGCAAATTTTAACTTCTCCAAAGTCTTTGAGAACTGAGGTGCACCTTGCCAAAGTGCCTTCAGGAAGTTTAATAAGCACAACAGCAAATTGGGTTTCCTGAATACGGGTAAAAAACAAACAAACATGCTGTCATCCAGAAAATATAAGCAATGCAGTAAACTGAATAAGTTAATCAAAGGAAAGTATACCTATTTAATAAATCTTCAGACTTATATAGGTATTGCAGAATAGCATATAAAGGACTTTCACCAGTGGAATCTGCATCATTATCAGTCTTCTTTGGCTGAAGTTCAGAAGCATTACTTAAATACTCCTTGGGCGCGATGACAGCAGCGAGAAAAGCAGGCTGTAATTGATAAAATTTTATATTCAGAGCAAAAATTAAGCTGAAGTTCAGAAACATTACTTAAATACTCCTTGGGTGTGATGACAGCAGTGAGAAAAGCAGGCTGTAATTGATAAAATTTTACACTCAGAGAAAAAATTTAACTATCATATTACAGTTATAAGACTGAGACAGAGACGATGTTAATTGGTTGGTCTTTGAGACTTCTACAGCATAAGTTTTAAAGCCAATCAACAAAAACCCTGTTGAGAACAAATCACCTCACAAAGATATTTCAAAAGGTTGATGACAGTGGACACAGGGACCCCTCTACTAAGTAGAGATTGTGAAACTATAGCGTAGAGAGAGGCCAGAAACTGTTCAAGAAGACGAGCTTTTAATGTACACATTACAAGGCAGTTTTTGCAAATGCATAACTGGTAGAACAATAGAAAACATTTGAAACTATTGCCAGTATAAGCTATCCAAAGCGATATGAGCCAATGACTGGTTAGCTACTATTAACTTCCTTATGAGTCAAGTTTCAGCCAACCCCTGGTTCCAGTGGTCAACAATCAACTGAGAATATTCAACAATCAGCAAGAGAAAAAATACTGAGGATTTCAAAATTCTGTAAAGGGCCAGGTACAGAAAAAAGATATCAGGTTAAAGAAAAGATACACGAGAATATCCAACAAACAAGAAAAAAGATACAGTAAAAATTGAAGACGAGCAATATTAAACTCTGTAGAGGGCAAGGTTAAGAACAACTAACCTGGTTACGCGCAGCTGAAGTTAGGAGTTTCAAAGTAGCAATAGTGAGATCCTCATTCAAAGGTGGCTGCTGGGAAAGAATGCAGCTAATGGAATTTCTGAAATTAACAACCTATAAAAAGGGCATATCCACTTTACTATTAGAAGCCAAGTGAGTATTTCCAAAGGTAAAAATTTAACAATTTTGTAAGCTGCCGCCAACCTGCTTATCATCCAACCCAAGACCCGTATTGCTGTAAGTATAGGATTGTGAAAAATCAGCAGTAAACAACACGGATAACAACCTTGCAGCACCTAGTTGTATCTTCTGAAAGAGAGAATAAAAGACCAGACATCCGATTAAGCAAGAAGAAGCAAGTACAGTTTATCAATATGGCTGTGGCACAGCAAATGAAGCAAAATTGTGTGTGCATCTCATTTATATCAACGAGCGAGATATAATACTCCATATAATAAGATCAAAATATGAAAATGGCCATACAAAAAAGAGCTTGGACACAGCATATTGTAAAGTTAAATACAAACGACAATCCAAAACTCTCTAGTGCATATAGAAAAAAAAATGAGCCTAACTTCATTCACGCCGAAAATAAAATGACCAGAACATAAGAAAAAGCACACATAACAAGAACCAGGGTCAAGGAGGAAAACAGAGCATACAGCATGTCGGGAGTATGACATCAATGATATGGCAGCAGTAGTCACGGGTATTGGCTTCGTCATTGGTGATAGAATCGCTTGATATAAAACCGAAAGACTTGGTGATTCCTAACAAAGCAACAGTTGAATTTTGTCAAGTAAACAACTAAAAAACATATGTAGATCAATGAATAAGGACAGAAAAATAAAACCTAGGCAATCTTTTCAAACTTGTCAGTACTTGAGCAGAATACCAAACAACAAAACCAATGAAATGGGGATTAGACACAGTGTCACGCGTGAGAACGCAGATACAAAGAAACAGAAAAAAATGAAATGGGGATTAGGAAAAGCAGACATACCCTGAAATTGGCAGGGTATGTGTGAGACACTTAGAAGTAGAAATAGATTCGCATGATACTTTTATATATAGGAGACTGATGATTTCTCACCCAAAGTAGAAACACATAAAAGAATGCAAAAAATCTGCTGACGTGCTATAGAACAAATTAAAAGAAGATACTTAATGGAAGTCCTCTTTTTTTTGTGTATGGCTTTCCCACGAACATGTCAAAATGAAAATGATAAAGATTCCCATTGACTATAACTTTTACTTAAAATCTAGATTCACTTTAAAACCCAAAAGAACCCTAACTTTCTTAACTAGATAACAAGAGTGTTGCAACTGCAGGCTGAAAAGAATGAAAAGTTCAGAAAAAAGAGAGGCACGCTGCAGATTCAGAAATGAAAATGATAAAAGCATATGGGGATAAGAATGAACTTTGAGAGAGCACACACCTTTGAGAAGGAAGATATCATACCAACAAGGACCTCCAACCCAGAAGATATTGCAATTTGCAGTCCCTCAATATCCAGTATGTCAAACACACGGGACAGATAAAGATTCTGTTGATTAAGGAAAGAACGGACGAGGCGGTAAGAGGAAAATAGAGGTATGTTGTCATATATGAAGAATAAGAATTAAATATAGAATAAAAGCATATTCAATGAACAATATACAGAATGGTCAACCTCTAGGCTTGGTGCAGTCGTGCAAACAATTCGGAAAAGAGCAGAGTGTATAGAAGAATCACAAAGCATAATATCACGAACAACTTCCCCCAGTTTTCGACAGTATGTGATCGATGAAATACATTTCTTCATGACTTCAAGCACCTATAATTAAGTAAATCATACTAGTTAGTCAGTGGACATTCATTAGTACTGAAAGAAACTGGAGTACATCAATAGAATTTTTACAGCTAACCATGAAATTTAGAACAATCTTCATGCATGACATGAGGAAAGGTGGTTCAAGATCTAGATTTATCTCCCATGTCTCAGTAGAAAGGTTCCAATGACCACAAATATGAAATAAAAAGTTCAAGAAAGGAGGTAATATAGAACTTCTGGACTTGATGCTGGATTAAGTAAAAGAAGACATGGAGAAATAGATTGGGAACACAAAACATTTGCTGACTGCTGACATGTCGTCATGCTCATTTAAAACAGTTATGTAATTTATAATTCTTTGAACTTTTGATCCAATATAAAACTTTTATAGTTCTTTACTACATAACATTCAACTACAAATGCAATTCTTAGTAACAGGTAAAGCTAACGCAAGGAAACCCACAAAAAACGTCTGCAAGAGAAAAGAAGCCGATACCTTCTGTGTCACCTTCCACCGAGTAGTCTTCACCTTATAGTTCCAGGATTCATGATTAACAAAAACATACTGAAGTGAGAAAACAATGAGTGCAAGGACACTATCATTTTCTAACCCAGTCTCCAGGAGATTCACTGTGAAGTCCAGAACTGCATGATCAATTGCAAGAGTTAATTCTCAAGAATATTGCAGTTATTTTCAATGGTTCTTCAAATTAACGAAGGAAAAAGAAGCATGAAATGCATCAACGTAAAGGCAAAGGACAAGATGACCCGTGCTTTTTTTTTTTCAGAATGTCCTCCGCAGACTAGAGTTTAAAAATCAAATGATTGAGGCCATAGCTTGCTTCAATACCACCTTATTTTAACGAGGTCAAGCTTCATACAAGTGAATGTCACATCATAACGAAAACTGTACATGTTTAATTAAATCATGATGTTTAGCCACTAATCTATTGCTTAGCAAGTTCCTGAAGCAATACATCCCATGGAGCAATACTATATTACTGTGGCCACAGTAAGACCTTAAAGAAGTAGAGTGTTGAAAATTTTGGTCCAATGCAGGCATGATCAGAAAAGACAACAGAGATAAAAGTTTCGCAATGCAGCATTGAACATAAGACAGGCAGCAAAAGAAAATCCAATGCAACCGCAATTTGAAAAAACATCACTTATGCACAATTCAGTCCTAAGTAAGAATAAAATCATTCAGTTATCTCAAACGCACACATCAAAATCAAGCATATCAAAGAGAAACAAGTAACAATACCTTCAGATCAAAGTATTAGCTCAGACGAAATAACTTGAGAAATTAAAAAACATGCCTGAAAGAGTCATTGAGCAATCACTCTGCTCACAATCAATCAAAAGCATTTTGGCAAGTCTTCCAGATAGCAGCCAGGATCCACTGGAACAATCCATTGAAATTTAATGTCAATACAAATGTAAACATATATCTACTCATTGTCTCAGGCTCATTTCTTGATCTAATGCAGGAACTACATTACTGAAAATAATCTTGATGAAAATGATAGAATGAGGGAATTTTGAGGATAGCAGAAAATGACAATGTTGAGACTTGAGATAGATGCCTGGACACGCTAGACTATATAAAATAAGTAATGAATACATTAGAGAAAAATGAGGCTAGCCCTGATAAAATAGAAAATCAGAGAAACACGGTTAAGATAATTTGGACACATATGCATCGCAGACTTAGATCATTAACACAATTTCATAAGGGAAAGGAGAGAAAGTAAAATGACTTTGAAAGAAACTATTAAAAATCACTTGTTACACTTGTGTAAGACCGAAAAGATTTTTCCCATCACCATTCAATGAAATTAAAGATGGAAAATCATCATAAAAATATACATGACCCATTTTATTGCTTTCATTTATCATCACAAGGAAAGAAAAGGATACCACTGAAGACTTTTTTCGATTACAAGAGTCTCAGTATCATGTCTGGACCCAAATTACACCCTTAGGGTATGTTTGTTTAGGGATTTTGAGGATTTTGAAATCCGGATTTCAAAATCCTAATGACTTGTATGTTTTGTGTTTGTTTTGGGATTTAAGTAGGGTAGGATTTAACTCTATGTTAAGGCTTTAAGGTGTTATATAGGATTTATAGGTATTTATATAGGGTTTATAGGAATTTATAGGGTTGGCTTTTGTAGGATTTATAGGTATTTGTAAGGTAGGATTTTAAAATCTTAATTCTAAAATCCCAAAGTAGAACATGGGTTAGATTTCAAAATCCAAAATCTGGATTTTACATCCCAAAACAAACATACCCTTTCTGTCAATCAATCAAATCTCATAAGGGATTTTAATATACAATCTTTAATATACAAAAGATCTTACCTTGATAAATTATTAGAGCTGACATCAAAAAGGTTTGTCCTCAAGGAAACGTCAAATAAATTGCCCTTCATCGCCATTGCAGCTACACGTGACGGTTGGCTGCAGTATAAATATCGAAGAAGAGGATAAGAACCAATATTACAACAATCACCAACTATATTATAGATATATACTTATACCACAATAATCAAGACTTGCAGCTCTTATCATCATGTCAAGCACTTCTAAATTTTCCCATTACGACATTACCATTACAAACATGAGAAACTAAAGGGAAAGTGACAGTCAAATATGACTGGAACATGGACAAACAAAAAAGTATATTACCATCTCAACATTTTTGTCAATATATTAACTGCCATGGATGTCATCACTGCGCCATTCACGCTAGGTGAGAGGCTTTTCAGCAGACCACAGACAATCTCGACGACATCAAATCTGTGATCAGAGACAGAGATCTTTAACTCAGATATGTTAATGAGTATCCAAAGACATGGAAATTATGAAGTTCAGGAGTCATACCGAGCATATTTCTGCTGGTTCCCTTTGGTAAGTTCTTCATTGTGGAAGCAATTCCAAGTCTTCATAAGAGAATAGCATATAGCCTAGCATCATAAAGTCCAATTTGAGCAAGTGCTTTCCAGTTGAATTGTATATAATTTGGAAAATAATGTGATGTATAACTCCAAAACACACTATTCACAGTGAAAAAAAAAATTGCCATCTATAAAACCCTCCGACATTTAAAAAGGATAGTTGCAGGTAGATAAGATTAGTATTGTGGTTGAATTTTTTTCTTGAATGAAATACAAGGAGAAGCTAATGTATGCAATTATTTAACTACTCAAGATAAATTAACCCAAGAAGGCGATAAATTCATCAGAGAAACTAATCAATCACTTTACAAACAATTATTACCTAATTATTTCTCCAGGCGTTCACCCCTACTTAAAAGTTGGAGAATTAATGGCAGGTAATTAAATTCGGAGCCAGGCAGGTTTTTAGAAGTAAACTAATTCGAGAACATTTTACCCCATTCCACAAGAAAGACTGTGCACGAGCACACATGACCAAAAATACTCATAAATAAGCTGGAACTCTCAGTAAGATAGAAGAAGTTGAGCAGAATTGACCTAATTTCAATTAGACAACAGTATGAAAGGATAAAAGTGTATAATGTGATTAGGATAATTAGACCACTATAGCATTATTCTTTCTTATGCTGAAATTAGGACAAAATACATAAGGAACGTTTAACCTTGATAATGATGAAAAGATGAACAAAATAAACCAAGCAACAACGAGTAGATGCTTGTGGTGTAAACTTTAAAAATCGACACAGATTAAGCTAACATGTATATTATGATATTATTAGAGAGCATGGCATTTTTCAAAATGTAGAATGAGAATATCAACAATGCATTCAGCTATAAAAGTAACCAAAAGATAGCATACCGTATTAAAAGTCACTAATCGACTAAGCAAGTCTAGAATAACAACAAGTTCCTCTGGATTTTGCATATACAGCTCTTGAGCCAATCGCAAAAGCAACACAAGCACTCCAGATTCTGTGTACTGCAGAGAAGACAAGCATAATACAAACCTAGAATGAGGGATGCAGATAGGTAGATATTTAGAGAGGTGTAAGGATATATGACAAAGCTATACCTTCTATACTAAAATATGTAAGATTAAAATCCAGTAACAATTGAAAGAGAGTTATACCCATAAACAATGTGTGGAAATACAAACAATTTATAGAGAACTAGAGACTGCACGGTAACAGACATTAATCATCAGCTGACGCCATATTTGTAGACGTTAAAATGACTTGATACAAGAAGACAATTGCAATATTATGCATAAACCATTTACCTCCCACCGGACCAGAGCATGATTTTCATCAATCATTCTCAGCACTTGACCCTGAGATCTGCTAGGAATTACCAAGCCCTCAACGCCAGCAACATGCAAAGGATAATGTGTAACAACAACCTTTGAAACAGCATCCACCACTGAGTTGCTGTTTATCTCCAGAGGGGTTGACAGCCCAACCGACTTATCAAGGAAATTAAATCTGGTCAAAAGGATTTCAGATAATATATTAGAGAACATACACGATTTTAAAACTTGCTCAACTTAGGGAAGGTGCTTTAATAAATGACATTGACTGGTGAGCGGAGAAATGAGGAAGGCACGTTGTAATCGGCATTGACACAGTAGAATCAACTGGCTTTATGTTGGAAAAATACACTTATGTTCAACCTTATTAAAAACTTCAAAAGAAGCGTCTCTAAACTTCTTGGCTTAAACACTACGAGAAATTTATGAACATATGTTATACATTATTTATAAGAAATAGAAATATATGAGAAATCTAAAATTATACTCCCTCCGTCCCAGAGGAACTTGCACCTCTGGGATGACACATTTTAATAAATGTGTAAGAAAAAGTGTAATGAGTGATGTTTTGAGGAGTAGTTTTGTAAACTTTTATGAATAAAGTAAAGTAAAAGGTAGATTGAGTGTGAAAAAGTAATGACATATGGGTAAATATGTGTATATTTTGAGGGTTAGAGTTATGACAATATTTCCTTTTATGGAGTGTGCAAATTGGTATGGGACATCCATATATGGAAAGTGTGCGAATTCCTATGGGACAGAGGGAGTATATGTGATTTGTCAAAAACCTATTGAGCAAATTAGGCTTCCTCAAAATACTGAGTCTTATTATCAATCAACATGGGAAGGATTTTCAGCATTATTTAATCAAAAATGAAAAATGACTAATGTCCAGCAAACAGATTATGATAGAAGTAACGCCTTGTTCCTATAAGAAATTATTTATAAAGCTCTAAATAGTTCAATAAACAAAATAAGGGGGAAAAGGAAGAATAAAAAATGTGCACATCCAGTTTTTAGTTTACTAAAGGCTAGGTTTGCTTGTTAGCCCAGTTTTAAGTTACTAAAAGTACATTGAGCTTTAAAGTACTCCCTCCGTCCCGGAATTACTTGCATAGATTGACTGGCACAATTTTTAAGAAAAGTGGATTTAGTGATTGGTGATGTAAGATAAAGAAGGGGTATTTTAAGTGATTTGGTGATGTGTAAAGTAGAATGTATGTAAATAAAATGATTTGGTGATGTGTAAAGTAAAATGTATGTAAAAAGAGGGTGGCAATTTTGAAAATAAAATGATGTTGGGAGGGTATTAATTTTGTGGGTATTTCCATATTAAGAGTGTGCAAGTAATCTTGGGACGTCCAAATAAGGAAAGTGTGCAAGTAATCATGGGACGGAGGGGGAGTAATTATATACTCCCTCCTCCGTCCTCAAAATGTAGTCCCATTTGCCTTAGATTCTTTGTCCACAAAATTTAGTCTCATACCCTTTTTAAAATACACCTCTACACAACACTTAATTTATACCCTTTTAAAACACCACATATTACACATTTACACCAAATGCCATTGAATTACCACTTACTTTATTAGAATAAAGTTGAAAGTCCAATTATACCCTTGTTGACTTTACATCATATCTACTTTTTACATAAAATATATATTTTCCTTAAAACATGTGCCCACTTTGAATATGGGTACTTATTGTGGATGGAGGGAGTATTATAGTAGAACCAAAAACTAAGAAAGCTCGAGAATGAATTTAATCCAATATTTAGTTACTCACGACACATTGAGCATCAAAGTAATACTCCGTATATATTATAGTAGGACCAAAAACTAAGAAGCTTAAGAATGAATTTTTACATTTAAGGTATATTCCTTAAGCATAATAAATCAAGCTAGAACACTTTTACTTAATAGTTAATAAGAATTAATGTTCATGAGCTTCAAAGTAATTAAGTTAAAATATCGAGTTATTAATGTTCAAACACACAATCTCATGGTCAATAAGTATTACGCCTATCAGTAATGGCCTATGTTCAGCTCAACTCAATTCTTTGACAAACACGTGTGTAGTTACTGGGAGGGCCTATTTTTTCAGTTTTATCCATTTCAAGTAATTAACTACAACTTTTCCTTGAATTCTATAAACTTATCATCAACATAAAGTCAAATGGCAGCTTATAAGCATCCCTGTTAGAAAAGCCTAATCATAAACATTGAAACCAACTAGCTTATTCATAAAAAAATGTGAAAGATTCCCCCAATTTATTTGTAAATGATACATGTCAGACTAAAAACATCTGCAAATTCCACTTACACGCATTCTGATGGCCATGCACCTTTGCTGAGGGCCGACAACAAGCGGAGAAGTTCAATACTCCTAAATGGAAATTCACCCTCTAGGTTGAAAAGAAGACACCTGACAGGACCATCAATGAAACTGTCCCTGTCCCAAAACTGAATACAAAGGTTCTCCTGCAAGAAATCACTTATCATAAATAACTTATAAATGGACCAGATATAATTCTTTAGCATCACAAAATCAAAGTATAGACAGACCTCCCCTTGGTATATTTTGCATAGTATGTCCAATATTAACTTCAAATGGTCATCCTCAAACTGCAACGTGGTATAGATATGAACATCCAAGCCAATAATAAAATTTACTGAATACATGTGTATCTGTTTATGAGATACCTGAAGACTAATCTCATAAGAAGCAATAAACGCCGACATAAATGTTCTTAATACACTTTTATAACCAGCCAGAGGACCCTGAAAGAAGGTAGAAAGAAAAATAAAAGATAAGATGGGATAGGCAACAAAATGATATTAAAATAAGGATTGCAGATAGAAAGGACCATCAACAAATTGCATTAATATAACGACTGATTATACAAGCAATGAGGAACCCAAGGAAATACATATATATAAAAACATTACTCACATCTGAATGCTTCAATGTATCACTCCCTAGAATTTCAAGAAAATATCCCAATGATGAAGCCTCAAAAGCTTGGCGAACATAACCCATGTGATCTATCTCCTGATAGGAATGATAAAATTAAAATATAAATGGCAAAATATTGTACAAGTGATAAGACGTCCTGTGAAGAGTAGAAACATGTACCGTCAGCAAATTATTTTCCTCTTTATCCGGAAGATTATTAATGAGACAGAGAAACACCGCCCACGTAAGGATCAGAGGGCCAACTTCTTTAGCCTCAAAAGGATTAAAACTAGAAATCATTGTGTCTATTTGTTGAATTTCCGTCTCAGAAAATCCAATAGAACCCTGCCTGAGCAATGAAGAGCAAGCACATTAGTTATTTCAGAAAATTGTTGGCATACAAAAGAAACACAACACACATAGAACCAAACCAACTGAACTAAATTAACAAATATTAAAAAGTTCTCTAGATATGCCATGTGATACAAGCCTGCATCATATGTCTATTGACATTTTTTATTATCTGCAGCAATCAGATTGAACACAGTATGCCAATTGCACTCTATCTGTCATTATGATTGAAAATATTAAAGCCAGAAACGTCAGCTATACCAAGAGAGTCTTACAATTACAACAATAATAATTTCTTGATTGGCGGAGGTCTTATCTAGTACTTGAAAATATTAAGGTTATTATTTAACAAACTACTCAGTTTCTTATCCGTAGGATGGGAAAGAAGAAGAAAGCAAGAAGGAACAGACTTCATTGCTGAATACATACAGAACAGGAAACAAAAATACATATTTATACAATTAAAAGAAAAAAAAACCTGAAAGACACATTGTCATGGATCATTTGAAGAAGATTTTCTAGATTCAAAGACTCGATGAGAATAAATAGCAGCTGCACTTTGGCATAACAGATAGCACGAACAGCTTCGGGTGATATTTCTAGGTTTTGGAAGTTGTAAGACCCAGTGACAATACCCTGCATAACAGAGAGTACAATAAGGTGATCTGATACATAAGATTATCCAAAGTCAAACTACAGCAAGTCAGCAAGAAAATACCACCTGATACAGTTCACATAGTTTTTTCCAGCATTTAGCATCACAAGTGCAAAAGGACTCATAATAAAGAAGGAAAAGAATGTCGAGGATTAAGTTGTCCTCTGTTAGTGTTTCTTCAGCCCATAAAGTATAGAGATCAAAATCCTGCAAGAAGCGCCATCAAATGCAAGTCCATGTTTTTAGTGCAGAATTACAAAGAAAATGAAATCATAAATGGAAGTTTAAATAATCCAAATGTTGCCATTGAACTTACCATCTGCTCTGGGTAGTTGGAAGACAGGAGGTCCTGGAATATAGAAAGTAATTTACTTTCGAGGCCATCTGAAATTAACCTTTGTGCCCCCTCCAGTACAATAGAGCCTCCTTCCCATTGCGATTCAAAATATACTACACCAAAACTATTTGGATTACAAGTAGGACATTGTGTCTATTAAAATAACTGTATGGTGTTTCTTTATAAAGCCAAAAAAAATAAAGAGGCACCATAAGGCATTGCTGCAAGGTTCTTTCAACCTATATGAATGGACTTCCCATCAATTTAGAACCCATCAACTCCAAACAGAGTCTGGTCAATAATTGTACCACAAATTTCTAAATTGTATACTATTATCCAGATGTGACAATCTTCATAACTATCTTTCAACTGTTAGAATGAAGATAGAAGTAGAATATGTTGAACATTTCTACAGTATTTAATTTATGATTATAAGCAAATCTAAGAAGTTTGCAGGCATTACCAGATCGAAGTGTGTCTTTGAACATTCCATTTGAAGTAATAGCATGAATATAGCTATGGAGCAATGGTAAAATTTATTTCCTTCAATCCTTTTCTACATAAAAACCTAAAGACACTGAATGGCACAGAAACCTATTCATTCACTTAGTTACAGTCTTGAGTAATTTTGAAAACAGAAAAAGAGTGCATATTCCGTATTTAGCATGCCTAACAAATGTGCTCTCAACGTCAAGCAGAAGAAGCAAAGAATCACTTTTTAACTGTTGACAAGCTACAGAACAAGTTAAACTTATACAAGTATAAAAGAAAGAAGGTCTCAGGAAGATGCAACGTGTAGATAAGTTTCAACTACAATCATCCATGTATAGCCAACGTGCACCACGGGATTTTTGATGCATTAAATATAGATTAGCTTTGACATCAAAATACTATGGAACCAAAGAAGAAATACTCACAGGCATGCATAAGGATCTGCCTAGTGCATTTCAACAAACATTGGCGGTCAATGTAGTAGTCAAGCATAACCTATAAAACAAAAGCCAAATATGACAAAGAGCTGAAGGAAAAAAAAAAAACAACACTATTGAAGAAATTGAAAATATCAGAAAGCAAAATTATCTTCAATCTAGAAGGATTTTCAAGATAAAACTTCGGGAATACTGATTGTTATAATTTGCATTTAAACAACCTAAAGTTCTCAAAAGAAAATATAGCACCAAATGAATAAATATTCCTATGTCAAAGTTGTACAAAGATGAAGGATATATAAATAGAAATATGAGGGATGTAAAATCAGATTAAGTTGAAGCAGAAAATACAAATAACTCGTATAAAACCAAATGTCTTTCTGTCCATGTTGCATTCCAAGCGAAAATTTCTCACTTTTGCAACATGTATATGCTTAGCTACACTAGATTAGCAAACCAAGCAGTAGTAGAACAGTATTAAAAAAAAAAATACTCACTAACCAAATTCAAAAAATCCGGATGCATGCTGTCTGCTGCACTGTTATGCTCCAGTGATCTTTTAACAACGATATATGATTGCACCTCATCTAAACACTGGCAAGTTCACAAGTTATTCCATTGCCTCAACAATCAGAAGATTATAAACCAATTTAAGATAACACTTTTAGTAAATGAAAATAAAATCAAGACTCAGTGATGCAAATTCTAAGTCGGAAATACTGTTAAAGAGGTGAGTAGACTTTACCAATATACAACTAATATTGAGTTCCGCGCAATTTTAGTTAAATAGAAGTAAAATCAAGCCTCGTGATGCAAAATTCGAAGTATGGAAATAGTGTTAATTAAAGAGGGTGGGTAGACTTTACCAATATGCAACTTATCTTGAGTGCCGCATCTTTCAATTCGGGTTGTATATTCAACTCGTGCGGACCAATCCTGATGCTGGATGAATCCAATGCTTCTCTTGATTTTTGGTTCGGCGACTTGAATTGTGAAAGAGTGTCCAGAAACCAGGCGTGATTATCCTTCAACTTCCTCTCCTGACGTAAATACATCCAATCACACAACTCATCAAGATTTTCATCATTAACAAAAATATGTAGCCATGCAATTCACAATACAGATTAAATTTTTCATTTTTATGATGTGAATTCACTCAACACTTCCAAGTTCTCAACGCCAACACACGCAAATTCCATTATCTTCCTTCTTTTGAGAGTCGTTACCAGAGTTAGGGGGGATTCGGAGGAGACAGATGCATTTTCAAGTTCCGTCAACAACGCATTGAAAGGTTCCCACCAGAGGGAGGCGTCGACTGTTTTTACAGACTTGGACAACTGTTCGGTGCCGTTCGAAGTTGCAATTGTCGCCATTGCAAACTATTGAATTCACCGAAATCAAGATATAAACTGATAAAGAGAATTACAAATTTGAAAACCCTAGAACACCATAGCCATCCCGCGCTCTCTGCAATTTCGAAGCAATTCGCAAGCTGAGAGGAAAGTGGGGGACTAGGGACGGGGTTTTAGAACTCAAACAAACGTTACTTGTTTGAAGACAGGTCTGGAATTGATAAAAATTAAATTTGTGGGCCGAGCCCATGTGTTATTTTTAATGGGCCAAACCCCACCTTGTAATTAGAAAGTGTGGCCCGAGCCCACATTGATGTGGGTATTAAATGGGTCTGAATCTCCCGCTCAGTTAAAATTTATATGCAATATTGCATACACGCAATATGATTAATTAAGATAAATTAGGTCAAAATTCGTGGGTCAACACGGGTCAAAGGGTTAACCTTAATTAAAATATTTATTTTCACTCTAATATACTATTATTTTACTACATGACCAAAATTATGTTACTACAAGAACTAAATTTTGTCAGTACAAGGTCAAAAGTGTATTACTTACAAGTCCAAAAATATTCTGGACACTTATGTTTTTGGGGGCAAAATTACTAAAATAATTTTGACTTATTCGACTACTACATAACTAAAACAATGTTACTACAAGACCAAAATTTTATCACTACAAGGTCAAAAGTGTATTACTACATGTTTAAAAATATTCTGGAGACTTTATTTTTTGGTGAATTTTTCAGAATGTTTTGACATGTAGTATTAAATTTTTGGCCTTGTAGTGGTAATATTTTGGCCTTGTAGTAACAATATTTTGGTCATGTAGTAAACCACCTGTTTGCAACCCGGATTCAGACTTATGACCCGCGAATTTTTTAAAATTGACTTAATTTGACTTTTGGACTTAGGATTTTGACTTGCCTAATTGGGATGGAATGCAAGTATGCAATATTTCACATAAGACTAACCCTTAATAATATCCTGCCTCGTTCAATTTCATTATTCTCACTTTCCTTTTTTAATTGTTCAATTTTATCATGCTCATATCTTTTTTAGAAATAATACTATTCATACTACTTTATCTCCACCCTATTATCATCACTTATTTACCCACTTTGTCATTCACTTTATTCATAAACAATCATTTTATTTATAAATGGACCCCACAATATTCCATCATACCCTTAACTTATCTACTTTATGAATAAACTACTCAATATTCATTAAAACCCGTGCCCAGAGAAGTGAGCATTTTAAAATTGGACGGAGGGAGTAATAATTATGCAAAAAAAAAAAAAAAATCAAAATACCATTTCAGTAAAATTGCACTACTAAATGCACCCTCATTGCTAACTACACCCTCCGTTAAACTTTAAAACCCTAACCCTAATTGATGCAGCCGCCGTCGTTACCACCGCTTTCGACGGCCACCAACAAAATTTTTGGTGGCGCCACCAAACCACAAAAAAAAAACATATATTCCAAAAAACTTAAAAAAATCAAAAATAAAATAAAATCGACCAACCAGTGTCGACCAAATATACCCTCGTCGACAACAATTTATCGACGAAAGTGTATATTGTTGACACTTGTTGGTCGAAAAAATATATAAAAATATAATCGACCATTTTAAGTCGACCAAATACACCCATGTCGACAAATTTTTGTCGACAAGGGTGTATTTGGTCGACCTAAAATGGTCGGAAAAAAAAATGGGGGAGATGGACGGGAATGGGCAAACCTGAGTCGCATCGTCTTAGATCGGGGCGGCGGCGAGTGGGTGGGAGGCGACGCCGGTGAATGGGAGAGGAGAGCAGCTGGACAGGGGAGGGGCCTCGACGGCCCAGGGCTGTGGCCATGGCGGCTGATACTCTGGTAGACGGGGGAAAAGGGGCAGGGGGGCGGGTGATGGAAAAAATCTAATTTTACTGAAGTATAGGGAGGGGGTGCGACTGCGGCGGGGGCGGGGGCCGGTAGCTAGAGTGAGGGGTGGGGAAATGAGAGAATGAAGAGATGAAGAAAGGGGAAATTAGGTTTTGGTATGGGAAATTAGGGTTTGATGGAGGGTATGGGTAGTATTAGAGAATATAATAGAATAATATATTATAGGTAGCAATATTTTATTTATGGTTTATATTTGTTTCCTTGTTTATCTCATTTGTAATCACTATATATAGTTGACCATTCTTTTCATCTCAATAACGCTGATTGAATATAATTCTCACATGGTATCAATCTAATACACTGAAACCCTTCTCTTTCCCTCCCTATTTTTTCGGCGTCTCCGACGGGCTGGTATCCCCCGTCGCCGCTTTGCCCCTTCTTCTCAATTTTTCGACGTCCTCGATGAGAAGGTATTCCTTGTCGTCGCTTTTTTTTTTATCTCGAACGGGTTGGTCTCCCTCGTTCCCTCTTTCGGTCGCTTTTAACTGCCACCGACGAGCTTGTATTCCTCGTCCCCCTTCTTCTCGAGCGAGCAAGTCTCCTCGTCCCCCCCCCCCTTTTCTTCTTCTCGAGCGAGCAAGTCTCCTCGTCCCTCCTTTTTTCTTCTTCTCGAGCGAGCAAGTCTCCTCGTCCCCCCTTTTTTTCTTCTTCTCGAGCGAGCAAGTCTCCTCGTCCCCTCTTCTTCTTCTCGAGCGAGCAAGTCTCCTCGTTCCTTCTCATGTCTGATCATGTTATATCCATGACCGTTTTCACTCATATGGTGTTAGTCACACTCACATACACTCTAATTTTCCCTATAGCCTCACACTACATCTTTTTTCTTCTACTTTTCTCTCTATCCGGAGAGCCCATGATCAAAATCATTGGTTGCTCGCCCCTCCAATATATCTGGTATGTGCTGGAATCAACTGCTTTCGACACACTTGCAAGTGTTTCTTGCCTAATTTTTTGTCATTGTTCGTCCTTCAAAGGATTTCGGTGTTTCGATCCATTTGCTTCCCGCTTTAATGCACTTTGGCATGCTCTGTTTGGTGATTCTGAATTTCCGTTATTTCTCCTACTGTATGACAACAAAAGTACTGCATTATTTTGCGGATGTCTTCACGAAGTTTCTATCTCAACCTCGCTTCAGATTGTTGCGTACCAAACTCGTGTTCATTTACATTCCCAGTTTCGCTTGACCGGGGGTATTAGAGAATATAATAGAATAATATATTATAGGAATAATATAATATAATGTAATGTATTATAAATAGCAATCTTTTATTTATGGTTTATATTTGTTTCCTTGTTTATCTCACTTGTAATCCATATATATAGTGGATCATTCTTATCATCTCATTAACGGTGATTGAATATAATTCTCACAGGTAGTAATAGGAATTTTATGGAGAGAAGGACATTTATAACAATTAAGAGGGGTGCATCTATCTAGGATCGATTTTAGGGGGGTGCATTGATTGGGTGTGAGATTGCTCATTTTTGTGCTCATTATTGTTATATTATCGTAGCATTTTGATGTGATTTTGTGCGTATTTGATAGAAATTGTGCTACTAATCTTGTTGTCAAGAAAGTTGTTAAAAGTGTAGGAAACAATGTGAAATAGTCCATTTTAAAGGGAAAACAAGCATTGGCGCATTGGAATTGAAGTTCGGTGGAAGGACAAGCAAGGAAAGCCAAGAAAAATAGAAAAAATAAGTCCAAAGATGCAGAAACCAAACGGGCGGTCGAGTGAGCCCACACTGGCGGTCGAGTGAAGTCGAGTTACAGAAACTTTCAAACTTTTTCACTTCACTCGACCGGTCGAGTGAGCCCAAACGGGTGGTCGAGTGAAGTTCATCTCACACGGCCGGTCGAGTGAGTTCTGGAACCACATTTGGTTCTGTAACTTCTTCCCACTCGACCGACCGTTTCACCTCACACTGGCGGTCGAGTGAACTCACATTTTCGGGGTTTTTTGCGAATTTTGAAGAACTTCAAGGACCCAAATGCTAATTTCGTCTCACACATTTTTGGAAGCTTTAAATAGCTTCAAAACTCAGTTTGTAAAGGATCTTGGGCCTCATTCTATTACAAAAACTCAAACCCTAGTTCATCTCTTAGCATAGTTTTAACATTTATTGCACTTTTAATTCTTAGATTAGTTTCCAAGTTGAATAGTTAGCTTGGGTTTTTGAAGATTAAGGTTATACTCTCTTGTAATAGCTTGGGTATTAGAAGAAATATCAAGGTGACTTCAAACCATACTCTCTTTTGCTATTTAATCACAAGTTTCATGTTTATTTCATTCTTTGTTATTGTTTTGGTCATGGGTGTTTCTCAAAACACCATGGGCTAAGTTTATTTATGCTTTGGGTGTTCTAAAACCATGTGAATATTAAGTTTGGAATTGTTTGAGCTTTGTTATTGTTGATATTAGGTTCATTGCTTCTTTTATTGGGTATTATTGGTACTTTGTATGTTAACTTCTATTAATCCATATTTAGATGCATGTTTAGCGTAGACGAGAGTTACATGGACATGTTTATATTTATGGTGTGAGTTGTTGGTATGCAAATGTGTTATTATACTTTTAATTCGTCGAGAGAGAGTTAATCGTATTAGAACTCCCATTAAAGGACATTAATTACTTGAATGGTTATTTGAGTAGTTGGTGAGGATTAGGAAGAAAACCTTATTACCGGGTTTGGGAACACCTTAGATTTAAGGCTATATTACCCGAAGGGAAATGGTTGTCATCCTAGCATTTAGGTGCTCTTAGCAAAACTTAATTGAAACATTAACGAAGTAAAAGCAGTTCTTCTCGATTTCACTAGGTAGAGAACACCCGAAGCATTCTCTCACCCTTGCACTTCTTCGAATTATATTCGTAGTTGTTCTTTGTTTTATTTGTCAATTTCTTGCTTTGATAGTAATTTTCTTTTACAAGTAGTGGTAATCTCTCTTCTTGGTCATTTGCTCACTTTTAGTAATTTTAAATTATTTGTTAGTTTATAGGTTGGTGTTTGATTTATCTTCTTGCATCTTGGTAGTAAGTTAGTTTAATTTTAGAAATCCAAAAACCCGAAACCGTAGTTATATTAGTTATTACAACACAAAACTCTAGGGATCCATTGCTCAAACTCACCTCCTAGGTCGAAACTACTTGGTCGAATACTTCCATTACTACTACGAACCCTTATGCTTGAGGGGAAGTAGTTAGTCAACTTAGTGACCAAAAACTCGTTCAAGTCAATGGCGCCGCTGCCGGGGAGGCGACGTAGTGCTATAAGTGGGACTTAGAGTTAGTTGAATACTAGTGCTAGCTACAATTACTTGCTTTATTTTGATTTTATTTTTGTTTCAAGAATTTGATATTTGCAATTTTCCATAGGTGCATGTTAACAAGAGCACGTGGTGGACAAATTGAACCTATCAATCTTGAGATTGAAGCCACCGCAAGAAGGAATCGAGCTATAAATCGAAGAATGGCGGAGAATAGAAAAAATCAACCTCCGGGTGCCGTGGTAGATGATGAAAGTGATGAGATCAATACCCAAGAAAATCTCCAAGTTGAACATCAAGGAGATGTTCAAATACAAGGCGGAGGAGGAAATGGCATGCAACACCCACCTAATGTTCAAATGGGTGGTGTGCTCAATCAAGGCCACTATGGTGGACAACCTCAAGGGTATCCCCCTAATATCCAACAAGGAGGGTATCCCCAAGGCTATCCACCATATCCGTATCCACATTATCCTCAAGGGTATTATCAACCTCCACCTCAAGGGTATTATCCCCACCCTTATCCATACCATCCACCCCAAGGTGCATTCCCTCAAGAAGTACACGCTCCACCTCCACCGGAAAGACAAGAACCTCGTCCTCCAATACAACATGGGAGGCCCATGAGAGAGTACTTTGAGCCTCAACAAAGGGAATATTATGATGGGTTAGCAAGGCCAAATGTGGAGGCCAATAATTTTGAGATTAGTGCTTCTTTGTTGAGAATGCTTAGAGAGAAGCAATTTGAAGGGAGGACCGAGGAAGGCTTTGAAGAAGATCCAAATGAGCACTTGGCTCAATTTTTAGAGATAGCCGATACACTCAAACAAAACGGTGTGTCCGAAGATGCAAAGAAATTGAGGCTATTTCCTTTCACACTTTCCGGAAAGGCAAAAGCATGGTTGCAAACAAGCATTCCGGCGGGAGAGGTGAGAACTTGGGAAGAATTGAAGAAGAGATTTTTATTGAAGTACTACCCTCCTTCCAAAACAATGGAAGCAAAGCAAAATATCTCTCAATTTAAACAAGGAACTAATGAGAGCCTCAAAGAAGCATGGGAAAGGTTTACCAACCTACTCATAACTTGTCCTCAACATGGTTTTCCATTGGAGCAAACGACTTGTTGGTTCTTTTGTGGCTTGAAAGAAGAAGACCAACAACATTTAGATGCTTGTGCCGGAGGGTCTATATGGTTGAAGTCCGCGGAAGAGATCAAGGAAATAATGGAGGGAATAGCAAACAATGCTTTTAAAATGAGGATTGATAGAGGAGGAAGGCATCGAGTTGCTCAAGTTAATGAGGTGGACGCTATGAAAACAATGATCACCACGTTAATTGAGAAGGTGAATGCTCTTTCATCTAATCAACCAAGCGAAAGCCCATTACCAATGGTTCAAGGAGAGCTTCCAATGAATCAAATGGAAGATGTGAACTACATGGGTCGACCCCAATATCAAGGAAGCTACCAACAAAATTTTCAAAGTGGTCGTCTATATCAAGCTCCTCAACAAAATCGTTTTCAAGGTGGTCAATCCTCAACATTCCAACCTAATCAAGGGCAACAAATGCAAGGAGGACCATCCACCTCATTTCAAGGGAATCAAAATCAAAGCTTCCGAAGGCACGACAACTTGGCATATTCTAACCCAAAAGGTGCAATGCAATATCCACCCGGATTTGATCCCGGGGCGAAGCTTCCTAATGGGGAAGGAAAATCTTCTACCGATGAGCTCCTTGCACTCATCATGAAAAAGATAGATGCAAGTGACAAGAGGATGGAAGCGAGTGACAAGAGGATGGAAGCAATTGAATTTCAACTTGGGCAATTGGCTACTTCTATTGGGTCTCAACAAACCAAGGGAAAATTTCCCTCAACAACCGAAGTAAATTCCAAAGAGCATTGCAAGGCAATAAAGCTTAGAAGTGGCACTAAATATGAGGGTCCATCCATGCCCACTCAACCCGGAGAAGATGATGTCAAGGAAAAATGTGAAATTGAAGAAGAATGTGAAGAGGTAGAGATGGGAAGAGCCGAAGGTGAGGAAGAAAATGGGATGGAGTCAAAAGAGTATAAGAAAGTTGAAGGTGAAGAAAGAATACCAAAGTGGAAAAAGATGAAGGAGAAGAAGATTAATGAAGAAAAGAGCATACCATGTGATGAGTGGGGGGTACCAAAGACAATGGTACCATTCCCTCAAAGATTCATGAAGAAGAAATTAGATGAGAAATTTGCTAAATTTCTTGAAGTCTTCAAGCAACTCCACATCAACATTCCATTCTCCGATGCTTTAGAGCAAATGCCCAACTATGCCAAATTCCTCAAAGACTTGATCTCCAAGAAGAGGCGGATTGATGAACCCGAGCTCGTCAAATTCAATAAGGTGTGTAGTGCTATGCTCCAAAAGAACATGCCACAAAAGATGAAGGATCCGGGTAGTTTTATCATCATGTGTGATATTGGAAATGGGATCAAGAAGAATGCTCTTTGTGATTTAGGGGCTAGCATTAACTTGATGCCCCTATCTTTGTTTAAAAAGCTTAAAAGGGGGGAGTTGAAGCCTACCTCAATTGCACTTCAACTTGCCGATCGGTCGATCACAATTGCTAAGGACATTGTGGAGGATATTCTAGTGAAAGTGGATAAATTTGTGTTTCCCGCCGACTTTGTGGTGCTAGAAATGGAGGAAGATGAACAAGTGCCTATCATTCTTGGAAGACCATTCTTAGCAACAACGGGAGTTGAGCTTAATGTGAAGAAGGGAGACATTGGAGGTAAATGAAGAGAAAGTGACTTTCTCCATGTATGACTCAATCAAAGATGCTCCAAGTAATGAAGAATGTCACTCTATCAAAGCACTCAAGCTTTGTGTTGAAAAAGGTAAGGGAACGGAGCTAGAGAAATTGTCCAATGTACCATTGAAAGATCCGAGAGAAGGTAAAGAATGGAAGCAAACACCCAAGCTTGAGCAAAATTCAAGTTTGGGGGGGATTGATAAGAAAAAAAAATTTGGTAAGTTGCTTGAATCAAGAGATGGTGAAGAGGAAAGAAGAGAGAGTTCAAAGGAGATAAACATTGAAAAAAGATTTGAAATTGGAGATGAGGTAATATGGTGCAACTTTGGAGTGATGAAAATTCTTAGAAAGTTGAAGCTCAAGGGACGTAACACGTTGGTTATGAAGAAAGCGAACTTTGAAGGAAATCTTGAGTTGCCAAATAAGGAAGACTGTTTTTTCATCACCGATGAGCATAATGTGAAACACTATCATCCTCCATTCAAAGAAAGATTGTCAAATACCGAGATCGAAAGAGCATTTTGAACTTTTTTAGTTCCGTCCGGCATAGGACGTTAAACCTAGCGCTAAATGGGAGGCAACCCATTCATTTATTGCTTTTTTTTCATTTTAGTTAATTTTATGCTTTTTGATCTTTTTGGGTTTGTTTTTTTTAGTAGGTTGATATATGATGTTGGTGCTTAATGGAGCTTGGACATGAACTCTTTATGGAGGAGAAAGGATACAAAGAAGAAGATGGAATGGTGTATGGTGCAAACTCAAAGGTAAACACTCATTTCCAAACTTAGATTTGCTTAGCAAAGTCTAAGTTTGGGGGGGGGGGGGTGTGGTCATTTTTTACAATTTCATTTGCTCCATTACACATTCGTTTATTATTGTTTGAATGAGCTTGGTCAATTGATTTGGAGAATTTGTTGATGGATGCATGAGTTTACTATAATTGATCTTGTGATGTTTTTTGATGAGTGGGAAATCGATGCATGTATGACTCTATCATTTGATTGCATTTTGTGTGAAGGGCTAGGCTTAGGAAAACACTAGAGTTTACCACATTGAGCCGGAGAGACTTGAGCCTTCTTGAATTGAAATATCATTCCGGTTCAATTTTTCTTGAGTGAGTCATCCACGAATTATGCACGCTAGAACTTGCTCTTTGACTTGTTTGACACTTGATTTAGGAGGAAATTGTTAAAAATGATAGGAGGCATTTCTTTGAATTTGAGTCACTTGGCCAAATAAATCCCACCAAATGATACATTTTCGTAGTTAGCCCCGTTGAGCCGTAAAACCAATTTTCTTTGGCAAGCTACAAAATGTCACCATGAAACCGCATCTTTTGAGCCTAATTGTCCTAATAATTTGTAGAGCTTTAATGTTGGTTGACATGGTGAGGGAATTGAAGTGAGTGAATTTATATTGATCAAAGTGAAAATAAGAGAGAATAAAGGTGAAAAAGAAAAGGGTTGAAAAGAAAAAGAAGAGCTAATGAGCTTGTGCTTAATGTGAAAAATAAAAGGGAAACAAAAGTCTCAAAAGCTCAAATCACAAAAGTGAAGAGAAATGGCTCCAAAATGTTGTGAAAAGAAGGAAAAGAGGGGTGAAGTTCATTTTGAGTGAAAAGAAAAGAAAGAGAGCAAGTGTTGTGTGAGAGTGAATGAAAAATGAGAGAAATACAACAATTGTTGCTCTACAAGTTGAATGAGTCACTAATTCTAAATTCATCCCACCCCTTCCAAAGAGCCTACATTACAACCCTTGAAAGACCTCTTTGATTGACAATCGATGCCTAAATAATTGGTAGAGAATTGAGTTGAAAAGCAAGCCTATGGTCTTTGTGTTTGTTGGGATATGAATCCTAGAACAAGTCCTAAATGATGAATAAAAGATAAAAGATAAAGTTTTGATAAGCCAAAAGAAGACTTGAATATTTTCTAAGTGTTGACTGATCTAGTCTAGTTAAGTTGAAGTCATCTTGAGCAGATCAGTAGAATTCAAAGAACAAGTATTAGTTTTTAAAAGACAAGTATTATTAAAAGATAAGTACGATTTATAAGTACTTCATATGTGTTACTTGTATATGTTAAGATTGTTTTTGAGCTATAATTACTGTATAGAGCTCATGATATTTCTATGTAATAGATAGATTTGTTGTATAGTTTATAAGTTGACTAAGCTTGTATTATGAAAGCTTAATGTAATGTAATAGTCTTGTTAGGTTAGATGATAGGACTAGAGTAGTTCTATTAGAAGTCTACTGCACAAGAAGAGAAGACTAGTCTACTACTCAAGACAGGTGGACTACAAGATAAGTGTATCTACTAGACTACACAAGACAAGTTAACTTTAAGTTAGTTACAGAAACGCGTATTGAAGATGAAATTGAAGAATTAGTTATGGAATAACTAATTAACTGAAGAAACGCGTGGAAGGATAAGAAGAATCAGTTACAAGTTAGTTTTCAAGAAAGGTTGTTACACAACTGAAAGTTCTTGGAATTTGAAGTCTATAAATACCCCAAGGTATTCATTGGTTAAAGACTACTGAGATATTGAGAAATACTACTGATACGATTACGAACGTTATTGAAGATTCAATCGAAGTTTACTCTCAGAGTTGATTGAAGTTCAGAAAGATAGCCAGAAGACAAGTGAAGAATCAAGAAGGCTACTACTGAAAAATCAGAGAAGTTTTTAGTTTTTGTTTGTTATTTTCAAGGTGCTAGATACTTGTAAAATTTCTAGTAAGATCGTAGACATATCTGGAGGTATAGTCTGTTGAAGATCTAAGTCTTCTTCTTGGGACTTTAAAGACAGGAACATACACTTGTACTCGATTGGAAGAGTTTAGTGGAAACATCACAACTGGGTTTGTGAGAGTGGATGTAGACAAGTTGTCGAACCACTATAAATCTTGTGTTTGATTTACTTACAGTTTTGATTGTTTAAATTGCTTAATTGTTTTAACTACTTAACTGAACTTGACTAGTTGAGTATAGAACAGAGTTCTCGAAAATAAGTTGAGTATAATCTTGAATTGGGCTCATTGATAATTTCGTATTCCGCATATTGTACTTTGATATTTCGAAAGATTTTTGAAAAGTCTATTCACCCCCCTCTAGACATTTTCACTAGCTTACTCGTTATTAACTCAACTTGGGACCAACAAGTGGTATCAGAGCAGTAGTTTACGAACTGCTGTTTCTTGATAACCGACTCAAGACTTAGGGTGAAGTCTTGGTCCTTGACTGTTCTTGTATACGTGTTCTTAATCATATTCTTGTAACATCTGTTTTCGTGCTCCATGTTCTTGACGTATCTGTTATTCTTGATCATAACTCTACTTAGCACTTATTTCTTGAAATCATGTCTCTTGAGATCAGCGCTAACAAACTACCAAAGTTCCAGGTACAAGACTACGATTACTGGAAGCTAAGGATGGAAGCCATCTTCAGCTCCACTCACGACTTAATGATCTCCGTCGTTACTGAAGGTCCAATTGTGACCATGATCCCCAATACTGCTGCCCTTGATCCAAATCAACCAGTGGGTACTCTCGTCAAGAAACCAAGGTCAGAACTAACCTCTGAAGAAATGAGACAGAATAATTTGGATAGCTTGGCCAAGAATTACATCTTACACACTCTTCCTAACGAGTATCTGGGAAAAGTGTTAAAATGTAAAACTGCCAAAGAAATGTGGGATCGCTTAGCTATCATTTGTGAAGGGACATCCCTAATCAAAGAAAGCAAGCTTTCCACTGCAGTCCAAAGATTCGAATCATTTCATATGAAAGCTGGTGAAACAATAGACCAGTTGGATACTCATTTTACTAAAATCATGAATGACTTGGAAGTCCTTGGTAAATCTTATACTCCACGTGAAATCAATCTTAGGATTCTCAAAAGCCTTGATAGTCGATGGAAGATGGTAAAAATGCTTGTTAAGAATACCCAAGATATAGACGTATGGACAGCAGAGACTATGTTTCAAACTCTAAAGGCTCATGAGTTTGATCTAGACGAAGATGAACCCATAGTAAGTAGCGATAGAGAACATGCTGTATCTAAGAACGTTGCCTTTAAGGCTAGTTCGTCTAAGATAGACAGGTCTAAGACTAAGACTAGGTCTGCTTCTGTTAAAGACGAGATAGATACTGATCTTAGCCTGAAGGATCAGGTAAGCCTAATGGTTAGAAAGTTTGATAGGCTGAATAAACGTTTCGGAAGATATAAGAAGTTCTATAGAGAGCATAGAGGGTCTGCTTCTAAGAACTCGTCTGAAACCAGACGAGACCGAAACTCGTCCGAAAGGAGAGACGAAGTCTCGAAAGGTAACAGACAAGATAGAGAGTCTGATGGTAGGAAGATTACTCGTTCTGATAGACGTGATAAACGAAGGAACAACTCTCCTATTAAAAAGGCTACTAATGATCTTGTGTGCTATAACTGTGAGAAACCAGGTCACTACATATATGAATGTCCAGACCTGAGTACTGATGATCGAGAAGAACGCAAAGCACGAAGGGAAAGACGATACAACCGTGGTAAAAAGGCAATGATGGCCAATAATGACTCTGACTCTGACTCAGACGAGTTGCCATCATCCTCATCTAGCTACCCGTCTGAACCAGATCACAATGAAGCATTCATAGTTGATGATGGTCTATGCTTCATGGCTAAAATCGACCAAGAGGTATCATCTATTACATCCTTTCAATCATGTGATGAATCAGATTCTGATGAAAGTGACACTGCCAGTAGCCAAGTAGGGAGTAGTCTTCAGCACTCTACTAGTGCAGTTGAAGACGACCTCCTACTTGCCAACAAGGCATTCATTGAAGTCAGTGACGAAAACATCACCTTAAGACAAGAAATCATTGATCTTAAGGAAGCTCAGTCTAAAGTAGATCCTAATATAACAGTCCTAAATGAACGCTTGCAAGAAGAGTTGAGACAACTCAGAGAGAAGTGTGCATTGACAGACAAGTTGTATCAAGACCTACTTAAGACACACGCTACTGAGAAACATGAATTCAATGTTTTACATAGTAAGCTCAAAAAGCTTGAAGAACGTAATAAGTTCTTAGAAACCGAGGTTGTCACATTAGACCTTAAACTTACTGACCTGGTTAACTCATCTAAGGTTAACCTTGAATTGTCAGATAGGTATAGGGCTCCTGCTGACAAGACAGGCATAGGTGCTGAGACACCCAGCTCGTCTACTCAAGTTCCTAAGAACCCTACTATTTTCATCTCAAGTTCTTTGACTAATGATAAAGGAAAAGAACCAATGATATACGATATTGACACCCCGTCTAAAGGTACTGTACCAAAACAAGCTCAAGTTAACATTCCAAATACCAAGGGAGGTAAAAAGAATGGTAACAACAAGCCTGCTCAACCTAGAACTAATCTTCAAAGGACTAGGAATCGTGGACGACCAAATCAGGTCAGATACGAGGATTGGTATCCCGAGGAGACTAGTACTAGACAAGTACAGACTAGACGACAAGAGTCTAAACCTCCTTTCATAAGGCAGTCTCAACTCTACTCGTCTAGACCTAGACAGGAAGGTCCAAAATATCGTATACAACCTGTTCTATATCCTCCACCTTTGTCATATGATATCAAAGGAGAAGAAAGACCTAAACATGTCTATAAACCGTATGGACCTAATGCATACAAACCTTACTCTGACTATCATAGACAAGTGCCTGCTCAAGTAGAGATTAAGTTAAAAGGCTATCTCCAAAGAGTAGACCCGAACTCGACTGATAGGCCAGATAAGGACAACAAGGTCTTATTTTGCAACAAATATGGTCGAAAGCTTAAAAGGTCAAACTTGTTCAGGACTCCAATGTACATTTGGATTCCATTGAACTCGACTAACCCCCAAGGACCCCACTAAACAAGGAGGGTACCTAAATTATGTATTATCATCTATTGCAGGGTCGACTCGATCTATACAAGAAAGGTGGCTCAACAGGAGAAACTTGGTACATAGACAGTGGCTGTTCGCACCACATGACTGGTACCAAGACTCTCTTATCAAGCTACCATGAGCAAGAAGGACCAAAAGTGATATTTGGTGATAGCTCCATTGCTGTTACTAAAGGATTTGGTTATGTTCGGAATGGAGACATAGAGATTCAAGATGTTTCTTATGTTGAAGGCTTGAAATACAATTTACTCTCTGTTTCACAATTTTGTGATCGTGGATACAAGGTGCAGTTCAAGAGTCAGAAATGTGAAATCATTGACAAAAGGACACCACAACAAAATGGAGTAGCAGAACGAAGGAACAGAACTCTTAAGGAGGCCTGCAGGACCATGCTGACAGAGTATAATACGCCTCAAAAATTTTGGGCAGAAGCTATCAACACTGCATGCCACTCACAAAATAGAAGTGCAATCAATAAAGCACTAGGTAAGACGCCCTATGAGGTATGGAAAGGTAGAAAACCCAGAGTTTCATATTTTCATATATTTGGATGCAAGTGTTTCATCCATAACAATGGGAAAAGCAAGTTGAATGCATTCGATGCTAAAGCAGACGAGGGGATATTCTTAGGATACTCCTCGACTAGCAAAGCATTTAGAGTATTCAACTACTCAACCCTTTGTGTGGAAGAAACACCACATGTGGTTTTCGAAGAATCTCAACAGGACCCGTCTGCCAACAAGATCAGTGAGAAAGCTACTGAGCTAACTGTCGAATCTGACAAAGACTCAGAGGTATATGAATCCGTTCAAGCATATAATCCATTCATGAAAGCTCTCGAGTCAGACGACCAGAAGAAGGTGAGTGCTCAAGGTAACTCTACTAGACCAGTTGACATACCTAAACTAGTCGACTCGTCTACTCCCATTAAATCTTCTGATGATAATGATGTTGATATGCATGATGCTGTACATGATATAGATGATAGTATTATTGTTAAAAATAGAAATACATGGAAATCAGCGCATAATACTGAAAATATTATTGGTGACTCTACTGTTGGTGTGAAGACTAGACGACAACTCTTTGAGTCGCAAGAACAATCTAGTCCATCTCTGTTTTGCTGGTGTTGTTTCCTCTCATCTATCGAGCCAAAAACCATTAATGAGGCATTGGCTGATAGTAATTGGATCATTGCTATGCAAGACGAGTTGAATCAGTTTGTTCGAAACGACGTCTGGGAACTTGTCGATAGACCGAAACATCATAATGTAGTTGGCACTCGATGGATTTTCAAGAATAAGAAAGATGAGAATGATGTAGTTGTTCGCAATAAGGCTAGACTAGTCGCCCAAGGCTATTCACAAGCTGAAGGCATAGACTATGATGAAACTTATGCTCCTGTTGCTAGACTAGAAGCCATACGTTTGTTTCTTGCATATGCTGCTTACATGAAATTCACTGTATATCAAATGGATGTTAAAAGTGCATTTCTTAACGGTATTCTTGCGGAAGAAGTATATGTTGAACAACCCCCAGGTTTCGAAGTCAAAGGTAATCAGGTATACAAATTAAAGAAGGCCTTATATGGACTAAAGCAAGCTCCAAGAGCCTGGTACGATACTCTTTCTCAATTTCTATTAGAAAATGGTTTTACTAAAGGCAAGGTAGACAGAACCTTGTTTAGAAGACAAGAAGGGAAAGACATTTTACTCGTCCAAATTTACGTAGATGACATCATTTTTGGTTCACCTAACAAAGAGCTGAGTGAAAGTTTCTCAACACTCATGCAAAGTAAATTTGAGATGTCTATGATGGGTGAAATGAATTACTTTCTTGGACTTCAAGTAAAACAGACCCCTGAAGGGATTTTCATAAATCAAGCAAAGTATACTAGAAATCTTCTAGACAAGTATGGTATTAAGACATGCAAGTCTGCTGGCGTACCTATGCTACCTACATACAGAATGGACCCAGACGAACAAGGTAAGTGTACTGATCAAACTCATTACCGTGGTCTAATTGGTTCATTACTATACTTGACTGCTAGTAGACCTGATATTGCATTTTCTGTTGGTGTATGTGCTCGCTTTCAAGCCAATCCAAAAGAGAGTCACATGGAAACCACTAAAAGGATTCTGAAATATTTGAAAGGAACCATCAATCGTGGTATATGGTATCCTTCAAATGATGATTTATCTCTAAGTGGCTACTCTGATTCTGATTTTGGTGGTTGTAGAATAGATAGGAAATCTACATCTGGTTCTTGTCAATTCTTAGGCACAAAACTCATTTCATGGTTTTCGAAAAAGCAGACAAGTGTTGCTACCTCTACTACTGAAGCCGAGTACATGGCTGCAGGTAGTTGTTGTAGTCAATTATTATGGCTTATTCAACAGCTTAGAGATTATAATATTTGTGAATCAAATGTTCCTATATTCTGTGATAGTAATAGTGCAATTGCCATTACACAAAATCCTGTTCTGCACACACGTTGTAAGCATGTTGATGTGAAACATCATTTCATACGTGATCATGTAGAAAAGAAGGATATTCGCATGGAAAAGATTCATACTGATTTTCAAAGAGCTGATATTTTCACAAAACCATTAGCTGAGGCACGATTTCGTGAATTATGCATTAGTTTAGGGCTAATTGATCTAGACCCTACTTGCCTATAGCTGTGTACTAACCAGACAGGTACATCAAACGAAGTATGGAGACAAGAAATAGACTAGAGCACTCGTCTACTCACGCAACAGACAGGTATACAAGGCTAGACAAGATGACCAGACAACCCGATGAGGAAGCTGGTAAAGCTGAGGGTAATACTAAGGGAATAAACATTTAAGGGGGAATCTATGATTTCTTAAATATCCTTATGTTGACCCTTATGCTAGTCAATAGTCATCTTGTTCGAACCCTTGATCATTGCTTTAGATTGATATTCATTTTATTTATTGTTACTTTACTTGCACCATCAATTACATGTTGAAAGTGAGAAGATAGGTAATCGAAGTCGTTCGAGAATCAGAATAGACATGCACAGACGAAGGGGGAACTCGTCTTGTGTACTTAAGTCAACTCGTCTGGTGAAGCTTGAGTCTACTCGTCTGTTCTGGATGGACTCGAACAGACAAGCTAAGTTTTTTAATGTTAAGTGTTTAATCAAAACGGATTAAGGATATTATAGTAATTAGGTATTGATAGAATTTGAAAACCCTTGAATTAGATTTATACACTCTCATTTGATGTGGTGTATACATCCAGTTCTCACTCATCTACACTAGGACAGATGAGTTCACTCCTCTATTCTAACTAAGAAGGGGCGGATTTCAAAGTTTACAATATCAAATTACATAATACTCTCGGTTCCGTAACCGAATGCCAAAGGTCTTAACCGTCTTGATCAAAACCCAAATTATCACATGACTTAGTCACATTTTTGTTAATTCCTTGTTTTCTCAAGAAGATTTTTCTCTCACTATTCTCAAGCAATCCAGTTACTGATTTTTCTTTGAAATGTCTATTCGATCAATCTTCGATCTTAGAACTAACATGCAGGTCACATTCGACCTAGGCCGGTACATCTCCGATAACAAAGTAAATGTTGAACCATCTGTGTTCTTCAAAGGCAGTCACTCAGACGACGATGCTGAGATTCTGGCTAAATGCACTCGATGTGGGCTCAAACCGTATCTAGAATCATTTCCTCAAGTGGTCTTGGAGGAGGAGGTGCTAGAATTCTATGTCAACGTCATCAGACAAGGTGATATTCTTGAATCCTTCATTGGTGAAGATCGTGTGCAAATCACTCCAGAAACGATGTTCAACCGTCTACAGTTGCCCATCGGAACGATTGACATTGAAAATTATGCGCTTGGACAAGAAATTCGATACTTGAGTATCTTCTGTGGGAAGAAGTTGAAACAGAAATCAGATGGCAAGTATGTTCCAGTCAAGAAGGGTGATCTTCTTAAGAAATATCGCACCTTATTGGATATTGCCAGCAAAATCTTGCTAAGTTCGACTGGTTCTCATGACTCTGTGACCTTTATGAAGGCAAGGGTTATGGCTGTCATTTTTGATGGTATCACTGAATGCAATTGGTTCAAGCTGATTGCAGATCGAATTATGTATTTTGAACGTAGTGTTCGAGTAGATGACAATACTCGAAATTGGGTGGTGTCTACTGCCGTTGGATATGGTAATAAGCTAAGTATCCTACTTCCTCTCCTTATGCCAAACAAGACGAAATGGAGTAAAGGAAAGCCGTTCCATCCTTTGAAATTTTACTTGAAAAAGGGGGCAGTGAGGAAACAAGCTGCTGCTAGGCCATCTGCACCTAGGCAAGCCAGAATTGACCCCATGGAAGCTTTGCCGTATGCTGGTGCGTCTGGATCTTCAGAAGATGAGTCCACTGAAGACAAGTCAATAGAAGCTACACATGACTCATCTAGTGCAGAAGACTCAGAGAAGACTCAGTCAGAAGAAGAGTCGACTCAAGAGCAGGAGTCGAGTGAACAAATACCTGAGATGTACACTCTCGTGAGGGTTGATTCGCCTACTCGTCCAGTCGAGTCGAGTTTACAGGTTGGTTCTTCTACTCAATCTGTTTCAATTCCTCTCTCTCTCCCATCTTCTTCAGTACGAACCAAGGCTAGATCACACCGATCTAGGCCTAGACCTATTCCCTCAACCTCACAAGTGCTGCCAGCATATCCGCTGAGAGTCAGCCTACCCGAAAACACTCCCATATTAGATACAACTGATACTCCGACAGTTGTCACACCAAACCTAGACACATCAAAGCCCACAGAAACCACAGTCCAAAATCTATCTTTATCCTCAACAGAATATGTTGAACCTCCTCACCCATCTGCTTCAGATAAGTCGCCAGTTGCCACTGCAACGACTGAGATAGGGACCCCACCTACTCAGACCCTGTCTGAAGTCAGATTTGAATCCTTGGTATATTACCCCATGAGTTTGAGAGAAAGGAGAATCCGTTCGAAGATGAGCAGAAACTTGAAAAAGAAGCTCTCGGCTATTGAAGTTGACTATGAATCAGAACAGTTTGAGAAACTTCTAAGAGTATGCACTTGGGTGGCATTGAAGAAGTCTGGCACGGATGATCTGTTCGAAGCTATCTTAGGAAAGGGAGGCATCTCGAACTTTATGGACTGGGAAATGGAACAGAAGGAGACCAGTGGTGTTCAAGATCACTCCGAGTTATTCCCAGCTCATGCCATCACAGATCTTGCTAAGAGATTGCTACACATTTCTGATGATTTGATGTGCTCAGAATCTAAATTTGATGTAGGCATTCAAGTTTCAGATTCCGATTTTGACAATGATATGATTATGACTGAAGTCACGCAAGTTGAAGAATTCCAGTCTACTGATCCTATGGTGGACTTAGACAATGTCTCAAATCAGTTGAGAGGCATTGTGTTCAGGTTTCAAGTTGATCATGCTAACTGTCCAAGGTCAGATTTTGTTTTTATAAATCGTTATTCTGATAATTTACTTCCATTTGAACTCTGTGGATACATGGCAAAGTTGCACGCTTTGTTAAGGAAGGACTTGGCTGAAGCTATAAGGAAGGCTGAGGAAGCTAACTTAGCTATAGTGCCTTACTGTCCGTTTCCGAGTTTGAGAGCTATTGCTGGAAGTGTGCCTCCAGAAGATGATCTAGTTGAAGACGAGGTCTTGACTACTGTTTCAGAAGATCAGTTGGTGAAAGTTTTACCTCCAGTAGATGAAGTTATGCTTGATGCTACTCATGTTGAGGTTGGACAGTCGTATCAAGTTATCCCAGCCGCCTCAATAGATGAGTTGAAGGACGAATTGAAAGCTGTCATCAAATTGTCAATTGATGAGTTTCTTAAATCTGATGTTCAGAAGACGCTTATTGAACAAAACAATGTCCTTGTGACAAGTTCAAAAGATTTGATAGTAAATGCAGTCAGTCAGGTAGATGATGAATACAGACAGCATATGTTTGAACAACTTGAAGGATTTCTCCAGGATCAAGTTGAATACTCAGAGAAGAGCTCAGTCGATTTCGCTCGCGTACTAGCTACTGAATCCAGGAGGTTGGAAAGAGTCTATAGAGCAAGAATCGAGGTTGCTGATGTTCAACGGAAGGAAGCTTATGATCAGTTAACTCAAGCTCAACAACTTATCTCTGCTATGACAGATGAAAATAAGAAGTTACGTTTGACCGCAACACATTTCAAGAATGAGTTGAACTTGTCTACTCAAAAGCTGGAGTTGGTGGCGACCAAGCTGGACAAGTTGAGTCAAAACAATTCGCATGAGAAGCAAATTGAAAGAGCTACAAGTCAAATGAAACAAGCTATGTTTGAAGAGATGACTCGTTTCACTTCTCTTTTCTCTCTCCAAGCTACTGATGAAGCCAAAAAGGGGGAAGAGACAAAGAAGACAAAATATTCTGAAGCTGAGATTAGTGCTGAAGCTGAAATTGAAAAATCGAAATCCAGTGATGTGCCGGAAGCAAAGGAAGCAGCTGAAGCTATACAAGATCTCAAAAGGCCTAAGAGAGGCAGAGGCAGATTGGTTAAAACTGCAGAAGCTGAGCAAGCTAAAATTGAAGCTGATGAATTAAAGAAGAAGGAGAAGGGCAAGGCTATTGCATCTTCAGAAGCTGAAGTGCAGACAAGAATGGTATCGAAAAGGAAGTCTATTATCATTGAAGAACCTACTCCTGAGTCAACTATTTTGAAGAAGCAAAAGGTTGTTGATCCAAGTAATGAAGCTCATTATGCGAAGAAGAAGAAGATATAAAAGCATATTGAAAGTTTGTTGAAGGAGAAGCCTGATGAAGATCAAATAGAAGACAAGCTCATTGATCACTTTATTGACAAAGAACATCGTCAAGAATGGATGAAAGTGAAGAGGCAGTGGGAACTAGATCACTGGATTATCAGGAAGTTTGGAGATTCTGATAACTCTGACGATCTTTATGCTATGTTTGACAAGTTCATGGAAGGACAGCATAAGATGCTATGGAATTTGATCATAAGAATATCTACTGCTGCTAATTTTAATATTCTTGTTCCTGGTTTTCCAAAATGGAAGTGTCCCATGACTAGTTCAGGTAAAAGGGCAGATGTGAACCAGATCAAGAAGTATGAAGATGAGCTGCTAGACAACGAGAAGATTGAAGATGAAGAACATATCAAAGGAATTCATACTAGACTACTCAATGCTTTCTGTGTTCCAGATTCAGAAAGAGGTAACTTTTCTGTATAGTTTAGTTTTATTCTGATTTTGTTAAGTATTTGTAATATCTACTGATCTTATTTCTGAATGAATGAAAAGATAAAGTACTATTTGATGTTTAAAGACAAGATAACTACTTAACTAGTTTACTAATAAGAAAAGATTCAAGTAGTTTTGGCTTCATCAAAAAGGGGGAAATTGTTGGGATATGAATCCTAGAACAAGTCCTAAATGATGAATAAAAGATAAAAGATAAAGTTTTGATAAGCCAAAAGAAGACTTGAATATTTTCTAAGTGTTGACTGATCTAGTCTAGTTAAGTTGAAGTCATCTTGAGCAGATCAGTAGAATTCAAAGAACAAGTATTAGTTTTTAAAAGACAAGTATTATTAAAAGATAAGTACGATTTATAAGTACTTCATATGTGTTACTTGTATATGTTAAGATTGTTTTTGAGCTATAATTACTGTATAGAGCTCATGATATTTCTATGTAATAGATAGATTTGTTGTATAGTTTATAAGTTGACTAAGCTTGTATTATGAAAGCTTAATGTAATGTAATAGTCTTGTTAGGTTAGATGATAGGACTAGAGTAGTTCTATTAGAAGTCTACTGCACAAGAAGAGAAGAGAAGACTAGTCTACTACTCAAGACAGGTGGACTACAAGATAAGTGTATCTACTAGACTACACAAGACAAGTTAACTTTAAGTTAGTTACAGAAACGCGTATTGAAGATGAAATTGAAGAATTAGTTATGGAATAACTAATTAACTGAAGAAACGCGTGGAAGGATAAGAAGAATCAGTTACAAGTTAGTTTTCAAGAAAGGTTGTTACACAACTGAAAGTTCTTGGAATTTGAAGTCTATAAATACCCCAAGGTATTCATTGGTTAAAGACTACTGAGATATTGAGAAATACTACTGATACGATTACGAACGTTATTGAAGATTCAATCGAAGTTTACTCTCAGAGTTGATTGAAGTTCAGAAAGATAGCCAGAAGACAAGTGAAGAATCAAGAAGGCTACTACTGAAAAATCAGAGAAGTTTTTAGTTTTTGTTTGTTATTTTCAAGGTGCTAGATACTTGTAAAATTTCTAGTAAGATCGTAGACATATCTGGAGGTATAGTCTGTTGAAGATCTAAGTCTTCTTCTTGGGACTTTAAAGACAGGAACATACACTTGTACTCGATTGGAAGAGTTTAGTGGAAACATCACAACTGGGTTTGTGAGAGTGGATGTAGACAAGTTGTCGAACCACTATAAATCTTGTGTTTGATTTACTTACAGTTTTGATTGTTTAAATTGCTTAATTGTTTTAACTACTTAACTGAACTTGACTAGTTGAGTATAGAACAGAGTTCTCGAAAATAAGTTGAGTATAATCTTGAATTGGGCTCATTGATAATTTCGTATTCCGCATATTGTACTTTGATATTTCGAAAGATTTTTGAAAAGTCTATTCACCCCCATCTAGACATTTTCACTAGCTTACTCGTTATTAACTCAACTTGGGACCAACAAGTGGTATCAGAGCAGTAGTTTACGAACTGCTGTTTCTTGATAACCGACTCAAGACTTAGGGTGAAGTCTTGGTCCTTGACTGTTCTTGTATACGTGTTCTTAATCATATTCTTGTAACATCTGTTTTCGTGCTCCATGTTCTTGACGTATCTGTTATTCTTGATCATAACTCTACTTAGCACTTATTTCTTGAAATCATGTCTCTTGAGATCAGCGCTAACAAACTACCAAAGTTCCAGGTACAAGACTACGATTACTGGAAGCTAAGGATGGAAGCCATCTTCAGCTCCACTCACGACTTAATGATCTCCGTCGTTACTGAAGGTCCAATTGTGACCATGATCCCCAATACTGCTGCCCTTGATCCAAATCAACCAGTGGGTACTCTCGTCAAGAAACCAAGGTCAGAACTAACCTCTGAAGAAATGAGACAGAATAATTTGGATAGCTTGGCCAAGAATTACATCTTACACACTCTTCCTAACGAGTATCTGGGAAAAGTGTTAAAATGTAAAACTGCCAAAGAAATGTGGGATCGCTTAGCTATCATTTGTGAAGGGACATCCCTAATCAAAGAAAGCAAGCTTTCCACTGCAGTCCAAAGATTCGAATCATTTCATATGAAAGCTGGTGAAACAATAGACCAGTTGGATACTCATTTTACTAAAATCATGAATGACTTGGAAGTCCTTGGTAAATCTTATACTCCACGTGAAATCAATCTTAGGATTCTCAAAAGCCTTGATAGTCGATGGAAGATGGTAAAAATGCTTGTTAAGAATACCCAAGATATAGACGTATGGACAGCAGAGACTATGTTTCAAACTCTAAAGGCTCATGAGTTTGATCTAGACGAAGATGAACCCATAGTAAGTAGCGATAGAGAACATGCTGTATCTAAGAACGTTGCCTTTAAGGCTAGTTCGTCTAAGATAGACAGGTCTAAGACTAAGACTAGGTCTGCTTCTGTTAAAGACGAGATAGATACTGATCTTAGCCTGAAGGATCAGGTAAGCCTAATGGTTAGAAAGTTTGATAGGCTGAATAAACGTTTCGGAAGATATAAGAAGTTCTATAGAGAGCATAGAGGGTCTGCTTCTAAGAACTCGTCTGAAACCAGACGAGACCGAAACTCGTCCGAAAGGAGAGACGAAGTCTCGAAAGGTAACAGACAAGATAGAGAGTCTGATGGTAGGAAGATTACTCGTTCTGATAGACGTGATAAACGAAGGAACAACTCTCCTATTAAAAAGGCTACTAATGATCTTGTGTGCTATAACTGTGAGAAACCAGGTCACTACATATATGAATGTCCAGACCTGAGTACTGATGATCGAGAAGAACGCAAAGCACGAAGGGAAAGACGATACAACCGTGGTAAAAAGGCAATGATGGCCAATAATGACTCTGACTCTGACTCAGACGAGTTGCCATCATCCTCATCTAGCTACCCGTCTGAACCAGATCACAATGAAGCATTCATAGTTGATGATGGTCTATGCTTCATGGCTAAAATCGACCAAGAGGTATCATCTATTACATCCTTTCAATCATGTGATGAATCAGATTCTGATGAAAGTGACACTGCCAGTAGCCAAGTAGGGAGTAGTCTTCAGCACTCTACTAGTGCAGTTGAAGACGACCTCCTACTTGCCAACAAGGCATTCATTGAAGTCAGTGACGAAAACATCACCTTAAGACAAGAAATCATTGATCTTAAGGAAGCTCAGTCTAAAGTAGATCCTAATATAACAGTCCTAAATGAACGCTTGCAAGAAGAGTTGAGACAACTCAGAGAGAAGTGTGCATTGACAGACAAGTTGTATCAAGACCTACTTAAGACACACGCTACTGAGAAACATGAATTCAATGTTTTACATAGTAAGCTCAAAAAGCTTGAAGAACGTAATAAGTTCTTAGAAACCGAGGTTGTCACATTAGACCTTAAACTTACTGACCTGGTTAACTCATCTAAGGTTAACCTTGAATTGTCAGATAGGTATAGGGCTCCTGCTGACAAGACAGGCATAGGTGCTGAGACACCCAGCTCGTCTACTCAAGTTCCTAAGAACCCTACTATTTTCATCTCAAGTTCTTTGACTAATGATAAAGGAAAAGAACCAATGATATACGATATTGACACCCCGTCTAAAGGTACTGTACCAAAACAAGCTCAAGTTAACATTCCAAATACCAAGGGAGGTAAAAAGAATGGTAACAACAAGCCTGCTCAACCTAGAACTAATCTTCAAAGGACTAGGAATCGTGGACGACCAAATCAGGTCAGATACGAGGATTGGTATCCCGAGGAGACTAGTACTAGACAAGTACAGACTAGACGACAAGAGTCTAGACCTCCTTTCATAAGGCAGTCTCAACTCTACTCGTCTAGACCTAGACAGGAAGGTCCAAAATATCGTATACAACCTGTTCTATATCCTCCACCTTTGTCATATGATATCAAAGGAGAAGAAAGACCTAAACATGTCTATAAACCGTATGGACCTAATGCATACAAACCTTACTCTGACTATCATAGACAAGTGCCTGCTCAAGTAGAGATTAAGTTAAAAGGCTATCTCCAAAGAGTAGACCCGAACTCGACTGATAGGCCAGATAAGGACAACAAGGTCTTATTTTGCAACAAATATGGTCGAAAGCTTAAAAGGTCAAACTTGTTCAGGACTCCAATGTACATTTGGATTCCATTGAACTCGACTAACCCCCAAGGACCCCACTAAACAAGGAGGGTACCTAAATTATGTATTATCATCTATTGCAGGGTCGACTCGATCTATACAAGAAAGGTGGCTCAACAGGAGAAACTTGGTACATAGACAGTGGCTGTTCGCACCACATGACTGGTACCAAGACTCTCTTATCAAGCTACCATGAGCAAGAAGGACCAAAAGTGATATTTGGTGATAGCTCCATTGCTGTTACTAAAGGATTTGGTTATGTTCGGAATGGAGACATAGAGATTCAAGATGTTTCTTATGTTGAAGGCTTGAAATACAATTTACTCTCTGTTTCACAATTTTGTGATCGTGGATACAAGGTGCAGTTCAAGAGTCAGAAATGTGAAATCATTGACAAAAGGACACCACAACAAAATGGAGTAGCAGAACGAAGGAACAGAACTCTTAAGGAGGCCTGCAGGACCATGCTGACAGAGTATAATACGCCTCAAAAATTTTGGGCAGAAGCTATCAACACTGCATGCCACTCACAAAATAGAAGTGCAATCAATAAAGCACTAGGTAAGACGCCCTATGAGGTATGGAAAGGTAGAAAACCCAGAGTTTCATATTTTCATATATTTGGATGCAAGTGTTTCATCCATAACAATGGGAAAAGCAAGTTGAATGCATTCGATGCTAAAGCAGACGAGGGGATATTCTTAGGATACTCCTCGACTAGCAAAGCATTTAGAGTATTCAACTACTCAACCCTTTGTGTGGAAGAAACACCACATGTGGTTTTCGAAGAATCTCAACAGGACCCGTCTGCCAACAAGATCAGTGAGAAAGCTACTGAGCTAACTGTCGAATCTGACAAAGACTCAGAGGTATATGAATCCGTTCAAGCATATAATCCATTCATGAAAGCTCTCGAGTCAGACGACCAGAAGAAGGTGAGTGCTCAAGGTAACTCTACTAGACCAGTTGACATACCTAAACTAGTCGACTCGTCTACTCCCATTAAATCTTCTGATGATAATGATGTTGATATGCATGATGCTGTACATGATATAGATGATAGTATTATTGTTAAAAATAGAAATACATGGAAATCAGCGCATAATACTGAAAATATTATTGGTGACTCTACTGTTGGTGTGAAGACTAGACGACAACTCTTTGAGTCGCAAGAACAATCTAGTCCATCTCTGTTTTGCTGGTGTTGTTTCCTCTCATCTATCGAGCCAAAAACCATTAATGAGGCATTGGCTGATAGTAATTGGATCATTGCTATGCAAGACGAGTTGAATCAGTTTGTTCGAAACGACGTCTGGGAACTTGTCGATAGACCGAAACATCATAATGTAGTTGGCACTCGATGGATTTTCAAGAATAAGAAAGATGAGAATGATGTAGTTGTTCGCAATAAGGCTAGACTAGTCGCCCAAGGCTATTCACAAGCTGAAGGCATAGACTATGATGAAACTTATGCTCCTGTTGCTAGACTAGAAGCCATACGTTTGTTTCTTGCATATGCTGCTTACATGAAATTCACTGTATATCAAATGGATGTTAAAAGTGCATTTCTTAACGGTATTCTTGCGGAAGAAGTATATGTTGAACAACCCCCAGGTTTCGAAGTCAAAGGTAATCAGGTATACAAATTAAAGAAGGCCTTATATGGACTAAAGCAAGCTCCAAGAGCCTGGTACGATACTCTTTCTCAATTTCTATTAGAAAATGGTTTTACTAAAGGCAAGGTAGACAGAACCTTGTTTAGAAGACAAGAAGGGAAAGACATTTTACTCGTCCAAATTTACGTAGATGACATCATTTTTGGTTCACCTAACAAAGAGCTGAGTGAAAGTTTCTCAACACTCATGCAAAGTAAATTTGAGATGTCTATGATGGGTGAAATGAATTACTTTCTTGGACTTCAAGTAAAACAGACCCCTGAAGGGATTTTCATAAATCAAGCAAAGTATACTAGAAATCTTCTAGACAAGTATGGTATTAAGACATGCAAGTCTGCTGGCGTACCTATGCTACCTACATACAGAATGGACCCAGACGAACAAGGTAAGTGTACTGATCAAACTCATTACCGTGGTCTAATTGGTTCATTACTATACTTGACTGCTAGTAGACCTGATATTGCATTTTCTGTTGGTGTATGTGCTCGCTTTCAAGCCAATCCAAAAGAGAGTCACATGGAAACCACTAAAAGGATTCTGAAATATTTGAAAGGAACCATCAATCGTGGTATATGGTATCCTTCAAATGATGATTTATCTCTAAGTGGCTACTCTGATTCTGATTTTGGTGGTTGTAGAATAGATAGGAAATCTACATCTGGTTCTTGTCAATTCTTAGGCACAAAACTCATTTCATGGTTTTCGAAAAAGCAGACAAGTGTTGCTACCTCTACTACTGAAGCCGAGTACATGGCTGCAGGTAGTTGTTGTAGTCAATTATTATGGCTTATTCAACAGCTTAGAGATTATAATATTTGTGAATCAAATGTTCCTATATTCTGTGATAGTAATAGTGCAATTGCCATTACACAAAATCCTGTTCTGCACACACGTTGTAAGCATGTTGATGTGAAACATCATTTCATACGTGATCATGTAGAAAAGAAGGATATTCGCATGGAAAAGATTCATACTGATTTTCAAAGAGCTGATATTTTCACAAAACCATTAGCTGAGGCACGATTTCGTGAATTATGCATTAGTTTAGGGCTAATTGATCTAGACCCTACTTGCCTATAGCTGTGTACTAACCAGACAGGTACATCAAACGAAGTATGGAGACAAGAAATAGACTAGAGCACTCGTCTACTCACGCAACAGACAGGTATACAAGGCTAGACAAGATGACCAGACAACCCGATGAGGAAGCTGGTAAAGCTGAGGGTAATACTAAGGGAATAAACATTTAAGGGGGAATCTATGATTTCTTAAATATCCTTATGTTGACCCTTATGCTAGTCAATAGTCATCTTGTTCGAACCCTTGATCATTGCTTTAGATTGATATTCATTTTATTTATTGTTACTTTACTTGCACCATCAATTACATGTTGAAAGTGAGAAGATAGGTAATCGAAGTCGTTCGAGAATCAGAATAGACATGCACAGACGAAGGGGGAACTCGTCTTGTGTACTTAAGTCAACTCGTCTGGTGAAGCTTGAGTCTACTCGTCTGTTCTGGATGGACTCGAACAGACAAGCTAAGTTTTTTAATGCTAAGTGTTTAATCAAAACGGATTAAGGATATTATAGTAATTAGGTATTGATAGAATTTGAAAACCCTTGAATTAGATTTATACACTCTCATTTGATGTGGTGTATACATCCAGTTCTCACTCGTCTACACTAGGACAGATGAGTTCACTCCTCTATTCTAACTAAGAAGGGGCGGATTTCAAAGTTTACAATATCAAATTACATAATACTCTCGGTTCCGTAACCGAATGCCAAAGGTCTTAACCGTCTTGATCAAAACCCAAATTATCACATGACTTAGTCACATTTTTGTTAATTCCTTGTTTTCTCAAGAAGATTTTTCTCTCACTATTCTCAAGCAATCCAGTTACTGATTTTTCTTTGAAATGTCTATTCGATCAATCTTCGATCTTAGAACTAACATGCAGGTCACATTCGACCTAGGCCGGTACATCTCCGATAACAAAGTAAATGTTGAACCATCTGTGTTCTTCAAAGGCAGTCACTCAGACGACGATGCTGAGATTCTGGCTAAATGCACTCGATGTGGGCTCAAACCGTATCTAGAATCATTTCCTCAAGTGGTCTTGGAGGAGGAGGTGCTAGAATTCTATGTCAACGTCATCAGACAAGGTGATATTCTTGAATCCTTCATTGGTGAAGATCGTGTGCAAATCACTCCAGAAACGATGTTCAACCGTCTACAGTTGCCCATCGGAACGATTGACATTGAAAATTATGCGCTTGGACAAGAAATTCGATACTTGAGTATCTTCTGTGGGAAGAAGTTGAAACAGAAATCAGATGGCAAGTATGTTCCAGTCAAGAAGGGTGATCTTCTTAAGAAATATCGCACCTTATTGGATATTGCCAGCAAAATCTTGCTAAGTTCGACTGGTTCTCATGACTCTGTGACCTTTATGAAGGCAAGGGTTATGGCTGTCATTTTTGATGGTATCACTGAATGCAATTGGTTCAAGCTGATTGCAGATCGAATTATGTATTTTGAACGTAGTGTTCGAGTAGATGACAATACTCGAAATTGGGTGGTGTCTACTGCCGTTGGATATGGTAATAAGCTAAGTATCCTACTTCCTCTCCTTATGCCAAACAAGACGAAATGGAGTAAAGGAAAGCCGTTCCATCCTTTGAAATTTTACTTGAAAAAGGGGGCAGTGAGGAAACATCACAACTGGGTTTGTGAGAGTGGATGTAGACAAGTTGTCGAACCACTATAAATCTTGTGTTTGATTTACTTACAGTTTTGATTGTTTAAATTGCTTAATTGTTTTAACTACTTAACTGAACTTGACTAGTTGAGTATAGAACAGAGTTCTCGAAAATAAGTTGAGTATAATCTTGAATTGGGCTCATTGATAATTTCGTATTCCGCATATTGTACTTTGATATTTCGAAAGATTTTTGAAAAGTCTATTCACCCCCCTCTAGACATTTTCACTAGCTTACTCATTATTAACTCAACTTGGGACCAACAGTGTTTTTCGTGGATTGACATTTGAGAGCTTACATGCACAATATACATTTGTGTGTTGAGAGAAACACTTCTTGAGAGAGTGGTGAATCAAGTGTGTTGAATTTGTCTTAGCTTGGATCACATTTTGTCTTGAAAGTGGTAGAGAAATTGCATGTGTTGATGAACCATTCATTGAAGATATTGTTTGATCATGCCTACTATGCATTGTATCCATTCACAAATCCTTCACAATCACCCTCCTTTGGTTTCTTTTTCTTTGCTTGGGGACAACCAAATCTCTAAGTTTGGGGGGGTTGATTGGGTGTGAGATTGCTCGTTTTTGTGCTCATTATTGCTATATTATCGTAGCATTTTGATGTGATTTTGTGCGTATTTGATAGAAATGGTGCTACTAATCTTGTTGTCAAGAAAGTTGTTCAAAGTGTAGGAAACAAGGTGAAATAGTCCATTTTAAAGGGAAAACGAGCATTGGCGCATTGGAATTGAAGTTCGGTGGAAGGACAAGCAAGGAAAGCCAAGAAAAATAGAAAAAAAAGTCCAAAGATGCAGAAACCAAACGGGCGGTCGAGTGAGCCCACACTGGCGGTCGAGTGAAGTCGAGTTACAGAAACTTTCAAACTTTTTCACTTCACTCGACCGGTCGAGTGAGCCCAAACGGGTGGTCGAGTGAAGTTCATCTCACACGGCCGGTCGAGTGAGCCCAAACGGGCGGTCGAGTGAAGTTCATCTCACACGGCCGGTCGAGTGAGCCCAAACTAGCGGTCGAGTGAGTTCTGGAACCACATTTGGTTCTGTAACTTCTTCCCACTCGACCGACCGTTTCACCTCACACTGGCGGTTGAGTGAACTCACATTTTCGGGGTTTTTTGCGAATTTTGAAGAACTTCAAGGACCCAAATGCTAATTTCGTCTCACACATTTTTGGAAGCTTTAAATAGCTTCAAAACTCAGTTTGTAAAGGATCTTGGGCCTCATTCTATTACAAAAACTCAAACCCTAGTTCATCTCTTAGCATAGTTTTAACATTTATTGCACTTTTAATTCTTAGATTAGTTTCCAAGTTGAATAGTTAGCTTGGATTTTTGAAGATTAAGGTTATACTCTCTTGTAATAGCTTGGGTATTAGAAGAAATATCAAGGTGACTTCAAACCATACTCTCTTTTGCTATTTAATCACAAGTTTCATGTTTATTTCATTCTTTGTTATTGTTTTGGCCATGGGTGTTTCTCAAAACACCATGGGCTAAGTTTATTTATGCTTTGGGTGTTCTAAAACCATGTGAATATTAAGTTTGGAATTGTTTGAGCTTTGTTATTGTTGATATTAGGTTCATTGCTTCTTTTATTGGGTATTATTGGTACTTTGTATGTTAACTTCTATTAATCCATATTTAGATGCATGTTTAGCGTAGACGAGAGTTACATGGACATGTTTATATTTATGGTGTGAGTTGTTGGTATGCAAATGTGTTATTATACTTTTAATTCGTCGAGAGAGAGTTAATCGTATTAGAACTCCCATTAAAGGACATTAATTACTTGAATGGTTATTTGAGTAGTTGGTGAGGATTAGGAAGAAAACCTTATTACCGGGTTTGGGAACACCTTAGATTTAAGGCTATATTACCCGAAGGGAAATGGTTGTCATCCTAGCATTTAGGTGCTCTTAGCAAAACTTAATTGAAACATTAACGAAGTAAAAGCAATTCTTCTCGATTTCACTATGTAGAGAACACCCGAAGCATTCTCTCACCCTTGCACTTCTTCGAATTATATTCGTAGTTGTTCTTTGTTTTATTTGTCAATTTCTTGCTTTGATAGTAATTTTCTTTTACAAGTAGTGGTAATCTCTCTTCTTGGTCATTTGCTCACTTTTAGTAATTTTAAATTATTTGTTAGTTTATAGGTTGGTGTTTGATTTATCTTCTTGCATCTTGGTAGTAAGTTAGTTTAATTTTAGAAATCCAAAAACCCGAAACCGTAGTTACATTAGTTATTACAACACAAAACTCTAGGGATCCATTGCTCAAACTCACCTCCTAGGTCGAAACTACTTGGTCGAATACTTCCATTACTACTACGAACCCTTATGCTTGAGGGGAAGTAGTTAGTCAACTTAGTGACCAAAAACTCGTTCAAGTCATGCATGAATCGGAGGTGGGTGGGGTGGGTAGAAAAAAGAAAAAATTGTAGAGAGAAATGGAGATAGAACATTGTAGAAATTCGATGAATATAAAATATGTTTATTGTGGGAAAATTTTATTTTTAGTCCTATAAGTTTGATACATTTCAAAATAAATCCTTTAAGTTTCAACTTTACAAAATTCGTCCTTCACCTTTCAATTTTAATCCTTTTTTACATCAATTTTAATCTTTTATGTTTTGAAGAAATTAAAATTGATAAACTTTGTGTCAAATATATTAAAAAAAGTCACATCTTCATGCCACATCACTTTATATTGAAAAAAAAAATAGAGTTAATAACACCCCAAAATATTCTATACACACCCCATAATTTTAAATAAAAAAATAAATGTATATAAAATGACTAAGTAACCCTTACATAAATAAAGAGTAAAATAATTTTAAAAAATAACTTGTAAAAATCTGCAAAAATATGAAACAAAATAAATTTTACAAGCAACACCAAAGGGTGTTGCAGTTATGAATAATCGATGTTAATTATGTGAATCTTATTTTCCTCTATTAATTAAAATGTATAACTAGACCCAAATAATTTTTTTGGGTGAGGCTACTAACACCCCATAAAATGTTATACAAACTTCAAATGTTATACACACCTAGAGCCGTCAATTTGGGCCCGACCCTATGGGCCGGCTCGCCCAACCCGAAGCCTAGTATGGGTCGGGCTCTAAAATTATAGGCCCATAAAAAACTGGGCCTATTTGGCCCGACCCAATAGGCCCGATGGGCCTAATGGGCTAGGATGGTTTTGGCCCGACGGCCCATGGGCAGCCCATTTGGCCCGATCAATTTTTTTTAAGGTAAATAAACAATTAAAATTATTACAATACTATATATACTTAAATATTAGTATTATGTTTTTAATTTTATTTTGATTTTAAAATTTGAACTTATGAATTATTTATAATTCTATTTGAACTTGATAGATAGTGTAATGTTATACTCCGTACTAGTTATGTCCGTTTATAAATTATGTATAATTAATATATTAGTAATGTATATTTTTAATTATAATTATTTGTATAAATAAAAAATATATATGAGAATGTGACCATTACCTAATAAGTTTATACTCCCTCCGTTCCAGCTTAACTTTCACACTTACTGTTCACCCCATTTTTAAAAAATATTATAATAAATAGAATTTTGAGATATATAAAAATAATAATAAGTGAGTTGACTTGTGTGTATGTATGTACCATAAAAATAATAACATTAAATATAATATTTTAGATATTGTATGGGTAGAGTTTCTAAAGGACCAAAAAAGTAGGTATAAAAGTTAAGTTGGGACGGAGGGAGTATATATACAGAGTATACTTTTTGCTAGAAATATTTTTTTTATCTCATGGGGTGGGACTTGCAATGTACATTAATGCAATAATGGTTATGATCGTTTATAAATTATGTGTAGTTACTAGTTAATACTCCGTATATAATTTTTGCAAGAAATATTTAAAAAAAAAAAATTATGTAGTGGGCTGGGCTGGCCCGCTAGCCCAGTAACACAGATGGGCTAGGCTGGACTCCAATTTTATAGGCCCGACCAGTTCATGGGCCGGTCCGGCCTAGCCCACGAACATCACTTGGCCCGATGGGCTAGGTTGGGCTGGGCCGAGCAGCCCGATTTGCCAGCTCTATACACACCTAACTAAAATTTAAAAATAATTTTTTATTACTAAACACACCCCAATTCCTTCCTATTTACCCTTTATCCCTCAAAATAAATACAAATTGAATAAAAACTAAAAATATAATTTAAAATTCAATTAAATCATTAATACTATATATAAAATTTAAAAAATAATTAAATAAATATTCAATAATACAAGAAACTAAATAAAATTTGAAAATATTTTAAAAAATCAACTAAATATTAAAAAATATTTGAATGAAAAAATTAATTAAATCCAAATTGAATCTAAAAATATTAAATAAATCAAATAAAATTTATAAAATAATTAAATTAAAAATACCAATTAATGATTCAATTTTTAAAAAACTAAATAAAATAAAAAAAATGAAAGAATAATCAACTCAATCAAAAATAAATATTAAGAAAATTAAATAAAAAATAAAATCTTACTTTTTGTTGACTTTTTTTAATTTACTTTTTTTTTACGTTTTATTGAATCTTTTCATTTTTTATGACTTATTTTTTAATTTCAGATTCTATTTAATTTTCTAAGGTTTTTTAAAAAAATTAATTAATTTATGTAAATTAACTATTTTTAAAGATTTAGTTAGTTTTTTAAAATACTTTTAAATTTTAATTACTTTTTTTTTTTAGATTTTTTCAAGTTATTTTTTATAATTATTTTACTTTTTATTTATACAAGGGTTATTTAATCATTTATATACATATGTTTTTTATTTAAAATTATGCTGTGTGTATATAATATTTTAGGGTGTTATTAGCTCTATTTTTTTTTTTTAATATAAAGTGATGTGGCATGATGATGTGGCTTTTTTTAATATATGTGGCACCAAGTTTACCAATTATAATTTCTTCAAAACATAAAAGATTAAAATTGATGTAAAAAATGATTAAAATTGAAAGGTAAAGGACGAATATTGTAAAGTTGAAACTTAAAAGATTTATTTTGAAATATATCAAATTTATAGGACTAAAAATAAAATTTTCCAGTTTATGGTTAAAAAAGAAGTATAGGTGAATGGAGTTTTATAGTAAATAAAATATAAAGTTGTATTATTTTATTATTATTAGTTATAGGGATAATGATTTGAGTGAAAGGAAAATAAGAAACAAAATGTATAGATGAATGAAAAGTAGGACAGAAAATTAAGAGTGAAAAGAAAATGGTAATGTAATTGTATAAAAATAGTTGTATAGGTAAATTAATTGATGTATATTTGGATGCATCCATCCAAAATTGGATAGAATGGGTACGAGCAGAGGTGGTACAGTTGTCCCACCATTTTTTTTAATATATTTTTTAGGTATATATTTCTTCCATTTCATAATAAAATTTACACTTTATTTTTTCTTTTATTTCACAATAAACTTCACACTCTTAAAATATAAATTCTTCCACAAACTCCACTCCCACAATATTCACAATTTAACACAAAATGTCATATTTTAAGCCCACACATACATACAATTCAACTCATATATTTACAATTTATACATAAATGTGTACTAAATTACCCCTCAATAACATTGTCATTACTCAACTTTCTTATAAAATGTGTCCTCCCACATATAAGTTTATTTTGGCACAGAAGGAGTATTTTATATGAAAAAAAATCAATTTCTCCAAAGTTGCAAATCGCTATATAAGTTTTATTTTTGTCAAATTTGATATTTTCCTATCTGTCGAAAATGTCTCGACAAGTCTAGGTGTTCGTATTTGTTTAAGGCAATTGATGTCTTCCTCGTTTTTATGGCGTATATAAATGTGTTGTAAATGTTGAATTTTCATTGCAATATCGACAATGTTTGATTTGTTTTCTAATCTGTTATCGAGCCTCTAACGAATCTCTTTTATATACATTTTTTTATTATTTATAGATCGTTTGTCATATCATTTGTTTGATAAGAGGCATAACACACGACCATCAATTGAGCACCAAACTAGCTGGTATAAAGTTGCATAAAATTAGCCAAGTGTTTTAAGTAAAGATGAATTTCCCACAAATGGGTATAATTTAAGGGCGCACACATTTTCACACTCGACTTATTTTGATAGTTGTCAACTAACCAAGTCACTAGCACTCAATATGTTAGTTATCAGTTTGAGTTGAACACTTCACACTCTTAACTTCTATAACAGATGACTTTCTTCAAGTTAGCTACTCAACTGATCACGAAAAATAATTTTATATTAATTCTATTCACTCATCCCCTCTAAATTTATTCCCTCACTTGACTCGTTTGTGGCTTACAATTAATGTCATCTTTAATTCATTGCTCGCATGCTTATTTTACTTTATCTTTTTTTAATACAAGTATTGTTTATCTTGATTACACAAATATATCTACTTTGAGGCTCGATCTTGTGTGTTGGGTTTGAGGTTGTCCCCGTAGGGGGGCCTCGTAGGGCCTAGTGGTGTTCTTGTGATGGTTTCATGTCAAGTTACTTTCGTGCTTTGACTCGAAAAGTGGATTGTGATTCTGACCAAGTCTCTGGGCTTGTGTGCATTGACTGGATCACTTGCGAGGGCATGACCTACTCCAATATTCAGTCTTGTGTAGTGGGCCTGGAGTCATCTTTATCTTTATGAGGATGAACGTGCTTTCCTCGTGCTCTTCTTTTGGAGGTTATTCATCCCAATTTACCTTAGTCCTTTGACTGAGGGCCAAAAACTATGGTCCCACACTGTTCTTGGACTTATGCGCGTTGACTAGATCTCTCGCAAGAGTGAAACATGCTTCAAGACTTAGTCTTATGTAGTGGAATCGAGGTCACAGTTAGGACTTTGACTCATTTCGCATTGTTTTTTTTCTTATAAGTTGTTCGGGTTGTTGAGAAAAGTCAATGTTGTGTTGTCACCCGATATTTAGTCGATTTGTTGTCTTCTACAATCTGTTGTGGGCTTGATAAAAAGAAAACTAATAAAAATAATCTTAGAATCATCTGACATTAATAACAATTAACTTTGAGCCTAGCTTTTGACGCCAGTAACATTTGGCGACCAACGACACCTAAAATTAACGACGAGTCACGATAATCTTGGGAAGTGCAACAAAATTGTCTCCGCGATGCACGGGGGTGAAGTTCAAATTTAAGTCGTGTTGCTAGCAGATATGGTAAGACTCTGTCAAATCGATATATACGCTTGAAGACCGATCCATTTCTATGTTGTTCGGTAAACTCAATAACTATATGAAGATTGAAGATATACTTAAACTCTCACTCCCGAATTAGTTTATAATTTTCATTCAAATTTTAATGGTATTAGTTGTTCATTAAAATGTGTTAATTAAAATTTCTAAAAATCTCATGTTAGGATATTTATCCACTCCCATCGAATTTAATGATCTATGTAATAGTTTTGATGGCCAAAGCATGTAATTAGTAATAGTGAGTTATTTTGTAATCTGATAGGATAAGTTAAGTTGGTATAAAACAACTTTAATATTCTAAGTCTTAAGTCGTGTTGAATCAGATGTATGTATATTAGTTGAGACCACATTAGATTAACACGCGCTTGCTTAAGATGAGAAGAGCAGAAGACTAGAAGACCTTGAAGATTGAAGAGAAGTCCATAAGTGATATCACATGATAAGGTTCTTATATACCTAATCATCTGAGACTCACACCAAATAATCAAGCCGAATGAACAATGTCAGTTGATATGGACTTGGAAGTCAACTGATCACTCCAACACTTATAATTATTCATAATAAGGGGAAACACGTATACATGAGAAGATAAAGAGAATGTCAGAAGAGTTGACACTTGTCTTAATCTCAGATCAGTACACAAGCCTAACAACCAGCTGACGTGGACCAATAAAAGATGTCAGCACAACTAGTTAACTTACTACCTAAGGCTATAAGTGATCGTACACGTGCATTTAATGCAATTAAATGCACATTCCTTGTTCAAGGAATGTCTGTACCAGAATTTCAGGAAGAATAAAATCAATTAAGGATCACAACCACTAAATGAAAGATTGAGCCAACAGTTAGTTCAAATCAAATTTGCCTATAAATACAATACCATATTCATTGTGAAGATTGCGAGAACTATTATCAAAAACTCACTCAACTAATACTTTGAATTACACGCGATCGAGCAAAATTTTATTAGAGTTCTCTAGAGCTACATTGATTACTTGAATCCTCAATTCTAAGTTTCCCCCCAAGCCCTGAATCACACATTCTATCCATAGGTTTAGAAAGTGTTATCAAACTTGTTGTTTGATACACTATTGGAATTTATAGACAATCAAACCATAGTTTGATCCAGATTGTTGTTTATATTGAAATTTGTAAGAGTATTTGTTCTCACCATAACAAGTAGAGCCAAATTGTACGGTGAGTGCATCGAGCTCAAAGTTGTATTCTTGAGACTATAAATTACAAGCCTTTGGAAGAGATTTTATATCATAGTTGGACTGTGAGAGTGGACGTAGGACTGGGCTCGTAACTATTATAAATCTTGGTGTTGTTATCTCGCTTTATTTTCATGTATGCTAATATCTATATTGTGCTTATTGTTGATATATTTCTTGATATTCATATTGGCATTATTTTGAGATTTGATAAATTGCACACTAAGTATTTAAAACCAATTGATATTAAGTCAGTCGAGTAAATTTCCAAGCTCACCATTTTACACAAGGTTTTTCATCAAATTTATGAGTATAAATATTAGGGCATAACACATTTTCCGCACTCACAACCAAGTAGATATTTGGTCAACTGACCAATTGAGTAATCAGTCATTAGAGTAGGTATTTATCCAAGTTGTTTAAACACTCACACTCTTAGTCAGCTACATTCTGCATATCAGACAATTCGACTCCATTGAGTCATCAAACCAGTTGACACGCAAAAAATGATTTGATTTGATTTTTTTAAAGTTTATTCACTCCTCCCCCTAAACTTTAAACTATCACTACTCGTCCAGAGACCAACATCCCATCAAAATGAATTTGAGACAGTTTTGCGATCGATCAAGGCTTGGAGCTTCCACTCAACCTTAGAGGCGAGTTGGGAAACCTCGTGGGACCCTAAACTTTTAGGAGCTCGAGTGAGATTTTTAATGAAATATTAATTATTTTTATTATTCTTATAAAATTTTTAGAATTTGTAATTTCTAATCTACACATTTAAAAAATATTTAATGAGATTTTTAGAAAATTTAATGAGACTTTTCAAAATTTTAATGAGATTTTTAGAATTCCTTAATTTTTAATTTACACATTTAAAAAAAATTTAATAAGATTTTTAAAATTTTAATTATTAACTTTTATTTTTAAATTTATAGGATGTAAATTGGACTATATGAAATTTCAATTATTTTACATTTTGGGTGAGAGTTAAAAATTTTACAGCAAAAAAGAATGTAAATTAAACTAAAAATTACGTAAATTAAGAAATTGAATCAAACTTAAATTTGAGGATGTAAAATAAAAATTTCTCAATAAATATACTACTTTTTTTTTTTTTTGATGTCATTTTGATACCAACACGAAAAAAATACTCATATTTAAATACGCGCAAACAAAGAGGAAGAGGAGAGAGATGGAGGTGAGGGGAGAGGAGAGAGAGTACTCGGAAAAGGAGAAAAATCTTTAATGAGCAAATATAGTACACTGGCTGTGTTACAGTAGAGAGAGAAACAACACGAAAGCTGAGTGGAGAGGCGCAAGTTATTCAATCGGAATAAACCATTCTTGAATCTCCATTCTCCGGTAACTCCTCACCGCCCCCTCGTTCGCGAAGTCACCTTCGTGACGCGCGTATCGAACTTTCCCTTGGCTTAATTGCTCAATTTTTTTTTTGTGGAATCATGCAATTGAATACAATCTTCATCTGCCCTCGGATTAGTTAGATGTTTTCGCTACTCCATTTTTCATTGCTGTGCTTGAATCTTGATATACAATTATTTGTTAGATTCTTCATCTATTATTTGTATTGTCTATTTTTGGAACTTTATTGAAGTGGTACAGGAATGGGTAAATCTTGCATTAGGAGTTCGATGTTTGTTATGATTTTGATTTCTCCTTAAATTGTGCGAATAGTCGTCACTTTAGAAGAAAACTAGCAGTTCAATTTTTTATTTTTATTTTTTGGGCTTGAAGAAGGGAAATTTGGAATTAGAATAGTGTTGTTGTTCATGGATAGCTGATTGATGTGCTCCTCTTCTGTCTTTCAAATTTCATGGTCTCTGATCTTCTCGAAGTTGTTATGCACTTGAACATTAAAGCGCATTTGTTTTGAATAACACCATTGGATACAAATTGTAAAGGCAGAAATCTTGTATGTTTATGAATGATATCTATTGGATGCTTGAATGTACTATCTATGTCAATTGGCATGCGAGGATTGAACTTTGATGTCGAGAGCTAGCAGTCAATCGAAGTAAATTACTATATTTCATGGTTGCTTCTGTTGTTGCATAACCTTCAGTCGCTAGTTATCAGATGGATCAAGTCTTTTTATGTAGTTGGAATCATTTATGCTTTACCTTATTAAGAGCTTCTCTTTCTTAATTGCACGTTGAATACATACATCCAACCAGAGGTGGATACAAGTGGGGGCCACTGCCCCCCGCCCAAGATTTTTTGAGCTCTATGCATATATAGGTGTGTGCATATGTAATATAACTATATTAATATGTGTATTTATGCATGTGTATAATTATATCAATATGCAAGTGTCGAAATTAGCTAGACTTAAAACGTGTGTTTCATTGTACTCTCCCCCCCCCCCCTCCCCCACCAAAGTACAAATCCTCGATCTCCCACTGCATCCACCTTCATTATAGTTTGCCAACTATACAGTTAGCGAAATCTATAGATCTCTGCACAAGATAGAACTCGTAAGTGTTTTATTTATGGACAGGCCTGAAGGCCAATGGGTAATCTTTGTCAGTATTAAGTTTTTCCTCCTCATCCATGCTGCCATTTGTAATGCTATGCCACCTTTATCACCGTCTGCAGTACTCCTCTCCCTTCCTCAGCCATTATCTCGATGCTGATAATACTTCCACACCCTTTCTTACCCCCTTTTTTGAACTGTAGAATGATATTAGAAGTATAATGATTGTTGAGATAGATCTTCTTCTTTTTTTTTTGTTACCTTCCCAAGCCCATCTCCTTTTATTTTAAACCCTTTGCACAGACTTAGCCTTTTGTAATTCTCTTGCATCCTCTTTCCCAGCGAACCCAAATGAATCACATGCACTGATAAAATACTATACCTATTTCCCGCCATACCCAAATGTATCACTACATGGAATAAATATTGTCATGAAGATTGCGAATGAGTGGTTGTGGATACAAAAGACCAGTCTGGAGTCTCAGCTAACAAACTAAACTTCCCTGCTAATCAAATTATAAAATGGATCTTGTCACAAATGCATTATGACTTGATTTAGCTTGATTGTTTTTGTTACAATATTGTCCCTTCAGATTGTAAAATATTAGTTTTGAGACTGCCTCCAGTACTTTTCATGACCAACTAACAATCTTTTCCGAGGATGATTTAATTATCTGAAAAGCAATAATAAATGAGTAATGGTATTGATTACACCAGCTAGCCTTTACAATTTCTTCACTTGCTCTAATCTTGGTAAGGCATCTTAATATTCGCTTGGATAGAGTAATAACTCGAGATGCTTCTCAATGACAGAAAGAAAGTGACTTATTAGCTCGTGATGTCTAACCTCTATTATTTTAAAGTGAATAAGTGAATTAGCATGACAAACATGAACATAGAAAATTGTGTTTCTCTTTTCTTGTTCGTACTACTTTTTTTTTTTTCTTTTACTGTATGATTGTGACTGTCAAAAACTAACTGGGATTTCTCATGGGAGAAGACAAACCTCATAAGTTCTCTGAGATTCAGAAAATTCATTGCTGCATTACATGATTGAGTATGGTATATAATTGATGTCTTTTGTTCACCATGTTTTATTTACTTTCAGGTTAATGTATGAGTCAAAGATAGAGATATACGAGCACTAGCTGTACCCCCGTTTGGACATATCTAAAAGGGAATAGTTAAATGGAGGAAGCTGAAGAACGAGAAAACAGGAGACATAGGATGATGGATTACAATAAAGTACCTTCAGTAAAGATGAAGAGTTCATCTTTTCCTTCAAAATTAATACTGAATCTTATTGTGCAAACTATTCTTTCCATGTTATAAATTCTAGTATAAGCTTATTGCTAACAAGTTATTTGTTCACAAATTTTAACTGTTGCTGCAGTGGAGTTCAACTTCCCAGTTTCCGATGAGGGAACAGAATGCTTTCCATGTGACTGCAAAGATAAGCATGCTCTATGACGAAAGGGATAGCGCTATAAAAGAACGTGAACAAGCCATTGCTGAAAAGAAAGCTGCCTTGTTGGAGAGAGATGCTGCAATCCAGCAACGAGATACAGCCATTGCAGAACGTGATAATGCTCTGAGAGAACGTGATAATGCTGTTGCTGCCCTCCAATTTCAGGAGAGTGCCATGAATGCCTTATTGGGAAGTGTTGCACATGGGCTCAAACGCCCTAACCGACCCACAAATCACAATCACAATAAATTTGCTCGTAGTTTGGGACAAGGGTGCATCACCGATGCATCACCAATAACTGCTGTTTCGTCTGATGCTGAAAAGCCTGATCAACTAACAAGGATCAAAGTAAAGAAGAATCCTACAGCAAAATCACCGAGCAAAATGAATAAAGTGCGTGAGGATTTGAATAGGCATGTTACAACATCTGGGACAAAGGCTGAGTGGGATGCTCAGGAGATTGGGGAGAATAATCTGATACGTTTCGATGAATCTAGCATGCCAGCACCGGTTTGTTCATGCACTGGAGTGCCTAGGCAGTGTTACAAGTGGGGAAATGGGGGTTGGCAATCATCTTGTTGCACCACCACACTGTCGGTTTACCCATTGCCACAAATGCCTAACAAGAAGCACTCAAGAATTGGTGGGAGAAAGATGAGTGGAACTGTTTTTAGCAGATTGCTGACCAGAGTGGCTGCAGCTGGGCATGACTTGTCAATTCCAGTAGATCTCAAGAACTACTGGGCTAAACATGGAACAAATCGATATATTACCATCATGTAACTTCGTCTCTCTAATAATGTCAGGTAACTGGTATGTAGAACCTCCTCAGATGAATTCACTAATTTTAACTCTAGAGTTCTGAATTTTGAAGTAAATATTGTTGTTCTGTCTGTGGCTAAATTAGCATTGATTTTTTCATTATTAGTTATTTTTCTTTGCTATGCTATTTTTCGTTTATTAGCTATTTCTTTGGTAGCTGGATAGGTAGGTGGGTGGGAATGTGGGATGGGGTGAAAATATTTCTGGGAAACTTGAATTCTAATCATTTCTGAAAAGATTTGATCAGGACAGCCAGACTTTTATTGTAAATAAAATGAAAATAATTGACTATTAAATAACTGTATTGCTAATGCTCCAGAGTGAATGATGTCTACTATCTGCAGCTTCTTTTAAAAAATAATTTAGTGTAGTTTGCTTTCAAGCGACAAGCATGTGTCTTAATGAAAATGCAAATATGTTGCAGTATTGATTCGTTGTTTCAGATAAGATATTGAGAATTTTGGCTTTTCTTCTGATATTCCATACCGTTTTGAGGCGTTTAGTGTGTAAAATGTCCTCGCAGTTGCTCCTGATATATACCTAGAATTCGTGGGACATGTCTCTAGTATGAGATCGTTTTATACAATTTTTTGTAATCATGCTTTGTAGTAAAGCTAGTACTCTTTTAATTTGAGATCAGTTTTCACACCTTTTTTTTTTGTAGGTCTCATATCAATTTTCACACACAAAAAAAGAAAAATTTATTCATAACTTTTACCCTTACAATATACACTTATTTACTCTTTAACAGGTTTAACTCACATCCACTTATATCTTCATTATAAAAAAAATTAAAAAATGATTTTACCACTTTGTCCCTACTTTATTATTCTAATAAAGCAAAAAAAATATGTTTTTTTTCTTAATGAAACAATTAGTATTATTAAACTAGTATTATTAAACTGATACACTTTAAGATAACAATTAATATTGTTTAAAGAACTAATAAGTGTTTAAAAATGGATATGAAGTGCAAATAAGTTTACAATAAATTTGGCTTGAATAAGACTTGTGAGTTCCATAAGTGTTAAAAATTACATATGAAATGCAAATAAGTTGTACAATAAAATTGGTTTGAATAAGAATTGTGGTTCACAAAAACTTCAATGAATTTAATAGGAAGTGTCAATGTTTAATAAATAAAGGGTCTTTGTTTAGTGATTTTAAGAAAAATAATAACATCAAATCAAACAAATTTTAGACAATGATTTGTGACACTTCACAAACTCTGCGCTATACTTGAAATGTGGAAATTCAATTGAATTCGAATTCACATAAACCTAATATTGATGTTAGATTTCTAAATTGAGTTTTATTTATGTGAGAGAAAAAAAACTAAAAAAATCGATTTCAAATCTTATACGTTCATTTATGTCAAAATTAATTAATTAACAAATGGTTCATATAATCATTTAAAAAGGTTTCCAAACATCTTAACACCTATTTTGCTTTAAAAATAAATAAATATAATTAGTATGGCTTGCAAACATCTCCCAAGCAGGGTCTAATTCCTTATCAAAACCATTTGCATTTACAGTTTAAAAAGGAAAAAATACTAGAGTATTGAAATCCACTTTCAATAATTTAAACGAAAAATATCATGATTTTGGTCACGTACAATAATCACTCTGTAGACAAGCAAAATTAAATTAATTTGGGCCTCCAAAGCCCAACAAATCAAGACGGGCCTCTAAAGTTCGATAAACGAAGACGGACCTCTAAAGTCCGATAAACGAAGACGGGTCTCTAAAGTCCTATAAATGAAGATGGGCCTCTAAAGTCCAACAAACCAAATCAAGCCCAAATAGGGTGACATCCCCAGAATTTTTGATGACTTGATAAAAAATGATCTCATTGAACTACCACAAATGAAAAGACCCGATGAGGCTGGGCAAACGAATGACCCCAAATATTGCAAGTACCATCGATTGGTAGGACATCCAACCCAAGATTGTTTTATACTTAAAGAGAAAATTATGCGGCTAGCTAAAGAAGGAAAGATCTTGCTAAAAGAAACTTAAACAACGGCGAATCACATCACAGTTGAAGACAATCAAATTAAGGAAGTTTATGCAAATGGTGCCTACAAATTGATTTCTGAAGACGACATATACATTTGTCCCATGAATGGAATGTTTTTGAAACACTACTACGCGTAAAGAAAACAAGTATGCTCCATAAACGCACGAGCCTAAACTGCTTGTTGCTCCAAGAACGCATGAGCCTAAACTGCGTGTTGCTCCATAATGCACGAGTCTAAACTGCTTATTACTCCTGGTCCGCATGAGTCTAAACTGTGTACGGCAACCACTAAAGGTAAATACATGTGGTTAAACTGTTAACTTACTCCACTAAAAGCATTTTAAGTGGTTAAATAATTAAATCCCTACTTTGTCAAAAGTAGTTAAAGAATAGTCACTCCTGGCCCGCATGTGGTAAATCATTTGAAAGTAATTCGCAATTCGTCCACATCAAAGACAAACGTTCTCGTGAACGAAATGCGAGGGGGCAATTTGTAGACAAGCAAAATTAAATTAATTTGGGCCTCCAAATCCCAACAAATCAAGACGGGCCTCTAAAGTCCGATAAACGAAGACGGGCCTCTAAAGTCCGATAAACGAAGACGGGCCTCTAAAGTCCCATAAATGAAGATGGGCCTCTAAAGTCCAACAAACCAAATCAAGCCCAAATGGTTACAACTCTCGTTGATCTCGGAATCTTGATGTAGAACTCAAAAGGTGATTTAGCATGCCACCATGAAATTCTTGGAGAGTGGAGATCAAGGTGCTAAGACCCTTCGATTCGGCGTTTCTTCAAGGTTCTTCGTGGATCTTCAACGGAAAAGTCCCGATAAGTCCCGAAAAAGTCCCGAAAATCAACGTTTAATCCAAAATACGGCGTCAAGCCCTTGGATTAACGTTACAAAGTCTCAAGTTCAAGAACGATCTTCAACGACGTTCATCACAAAAGTCCCTAAATTCAACGTTTAATCCAAAAATACGGTGTTAATTTGGATTAACGTTATAAAGCCCCAAATACAAGATCGGATAGGATTCGGCTGCAGATCCAACTCCAGAAGTTTCAAAAGTGCTCAAGAAATTCAAGAAGTTCAAGAAGAGAGAATCAGAGGAAAAATTAGAGATTGTAACCCACAAATATTCATCGGTTTAATCCGAAATTAAATACATCGTTTACCATTTTCGTGTTTTTATATTTAATTCACGAATTTGTGTTTACAAATTGGCACGCCCAGTGGGACAATCTCTACCTCTCATCTCTACTCATCGATGTTGATACCTCACAAGGTCAAGATAATGAGGGCTACGACGATGGCGCCAATCAAGATTAAGAGCAAAAAGAGTGTTGCATCTAGATCAATTGGCGTCGACTTTGAAGACGTGAACGTAGTCACGAGGAGTATGTTAAGAAGCTCCAAATCACCGTCTTCTTCAGAGAAGGCTACTACAGAGGGTCCACCACCCAACACTGCGAATGAGGAGAACAATCCAACCTGTTCCCCTACTCGTTCCACAACGAGCTCATCAGATTCAAGCACAGCCTCAGCAATGGCGACAGACACTACGACTGTTGAGGAGCAATTAGTAAGCTTAACTAGAGCTATTGAAGGACTCACGAAACATGTCCAAGAACAAGATGCTCAGATTGCTAAGCTGATGAGCAATGTAGACAAAGGGGAGTCAAATCGAGCAAAAGAAAAGCGAGTCGAGGTGCATGATGTGGAGATGTCTGGTGAACGTCAACAGATGGAAATTGACCCAACTCTTAAGGAGTTACAAGTTTCTTCCGATGGTTTGGTGCCCGTTGACCGGATAAAAGAAATCATACTCGGGGCGATCGAAGATAAGTTCGAGGAAAGTCCCAAGTCTTCATTCACCTACATCAAGCCTTACACGAAGAGGATTGACGGTTTGAAGATGTCAGTTGGTTATCAACCTCCAAAGTTGCAGCAGTTCGATGGCAAGGGTAATCCAAAACAACATATTGCTCACTTCGTGGAGACCTGCAACAATGCCGACACGTATGGAGATCATTTGGTGAAGCAATTCGTGCACTCTTTAAAGGGAAATGTGTTCGATTGGTACATCGATTTGGAGGCCAGTTCGATAAAAAGTTGGGAGCAAATGGAACAAGAATTTCTCAATCGATTTTACAGCACTCGTAGAACGATTAGCATGCTTGAATTGACGAACACTTGTCAATCAAAGGAAGAGCCGGTGATCGATTACATAAATCGATGGAGAAATCTAAGTATAAATTGCAAGGATAGATTGACTGAAGCTTCAGCTATCGAGATGTGCATCCAAGGAATGCAGTGGGGTCTTCGATATATCCTTCAAGCAATTCGACCAAGATCATTCGAGGATTTGGCTACTAAGGCTCATGACATGGAGTTGAGTATGTCTACAAGTGGATTTGAAGGGCGCTATATCAAGAGTGGGGGCAAAGGAAAACGAGTTTGAAGGAGTTGCAACGAAAGCAACATCCATTTCTAGACTTAGACATCCCCGAAATTTTTGATGACTTGATCAAGAATGATCTCATTGAACTACCACAAATGAAAAGACCCGATGAGGCTGGGCAAACGAATGACCCCAAATATTGCAAGTACCATCGATTGGTAGGACATCCAACCCAAGACTGTTTTATACTTAAAGAGAAAATTATGCGGCTAGCCAAAGAAGGGAATATCTTGCTAGAAGAAACTTAAACAATGGCGAATCACATCACAGTTGAAGAAAATCAAATTAAGGAAGCTTATGCGAATGGTGCCTACAAATTGATTTCTGAAGACGACATATACATTTGTCCCATGAATGGAATGTTTTTGAAACACTACTACGCGTAAAGAAAACAAGTATGCTCCATAAGCGCACGAGCCTAAACTGCTTGTTGCTCCAAGAACGCATGAGCCTAAACTACGTGTTGCTCCATAATGCACGAGTCTAAACTGCTTATTACTCCTGGTCCGCATGAGTCTAAACTGTGTACGACAACCACCAAAGGTAAATACACATGGTTAAACTGTTAACTTACTCCACTAAAGACATTTTAAGTGGTTAAATAATTAAATCCCTACTTTGTCAAAAGTATTTAAAAAATAGTCACTTCTGGCCCGCATGTGGGAAATCATTTGAAAGTAATTCGCAATTCGTCCACATCAAAGACAAACGTTCTCGTGAACGAAATGCGAGGGGGCAATTTGTAGACAAGCAAAATTAAATTAATTTGGGCCTCCAAATCCCAACAAATCAAGACGGGCCTCTAAAGTCCGATAAACGAAGACGGGCCTCTAAAGTCCGATAAATGAAGATGGGCCTCTAAAGTCCAACAAACCAAAGTTACCCTTACGAGTGATGAAAAAGATGGAGATACATATGGATGAACTAATAGGCAGTCGTTTGATGATACATGAGTTTAATCAGGAAGGACAGAGGGCCCTTGGCACCATAGTGTTGGATTTGCTAATTGGTGGGATGCCATCAACTGTAACTCTCCACGTCATAGATGCCAGGACTTCATATAACATGCTTCTAGGGCGCCCGTGGCTGCACGAAAATGGCGTGGTTCCTTCTACCCTACATCAATGCTTCAAATACTTTAGTCAAGGGGTTGTGAAAACAGTGGTCGGAGATGATAAACCTTTCACAAAGGCAAAGTCGTACTTTGCTGATGCCAAATACTTCTTTCGAGGTGCGAAAGAAACAAAAAACGAAGAAGGTCCGACACGGAAGGATTGCAAGGAGGCATCAACATCTCGTCTCAAAGAGAACAAATCGGTTCCTTCTATTGTTGAGGCATTGGAGGAGTTAACATTGCCGTTAACTAAACTGGATGGAAAGAAGCCATCTTCACAACCAATTAAGGGGTTTGTTCGTCCTACTCAAGGACCTAAGGTGGAACATGGAGAGGTGATGAGACATGATGTTACAAAGTTTTACGGTCCTAAAGCTTACAATCTTTTAGTCAAAGCCAGGTACGATACACGGGAAAATTGTGCATTGGGAAAGGTTGTTAGTCAGCCAGAACATGGACTTAATGACACCCATAAAATGTTGAGAAAGAGTGGCTATGCTGTAAAGAGTACCAAAATGGGACTTGGTTATACTACAAAGAATCCGGTTCGCATTGCAATTAAAAGAGCCAATGCCAACCACATTTCTGAAGAAGAATACTCAAAGGATGCGTTCGATGAGAATGGTAAGAAAGTAAGACGACTTTCAGTCTTTGAGAGACTTGGGAAGTCTGCTAGCAAGAAGAGTAAGAAGATGAAACGCCCCTCAGTCTTTGATAGACTCGGACCACAAACCCATCATCAAAAGTTGGGTGTTTCCAAAGTTCGGAGCTCGAAGCAATCCAAGACTATTTCATATTCAAGGAGATATTTGTGCAAGTGGTTAGGGCTTAATTCAAAATTTGAATTACTTGATGGGCTAAGAATACCCTATTTGGGCTTGATTTAGTTTGTTGGACTTTAGAGACCCATCTTCATTTATGGGACTTTAGAGGCCCGTCTTCGTTTATCGGACTTTAGAGACCCGTCTTCGTTTATCGGACTTTAGAGGCCCGTCTTCGTTTATCGAACTTTAGAGACCCGTCTTGATTTGTTGGACTTTGGAGGCCCAAATTAATTTAATTTTGCTTGTCTACCCACTCAACGATCTCTAATAATTCCCAAAGTTCCTAATCAAATCTTCCAGAATTTAATATCAAACTCCAATTACTACTTCCTCCCTCCCAATTTAGATTGGACATTTATAAAAAAATGAATATCCCAAATTAGATTCATTATTTTTTTATGTGACAATAAAGTATTTTCTCATTTTAAACTACACCCTTCAAACATTTTTAAATTATATCATATTACATTACTTTATTACTCTACTTATTACTCACAAGGGACCTTCTATATGTAGTCAGGGTGTCGTAACGTGTCGTAATGACTACCGTAGTCAGTTAATCTAAGCCATTAAAAATCTAATCTAAAGGTTTAGATTTGATGACCTGTTACCTTTTGTAAATTTTACGATATGTATTGTCGTAATGTGTCGTAATGTGTCATAAATTTGTATTTTCTATTAAATTAAATTAATTAAAATATATTATTGTAAATTTACATTTTTATCCCTATACAATAAAATAATTTATTACAACAATTATCTACACCCGCTAATTTTATGAGTTCACCCCAAATCATTTTTTACCATAGTTATCTGCACCCATTCATTTTATGAGTTCACCCAATTCATTTTTTACCATAGTTATCTGCACCCATTCATTTTATGAGTTCACCCCCAAATCATTTCTTTTTTACAACGATTATCTACACCCGCTCATTTTATGAGTTCACCCCCGAATTATATTTTTACCAAAGTTATCTGCACCTACTCATTTTATGAGTTCACCCCCAAATTATTTTTATATCACAATTATCTGCACCCGCTCATTTTATGAGTTCACCAAAAATATTTTTATAAAAATAATTACATTTAAAAGACTATATTATTTTTTTATTAATTAACACAAAATATAATAAAATCAACCCTGATTTATACATTTACAATCTACTACCGAGTCATTGCCGAGTTACCGTCGATTCACCACCAAATCACTCATATTTTTAGAAAAAAAATCGTAAAAACATAATTAAAAAAAACTATCGAGATTAGGCACAAATTTCAATTTTTTTTCTTTTTAATTTTTCTTCCCATTTTCAATTTTTATTCCAAACTTTTTATTTCTTCGTTTTTTTTGTTTCCTACTTTTTTTTCATTAGTATATTTTTTAGTTTTAATACAAAATAATATTATATGTATGATTTTATTATAATCCCTCCGTCCCAGTGAAAGCTCCTCATGAGCTTCAGACACAGAGGTTAAAAAATATGATATAATAAGTGGATGTGAGAGAGAATAGTTTGGCAAAAAATGAATGAGTAACTTTCATTGGGACAAACGAATAAGTAAAGTTGGGTAGCTTTCAATAGGAAGGAGGGAGTAGTCGGTAATACAACAAGTAATAACCAGTAATACCATAAACAGTAATCAGTAATACCATTAACAATAATTAGTAATACCACGAACATTAATCAGTAATACCATTAATATTAATCAGTGAAATTTTATACAATAACAAATAATTTCACACATCTAATTATATTCAATAATACAAAAAACAATTATCAGTAATACCATGAACAGTAAGTAGTAATACCATGAACATTGAATAGTAATATCTCATACAATAACAAATAATTCCACAAATCTAATTATATTCAATAATGCCAAAAACAATTATCAGTAATACCATAAACAATAATATGTAACACCATAAAAATAATAATAATCAGTAATAAATAATTTCACATAATCACTAATACCACAATTAATAATCAATAATCATTAATATTAATTCAATAGTGTATTAATAGTAATACCGCAATCAATAACTAGTAATACCAGTATCAATAATTCCAATAACAATAATACCATAAAAAAAAGTGGAGAGAGTGCAGATCGGGGTGTACTAAAGAAAATAGAGGGTGCACATTACCAAGCCCAATTGAAGGAAAACTCTAGCCCAATGGAAGGACACCCTAGGTCAGTAGTCGTCGCTTGGGATTTCATCAGCAAGGTCACCGGCTCTGAGTGTCGTCCGGTCAGAGATCCATCAGCAACATACTCACAGTCCTCCGTCGGGTCGTTGTCAGCCGGAGGAAGAGGCTGCGTAGGAGCAGGGTGAAAAAGACGGATGAAGCAATGTAGCTTCGATTTGGACAGAGATGAACGACGAGAGAGAGGCAGCGTCGATCCGAGTGTTGCAGGCGAGCGTCGTTGATGTAGGAGAAGCTCCTGGATCGCGAACGCAGGGGAGATTGATCGAAGCAGTCGCGTCGATGGTCGAAATGAGGAGAAGATTTTGGCTGCCATGGATCGTGGCCGAGATGGAAGATTATGTCGATTGTTATGGAAGTGAAGAATCGCGATTGCGATTCGAGGAGGGGTCTCGGGCTTCAGCGGCCAAGACCGAAGCGTCGCCGTCGCCGTCGAGGGGGTGGTCGGGCATGGTGGTGGCTAGGTCACCCACCGACATGCATGGATTTCCGGCAAGTCATTTACTCATCAAATTAAAATTAAAATTTAGGTGCACCGCCGATCGACTTTAATAAAATTATACCTATAATATTATTTTGTATTAAAATTTAAAAAATACACATGCAAAAAATGGAAAAGAAAGACAGGAAAATTTAAAAAGGAAAAAAAAAACAAGGAAATAAAAAATTTGAAAAAAAAATTAAAAATGGGAAGAAAAAAGAAAAAAAAGGAGGGGGAAGAAAAATTAAAAAGAAAAAAAAATTGAGATTTGTGGCTAATTTCGATAGTTTTTTATTAATTATATTTTTACGCTTTTTTTTTAAATATGGGTGATTTGGTGGTGAATTTATTTTTTAGAGTTTATTTTATTATATTTTGTGTAAAATAATAAAAGGATAATATAATCTTTTAAATGTGATTATTTTTTAAAAAATATTTTGGGGTGCACTCATAAAATGTGCGAGTGCAGATAACCGTGGTAAAACAATAATTTGGGGGTGAACTCATAAAATGAGCGAGTGCAGATAATTGTGGTAAAAAATAATTTGAGGGTGAACTCATACAATGAGCGGGTGTAGATAACTATTGTAAAAAAGAAATGATTTGGGGGTGAACTCATTAAATGAGCGGGTGCAGATAATTGTTGTAAAAATATGATTAGGGGGTGAATTCATTAAATTAGCGGGTGCAGATAATTGTAGTAAAAATATGATTAGGGGTGCACTCATTAAATTAGTGGGTGCAGGTAAAATATAAATAAAATTTAAAAAGAAGGGTAATATAGTAAATAATAAAATATAATATAAATAATGCTAAAAATAACTGAAACCGGTATAACAGGCAGCAGGTCGTTTTTACGGTTACGACGCCACATGGCGCGATTCGACAAAGTGACTGCGTAGTCACTTTGTAAAATGTGACTACCGTAAGAATTACCCTACTCACAATATTTTATTACTCAAACGACTTTCATACCATTTACTTTATTCCCTTTAATACTAAACAACTCCCACATGAAACTACGCACAACCAAAATAGGGACGAAGGAAGTACAAACCAATACTAATACTCTCTGCTGAATAAGTATACTGCAATTTCATTAGATTCAAAATGTTATGATATTAATTTATAAGTGTAATGATAGCATTTGACTAGTGCTGCGATATTTACGTACACAAACATGCTAAACGTGTGTTTCGAACTGTATGTTATAAATTTATGTGAGCTTAACAAGATCAACACAAACCCAATTGAGACAGATCAATATGATATTGTTGCTCGCTTTAATAGTGAGAGGTGGAAAAACGAGTGAACTCTTTGTCCTAAAAGAGACGCCCAACTTTCCATTTTTAATACAAATAAATCACACACTAAGGTAATCTTGTATCAAGTAAAACACACCAAGCACCAAAATCCGAACATCCAAACACCTCAAAAATCAAAGTCACTCAAACACCACAAAGGCCAAAATCCAAAGAAATTCAAGCACCACAAATGGAGAAGACTACAAAGGGAAGATCTCGAAGAGGGGCCTCAAAAAGAGCAGAAAAACCGAAGATAGGGAAAATAAAAGGAGGAACAAACTAAACACATTAATAAAACTAAGAAAAACAGAAAAAGAATCGGGATCAAGAGATTTCTCACCCGAATCAACCACCGTAGCGCCATCAAGGAGGATTGGCCCGTTGATCCCAACTAAAACAAGAAAAGAACGTCTTAAACCCCACCGAACGGTCGAGGAGGAAACACTACCACCCCGAAAGTGACGAAGATGGTAATGACGAGTGGCAGACGGTGACTGCTGCGAGAGGACGAGTAACTGCAAACGCCTATATATATATATATTTTATATATACATGCTAATTCGTGCGACAAATCACACGAGTCGAACCTAACATTTGCAATATATTTTTCTAAAAGCCCCCCTTAAACTTGGACATGATAGTTCAATTTTAGTACTTTCTCCGTCCATGAAAAGTGTGTTTACTATTTTTAACACATATTTTAAAATCAATTTATATTTTAATTATAGAGTAAATATGTAAGGTATGTTGGTATATCATTAACTTTATTAATAAAGTAGAAAAAATATTTAAAAATTAATTATTTAAATAAAATGAACATATTATTTGTGAAAAAAAAAAAGAATGATTACACTTTTTTTATGGATAGATGGGAATATAATATTGGTTGCACAAAAAAAACAATCCTTTGTGAAAAAATAAAATGTTATGGTGTATTTCACCAACCTAATTATCTTTATTTCTATTCTCTCTTTTAATTTTTTATAAGTAAATATGAAACTTTATTTAATTTCTATTATCTTTTTGTTTGAAAGGTTTTGGTGAAATTTTATTTATCCTTCGAGTTTTAATTTCTATTATCCGTATTTCATTTCGTTCATCTTTAATCTTTATAAAATATAATACACCAGATATGCACAATATTATTATATCATTAATAAGGTCACATATCATTAAACACAAATTCAATGCCAAATTCAATTTAAAAATATCCTATCCCCCAACGACACACAAATTTAAATTATCTGTTCAAAAAAAAAAAGAAAAAGAAAAAAAAAAGGACAATTTAAATTATTTAGAGTAAAACCTATTTGGCCATAATTATTATTACACGGTGAATGTAATTAATTTGATCCTAATCCATAAAAAAATTAAATGGAGGAATACACCTAATCATGAACTAATTATCATAATTAACATGCCCACTATTGCCTGTCTGCAAACGGACCATTTGGCATTATTAGTATCTAAATCCAAATAAATTATGTCGCTTACCTTAATTAATTACTGCATTAACTATATCTTATCCCTAAAAGTAAACTTTATTTTATTACAAATTGGTCCACAACTTCATGTAATTCCAACAACACCCACACAACTTACACTATATATGTCACACACTTCACAAAATCACAGTCAATTTTATTTTCCAATTTTATTTTTATACATTTAGTAAAGGTGAATTGGTTAATCATCATCACAAGGAGAGGAGATCAAGATTCAAGCTATTTAGATTGTAAGTTTACTTGTTCCATTTTTTTTATACCATAAATTTAATGATTTTATTGTGTTTATATATGTTTGCTAAATACTTAGCAAATACTAGAGATTTGCAATTGAATAGTATTAGCACAAATCGTATAAGTTAGATCTCTTCTTTAAACTTTTGAAGTTAGTTTCTATTGTTTTTTAGTACTATTTTATTTTTCATTTTAATTAGAATAAAAAATCATCTTCATTGCACCATTTTTTCTATCCTGTGTTTAATCTCAAATAACAGGTCTTCTGAATAATCTAGATAAGGAAGTGTTGGTGAATCATTTTTTTGTAATTAGGAGGCATATTTGTTTCGAGACTTGCACTAATTAATGGATTTAGAACTCTGCGATTTTGTATCATACGAATTAGAGATTTAAAATTTGAATTTCAAATCTCAATTCACTCCTAAAAATACCTATAAATTTATTGTTACAATTATTTTTGAAGGAATTATTACAGTTTTCAATACAATACACTTTAAAATAAAACACTCTATTCAACCTATATTGATTTGACATAAAAAATAATACATATATTTTTATTAGTAATTTTAAATATGGGAATTTAAAAAACAAACAAATACTTTTAATTAGGAATCTCAAATTTGAGAATTTTAAAAATGAACACATACTCCGTATTTTTATAATTTCAAATCTAAGAATTTCAAAGCCACAACTTTCACCGCAAACATAAATCTCAAAACAAACCTACTAAAAAATGTTATGAATTTTGAAATATATTATAAAAAATTTCAAAACAAACACACAATAACTATTCATTAGAATTTTGAAATCCAGAATTTTTCTTTAAACTTTATATTATGTCATTTTGAGTATGTCCTTTAAATCATTAAGTTTAATTTGTTTGGTAAATTGTAACCCTACATTTATTAACAATTATTCATACTTTTACACAAAATTATATCAACTTGCCATCGATTTTTTTTTTCTTTTCACCTTTAATCTTCTTACACTTTTTTATCAACTTTACTTAAAATAGTATATTCCCTAAAACATATCTCCAAATGTAAAGTCAAAAGTAGAATGATGAATATTGTGAGAACCCCCATAAATAAAATGATTATTATAAAAAAAAGTTATTGTATTAAATAAGTAATGAACGTTGAATAAAAATAAAGTTATATGAATAATAATTATTTTTAAAATTGGATAGTTAAAAATTATTTATTATGTTTCACCATAATTTTAAACTTTATTTTTTTGGAACAATTTTATTTGCTTTGTATAAAGTAGTGTATACCTATGTAAAGATTATCGTAGATTGGAGGGAGTATGACATATTTTCTCTTTTACCAGTCGATTTGATTTGAGTCACATGCATAACTCTTGTCCATGTTTTCACATACAATTATAAAGAATATCTTCTTCCCCACAATAAAAAAAAAAAAAATGAAAATCCACTCTTTTTTTTGGATAAAAAATCTTAAAAAGAAAATAGAGGTGTAAAACGCTTGCATTACACGCGCGTTAAAAGAGATTGTAAACCCTTTTTAGGACAAAAAAAAAAAAAAATCTAGAGCATGAGAGATTTATTGCAAAATACGCTGCGGTGATAGAGGAAAACCAAGAAAATTGATAACGAAATGCGGTCGAAATGAAATTGAAATTTATAATTAATTTCACGCGTATGGATTAAAATTTATAAATTTAAATGTGTTTAAATTATTTTATTAAATTCATGTATTAAAAATAATTTTTTATAATTTTTAAAATTTACGACAACAATATTTCCACAAATATATGGTGTAGATATTTCGACTATATTTTCAATAGTGTTTGAGGAAAGGCGGCAAACAGTAGTGTTTAACAACAGTCGTGAAGTCCGTGTAAATTTTAGTCAATCAGTCGTCGTCCATTTTTTTGTAGAGAGAGAAGCTGAAATTCCTTAGAGAGAGAGAGAGAGAGAGAGAGAGAGAGAGAAATAGATAGAATACACTTCCAAATATTGATATACACGCACCGGCACACGCTCCGCCCCTAAATGCGGCGGCTTAGCTCTCGCTAACTTGCGCACCTCATGAAAAATGGTCGGTAACGCTTTTGGGGAACATGCTTATATATTTACTTGCTTCCTTTTTCAATGCATAACTTGCTTATATGCATTTCATACACCATTTTGTTGATTCATTAAATTTATGTCTCGAAATTGAGATGGAATTTTGATTTGCTCTTCAGATTTTCTGTATTGAATTAGTGTGAAATTGAAGAAAATGGCTGGTGATAATGAAGAAGCTAATTCTCAAAGACTTCACTCATCATTCGGAACATCTTCATCTTCATTTCGTAAACAACAATTGCCCTTTTTGATGAATCAGCTAGATATACCTCAATTGAACATGCCTCAATTTCGTGCTCAGATTCGCCAAAATTCCCCCAATTTGGGCGTTGAAAATAGTAAAAGGGCCGGCATTCCACCCTCTCACCCCCAAATTCCCCCTGTTTCCCCTTATTCGCAGATCCCAATTAACCGCCCTGTATTGCAGAATTTCAGTAATAACTCTAGGCCTTCGCATACTAGGTCCCTTTCGCAACCCCCATTTTTCGCCCTCGATTCGTTGCCACCCCTAAGTCCATCCCCTTACTCCATAAGTGATCATGTTTCAGCTGATGTGTCAATGGAGGAGAAGTCTTTCACTAGGGGTGAAACTCTTCCTCCTCGTAAGGCTCATAGAAGGTCCAACAGTGATATCCCCTTCGGGTTTATGTCTGTTATGCAGTCATCACCTCCACTTATGCCATTGAGAAGTCCTGGAGCTCAGATGGTGCATTCGGTTAAGAAAGAGTCTGGTTGGGAGAGCAATTGTGGAGGGGTTGGGGAGAAAAAATCTCAAGGGAAAGGTGTGGATGACTTGTTTAATGTTTATATGAATTTGGATGCCTTCAACTCCTCTGGTGCTGATGAGAAGCCGGGAAAGGAGATTCGGGAAGATTTAGATAGTGGAGGAAGTGGGACGAAGACAAATGGAGGTGATAGCAGTGACAATGAAGCTAGTAGTAGTGTCAATGAAAGTGAGGGCAGTATGCAGAAGAGGGAAGGGCTTAAAAGGAATGCTGGGGAAGATATTGCTCCAACTACTCGTCACTATCGAAGTGTCTCTATGGATAGTTTTATTGGAAATATGAATTTTGGTGACGAGTCTCCCAAAATGCTCTCAGCCCCTCGGCTCTCACCGTCCAATTCAGTAGATGCTAATCAAAATAATTTTAGCTTGGAGTTTGGTAATGGTGAGTTCACTGACGCTGAGCTTAAGAAGATTATGGCAAATGAGAAACTTACTGAGATAGCATTAAGTGATCCCAAGCGGGCCAAAAGGTAACATAAATACATTCATGTAGTTTTTAAAACGTTTAAGCCACAATGCAGAAAAGGTTACATTTATAAGTGAACTTGCCTTTGTAAATAGGATTTTAGCCAATCGACAGTCTGCTGCTCGCTCAAAGGAACGAAAGATGAGATATATAACAGAGCTGGAGCACAAGGTCCAGACACTACAGACTGAAGCAACCACACTGTCTGCCCAACTTACTCTGCTTCAAGTAAGAATTTGCTTATTGTTTGGTGCGTATTTATGGTCCCTTTCATTTTATGTATTAATTTGTATTCTCTTTTTTGCTTGCAGAGGGATTCTGCTGGACTAACTAGCCAGAACAATGAGCTGAAGTTTCGCTTGCAGGCTATGGAACAACAGGCTCATCTTCGAGATGGTATTTATTAAACTCTTTATTTGTAGTTTTGTTCCCCTTCTTGATTGGATTATCTCGATTTTTATTTTCCACAGTTGCATAATATATCGTGTGCAATACCCCGCTCCTTTACCTATCCAGTGGTCTACGTATTCTAGCAGTAAAATACGAAAAGCGATGTTTGTGAATAGAATATATGTTTGAAGTTGCTTACTTGCTTAGTTTTTAGATGTTTTCCCAAGTGCCTGTGGTGATCAATCTATGCTTAGAATGACTTGAAAGAAGTTGATTTAACTCCATCACATTCCATAAAATTTACTACGATTCATGCTATGAACCTAAAAATACATTTGAAACAACTGCCACACATATTAGCAAATTCATCACCTTTCTTGTTTTTCCCATTGTTGTTTTGCTTTTTGAGAGTGTTTTTTTTTATATATATTATAAATAAAAGTGAATTGGTTTTTGTGTGGTAGCCTTGAATGAAGCATTGACAGGGGAGGTGCAACGCTTGAAGATTGCTGCAACGGCTGAACTAAGTGGAGAAAAATTTCAACAGCTCTCGCTCATCTCCCAGATGTTCCAGTTACGCCCAAATCGTCCTACTCAACTCAACATGCATCAATTGCAACAACAACAGCAGCAGCAGCAGCAACAGCAATCGAGCAACAATACATCCCCAAACAGTGAGTCAAGGCAATAGCTTTGACTGGCCCACAGTATTCACAACGTCTGTGAAACTCGACCCGTTTTTTACTGAATTACATTCATTCATTAGTTTTTGCTCCTTCAACTCGACCCGTTAAGGTGCGGAGAGTCCCCCTCATGTTGTACTCTTTGTTGCATGTTTGTTTTCTCGTATGTTAGTGGTACAAAACTACAACATCTTTTAGCATCAAACGATGCTCTCTAGGAAAGATATTTTGTCAAGGGAATGATTTTCTTTTATTTTTGTATCTTGCTCTTGGATGGGAGACTACATTGCTATTTAAGTATTTAAGATTAACGTACCTGATTTTTCTGTTTTTCAATGTTGTGTTCATCTATTTCCTATTTTTTTTTTTATCATTAATTCGTTTATTTGTGCAGCTTTTTGAATAATTCCAAGTGCGATGCATTTTGATTTCATCTGAGATAAGTTAAATTAGTGAGAATAATAAAAATATTTATTTATCCTGAAGATTGACCTCTGAACATGGAGGGCCACCCCCACACTAATCCGACAATATTGCAAATAAAAAAATGTTAGACGACTTTTCTGGATTTCTTGTCGACGTGACTCCTTGTTATATATAATTATTTTCAAAAATGAAAAGGCGAAGTTATATTATAACAGAGCTCAAAAGTGGTTTACAACAACCTTAAATTGGAGACAAAAACTAAGTACAAATACTAATAATCAACAAACAAGAAAAAAAGAAATTTGAAAGCTACAAGAGTGCTTGGCTGTGATGAAGCTGAAAAATATGTCAAATTTGTTTCACCATTATCAGATTCATCTTGGGGCTTCATATTAAACCACCTTCATTGTTTTGGACAATAAACAAAATCCCTCTCAATTCTAACTCTATACATCTTCTTACAAGTACTCTTGACTAGATGAAAGACCACAATACACTATTAATTGCTTTATTTATAGACAAGATAACTTATTATTCATCACTGGCTTGATTAATATTATTGAATGCCAAGTTTGGAATACATCATGAATTATCTTAATTCTTGTGGATTATAGACCCACACATAACAAGCCATTGATTAAAGACAAATGGACATTTGTAGATCTTCGTCTATTTCAAGAAGGATGGGATGAAAATATGTGGAAAACTAAACTCAAGTTGAAACCTAGAGACTTGTCCACTTGAGCCTGACGATGGTCGATCAAATGGTCAATATTTCATATTGCATGATGTCTAGTTTGCTCCAATGATCACTCAAAATCTCACCTCTATATTGAGATCAAACACTCCGATGAAAGTTGTTACAATTAATTGTAGTAATCAAATCAACTAAAACTTACACTCAAGATTTCACGATGCGAAAAATGACATATTTAGATATAAAGCAATGACTTGGTAGAAAGATTAAAAAAAGAAAAAAAAAATTCTTAATTGCCTTATTATTCGCTTGATGTTAGCAAATAATCTTGTAAACCCATTCCTAGAGATGATTGGACATTCAAGGTTTTTGAGTTTGTATGAATTTGAACTCATACGATGCAGTTGTTAATGTTGCTAAACATTTATGTTTTATGATTTATATGGCGCGCGTTTCATATAATAGTATGTTGACAAGTATAGATTGACTCTCTCCTACGAACAACCACGTTCTCGACATCGGGGTATGTGCATAGATTTTACCTCAAATTCGCTTACCATATTACAAAACTAAATCAATTGATTCTATGAACAATAGTGGTAGAAAATTCAAGTTAAATGTCGTTTATACACTTGATTTGTGATTTATACAATGTCGGATGAAAGACGCTTCCATACTTGAAAGTTAAGATAACGTTGCATGTGTTGCATACCACATGTGCTAAGTTGACCATAAAAAAATGAAAAATATATTTCTATTTTCTCGCTGTGTTGTATGAGGCCTTGAGGTTTAAGTAAGTCTCTTAGAAATACCCTTAACACTTTCTACTATATTTTTAAGTCTTAAGTTAAGTGTCATTAATAACTATGAATAATTCAGCGATGCAGTGCATGTCTAGAAAAATAACTATAATGTGAGTCTAGAGATATTAGCGTGAAAAGAAGGACGTCTCTATTAACATGTTTCACTGCGTTCAATTGATTGATCAATCGAGTTGAGAACTTGATTATGAATACATAAATTTGATAAAAGGTTGAATATGCTATTATGTTTAGGGATTGAAAGAGACATGTCAACTATTGTTATATTGAAAGAGTTTTGAGGTATAATGATATTTTAAATCTTCATATACAACTGATTGAGTTGTTATGAATCCTTAACAAGTGTATAGCCTGAAAATTCATATTGTCGAGGGTCACACGATTTATTTTCATATATAAAAATGTATTATATGATGGTATAAAAATGTGAAATAAATGAGTGTTAGGCTCATAACATCACGTGTGGACGGGAGATGAAAATTATTAAATAATATTAATTAATAATAAATCGACTTATAAAAGAGAAGTTATGGGATAACTTTCAAATATTCAAAAGAATGTCTTTTAAAAAAAAATGTCAAATTTAGGTGGTTGCTTCACTCGCTGTATTGGTATGTTGTAACAAATCTAATTACTATATCTTTTGTCCATTCAGTGCAACACATGTGCATCTATTCATGCTTAGGGTGCTATCTAATTGCGTTTACGTTGATATAACAAAAATAAAATGTAATTAGGTCTTCATGTTTTTTTTTTCAATAGTTTTGCTACAATTATTTAAGTTATTTAGAGTTAGGGTTTTGATATTTATAATTTTATTATTTTTTACATGGTATGGATAAAATATAAATCTTGATTGTAGTTTGCCTTCTCTACAAGAATAAATTATATTGGTTTAGTTGCTCTAGAGAGCATCTGTTTTTTTTTTCTAAGTTCAATTATAATGTAATTGATATTTTTTGTAATTTGGAATAAGTTTTATCTCACTTTAATTAGTATTGACCGTAAATGTATCTAACTTATTTTTCTTATTCTTAATTTGCAGGCAATTGTGCACACTACAAGAAAACTGGTTTTTAGTCACAAAATCCTCTCATTATTGTTTTTCTAGCTAAAAGTCTATAGTGACAGAAAATTGAGAATTAATGACAGGACCTGTCACTAAAAGTCAATTTCTGTCATTAAAGGTTTTTAGTTAGAGAAACTATAATGACAGGATTTCTGTCACTAAAAGTAAATTTTCTTGTAGTGACAGATGAGCAAAGGTTTGAATTATCTATTTTATTGTTCCAACTTAATTTGTATTTTGATAATATTGATAATTATAATTAGAATCATTCTATAACATTTTAAAAATATAAACTTCTATTGCCCTCAATTAAGTTAGAAGTTAGTTTTGAAAACTCTTTAAAAAAAAAGGGCTAGTCTTGTATGAAATATTGCATATATGCATTTTAATTATTCAACCACATATTCTTTATAAATACACCTACAAACTTAATTCACACACACATTTTTTATAAATACACCAACAAACTTAATTCACACACACATTTTTTATAAATACACCAACAAACTTAATTCACACACACATTTTTTATAAATACACCCACTGACAGCTTAATTCGAAATTTTTAATCCGTTTATTTTACTCGTTTCTGTGATTTTTTTATCTTTTATTTTATTGTCGAACGTGGAATATTAAATGTAGTAATTCAAATTGTAATATGTAGTAATACACATTATTTTATGTAGTAATAACACAAACTATTTATATAATAATACAAATTCTTTTATTTAGTAACACATTTTTTCTAGTGTTTTTATTGATGTAGTAACTCACATTATAATATGTAGTAACATATATTATCGAATGTAGTAAACACAATAATCATGTTGTAATACAAAATGTTTTATTGTAGGATGATGAAAAAAATATTAGATCATTTGATAAAGTTACATATAATAACAAACGTCTATTCAATGTAGTAATTCAAACTGTAGTATGTAGTAACATATAATTTTTTATGTAGTAAAACAAATTATTACATGTAATAATAACACAATTTTATATAGTAATACTGATTCTTTATATTTTTATATTTTTTTTATTGATTAAGTAACCCACATTATAATATATAGTAACATATATTATTGCATGTAGTAAGATATATTATTACACGTAATACAAAATAACATTGACCCATAATAATTAGCATTAAAGAATATTTAAAGAAATATAAAATATTTAAGGATTAAGGACATCGTAAATTGCAGCGTCCGATCGCGGTCTGAGGTGACCGAAAACTGCTCGGAGAAGACGATCATGTTCAATTTCTGTCAGTGGGTGCATTTATAAAAAATGTGTGTTTGTGAATTAAGCTTGTAGGTGTATTTATAAAAAATGTGTGTGAATTAAGCTTGTGGGTGTATTTATAAAAATGTGTGTGAATTAAGCTTGTGGTGTATTTATAAAGAACATGTGTGAATGACTAAAATGCATGTATGCAATATTGCATATAAGTTTTTGTGAAAAAAAAATTGTGATGTTACAAGACCAATTATCATGTTATTGTTTATTCAAACTGAGACAATCCTAACACATTGTATATGAAGTGGAATCATGAAACGTGAAGAGGTAATCTTCTCACATTTGTAATTATGTGTTTTTCAAGATAAATAATTTGGGTTAATTTACAAACTTTTACATTTAAGAGTCCGTTAAATATCAAATAACTACTTGTCTTTCCTTCTCAATTCTTCCAAAAGGAATGATCTTATTGGATTTTGTTGTCTTCGATTGGTTTAGGATCTCAATTTAAAAAGAATCTTTTGCATCAAAACTTGATTAACATTATTGTTCAAGTAACTTTTAGATCAACATTTCAGTTTCACTGATACTTGTCAATTAGATCTGAATTCTTGATATTTGTTGCTTTGTGCAATTTATAGAGAAGCAAGATTGATTATGATGGAAATGCCGTTGGAGCGTTGGGGTGGATGATTTTGGCAAGGAAATCAAGGTGTCCACATTGTTAGGAGTATGTCAAGTCTAATTGAATTAATCCTCCAAAATGAAAGCTAAGAATTGGCAAAGAAAACAAAGTCTCCACTAAGAGTTTTTTAATTCGATTCAAATTTGTGCATTTAATATTTCACTTTGTAAAGCATGTTTATATAAATTTGTGAACATGTTAGGTTGGGAAAACAAAAGTTTTTTTTTTTTTTTTTTATTTATTTCAAGCTTTATATTTTCATATAAATTTGGAACCACACCATTTAACCGATAAAAATAAAAAAAGTAAAAAAATTGACGATATTTAAATAGATTTAAAAAAATAAAATTACAACAGGCTAGTGCATCACACGGGCAAAAAACTAGTAGTACACTAAATGATAGAATATGTTTGTTTACGATCCATCAACGCTTGAAGAATACCTCCCCCCTCCCATTTGCTTCTTAAAGAGTTAAAGAACTTTCTTGCAAGTCGATTGTTGACCGCTCACCGAGCACGCATTCATGAGGTTTAAATCATTTATCAGTAGAGCCCGCGTTGCCTCAGCAACTGTCAACTCTGGCCTAACCTCTCGAAGGACGAAAAACATCTCCAGTAACATATAATCAACGAGGTTATGCAGTCCATCAAATAGCTAGTGCTTGAGCGTATTAACCACCTTGTGCTTCTTTAGGAAAGCCAAAGCAGGATGTAGCACATTGGATACATCATCTTTATTCTCATGTATAAACTGATATTTAGTATGACCGGCCCACTCAACAACTTGTGATTCCACAATTTTCTTTACAGTTGTGCTGAAAGTCATGAATAAGTAATGAGACAGGAGCTTCCTGAGCTCAGAGGTTACGGGGTTGTCCCATTCAGGGTCTTTATCGTCTTTAGAGCTCTCATCCAATTCAAGATCTTTGTAGTCGTCTCAAGAGCCCTCATCGGACCCCTACATTATAGCTTCACACTCGTCTATAACATTCTGTAATTTTTCAACGAGATTTTCGTACCTAAGGAATTCTGTTATAGACAACTTCGATATTGCGGTGGATAAATCTAGTATCAATTGATCAGATAAATATTTCCTCAGTTTTCTACCCTTCTCATTGACCAAAGCAATAGAAAATTCATCGCTCTCATTTTGACTCATGCGTATCAATGTGATATCAGTAGCATATCAAAATAGTTTCATAACGAAATATAACATTAGCAACATCAAATAATAACAGAGTTCAGAAAAAAATTCTAAAAACAAGAAAAATATTAGGGAAAGGAAAACAGTGTAAAAGTAGGCATATGTTTAGAAAGCTTAAGGGCTAGCTAGTTTTAGTTCGTAAGATTAGGCAAGATAGAAATTATAGTCCGACATCATTTGAACTAAACTAATTCTAAAAAACTAATAATCCTTCACAAATACCACCAACATTGTCATACAATGCTTAAAAATTAAGCATAAACAACTGATTATCAAAATACCCCCAAAACTTCCTGATTTGATTGTTAAAGTAATATCACACCGAATGCACATTGTGATTATTAAAAGGTCACGGGAGAATCTGTAGGCTATCCGCACGTGGATCCCACACAATTCTAAAATTCTTCTATTAAAAAATAATTAGTTTATCTACCCATTATTAATGAGAAAAAAAATAGGCCAAAGTAAAAACAAGTCATGATATGCATGAATCATAGACAACCATGTTAAAAAACAAAGGTTTAAAAGAATAAAAACACAACAAAAAATCACTAACAATCAATTTACTATAAGCAAAATTTAAATGATATCTCCAAATTAAATCTTCTAAAATCATTTCCTGCAATGGAGTCAAACACATAATTCATGTTTAGAGATGTTATTGCAATGAAAAAAAATCATTGATAACCATGCCAAAAAAGGTTTAAAAAACCCTAGAAAAAGTAAATAAAAATTCACCAAAATGAGTAAATTGAAGAAACAAAATTTTCATTTGATCCTCAATATATAAAATTGAGTTCATAAGGAGTCGAATTAATGAGTGAAATTAAGTAGTACTCACAAGACTGTCTAAATTGACACTCTCCTCCTCTCTCACAATGAGTGATTATGCCCACGGTGACCCACCTCTTTCCACAAAAACCATTGTTATTTTTTTTTTCTATTTTCTATTTAAACCATAGTTAATTTTATTATGTTTTCACATAAATCATGGTTATTTAATTACTTTTATTTTTTTAAATCTAACCACGGTTACTTGAATCGAATACTCTAATTTTCTAGGAATTTTCAAAATTCTATTTAAAAAATTAAAGTTGTTTCACACTTAATTTCAACGCTATCTGTTTCACACTCTCCAAAACTCTGAATTTAAAAGAAAAAAAACATGAAAGAGTTAGAGATTTTGTATGGTTACGAAGGTTTCACCCTTCATGATAACAGGAAACTCAATAAATAACATTTGATCATTGATCCAACATATATAATTATATGTATATGATTGCACTTTGTAATAGTGCGTTTGCTCTATGCAATGTGCAATCGTACTGCTTCACCCTACTAATTAATAAATTAATAAATATAAAATGACAATAATATCATTTTAAATTTAAATAACTAAAACTATTTAATTATAAAATTACATGCATATTTAGGATTATCAAACATGTCGGATCAAACTATCTTTTTTGAGTCGGGCCAGGCCAAGGCCAGCCCACCAAGACACCTTTTTCGGACCGGACCGGGTCAATGCTAGTCCATTGGGTCGCCTTTTCGGGCCGGATTGGCCCAACACAGGCCTGTTAGGCTTTGGACGGGCTGTGGACCATCGAGTCAAAATGACCCAAATTTTTATAATTAAAAACTAAAATAATAAATATTTATATTTATAATTAAAAAAATGTAAATTGAATCCCGAAGACGTAAAATGAAAAAAGTAAATATTTAAAGGACTTAAACTGGATTATGTCTAAATTACGGGACGTAAATGAAATTATCCATTTATAAATTTCAGGGGGTTTAAATGAAAAATTACAAGGATATTTTTGTAATTTTATATATTTATTTAAAATTTTAATTATTTTATTACATAACAAAGTTAGATAGCACTACAACGAAGATGGACGGCGTGTCACGTGTTAATAGGCCTCTTGTTGTCAGGAAGGGCGATCACTCTTCCTAACCATTGAAAATCTCGTAAGAGTTGCTTTAATTTTCAATAACCTTTTCCCACCGACTCTTACTTGTCTTTTCTTCTTTTAAATTTGTACTATTAGATAAGAATTACTTTAAGAAAAGTTTCAAATTGAACAGGTCAAGTAAGATTGCACAATATAGCTGTTTCACAATTTTATTTTTAATTTTCACCGACTCTTACTTTTTTTTTTTTTTTTTGAATTTACACTTTTGAATATATAAGTATTACTTTAAGAAGCGTTTTTCGAATTAAGTAGGTCAACTAATATTGCACACTATTTGAATTCATCTAATTATATTCTTTTTAACGATAAAATTTGATAACCATTAGTTTAAAATCCTTTTATTGATTTATAAATAAAATCCTTTTATTGATTTATAAATTGTGAAATCCTTTTATTGATTTATAAATTGTGAATTCCGTAAAATGCTTCCACATTGTCTTCCACTTTTGGATTTATTAATGGTAGTATGTGCATATCTTGCCATAGGTTTTGGCATCCATGATAATTGGTTTTTTGCACATTTTTTAGGTGAAAAAGTTAACAAAAAAATAAAAAAATAAATTGGTGTTAGTGTCATGTGAAAGTGGTGAGACCCGTTGTCAAAGTTGCACATGAATTATCATGTTCTTACATTTTACATTTTTGATATTGGTATCCGTTAAAAAATAGTTGAATAAATTCAACATTGATGGAGACATCTTCACAACATTATAGAAACATCATTGAGCAACACACAAATTTCAGTGAATTTTCGTTGGTGGAATTTTCAACTACATATTCGAGTCGATCATGAGAAGACAACTTAAAGTTGGGGGAGGCCTTCCGAGTGTGGATAATTCTGTGATGAAATGTCTTAATTATAATCCGGGCACATCAACTTATTGGACATCAAAGGAACAATCGGTCTTTGAATATTTGAGCGAAAAATATGCCTCAGAATTCCCCCTTGTTCGTTACACTCTGATTACTCAAGCTTTACCTGGTAAGAGATTTCGAGATATCGTATTGCGCAACAAATGGATGGGTGAGAAAGAGAAGGAAAAAAAAGATGATGCTTTTGGCACCTTATACAAATCTAGTGCTGACGACAACGTTGGAAGGCTAATTAAGCATAATGCTCAGGTGTTGAATCAAATTGATGCAAACCTTTTAAATAAAAAGATTCATCAAAATATTGATATGTTAAGTCAAGCTCGGACTAATATCCTTACAGTCTTGAATGACTTGTCGGAAACATTTTACGATGGATTGCCACCTTTTCCGTTTAAGATAACCCAACAACTCACTGACTCCGTTCTTCTTCCAGCATCAGTCTCGAAGAACTAAATGTCATTTCAGTTACCATTTTAGTCTATTTCAATTGATCGTATCAACTAGATTAATTTTTATTCCATCGTTATAGAAATACTGTATAATACTTTATATGTATGTGTGTGTTTATTTTGTTATTTTATTTCTAGTAGCAAATGGTTCTCTTGAATTGTTAATTTGTGATTTTGAAAATGTCCAGTTTAATGAAATCTTTGTTATGTTTTAATTTATTTTTAACCTGTATTCCATTTTTACGTATGTTAGAATCTGTGAACTTTATGTTATTTAAAATATATTAAATGAAATATTCACTAATACACATACATAAAAATATGAACACACTAGATGGTAAAAAAATATTGAAGAATTTATGGATTATTGTAGAGAAAAGTTAAGGTTTATAAAAGATGGGAAGTTTTACTTTTAATGTAAACCAAAAAAACTGTGTAATAACTTTTTTTTAGAATATATGTGGTTTTTATTTAGAGGCAAATGATGATTTTATGGAGTTCAATACCTACATAAATTATTTGTACAAGTACAAGTGATTTATGAAGGTGTTAGACTCCATAAAACACTTAACATCGAGCTCCATTTCATTACATATCATATAAATAAGTATGAAATGTGTACATATGGACCGTGCATTAAAACATTCATATACATATCATGCACAAAATTTGCACTAAATGTGCACATGACATTTGTATTTTATTCACTACAAGAAAAAAAGTATTTTGTCACACATCTTTCGTCATCATCAAGCAATGAATCTGTCAACATTCACAAAGGAGGTCTTATACAACATCCAGATTATTTTCAATTATATATCTCATATATATTGATTGAGAAAGTACTAATCTCTCCTTCCATCATATTTGAGCTTTCTGAAGGTCAACTTACTTACTTTTCTATAGTAGGCCGAAAAAATGCTCGAAGAACCCGAAGTTGATCCTATAAAATTTAACATGTTTTTCGAAATGCTAAAGGTTGCAAAAAAATTAAGTATAATTATATATTACGTTACTTTTCATAACTTTCTTTGCTAATTGCATCATATACAATTTGTGGTGCAGGAACAGGAAGATGCATTGGTTCAAGCGATTGTGTTGCTTAATTATGGTAATGTTTTTATTAAAATTATTGTTAGTAAATACGTATCATATAGGGTGGGCGAGCTCTTATGAATTAAAAGTCTAAACATAAAAAATTCCTACGTATAATTAAAGTGTGCAAATGTAAATATCCACGGTAACGTCCACCCCCCCCTAAATTCATCCCTTGTTACAAAGTTATATGCTCGCGTGTTGATTCAATCTGATTTACATTGCATTTCAATGTTTTCCTTAGATGGTGAGCGTTCATCGGACAACGAGCAAGCGTGAATCTGGAAGTCGTTGAAGTATTTAAGGAATAAATTTAAGAACTTGTTGATTTGTTGTTTGTAATATTTTCAAGAACTTGTTGTTTGTAGTTGTTATTGATTTCAAGAACTTGTTGATTTGTTGTTTGTATTATTATAAAGAGAGTCTTATTTGTATAACTTGTTTGTACGATTGTATGAATCATAACCTCTATAGTTTCTAAACTCTCTTCCTCAACATCTAATCCTCTAATGCCAGACTCTACTCTATCACAGTTGCCCAGTTGCGCACACTGCCCAGTCATCCAACATGTTTTTCCTTCTCCCTTTACCTCATAAATTATAAGTAATTACAGCTACTATAGGTGGTGTATCAGATTTACTTTCAATGGCAAACCTTCGTGTCTTGGCAAAGAAAACAAAGTCTCCACCAAGAGTTGTTTAATTTGATTCAAATTTATGCAATTTTATATTCGTGCATTTCATATTTCACTTTGTAAGGTATGTTTATATAAATTTGTGAATATGTTAAGTTAGGAAACAAAAGTTTTTATTTCAAATTTTGTATTTTTTGTTATTTTTCTCTTTCTTTGGAAAGATGAATTTTATTTTAATCAAATAAATTTGGAACCACACCATTTAACCAGTAAAAATAAAAAACTACTCCTAAATTGACGATATTTAAACAGATTTTAAAAAATAAAATTACAACATGTCAGTGCATCACACGGGCAAAAAACTAGTAGTACACTAAAAGATAGAATATGTTTATTTACGATCCATCAACGCTTGAAGAATCCCCCCTCCACCCATTTGCTTCTTAAAGAGTTAAAGAACTTTCTTGAAAGTCGATTGTTGGATCGCTCATCGAGCACGCATTCATGAGGTTTAAATCATTTATCAGTAGAGCCCGCATCGCCTCAGCAACGGTCAACTATGGCCTAACCTCTCGAAGGACGAAAATCCTCTCCAGTAACATATAGTCAATGAGGTTATACAGTCTATCAAATAGCTAATGATTGGGCGTATTAACCACCCTGTGCTTATTTAGGAAAGCCAAAGTAAGATGTAGCACATTGGATACTGAAAGTGTGCGTGAGGTATCTAGTGTTTAAGTGAAAAATAGAACAATGTTACACTGAATGTTGAGACAAATAGTGTAGCATTAACTCTAACAGAATATAAAGAACTCTAACATAATATAAAGAACTCTAACATAATATAAAGAACTCTAACATAATATAAAGAAGTAGACACAACGGAAGACTAAAACACTAAAACAATAAAAACACAATGAAATAATTTTAACATAGATTTTATTAATAAGAAAACCTATGCTATGCCTTACAGCGAAAATAACTTACTTCGTAAGTTTACTAAAAAATGTCGTGTGAAATGTCTCAGCAATTACTTCAACATTCCACAAACCGAAACTACAATCGAGGCAGGTGCCTGAATCTGTAAAGAGACTTAAGTGTTTGATCACTGTCTAAAGAACTAATCTGATCTATGATTCACTCTCAATCGATACAAAACTAGAACTAAATACACGAGAAAGTATGGTAATCTTCGGTGTATATTAAATGATACAACTACTGACCCTAACTCCTAACTAGGGATGTACGCTCAGAATAGGTGTTACTCGAATAGTGCATCCTTTGGAATGAAAGTCTCCAGCGGTATTTATAGAGCAATAGCCGAATTCTAGATCCTTCCATATGAGATCCTATTTTTTAGGAACTCAACTTCCATGATCTCTCTAGATCCTTCTTCCATCTTCCAGGTCGTTCTAAACTGCTCCAGACTCATCTATCACGTTCTCCAACATTCTGGAATCTTCCAGGTTCCAGACTCTTGTAGAAGCTTCTAGAATCGTACCTAAATGTGAGAGCATTTAGTCCAACATTTAATATAACATTTCAGAATGGACTTAGAATAAATCAAGGAAGGTCAAATTAAGATGCTGTTGATAATGTTAAAGCATTTAAGAGTTAACAACATCTACAGATACATCATCTTTATTATAATGTATAAACTAATATTTAGTATGACCCACTCAACAACTTGTTCAGTATATACACATTCCACAATTTTCTTTACAGTTGTGCTGAAAGTTATGAATAAATTATGAGACAGGATCTTCCCGAGCTCAGAGGCTACGGGGTTGTCCCATTCAGGATCTGTATCGTCTTTAGAGCTCTCATCCAATTCAAAATCTTTGTAGTCGTCTTTAGAGCTCTCGTCCTCGCCGGACCCCTACATTATAGCTTCACACTCGTCTATAACATTATGTAATTTTTCAACGAGATTTTCGTACCTAAGGAATTCTGTTATAGACAACTTCGATATTGCGGTGGATAAATCTAGTATCAATTGATCAGATAAATATTTCCTCAGTTTTCTACCCTTCTCATTGACCAAAGCAATAGAAAATTTATTGCTCTCATTTTGACTCATGCATATCAATGTGATATCAGTAGCATATCAAAATAGTTTCATAACGAAATATAACATTAGCAACATCAAATAATAACAGAGTTAAGAAAAAAATTTCTAAAAACAAGAAAAATATTAGGGAAAGGAAAACAGTGTAAAAGTAGGCATATGTTTAGAAAGCTTAAGGGCTAGCTAGTTTTAGTTCGTAAGATTAGGCAGGATATAAATTATAGTCCGACATCATTTGAACTAAACTAACTCTAAAGAACTAATAATCCTTCACAACTACCACCAACATTGTCATACAATGTTCAAAAATTAAGCATAAACAACTGATTATCAAAATACCCCCAAAACTTCCTGATTTGATTGTTAAAGTAATATCCCACCGAATGCACATTGTGATTATTAAAAGGTCACAGGCGAATCCGTAGGCTATCCGCACGTGGATCCCACACAATTCTATTATAAAATTATTCTATTAAAAATAATTAGTTTATCTACCCATTATTAATGAGAAAAAAAATAGGCCAAAGTAAAAACAAGTGATGATGCAAGAATCATATACAACCATGCTAAAAAACAAAGGTTTAAAAGAATAAAAACACAACAAAAAAATCACTAACAATCAATTTATCATAAGGAAAATTTAAATGATATCTCCAAATTAAATCTTCTAAAATCATTTCCTGCAATGGAGTCAAACACATAATTCAAGTTTAGAGATGTTATTGCAATGAAAAAAAAATCATTGATAACCATGCCAAAAAAGGTTTAAAAAAACCCTAGAAAAAGTAAATAAAAAATCACCAAAATAAGTAAATTGAAGAAACAAAATTTTCATTTGATCATCAATATATAAAATTGAGTTCATAAGGAGTCGAATTAATGAGTGAAATTAAGTAGTACTCACAAGACTGCGTAAATTGACACTCTCCCCCTCTCTCATTATGAGTGATTATGCCCACGGCGACCCACCTCTTTCCACAAAAACCATTGTTATTTTTTTCTTTCTATTTTCTATTTAAACCATGGTTAATTTTATTATGTTTTCACATAAATCATGGTTATTTAATTACTTTTTTTTTTTAAAATCTAACCATGGTTACTTGAATCGAATAATCTATTTTTCTAGGAATTTTCAAAATTATATTTAAAAAATTAAAGTTGTTTCACACTTAATTTCAGCGCTATCTGTTTCACACTCTCCAAAACTCTGAATTTAAAAGAAAAAAGACATGTAAGAGTTAGATATTTTCTATGGTTAGGAAGGTTTCACCCTTCCTGATAACAGGAAACTCAATAAATAACATTTGATCATTGATCCAACATATATAATCATATGTATATGATTGCACTTTGTAATAGTGCGTTTGCTCTATGCAATGTGCAATCACACTGCTTCACCATACTAATTAATAAATATAAAATGACAATAATATCCTTTTAAATTTAAATAACTAAAACTATTTAATTATAAAATTACATGCATATTTAGGATTGTCAAAGATGTCAGACCGAACTATCTTTTTTGAGTCGGGCCAGGCCAAGGCCAGCCCACCAAGACACCTTTTTCGGACCGGACCGGGTCAAGGCTAGTCCACTGGGTTGCCTTTTCGAGCCGGACTAGCCCAACACGGGCCTGTTAGGCTTTGGATGGGCTGTGGACCATCGAGTCAAAATGACCCAAATTTTTATAATTAAAAAAATGTAAATTGAATCCCGAAGACGTAAAATGAAAAAAGTAAATATTTAAAGGACTTAAACTGGATTATGTCTAAATTACGGGACGTAAATGAAATTATCCATTTATAAAATTTAGGGGTTTTAAATGAAATATTACAAGGATATTTTTGTAATTTTATATATTTATTTAAAATTTTAATTATTTTATTACATAACAAAGTTAGATCGCACTACAGCGAAGATGGACAGCGTGTCACGTGTTAATAGGCCTCTTTTTGTCAGGAAGGGCGAACACCCTTCTCGACCATTAAAAATCTCGTAAGAGTTGCTTTAATTTTCAATTACCTTTTCCCACCAACTCTTATCTGTCTTTTTTTCTTTTAAATTTGTACTTTTAGATAAGAATTACTTTAAGAAAAGTTTCAAATTGAGCAGGTCAAGTGAGATTGCACAATAGCAGTTTCACAATTTTATTTTTAATTTTCAATTCTCGATCGTTTTTCACCAACTCTTACTTTTTTTTTTTGAATTTAGTACACTTTTGAATAAGAATTACTTTAAGAAGCGTTTTTCGAATAAGTAGGTCAACTAATATTGCACACTATTTGAATTCATCTAATTATATATTCTTTTTAACGATAAAATTTGATAATCATTAGTATAAAATCCTTTTATTGATTTGTACATTGTGAATTCCGTAAAATGCTTCCACATTGTGTTCCTCTTTTGGATTTATTAATGGTCGTATGTGCATATCTTGCCATAGGTTTTGGCATCCATGATAATTGGTTTTTTGCACATTTTTTAGGTGAAAAAGTTAACAAAAAAAAAAAAAAAAAATTGGTGTTAGTATCATGTGAAAGTGGTGAAACCGGTTGTCAAGTTGCATATGAATTGTCATGTTCTTACATTTTACATATTTTATATTGCTATCCATTAAAGAATAGTTGAATAAATTCAACATTGATGGAGACATCTTCACAACATTGTAGAAACATCATTGTGCAACACACAAATTTCAGTGAATTTTCGTTGGTGGAATTTTCAACTACATATTCGAGTCGATCATGAGAAGACAACTTAGAGGTGGGGGAGGCCTTCCGAGTGTGGAGAATTCTGTGATGAAAGGTCTTGATTATAATCTAGGCATATCAACTTATTGGACATCAGAGGAACAATCGGTCTCTGAATATTTGAGCGAAAAATATGCCTCATAATTCCCCCTTGTTCGTTACGCTTTGATTGCTCAAGCTTTACCTGATAAGAGATTTCAAGATATCGTATTGCACAACAAATGGATGGGTGAGAAAGAGAAGGAAAAAAGAGATGATGTTTTTGGCACCTTATACGAATCTAGTGTTGACGACAACGTTGGAAGGCTAATTAAGCATAACGCTCAGTTGTTGAATCAAATTGATGCAAACTTTTTAAATCAAAAGATTCATGAAAACATTGATATGTTAAGTCAAGCTCGGAATAATATCCTTACAGTCTTGAATGACTTGTCGAAAACATTTTACGATGCATTGCCACCTTTTCCGTTTAAGATAAACCAACAACTCACTGACTCCCTTCTTCCAGCATCAGTCTCGAAGAACTAAATGTCATTTAAGTTACCATTTTCGTCTATTTCAATTGATTGTATCAACTAGATTAAGTTTTATTCCATCTTTATATAAATCTAATACTTTCTATGTATGTGTGTGTTTATTTTGTTATTTTATTTATAGTAGCAAATGGTTCTCTTGAATTGTTAATTTGTGATTTGAAAAATGTCCAATTTAATGAAATCTTTGTTATGCTTTAATTTATTTTTAACATGTATTCCATTTTTACGTATGTTAGAATCCGTAAAATTTATGTTATTTAAAATATATTAAATGAAATATTCACTAATACACGTACATAAAAATAAGCACACACTAGATGGTAAAAAAATATTTAAGAATTTATGGATTAATTATTGTAGAGAAAAGTTAAGGTTTATAAAAGATGTGAAGTTTTACTTTTAATGTAAATCAAAAAAACAGTGTAATAACTTTTTTTAGCATATAGGTGGTTTTAATTTAGAGGCAAATGATGATTTTATATATGGAGTTCAATACCTACATAAATTATTTGTACAAGTACAAGTGATTTATGAAGGTGTTAGACTCCATAAAACACTTAACATCGAGCTCCATTTCATTACATATCATATAAATAAGTATGAAATGTGTACATATGGACCGTGCATTAAAACATTCATATACATATCCTGCACAAAATTTGCACAAAATGTGCACATGACATTTATATTTTATTCACTACAAAAAAAAATGTATTTTGTCACACATCTTTCGTCACACTATAATGTATAACACATCTTTCGTCATCATCAAGCAATGAATCTGCCAATATTCACATAAGAGGTCTTATACATCATCCAAATTATTTTCAATTATATATCACATATATATTGATTGAGAAAGTACTCATCTCTCCTTCCATCATATTTGAGCTTTGTGAAGGTCAACTTACTTTTCTATGGCAGGCCAAAAAAATGCTCGAAGAACCCAAAATTGATCCTATAAAATTTAACATGTTTTTCGAAATGCTAAAGGTTGCAACAAAATTAACTACAATTATATATTATGTTAGTTTTCATAACTTTCTTTGCTAATTGCATCATATACAATTTGTGGTGTAGGAACAAGAAGATGCATTGGTTCAAGCGATTGCGTTGCTTAATTATGGTAATTTTTTTATTAAAATTATTGTTAGTAAATAAGTATCATATAGGGTGGGCGAGCTTTTATGAATTAAAAGTGTAAACATAAAACATTCCTACGTATAATTAAAGTGTGCAAATGTAAATATCCACGAGTGACGTCTACCCCCCTCCCTAAATTCATCCCTTATTACATAGTCATATGCTCGCGTGTTGATTCAATTTGATTTGCATTGCATTTCAATGTTTTCCTTAGATGGTGAGCGTTCATCGGACAACGAGCAAGCGTGAATCTGGAAGTCGTTGAAGTATTTAAGGAATAAATTTAAGAACTTGTTGATTTGTTGTTTGTATTGTTTTCAAGAACTTGTTGTTTGTAGTTGTTATTGATTTCAAAAACTTGTTGATTTGTTGTTTGTATTATGATAAACAGAGACTTGTTTGTATAACTTGTTTGTACGACTGTATGAATCATAACCGTCTACAGTTTCTAAACTCTCTTCCTCAATATCTAATCCATTAAGGTTAGACTCTACTCTGTCCCTGTTACCCAGTTGCGCACACTGCCCAGTCATCCAACATGTTTTTCCTTCTCCCTTTACCTCTTAAATTATAAGTAATTACAAATATAATGTGTGGTGTAAAAGATTTACTTTCAATGGTCAGCCTTCGTGTCTCGGTAAAGAAAACAAAGTCTCCACCGAGAGTTGTTTAATTCGATTCGAATTTATGCAATTTTATATTTGTGCATTTCATATTTCACTCTGTAAAGCATGTTTATATAAATTTGTGAATATGTTAAGTTAGGAAACAAAAGTTTTTATTTCAAGTTTTGTATTTTTTGTTATTTTTTCTTTCTTTGGAAAGATGAATTTTATTTTAATCAAATAAATTTGGAACCACACCATTTAACCAGTAAAAATAAAAAACTATTAAATTGACGATATTTAAACAGATTTAAAAAAAATAAAATTACAACAGGCTAGTGCATCACACGGGCAAAAAACTAGTAGTACACTAAAAGATATAATATGTTTATTTACAATCCATCAACGCTTGAAGAATCCCCCTCCATCCATTTGCTTCTTAAATAACTTTCTTGTAAGTCGATTGTTGGATCGCTCATCGAGCACGCATTCATGAGGTTTAAATCATTTATCAGTAGAGCCCGCGTCGCTTCAGCAACTGTCAACTCTGGCCTAAACTCTCGAAGGACGAAAATCATCTCCAGTAACATATAGTTAATGAGGTTATACAGTCCATCAAATAGCCAATGCTTGGGCGTATTAACCACCCTGTGCTTCTTTAGGAAAGCCAAAGCAAGATGTAGCACATTGGATACATTATCTTTATTCTCATGGATGAAACTGATATTTAGTATGACCCAATAAACAACTTGCATGTTCAGTATATCCAGATTCCACAATTTTCTTTATAGTTGTGCTGAAAATCATGAATAAGTTATACTCAGATTTATTATATTCGAATCATCTTTACTTCTAAAAAAAAAAAAAAAAAAAAAAACCACAATACTCTATTATTAATTGCTTGATTTATATACAAGAGAACTTATTATTCACCATTAAATGCCAAGTTTGCAATACATCATGAATAATCATTAGGGTAGGGCCAACACCCTAAATCATGTTACACATCCATTAGTTACACACCCCACTAAAATTTAAAAATTAATTTAAAATATTAAACACACTCCATTTTTTCCTATCATACCCTTCTTCATTCAAAATCTCATTCCCCATTCAAAATCCTCTTCTTACTAAACACACTCCCATTAACATTTAGGGTTTATAGATATTTTAATTTTGATTTGTTTAGATGATTTGGAGTGATAATATTGTAAACACCTAGTTATTGAATACATTGTCCAATGATTGCATAAAAAATTGAGTCTGATATGCTAAGATGTTGTTTTTGCTCTCATTTTTGCGTATTTTTACTGTCAAATTTGTTGCTGTGTTAAAGGTGTTCGGTCAGATTCGTGGTTACACACTCCTTGTTGTTCACAGTCAAAATGACCGCACAACCAAGAAAGAGCACAACCATAATGGCCGAACACGTACGAAGTTGCATGAAAAAATTATGTTCGGCCAGTACTGGTCGTACATATCAACGACTGTTGCAGTTCATAATTTGGTATACTCTAAAAAATAATAAATATATTTACATTAATGTTCTACATGACGTTTTCTTCTTCCATCACAATGTTGGTTGTGATTATATCATCATGTGAAAGATTTATGCATGAATGGTTTTTAAAATAAGAATGATTTTTTTAAAGAAAAAGTAAAAGGATATTTTAGTAAATGCATTTATGTCTATTTTTGTCCAAAATGATTTGGGGTGTGTATAACATGATTTGGGATGTTGATAGCCCACCCTAATCATTATATTTGAAAGTTATTAAATAATATTAATACTTTTTACTAAATATTCAAATCAATTATTATTTAATAATAATAAATCCGCCCATAAATTTGATATTATTAAAAGAAATGTTATGTGATAACTTTCTAATATTTAGAAGAGGATACAATATTCTAAGATTGACTTGGTCTCTCCTACATTCTCTCACACAAAAAAAACGTAATGATCGAAAAGGAAAACTGGGTTTTCACTCTTATTTCAAAATCTTATTCTTGTGGAAACCTAAATTCAAGTTGAAGCCTAGAGACTTGTCCACTTGAGACTGACGATGGTCAATAATTCATATTGTATGATGTTTAGTTTGCTTCAATGATCACTCGAAATCTCACTTCTGTATTGGAATCAAACACTCCGGTGAAAACTATTATGATTAATTGTAGTAATCAAATCAACTAAAACTTACACTCAAGATTTCAAGCATCGTGAAAAATGAAATATTTAGATATAAACCAATGACTTTGTAGAAAGATTAAAAAAAGAAAAAAAAAAGATTCTTAATTGCCTTATTATTCGCTTGATGTTAGCAAATACTCTTGTAAACCCCATTCATAGAGATAATTATATTGGACATTCAAGGTTTTGAGTTTGTATGGATTTGAATTCATACGATGGTTGTTAATATTATATTGCTAAACATTTATGTTTTATGATTTATATGGTGTTTCATATAATAATATATCGACAAGTATATATTGACTCTCTCATATGAACAACCACTCTTGACATCGGGGTATGTGCATAGATTTTACCTCAAATTCGTTTACCTTATTACAAAGCTAAATCAATTAATTCTCTGAACAATAGTCATAGGAAATTCAAGTTAAGTGTCGTTTATACACTTGAATTGTGATTTATATGACGTCGGATGAAAGACACTTCCATCTTTGAAAGTTAAGATATCGTGGCATGTGTTGCATACCACATGTGCTAAGTTGACCATAAAAAAATGAGAAATATATTTTTATTTTCTGTTGTATGAGGCCTTGAGGTTTAAGTAAGTCTCTTAGAAATACCCCTAATACTTTCTACTATATTCTTAAGTCTAACTTTAGTGTTGCTATTTTAGCATGTCATCAATTAATAACTATGAATAATTCAGCAATGCAGTGCATATATGTCTAGAAAAATAACTATAATGTGACTCTAGAGATATTAGCGTGAAAAGAAGGACCTCTCTATTACCATGCTTCACAGTGTTTATTGACTGGTCAATCGAGTTGAGAACTTGAGTATGAATACATAAATTTGATAAAATGTTGAATATGCTATTATGTTTAGGGATTGAAAGAGACATGCCAACTGTTATTATATTGAAAGAGTTTTGGGGTATAACGATTTTTAAAATATTCATATACAACTGGTTGAGTTGTTATGATTTATGAACCCTTAACAAGTGTATAGCCTAAAAATTCATATTTTTGAGGGTCACACGATTTATTTGTTGGGATATTCTATATCCTTATATTTTGTATTGATAAACCAAATATACTTGTAGTAGGATAAGTTGTATTGTATAGACAACTTCATTAGTCATCTTGTAATAGATTAGGATAGAAGATCAAAATCAGAAGACAAAATCAGCAGAGTAAAAGACAGCAGCTGAGTAAAGACAGCTGAGTACAATCTGCTGTGGTCTACAGCAGCGGAAAGACAGCAGAAATCAGCTGTGATATATCAGTTGATTTGGAAAATCAGCTGTGGTATATCAGTTGATTATCCGTTAGACATCAACTATACAAGATGATGTGGACCAATGAAAATGTGACAACAGTAGTACGAATCTAACGCATAGGCTGCAAAATCTGTAAAGTCAAAGATACTCTAAATATTACATGGAAATGTAATATTTAGAATATCAAGCTAAAGATTGTTTTCCTGAAATAATAGGATTTGCTTGTTACTTTCCAATGGTAACATTCAAGCAAATCACACTATAAATACTGAGTTCATTTCATATCTCATGTAAGAGTGAGGGTGATGCTTAGAGGCTGAGCAAATGTTCTAAGTCCAGGAAATCAGAAGAGCTCAAGAACACCATAATAGAAGACATCAAGCAAGTATCCATACCTCACCTCTAGTGAGTGAACTCATGATATCTAAGCCTGCATAGTCTTATACACATCCCAAGCTTAGAAGAGAAATTCTCAATCCTAGCTTTAGGCTAACTCAGATTGTAAGGGAATTTCTCATACTTAGTCATTCTCGAGTCCTCCCTTCTATACACCCATTTATGAGATATGCCGAGGTATACACACTAGGTACAATCAATAAGAAGACCACTGTAAAGGTTATTTGTTACCTCACCAACAAGTAGATCCGTATCCTTAGAAAGTAGTTGAGGATCTTGATCAACCGTCCTCCTCTTGGGACGTTAAAGTATTCAAGGAGGCCAATATCACATAATGAGATGTGAGAGTGGATGTAGGATATTGAGATCCGAACCACTATAAATACTTGTGTTCTTTACTGTTTTAGCATGCATATTTACATAGCATATGTTTAAAGGAAAATATCTTATATCAGCTGACACCAAGTCAACTGATATACTCATCTGTTTTGTTATTCGAAAGTTCATAATCAGAAGACATCACGTCTTCTGATATCATAAAATGTGTTTATGCATGAAATAAAAGTTTTAAATAAAAGTTCTAGTTTCAGTCAGTAGCTCTTCCTTTCCGGACGTGGTCCATAATGTTACATCATCCACTCCCCCCTATTCTTGACTATGATAGCTTTTTGCCGAAATAGTTAATAATATAGTTTTTTCGAATTCCCAACTTGGGTTCTGATTCTGATTGAGAATCTCCCCTTTTAAAACGTTTCAGACCCACATCTTGGGTTCTGATCCTAATCACAGATCTCTTTACTTCATAATATTTTCTTTTGAAAATATTTTTCAAATCCTGAACTCAAATCTTGAGTTCTTTGGTTCTGATCCTGATCACGGATCTCTTTACTTCACAATATTTTCTCTCGAAAATATTTTTCAAATCCTGAACTCAAATCTTGAGTTCTTTGGTTCTGATCCTGATCACGGATCTCTTTACTTCACAATATTTTCTCTCGAAAATATTTTTCAAATTCTGAACTCAAATCTTGAGTTCTTTGGTTCTGATCCTGATCACGGATCTCTTTACTTCACAATATTTTATTTTGAAAATATTTTTCAAATCCTGAACTCAAATCTTGAGTTCTTTGGTTCTGATCCTGATCACGGATCTCTTTACTTCGTAATATTTTCTTTTGAAAATATTTTTCAGATCCTGAACTCAAATCTTGAGTTCTTTGGTTCAGATCCTGATCACGTATCTCTTTACTTCATAATATTTTCTCTTGAAGATATTTAACGCTTTGGACCCACATCTTGGGTTCTGATCCTGATCACAGATCTCTTTACTTCACAATATTTTCTCTTCAAAATATTTTTCAAATCCTTAACTCAAATCTTGAGTTCTTTGGTTCAGATCCTGATTACGGATCTCTTTACTTCGCAATATTTTCTTTTGAAAATATTTTTCAGATCCTGAACTCAAATCTTGAGTTCTTTGGTTCAGATCCTGATCACGGATCTCTTTACTTCACAATATTTTCTCTTGAAAATATTTTTCAGATCCTGAACTCAAATCTTGAGTTCTTTTGTTCAGATCCTAATCACGGATCTCTTTACTTCACAATATTTTCTCTTCAAAGTATTTTTCAAATCCTTAACTCAAATCTTGAGTTCTTTGGTTCAGATCCTGATTACGGATCTCTTTACTTCACAATATTTTCTTTTGAAAATATTTTTCGCTTTGGACCCACATCTTGGGTTCTGATCCTGATCACGGATCTCTTTACTTCATAATATTTTCTGTAGGTCCCTAAGTTGAGTTAATATCGAGGGAAGCTAAAGAAAATGTCTAGAGGGGGGTGAATAGACTTTTCTAAAATCTTTCGATATATCAGAATTACAATATGCGGAATACGAAATTAACAATGAGCCCAATTAAAGTTTATACTCAACTTATTTCGTGAACTCTGTTTTATGTATACTCAACTAGTCTTGTTCAGTTATGTATGTTTAACAAGTAAACAATTAATCAATTCAAACAAACAAAATAGTAACGTAAATCAAACACGAGATTTATAGTGGTTCGACAACTTGTCTACATCCACTCTCACAACTCCAGTCGTGAAATTCTTATTAACTCTTCCAATCGAGCAATATGTTCTTGTAGCTTTAAGTCCCAAGAAATAAGACTTAGATCTTCTCGATTATATCTCCAGATATATCTTCGATCTTACTAGCTATTTTACAAGTAACTAGCAACTTGAAACAGTAAACGAAAATAAAACTTCTCTTCGTTCAGTAGTAGCCTTTTTCGATCTTCACTTGTCTTGCGTAGCTTCACTTTCTGAACTTCAATCTCTAAGAGTAATTTCTTCAGTATGTAGCTTCAGTATATGTATTTCCAGTAGTCTTCAAATGATAAACACCTTGAGGTATTTATAGATTCTAGAAATCAAGAACTCAGTTAGTTGTAACCAACTTTTCTTGAAGACTAACTTCTAACTGAAATTTCTTCTTCCACGCGTTTCTTCAGTTAATTAGTTATTCCTTAACTAATTCTTCAGTCTTTATCTTCAATACACGTTTCTGTAACTAACTTCAAGTTAACTTGTCTTGTTGAGTCGCACCTGTCTTGTCCTTCAGTAGTAGACTACGTCTTCTACTTGTCTTGTGCAGTAGACTTCTTCAGATTACAATATAGAGCTAATCTAGTCCTATCAACTAATCCTAACAAGACTATTACATTACATTAAGCTTCTTGTTATAAAGCTTAGTCAACTTATAAAACTGTACAAAAGAATCTATCTATTACATTTAAAAACATGAGCTCTATACAACAATTATTCATAGCTCAATAACAATCTAACATATACGAATAACAAATATGAAGTACTTATAAATCGTACTTATCTTTCAATAATACTTGTCTTCTTAAAAACTATTACTTGTCTTTGTGAAATAGTACTTATCTTGTGAATTATACTGATCTGTACAAGACGACTTCAACTTAACTAGAATAGATCAGTCAATACTTAGAAAATATTCAAGTCTTCTTTTGGCTTATCAAAACTTCATATTTTATCTTTTATTCATCATTTAGGACTTGCTCTAGGATTCATATCCCAACAATTTCCCCCTTTTTGATGAAGCCAAAACTACTTGAATCTTTTCATAATAGTATACTAGTTAAGTAGTTATCTTGTCTTTTAACATCAAATAGTACTTATCTTTTCATTCATTTCGAAATAAGATCAGTAGATATTACAAATACTTACTCAACATAAAACTAAGTCTAAGTCTCAGAGCAAAAACAAAAATTAATCTGATATACTACCTTCTTAAGAACTTGGAACACCAAAAGCATCTAGTTGCCTTTTGTGAATGATAGTCATGTGTTCTTCCGTTTCGATCTTCTCCTTCTCCAGTAGGTCTTCTTCAAACTTCTTAATGTGGTTGTAATCGATCCTTTTTCCAGAACCTAACATAGGAGTAATCCATTTAGGAAAGATAGGAACAAGAATATTAAAACTTACAACAGTTGCAATCCTCATGATCAAGTTCCATAGATTCCTGTCTTGAATTTCCATGAACTTGTCAAAAATTGCGTATAACTCTTCTTTGCTTTCTGGATCTCCAAACTTGCGAATAATCCAGTGATCCAACTCCCAAATCAGCTTAACTTTGAACCATGCATCTTTATGTTCATCATCAATGAAATTATCAATGTATGCATCTTCAACTTGATCTGGATCAGTCTTCAACTTCAGCAAATTCTTGATATGCTTTCCTAGCAATTTCTTGTTAGCATAATGAATTTCTTCCAGCTTCTGCTTCTTATGAAGAGCTTCCACCTCTTCATCACCAATATCAGCTAGAATATCTCCTAGTTCTTCTTTTTTCTTCTCTAGAACAAGTTTCCTCTTGACTTGTCTAGTCTGAGTTTCACCTTCAGGAGACGCAATGCTTTTTCCTTTTAGCAATCTTTTCTTTTTCTGTTCTACAGCTTCTTCAATATCAGCTTTCTTGACCAGCCTTCCTCTCTTGGGATACCTTAACTCTTCTATTGCAGTCGCAGCAGCTTTAACTTCAGGTTCTGCACTTGACTTCTCTTCAACTCTACTTGCCTCTTCCCCCTTTTTGGCTTCATCACTTGCCTTAAGAGTGAATAGACTAGTGAATCGAGTCATTTCTTCTTTCAGTGCTTCCTTCATTGCTTCAGCCGCGAGCTCTATCTGCTTTTGTTGGGACTGATCACGACTCATCTTGTCTAGTCGATCAGCAGTAGACTCCAACTTCTTCGAGTTAATGGCCAACTCATCCTTGAAATGAACAGCTGTCTGACGCAGTAGGGAGTTTTGCTTAGTCAGCTCAGTGAGAATAGCTTGAGAACGCACCAACTGATCTTGTGCCTCTCGTCTTTGTTCATCTGCTATCTCAATCTTTACTCTGTATAGTCTTTCCATCTTACTAGACTCTTCAGCTAATGACCTAGCAAAATTAACAGACCTGTTCTCCAAGTAGTCAACTTGTCTCTTCAAGAAGTCTTCAATTTGCGTATACATTTCTTGTCGAAACGTAGAATCCATCTTATTCACTTCTCCAACTATCAATTCCCTGGAGCTGTCAACTAGTGACTGATTTTGTTCAACAAGAACTGTCTTCAACTTTGATTCTAAGAACACTTCAATAGACGATTTTACTACTTCCTTTAATTCTGTCTTCAACTCATCTATAAGTCCTTCTGGAAACATATGAGCAGTAGAGTGAGTGTCAGTTAGCTCATCTTCATTAAACAAGATGGCTTCAACAAACTCATCATCTTCTTCACCAAAATCGATTGAGTTGGTGTCTTCCTCATCAACATTTACAGCATCTTCCTCAGACGGATCAGTCTGAACAGCAACATCAACTAATTCAACTGTCAACTTTTCTTCCACAACATCAGTTTGAATACCAACATCAAACATGTGTGATGCAGGCAATACATCATCTGGTACATTTAGCATTCTCTTTACCAGGGCTGTAATAACATGAGGTGGGAGAAGTTCTGAATAATCTTGAACTCCACTATTCTCCCTTTGCTCCATCTCCCAATCCATAAAATTGGAGATACCACCCATGCCTTGTATGACTTCAAATAGATCATCAGTAGAAGATTTCTTCAATGCAACCCATGTGCATATTCTAATGAGTTTCTCATACTGTTCTGATGAGGTGTCTATCTCAATAGACGAGAGCCTCTTCTTCAGATTATTGCTAACTTTAGCACGAACCCTCTTCTCCCTTAAGCACATCGGATAATAAACAAGGGATTCAAATCTAATATCAGACGGGGTCTGAGCAGGTGGGGTCCCTGTCTCAGTTGTTGCAGTGGCAACTGGTGTCTTGTCTGAAGTAGATGGGTTGGGGGGTTCAACATATTCTGTTGAGGTAATAGGAATTTGGATGGTGGTTTCTTGGGGCGTTAATGTGGCTTGGTTTGGTTCGACAGTTGTAGAAGTATCAACTGTATCGAATATAGTAGTGTGTGGGGTTATGTTGGCTCGAAGTGGATGCACTGCCAACACTGACGAGGTTTTGGGTACAGGTTTAGCACGAGATCAGAGTGATCTGGCCTTGGTTTTAACAGGGATAGAGAGAGGAATTGACAAAGCTCTAGAAGAAGTACCAACCTTTTCTTCAGTCGACTTGTCTGGTGAAGGACTCGACTCAACTCTCACCAGTCGATATACTTGCAATTCTTCCTCTTTCGTCTCAGGCTGCTTGTCTGAGTGAGTTTCTTCCGAATCTCCTTCAGCCTCAATCATAGCCTCCTCTTCCACATACTGAACTAGTCTTCTACTAGTACCAGCCTCAACTTCTTCAGAACCTTCACCTCCCGACTCGTCTTCTCCAGAACTAGACGAGGCAGCTTCAATCATGGCATCATCAGGATTGATCTGGACTTGTCTGGCGGCAGCCGATCTAGCAGCAGCTTGCTTTGCCAGAGCCTCCTTCTTCAAATAATGCTTTAGAGGATGGAATGGCTTGCCTTTACTCCAACTCGTCTTGTTGGGCAATAAGATGGGTAGAATGATACTTAGCTTGTTTCCAAAGCTAACATTCGCAGTTACCACCCAGTTGACTGTACTGGTGTCAACTTGCACAAATTTCTTGTAATACATTAATCTGTCCAAGAAGAGTTTAGTCCAGTTTCCTTCAGTGATTCCATCGTAAATCACAGCCATTATTCTTGCTTTCTGGGGCGTCACAGAGTCAAAACTCCCAGTGACTCCTAGCAACATCTTTGATGCGATATCAAGAAGAGTTTTGTACTTGTCAAGTAGCTCCTTCTTCTTGACTACAGGAACTTTACCATCACTTTTCAATTTTAGCTTCCTTCCACAGAAAATGCTCAAATACCTCAACTCTCTGCCTTCAGCATATCTTTCGATATCTATCGAACCGGATGGCAATTTCAGAGATTCTGTCAGAAATTCACGAGTAATCTCCACTCGCCTTCTTCCAACAAAGGCTTCAATCGAGCCGCCTTGTCGAGTTGCAGTAGAATAAAATTCTAATACCTCTTCCTCTAGCACCACTTCAGGAAAAGCCTCCAAATAGGGTCTCAAACCGCATCTGAAGCATTTAATCAAAATTTCTTTGTTGTCTTCAGTGTGATTTCCTTTGAAAAACACCGAACCCTCCACATGCACTCTTCCTTCGGTAATGTACTTGCCTAGATCGAACCTTGCTTGCATGTTAGTACGGGCATCAAATATCGAAACAATCGACATAGTAGAATAAGTAAGAAGAATAAGAGATTTCGAAAGATCTTGAGAGCTTGAGAAGTTATGAGAATCAAGAGATAAACACTTGTGAGCAGTTACGAACGAGTAGTGTGGGTTTTGTTAAACCTTGAGTTTGGAATCAATGGTTGAGATTGAGCGCTTTAATCCAATGGTTAAGTATGAAAGTCTTTTGAAATTCAGTTTGGCGGAATCGAGAATATTACGTGATTTAGTATTGTAAAATTTGAAATCCGCCTCTTCTATTGGTAGAGTAGAGGAGTGTATTCCTCTGACCTAGCACAGTAGAGTTTTTGGCGCGAACTGGTTATATACACCTCATTAAATAGAGTGTATACATCCAATTCTAGGTTTTTCAAACTTTCAATACTCAAATTACATATATATCCTTAATTCGTTTTGTTTAAACACTTAGAGTATTTACATCATGAAACACTTATCTTGTCTGTTCGTGTCTATCCAGAACAGACGAGTAGACTGACATGCACAAGACGAGTTCCCCCTTCGATTGTGCTTGTCTACTTTGAACATCAAGTGATTATATGTACCTGTCTTTTCTTGCACTACAGATTAGATGTAATACAGGTAGTCGAGTAGAATAATTAGAATGAATATCAATCTAAGTCAATGATCAAGGTTCAAACAAGATGACTGATACCAAACTAAAGAGTCAACATAAGGATCTTTAAGAAATCAAGGATTCCCCCTTAAATGTTTATTCCCTTAGTATTACCCTCAGCTTTACCAGCTTCCTCATCGGGTTGTTTGGTCAACTTGTCTGACCTTGTATACCTGTCTGTTGAGTGAGTAGACGAGTGCTCTGTACTTTTGTGGTAACTTGTCTGTTTCTCGTTTCTTCTTAGGACTGTACCTGCCTGGTTAGTACATTTCTACATACTAGTAGGATCAAGATCAATTAGTCCTAGACTAATGCATAATTCATGAAATCGGGCCTCAGCTAATGGTTTTGTGAAAATATCAGCTCTTTGAAAATCAGTATGAATCTTTTCCATGCGAATATCCTTCTTTTCTACATGATCACGTATGAAATGGTGTTTAACATCGACATGTTTACATCGTGTGTGCAGAACAGGATTTTGTGTAATGGCAATAGCACTATTACTATCACAGAAAATAGGAACATTTGATTCACAGATATTATAATCTCTAAGCTGTTGAATAAGCCATAATAATTGACTACAACAACTACCAGCAGCCATGTACTCAGCTTCAGTAGTAGAGGTAGCAACACTTGTCTGCTTTTTCGAAAACCATGAAATGAGTTTTGTGCCTAAGAATTGACAAGAACCAGATGTAGATTTCCTATCTATTCTACAGCCACCAAAATCAGAATCAGAGTAGCCACTTAGAGATAGATCATCATTTGAGGGATACCATATACCACGATTGATGGTTCCTTTCAAATATTTCAATATCCTTTTAGTGGTTTCCATATGACTCTCTTTTGGATTAGCTTGAAAGCGAGCACATACACCAACAGAAAATGCAATATCAGGTCTACTAGCAGTCAAGTACAGTAATGAACCAATAAGTCCACGGTAATGAGTTTGATCAGCACACTTACCATTCTCGTTTGGGTCCATCCTGTAAGTAGGTTGCATAGGTACTCCAGAAGCTTTACATGTCTTAATACCATACTTGTCTAGTAGATTACGAGTATATTTTGCTTGATTTATGAAAATCCCTTCTGGGGTCTGTTTTACTTGAAGTCCAAGAAAGTAATTCATTTCACCCATCATAGACATCTCAAATTTACTTTGCATGAGTGTTGAAAAACTTTCACTCAGCTTTTTGTTAGGTGACCCAAAAATGATGTCATCTACGTAAATTTGGACGAGTAAAATGTCCTTCCCTTCTTGTCTTCTGAACAAGGTTCTATCGACCTTGCCCTTAGTAAAACCATTTTCTAATAGAAATTGAGAAAGAGTATCGTACCAGGCTCTTGGAGCTTGCTTTAGTCCATACAAGGCTTTCTTTAATTTGTATACCTGGTTACCTTTGACTTCGAAACCTGGGGGTTGTTCAACATACACTTCTTCCGCAAGAATACCGTTAAGAAATGCACTTTTAACATCCATTTGATATACAGTAAATTTCATGTAAGCAGCATATGCAAGGAACAATCGAATGGCTTCTAGTCTAGCAACAGGAGCATATGTTTCATCATAATCTATGCCTTCAGCTTGTGAATAGCCTTGGGCGACTAGTCTAGCCTTGTTACGAACAACTACATCATTCTCATTTTTCTTATTCTTGAAGATCCATCGAGTGCCAACTACATTATGATGTTTAGGTCTATCAACAAGTTCCCAGACGTCATTTCGAACAAACTGATTCAACTCGTCTTGCATAGCGATGATCCAATTACTATCAGCTAAAGCCTCTTTAATGGTTTTAGGCTCGATAGATGAGAGGAAACAACACCAGCAAAACAGAGATGGACTAGGTTGTTCTTGTGACTCAAAGAGTTGTCGTCTAGTCTTTACACCAATAGTAGAGTCACCAATGATATTTTCAGTATTATGAGCAGATTTCCATGTTTTTCTAGTCTTTGTAAGCATAGTATCATCATCTAGATCGGTTATAGCGTCGTGCATGTCAACATCATTTATATCATCAACAGTTTTACCTAGAGTAGATGAGTCAACTAGAGCAGGCATGTCTACTAGTTTAGTAGACTTACCTTGAGCACTTACCCTTTCCTTGTCATCAGTTTCAAGAGCTTTCATGAATGGATTGTATGCTTGAACGGATTCATATACCTCTGAGTCTTTGTCAGATTCGATAGTTAGCTCAGTAACTTTCTCACTGATCTTGTTGGCAGACGAGTCCTGTTGAGATTCATCGAAAACCACATGTGGTGTTTCTTCCACACAGAGGGTTGAGTAGTTGAATACTCTAAATGCTTTGCTAGTCGAGGAGTATCCTAAGAATATCCCCTCGTCTACTTTAGCATCGAATGCATTCAACTTGCTTTTCCCGTTGTTATGGATGAAACACTTACAACCAAATATATGAAAATATGAGACTCTGGGTTTTCTACCTTTCCATACCTCATAAGGCGTCTTACCTAGTGCTTTATTGATAGCACTTCTATTTTGTGAGTGGCATGCAGTATTGATGGCTTCTGCCCAAAACTTCTGAGGCGTATTATACTCAGTCAGCATGGTCCTGCAGGCCTCCTTAAGAGTTCTGTTCCTTCGCTCTGCTACTCCATTTTGTTGTGGTGTCCTTGCTGCACTAGTAAGGTGCTGGATGCCACGCTTAGAACAAAATTCTTTAATATAGCAGTTAATGAATTCAGTACCCTTGTCACTACGGATCTTGACAATTGACTGATTCTTCTCAACCTGTAACTTCTTCAACAGATCAGGCAAAAGTGTTTGTGTATCACTCTTCTTGTGTAAGAAGACTACCCAAGTGAACTTAGAATAGTCATCTACCACAACAAGTGTGTACCTTCTACCGTTCAAAGTTGGAGGAGTTATTGGGCCATGTAAGTCCATATGTAGAAGTTCAAGAACTCTACTTGTTGAGAGGGATGGAATAGATTTAAAGGAACCTTTTACCTGTTTACCTTTCTGATAGGACGTGCATACATGTGACTTGTAGTAGACTTCATTGGGAATACCTTCCACAAGGTAGTCTCTGGCTATCTTATTAAGAACATTAAAGTTTAGATGACAGAGGCGTCTATGCCAGAGCCAGCCAAGTTCTTTAGGATTCTTAGTAAGTAGACAGGTGTCCCTCGGACAACTGTTCCAGTTCAGATCCCGGTTAGGGATCTCAATTTCTCAATATTTTCTCTTGAAAATATTTAATGTTTCAGACCCACATCTTGGGTTCTGATCCCGAATAGGGATCTCAATTTTTTAATATTTTCTCTTGAAAATATTTAATGTTTCAGACCCACATCTTGGGTTCTGATCCCGATTAGGGATCTCAATTTCTTAATATTTTCTCTTGAAAATATTTAGTGTTTCAGACCCACCTCTTGGGTTCTGATCCCGATCAGGGATCTCAATTTCTTAATATTTTATGCTTGTGTTGTCATGAATTTTTTTCAAGTAAATAAATATTTCTGATCTCGGACTCGGGTCCTGAGTTCTCTTCTTATCCTCAGAAAAAATTGAGATTTTTTTCAAGTAAATAAATATTTCTGATCTCGGACTCGGGTCCTGAGTTCTCTTCTCATCCTCAGAAAAAATTGAGATTTTTTCCAAGTAAATAAATATTTCTGATCTCGGACTCGGGTCCTGAGTTCTCTTCTCATCCTCAGAAAAAATTGAGATTTTTTTCAAGTAAATAAATATTTCTGATCTCGGACTCGGGTCCTGAGTTCTCTTCTCATCCTCAGAAAAAATTGAGATTTTTTCCAAGTAAATAAATATTTCTGATCTCGGACTCGGGTCCTGAGTTCTCTTCTCATCCTCAGAAAAAATTGAGATTTTTTCCAAGTAAATAAATATTTCTGATCTCGGACTCGGGTCCTGAGTTCTCTTCTCATCCTCAGAAAAAATTGAAATTTTTTCCAAGTAAATAAATATTTCTGATCTCGGACTCGGGTTCTGAGTTCTCTTCTCATCCTCAGAAAAAATTGAAATTTTTTCCAAGTAAATAAATATTTCTGATCTCGGACTCGGGTCCTGAGTTCTCTTCTCATCCTCAGAAAAAATTGAAATTTCTTCCAAGTAAATAAATATTTCTGATCTCGGACTCGGGTCCTGAGTTCTCTTCTCATCCTCAGAGAAAATTGAAATTTTTTCCAAGTAAATAAATATTTCTGATCTCGAACTCGGGTCCTGAGTTCTCTTCAAATTTTTTCTGAGTAAATAAATATTTCTGATCTCTGACTCGGGTCCTGAGTTCTCTTCAAATTTTTTCTGAGTAAATAAATATTTCTGATCTCTAACTCGGGTCTTGAGATCTCTTATCGTTTTTACTCTGAATATAAGGAGCAGCACTTGCTCATTTAGAGTTATATTTTATACTCTTATATGAGTTGTTTATACTCCTCGGGGAGTTGTTTATACTCCGAATATAAGGAGCAGTACTTGCTCATTCAGAGTTCTATTTTATACTCTTATATGAGTTGTTTATACTCCTCAGGGAGTTGTTTATACTCCGAATATAAGGAGCAGCACTTGATCATTTAGAGTTATGTTGGTCCCTGAACGAGTAGTGAATGGGATTAAAGTCTAGAGGGGAGGGGTGAATAGACTTTAAAACTTTTTCAAACAGAGTTGGGAACCTCTTCTGATTGCTATGTTAACTGGACTGCAAGTCTGCTGGTCCAGATGACTATAGTGATCTGACTGAAGAAGTTATATGCGGAAATATGGTGGCCCTGGTTTAGACTCGTTCTTGTAACTTGTTTTACTTTGTGAAATTACTCAGCTGATGCTGGTTTGAAAGTTATGGCCCTTTTTGAAGAGTGTTGAAATCACAGTATGCACTATATAATAATGAATGTAAAAGCAGAAATGTAAAGTGCAGAAAGTAAATAACACCGGATTTATAGTGGTTCGGATATACGATCCTACGTCCACTCTCACGTCCTAACGTGATGTTTAATCCCTTTAATTTCCTCAAATTACAAGGGTCTTGTCCTTTATAGTCCCAAGGTTAGGACTTTGAGATCTGAGCCGTCCTAACAGCTGCGGTCTCCACAAGTGATTGTAAGCACTTGCACTTTGGGGGGTTTCAAAAACTTAAACCTTTCGGTGAGGGTTTGGGGTTTTTGAGATGTATCCAACTAATGGTTCAAGCTTATAATTTACTTAACCACTATGCCTAAAACAATTGATATACAATATGAACAAGTTTCAGGTTCTTAAGGGTTGGATAAGAAGTACTTAAGAGCTATGGATAATCTAATGGATTTCAGGCTCTTTGAGAATTCTTAGAACAGTGTGACTTTTTGCTTGATGGCTTGCTTAGCTTGTGAATTCTCTCTTGTAGCTTCTCTGTTCAACTTCTTGTATTTATAAAGGAGATTGAGTGCAACTAGCCGTTGGAGTTGACTAGCCGTTTGAGCAATCTTCCCATAATAGCTTGATTCCTTGATTCCAGCCGCTTGATTGCTTCAATCCTGGGATCATGTCAATCTTCTAAATAAGGTAGGTCTTTGTTTGAATTGCAAGATGACTTGGGAATCAGCCGAGTCCTGAAAGAGCACATAGTCTTCTGATCTGTACTACTAGTCTTCTGACTGCTCTTCTGGCCTTAGGTCTTCTGTCTTCTGGTATCAGACGAGTACTACTCTTCTGATCTGGAAATTCTTTGTAATGCTTTAGGCCATCTTTAATCTGGGACTCCATCAGATAAGTAGGTATACAAGCACCTTAACATATCTGGTCTTCAAGGATCTTCTAGTCTTCATGTCTTCTACTCTTCTTATCTTGAGGATAGGCATGTAAGCCATGACTGTGCTGATCAGCTGCTATCAATATAGTTGATCACACAAGACTAGTCTAAGCTGTTCTATACAAGTCAGCTGATCCTATTACATTTATAAACTCTAAGTGTTTTGGCCATCAAAACTATTTTAACATCAAATGGGGCTTAGGGTGAATTTATATCCCAACAATTTCCCCCTTTTTGATGAAGCCAAAACTATATATATGATAAATGCTCTTACTAAGGTAAGATAGGAGTTTATAAACTTCATAAAAACTGAAGTATCTGATGAAGACAATGAGAGTTTGTCTTGAAAGCAAAGAGAACTAAACTTGAATATATATAACTTTTACAGATTACAAGTAATAGTTTCTTAAGGCTTTGAAAGTGGTCTTCATCAGGTCTTCTGATCTTCAGATGCGGAAGGCAAGGTACAGACGAGATCGAACTTCTTCCATGTGCTGCAGGTCTGTAACATTCTCCTCTTCATAGATCTTCTCTAGGATCTTTTTGACTTCAATGGAGTCAGTTCTTCCAGAATCCAGTTTGGGAGGATCCCATTTGGGTTCTTCAGGAGTTAAGATTCTGCAGTTATCAAGTTCTTTGGCTGTCTTGACTACTTCTTTCCAGAACTCTGGATCTTCAATGTTCATGAATTGATTGAACTGGAAGAATTCATCTTCATAGGTTGGGAGAGGGCCAAATTTTCTTACAATGTGGTGTTGAATTTGCCATTTCTTCTTCAGAGGGTACCACCTTGGTAGCTCATCTTGAAGGGCTAGATAGTCCACATAGTTGCTATCAAACACCAGAACTTTATCTTTCTGTGCCAGAGCATTTTCTTTCAGTGCTTTCTCCTTGAGAGCTTTCCTGAGTTTGGCTATCTTCCTGTCAAATTTGGCTTTGACTGCCTTCGCATCTTTTAGCTTCTTTTGTTTAAGCTCTTGAGCTTCAAGCTCTTTTCTTTTCTTCAACTCTAAAGCCTCTTTCTCTTCTGCAGTGGACTCTGCTGGAGTTGACTTCTGAGCTTGCTCATCTGTTAGCTCATCTGCCTTCCTTTTCCTAGTCATTCTTTTCTCGGAAACTTGTTCTGTAGAGGCAGTGATCTGCAGACTTTTGGCAGTTGCTTGAGTGGGAGCTTGGATGTCTTCTTGAGCAATTTCTTTGCCTTTGCCTTTCTTGCTCTTGACTTTGCTTGATAAATCACCCAAGGTTTCATTCAACTCATCTTGAGATACTACCATTACAGCTTGCTGTGCAGTAGTCTTCTCTAGAGCTTTTATCAATACATCTTCCCCCTTTTTGGCTTCAGCAAGTGCAGCCGCAAAAGGCTTCATGGCATTCAGAATCTCCACCCTAAGAGTTTGTTGAAGAGCCATGGCGTTGACTTTGCCAATATGAGTCAGATGGGTGATGCTATGTTCTAGAATCTGAGCATGAGAGTTGGAGGAGGAGGCAGCTTCTAGTTTAGCTGTAATTGCCTCCAGTTTTGTTGCTGTCTCCTGCAGCTGAATCTGAAGTTTTTCATTCTCTGCTGTAGCTGATTGGAGAAGAGCTCGACCTTCAGTAGCTCTTGCTTCAGCATCTTCAATTCTTTGCTTGTAGGTGTTTTCCATGCGGTTGACCTCATTGGTGTAGAGATCAGCAAACCTGGTGGAATGTTCACCTGCCATCTTCAGAATGCTGGTCAGATACTCACTTATCTGATCGTGAAGAGATTCTCCAAACTTGTCCTCAATGTCAATGATCTGGTTTTGAAGACGAGTTCTCTGCTCCTTGACTGCCTTTTCAACATATCTTCCAAGCTGTAGGCCTAAACCCTTTTCAAAGTGTAGGTCTATAGCAGTCTTGACCTGTGAGCATATGTCTGCTGTATAGTCAGCTGCTGGAGTAGAAGTTGAGGCTGTTCCTTGAGGCTTTGGATGGACTGTTAGGGCTTTGCCTCTTTCTTCAGCTGAAAGGTACTCTTCATTGAGAAATGTGGTAGTGGCCTTAACCAGGTGAGACATGATGGTGTCTCCTTTGTCAATGAAGTGAGGTAGAGTATCCTTAGGCATGAAGTGATCAGGAATAGTGATTACTTCTCTTTCAATCTCGGTTCTCTCAGCTGGTGCAGCTGAGTCTTCTGCAGGAACGGACGCAGCTGAGTCATTCACTTTTGCTGTGTCAGTTGTCTGATGATCTGATATGCCTTCTGGGATAGAGGCATCAGTAGGTTGAATTCCTAGAATTCTGTGGCATACTGCTGTAAAGGCGGCCTCAGGTAGCAGTTGAGTAAAAGATGTGACTTGAGCAACTTCTTTTTGCTCCATTTCCCAGTCGAGGAAATTAGCTTTTCCTCCCATTCCTTCCATGACTTCAATGAGGTCATCCACATCATCTCTCCTGAGTTCAATCCAGGTGCAGATTCTGAGAATTTGTTCGAACTGAACTGATTCCTCATCAATACCAGGAATAGTAGACTTGAGCAGATTTGCTATCTTCATCCTCATTATCTTCTCCCTTGTGCACATAGGATAGTGTACCATTCTGGATTGAGGTTGAGAGGTACCAGCTTGAGCAAGGTCTGCTGGTGCCATGTCTTCTGGAACAGAAGAAATAATGATGGTAGGAGTTTGAGTATGTGGGGTAGGTTCCTCTGCTGTGTGAGTATCAGCAGGGATTTGGGAAGTGATATGTTCTTGATCTTTAGTCGTCTGTTCATCAGCAGGGGTTTGGGTCTGCTGGTCTGGTATGAAGATCAGTAGAAGATTGAACACGTGGATCTTGAACATCAGCAGGGTTAGGCAATAGGGTTTCTGGGGTTGAGGTAGGTGGTGCTTGTTCCTCTGCTGTGTGAGTATCAGCAGGGATTTGGATATCAGTGTTTGAGTGGTCAGATGAGGTGGAGTCATCAGAAGGGTTGAAGGATGCAATCGGGGCTATTAACATGGGAGTAGGAAGCCTCGATTTCTTGGACTTTTTGTTTGAAGAAGAATTATTCTTCTTTCTCTTCTGACCCTTTGACAATTTAGAAGGAGTAAAAGAGGGAGAGGGTTTAGAGGTACCTGCCTTCTTCAAGGGAGAGGCAGTGGGAGTAGCATCTGAATCAGATGGGGAGATGAGCCCAGATCTGATTAGATATCGTCTTTGTGCTAAGGTCTGATTGTCATCATCATCATCATCCTCAGCAACCTTCTTCTGAGCCTCTTCTTCAGCAGAGTCATGATCAGACTCTTGTGCTGCCTGCTCAGCCAACAGCTTCCTCTTTTCTTCTTTTAACCTTTCTGCCTCAGCAAGAGCTTCCTTTCTCAAATAATATTTGGAGATGTGAAAGGTCTTATGAGGTCCCATCTTGTACTTCTTTGGGAGAATATCTGGAAGGATGATGCTCAGCTTGTTGACAAAGCTGACTGTGGCTGCTACCTTCCATACCTTCGATTGTAAGTCTAAAGTGACTTTCTTTGCCTCAAGAGCAATTCTTTCCAAGAATAGTCCTTGCCAGTCTCCATCGATCTGATCCCAGATTGCAGCCATTACTCGAACCTTTAAAGTAGTAACAGCATCATGACTGAATGTGTTACCAAGTAACATCTTTCCTGCAATATCCAACAATGTTTGGAATTTCGGGTCAAGTTGGGATTTCTTTAGCCCAGCTGCATCAGTAGCCTTGATTCTTCCACCAGTAAACATCTCCATATACTCCTTTTCTTTATTCATGATGTAGTTGGAGATATTTATTTTCCCCCTTGACAGGCCAAACAATTCCTGAAGAATTTCCCTTGTAACCTTGACTTTGTGTCCATTCATGACACTTTCGACATGAGAACCCTTCATCACGGCGTTTGCATAGAATGTCAGAACATCTTGTTCATAGACATTAGTTGGAGCTGCTTCCAAAAAGTCCCTGAGTTTAAGATTGACGCACCGAAGCAATATCTCCTTGTTCTCATCTGTGTGTTTGCCTTTGAAAAACAGAGCATTCTCCGTAAAAATCTTCCCTTCCTTGGACCACTTTGCAGCATCCAAGGTGCCAGTGTTCTTGGTCTTCTCGTCGTAAATTTCAATGATTGCCATAGTAGAGTCTGAGTGTTAGGGTTTGAAGGCTTGAAAGAGATTTGCAGAACGAGAGAGAGTAATGTGAGTAATTGAGTAATAAGAGTGGCAGGGATTAGGGATGTGAATATATATATACTCCAGAGAATTTGATCTAACGGTCAGATTTGCGTTTGAATTTGGAGTAGAGCCCAGGATTTCCTTCTTTGATTTCTTAAATTTGCCGGCTGGTTATGCCATTTGGCAATTGTTGATTTGCTGGCAATATGATACTTGAGTATTAATGACATCATTACCAAAAATAGCCGTTGAGACTAATTTATGGTAAGAATTGATCATCAAGGCCGTTTTCTATAAGAAAATTGCATTCCTTATATAAGCCAATTTGTTTAATTACATTCAGGAATAAATCTAGAATGAATTACATGATCAAGACTAGTCATTATACTCTAAATTTGTGTGATTTGATCAGCAGAGTGAGGTCTTCTGAGTTCTTCAAGATGTCTGCTGATTGTCTTTGAAAAGTCTTCTGGTCAGCTGAGTTGGTCTTCTGATCAGCTGAGTAGAGGAAACTGTGTTTGCTCTCATGATCCAACCTGGATGGATCCTTCCAGCTTTATTGTGAGTGATGATCCAACCTGGTTTGATGGATCTTTCAGCTCCTTCTTCAAATCAAGTGGAGCTAGTCTAGACGTAGTCCCACTGATTTAAATGTTCCTCACCATCGGATGTTCCTCATCATCAGATGGGATGTAGCATCTAATGTGCTCTTGTTGAATTTCTTCGCTTCTCTAGAAGGGGAAGGAAGGTTGAGGGGTGCTTCAATGGAGTTGAAGAGAGGGCCATGGACTCAGCCTTCATGTTCTGTTTAGACACAGTAGCTTTTGATAACAAGCTCTCCATGTAGAACTTCCTTCTGGAGAAGAAGCTCTGCTTGTTTGCTACTTTGTCCTCTGCATCTCTTCCTCCTTTAGCTTTCAACAAGAACGTCTCTTCTTCCTTTAGCTTTCATGAACATACTCATGTTGAGTAAGCCATGGATCTGCATCATCTTCATCTTCTGGACAAATCTTCATCTCCTTCACCCAAGATTTTGGTTGAAGAATGATCTCCATTCCATCTCTTCTTTCAATTGTCTCCATACCTGAAATAAGAAAAGTGTTAGGTGTTTTGTGTTCTTAGGTGTTCTCATAACTTCTCCTTTTATAGAGGTAGAAATGAGGTAGTGGAGAGAAGGATGACAAAACTATAGGGGTGATAGGTCTGAATTTCTGAAAAGTGATTCTTTAAGATCAGCAGTGAGTTTCTTGATCCAAGGGTTCACATTTAAGGATATTCAGACTTTATCTAATGGAATGCAGAAATTATGAATTTTGACCATGAGTTATTTGAAATCCGTACTGTGCATGCATACTGTTGAGTCGGTGAGGATGGTGTATTAATCCAGCCAAGTATGACTCACTTAGTATACTGTATTTATGTATATGAATAAAGTATTTTATGAAGAATAGTTTATTAATATACATAGTTATACATTGCTTAGAGTAGGAAGATCAAATAGCTTTGTTCAAGTCTGCTATATATATGTATATGTATATTATGCAATGCAGATTTTAGAGTATTTCATCAAGGATTCTTAAGGTATCATTGATTCCCCCTTGATTAGATAACTCTAAGTTTTCCCTCAGCTCTATTTGTCTTCATTGGGAAAGAACTTACCTGAAGATGAGGGTGTCTATTCACCTCATCTGATTCTCCTAGTCTGCTGCACTTGGGTCAGCTGAGGTTTTCAGCTGTTTTCTCCTTCTTCATGTGCTTGGGTCCAGGAGTCCTAAGCTGTAACATAAGGTCTTGAACCTGTCTTCAGCTAGGGGCTTAGTCAAGATGTCTGCTCTTTGGATATCTGTGTGAATTTTCTCCATCTTGATGTCCTTCTTTTCAAGGTGATCTCTTATGAAGTGGTGTCTAATGTCGACATGCTTGCACCTTGTGTGGAGGACTGGGTTTTGAGTGATGGCAATGGCGCTGCTGCTATCACAATAAATAGGGACTTCTCTTGCCTCTACATTGTAATCCTTGAGTTGTTGAACTAGCCAGAGCAGCTGACTACAACAACTACCAGCTGCCATGTATTCTGCTTCAGTGGTGGAGGTTGCAACTGAGGTTTGCTTCTTAGAGAACCATGATATCAGCTTGTTTCCTAGAAATTGACAGGTTCCTGATGTGGACTTCCTATCAATTCTGCATCCTCCAAAGTCTGAGTCAGAATAGCCACTCAATTCTAGATTGTCATCAGCAGAGTACCATAGACCTAGGTTGACTGATCCTTTTAGGTACTTGAGAATCTTCCTTGCTGCTTCTAGATGACTTTGCTTTGGGTTTGCTTGAAACCTAGCACATACTCCTACAGCAAATGTTATGTCTGGTCTGCTGGCTGTAAGGTATAGTAAAGATCCAATCAGTGCTCTATATTCAGCTTGATCAACTGCCTGTCCAGACTCATCTGGTTCCATTTTGAAAGATGTCATCATTGGAATCCTTGCAGTCTTGCTTTGTAGAGCTTTGAATCTTTCTAGCAGACTCTTGGTATACTTGGACTGGTTGATGAAGATCCCTTCTGGACTCTGCTTGACTTGAAGTCCTAGGAAATAATTCATCTCACCCATCATGCTCATTTCGAATTTTCCTTGCATAAGTTCAGAGAACTTTTTGCACATTTCTTGATTGGGTGATCCAAATATGATGTCATCTACATATATTTGTACCATTAAAATGTCTTCTCCTTCTTGTATTCTGAAGAGAGTCCTATCAACTTTGCCTTTTGTATATCCATTGTCAAGTAGGAATTGTGACAATGTGTCATACCAAGCTCTAGGGGCTTGTTTTAGACCATAGAGAGCCTTCTTCAGTCGATATACTTGATCACCTTTTTCAAATCCTGGAGGCTGCTCTACATATACTTCTTCTATCAGAATACCATTTAGAAAAGCACTCTTGACATCCATTTGATATACCTTGAAGCCCATATATGATGCATAAGCTAGAAATAGTCGAATGGCTTCTAATCTGGCTACTGGTGCAAAAGTTTCATCATAGTCAATCCCTTCAGATTGTGAGTATCCTTTTGCAACTAGTCTTGCCTTATTTCTAGTTATCACATCATTTTCGTCCTTCTTGTTCTTGAATACCCACTTTGTTCCTACTACATTGTGGTTTTCAGGACGATCTACCAATTCCCAGACTTCATTTCTTTCGAATTGGTTTAGTTCTTCTTGCATAGCAGTGATCCAATTGCTATCTGTCATTGCTTCTTCTATGTCAGCTGGTTCAATGTTGGACAGGAAAGCACACCAGCAGAACATAGATGATTGAGAATTCTGATTCAGTTGTCTTCTGGTCTTGACACCTGATTCTGCTCCTCCTAAGATGAGGTTTGATGGATGATTGTTCCTCCATGTATGCCTCACTGGAGTATCTGCATTGGATGAGTTTGGATCCTCATTTGATCTAGTGCCATCAGGAGGGTTGACTTGATTAGTTCGATCATCTTCTGTATCTTGAGTGTCAAAGAGATCATTCCCCCTGGCATTTGGAATTGATGCATCTTGATTCTGGTCAGCTTGCCTTGCTTGAGTTTGAGATCTAGTGACAGGTCTATGAGGCTTATCTTCCTCTGGTTCTTCAGGGAATGGTTCATTGACTTCAATAAATTCATCAGACCTCTTCTTGATCACTAGTTTCTTCATCTGTTCTGTAGCTGAGGTTGTTTCTACTGCATTCTTTTCACAAGATTCATAAAAAACAACATGAGGTGTTTCTTCCACAAGAAGGGTTCGTTTGTTGAGTACTCTAAATGCTTTGCTAGTTGAGGAGTATCCTAAGAATATCCCCTCATCTGCTTTGGCATCAAAAGCATTCAACTTACTCTTCCCATTGTTGTGAATGAAACACTTACAACCAAATATATGAAAGTAAGATACTCTAGGTTTTCTTCCTTTCCACAGTTCATATGGGGTTTTCTCATGTATTTTATGAATACCTGACCTGTTTTGAGTGTGACAAGCTGTGTTGATGGCTTCTGCCCATAGCTTCTTGGGAGTAGAGAATTCAGCAAGGAGTGTTCTGGCAGCTTCTTTGAGTGTTCTGACTCTTCTTTCAGCTACACCATTCTGTTGAGGTGTTCTTGCTGCACTTGTCTCGTGCTGAATACCATTAGAAGTACAATAGGCAATTATATAAGAGTTAATGAATTCAGTGCCTTTGTCACTTCTAATTTTCACGATTGGTTCTCCTTTCTCTACTTGGATCCTCTTCAATAATTCAGGTAGCTTCTGCTGTGTTTCACTCTTCTTGTATAGGAAGATAACCCAAGTAGACTTGGAATAATCATCTACAACAATAAGAGTGTACTTCCTTCCTGTTAGAGTGGTTGGAGTGATTGGTCCAAAGAGATCCATGTGAAGCAATTCAAGAACTCTGCTGGTTGATGCTGTCTTTTTGGTCTTGAAGGAGACCTTAGTTTGCTTTCCTTGTTGACATGCATCACAAACCTGATCTTTACAGTAGAGTTCATTAGGCAGACCATCAACTAAGGATTCCCTTGCTAACTTGTTCATAGTCTTAAAGTTCAGATGGCTAAGACGTTTGTGCCATAGCCAGCTGACATCTTTAGGGCTCTTCACAAGCAGGCATGTATCCTTAGGACAGCTGTTCCAATTTGCAAGATACATACTTCCCTTTCTAGATCCTGTTAGAAGGTTTTGTTTTGTTCTTTTATCACTTATGAGACATTCATCTTTAGAGAATTTAACTGAATAACCAGTGTCACAAAAGTGAGAAACAGATAATAGATTAAACTTAAGACCTTCTACATATGATACATCATGTACCTCAATGTCACCATTTTTAAGGGTGCCATATCCTTTTGTGTTACCGTGCGCGTTATCACCAAAGAAAACTTTTGGACCTTTCTTCTCTATGTAGTTGGTCAGCAGAGTTTTGGTTCCTGTCATGTGAGTTGAGCATCCACTATCTATGTACCAAGTTTCTCCTGCTAGACCTCCTCTTTTGTATAGGTCCTTCCTTTCCTGCAAGAAAAGTTAAGTTTTAGGTACCCATTTTGTTTTGGGTCCTTGGGTGTTAGTACTACCCTTGGGAACCCACATATACATTGGTCGTTTAAACAACCTTGAACATTTGAGTTGTTTCCCTCGGGCATCACAGAACCAAATCTTACCAGTCAGCACCTTGGACTGATCTGATTTGTTCTTGGTGTCAGCTAAGTAGTAGTCAAATGGTTTCCCTTTATAGGAGTGTACATACATGATCTTTTGACTAGTTACATTCGGCCTGGGTGCATTAGCTGGTCGATGCACACGATTATATGGACCATACTCTTCTGTTCTCACAATATCATAAGAGATAGGGGGTGCAAAGAGAACATATTTGTTTGAAGAAGATTTCTTCTTCTTGGCTGGAGCAGCATACAGCTGAGACTGTCTCAGCCGAGATGGTCTAGGCTGTTTGCTGTTCCTCTGTACAGGCTTGGGGTTAGCTTGTCCTTTACCATTCTTGGTTTTGGGATAGTTAGCCTTAGCTGGTACAGATGCCTTTTGGTTCATATTGAGTTCATTGTGTTTAGAACACTCACCCTGTTCATGTGTCTGAGTAGTGCACTGGTTAGGTGTACTACCCCCAGCTGGAGAGGATGTTGATGGATTAAGTTCATAACCTAAACCCATCTTATTGCCACTTGATCTATAATATTCAGAGATACTTTCAATAGTAGTCGAAGCTTTATTGAATTCTGATATTTTTCGATCTAGGCATTCCTTCTCCTTTTCTAAGAGCTTATGTGTTTGGAAGAGATCATCGAACTTAGACTGAAGTATACGAAATTCTTTGGTTTCTAAGGCTTGAGTTTCTAACATCCCCTCATACAACTGAGTTGTTGTGGTATTTTCTTCTTTAAGAAGTTCCACTTCTTTGGTCAACCTTTCATTCATGGTGACTAACTCAGGGGTGTTATCAAACTTTACCTTTTTCAACCTAGCAATTTCTTTCCTTAAGTCCTTATTCTCCTCTTCCACTTCTATAAAGGCTCTAGTGGCAATATCCAGATCACCTTTTACCTTTCTTAAAGATTGATAATAGGTGTCTTCTGATTCGCCTTCAGATGAGTTTATGTCATCTGTTTGTGAGAAAATAGGTGAATGGAAAGTAGTAGTATAAGAGTTTACCTCATTTTCTCCTATGGCCATCATAGCTAGATCGTCTGAATCATCTGAAAAGATTTGATCGTCTGGTGATGTAGGAAGTTCATCACTTTGATATTCAGATTCTTCAGTCACCATTGCCTTTTTGTCTGAGGTTCTTCTTGGCCTTCTTTCTTTCTTGTCATCCAAATCCAGCTCAGGACATTCATAGACATAGTGTCCTGGTTTGCCACAGTTGAAGCAAGATCCAGGTTTCTGATTTGAGTTGCCTCTCCTTGGAGGAGTGGCATCTCTTCTTCTAGATCCTCGGCTGTCAGATGACTCCACATCCTTTCTAGGATGTCTTTCTGGTGTTCTTTCTCTGGAACCTCTGAAGGGTGAACTTGCTCTTCTATCTTTGTAGTTTCTATAGAATTTTCTATATTTACTGTTGAGGGTGTTCATCCTTTCAAATCTCTTGATCATAAGTGCCATTTGCTCTTTTAGGCTCATGTCTGATCCTTCACAGTCTTCTGTTTTCAGAGAGGTCTTGCCAGATGAGGTGCTTGCAGCTTTTGTATTGGCTGCCTTGAAGGCTACAGTCTTGGAGGTAGGTGGGGTTGCAGTTGGCTCATCACTTCCTGAGTTCTCTTCTCTTTCAAGATCATATTCATGGGCTTTCAGGTTCTGAAATAGAGTTTGGGCAGACCACTTCTTGATATCTTGAGTATCTTTGATGATGGTCTTCTTGAGTCTCCATTTCTTGGTTAGGGAATCTAAGATCTTTAGATTTTTCTCTCTATTTGTGTATTTCTTGCCCAGAGATTCTATCTCATTGATGATCTTGGTAAATCTGTTGTCTAACTGATCAATAGACTCTTCTGGTTGCATCTTGAAGTGTTCGAACTTCTTGACTGCTGTAGACAACTTGGACTCTTTGATCAGCTCAGTTCCTTCACAGAGAAGTGCCAATGCCTCCCACATCTCTCTGGCTGACTCACAATGGATTACCTTTGCAATGTACTCATTTGGAAGAGTTTGCATTATGTAATCTTGAGCAATGCTATCAAGGTTTGATTGCTTCATCTCTTCTGGTGTGAGATCCTTCATGGGCTTGGGAACCAGTTCTCCAACTGGGACTTCTGGATCACCATTTGCAGTGTTGACTGTCATGATGGTGATCGGGCCTTCTGTGATTACAGACCACATCTTGTAGTGGACTGATGTAAGATTCTTCCTCATCCTGATCTTCCAGTAATCATAATCCTCCACTGAAAACTTAGGCAACTTACGCATGTTAGCACTCATGCTGTATGAGTTTTCAAAAACAAGTTTTCAAAAAGATCTGTTCAAGAGGACTACAGAAAGACTCCCTCAAGTCTTCTGATAATCTAGAGACAGTAGTCCGTTAGAACCACTGCTCTGATACCACTTGTTGGTCCCTGAACGAGTAGTGAATGGGATTAAAGTCTAGAGGGGAGGGGTGAATAGACTTTAAAACTTTTTCAAACAGAGTTGGGAACCTCTTCTGATTGCTATGTTAACTGGACTGCAAGTCTGCTGGTCCAGATGACTATAGTGATCTGACTGAAGAAGTTATATGCGGAAATATGGTGGCCCTGGTTTAGACTCGTTCTTGTAACTTGTTTTACTTTGTGAAATTACTCAGCTGATGCTGGTTTGAAAGTTATGGCCCTTTTTGAAGAGTGTTGAAATCACAGTATGCACTATATAATAATGAATGTAAAAGCAGAAATGTAAAGTGCAGAAAGTAAATAACACCGGATTTATAGTGGTTCGGATATACGATCCTACGTCCACTCTCACGTCCTAACGTGATGTTTAATCCCTTTAATTTCCTCAAATTACAAGGGTCTTGTCCTTTATAGTCCCAAGGTTAGGACTTTGAGATCTGAGCCGTCCTAACAGCTGCGGTCTCCACAAGTGATTGTAAGCACTTGCACTTTGGGGGGTTTCAAAAACTTAAACCTTTCGGTGAGGGTTTGGGGTTTTTGAGATGTATCCAACTAATGGTTCAAGCTTATAATTTGCTTAACCACTATGCCTAAAACAATTGATATACAATATGAACAAGTTTCAGGTTCTTAAGGGTTGGATAAGAAGTACTTAAGAGCTATGGATAATCTAATGGATTTCAGGCTCTTTGAGAATTCTTAGAACAGTGTGACTTTTTGCTTGATGGCTTGCTTAGCTTGTGAATTCTCTCTTGTAGCTTCTCTGTTCAACTTCTTGTATTTATAAAGGAGATTGAGTGCAACTAGCCGTTGGAGTTGACTAGCCGTTTGAGCAATCTTCCCATAATAGCTTGATTCCTTGATTCCAGCCGCTTGATTGCTTCAATCCTGGGATCATGTCAATCTTCTAAATAAGGTAGGTCTTTGTTTGAATTGCAAGATGACTTGGGAATCAGCCGAGTCCTGAAAGAGCACATAGTCTTCTGATCTGTACTACTAGTCTTCTGACTGCTCTTCTGGCCTTAGGTCTTCTGTCTTCTGGTATCAGACGAGTACTACTCTTCTGATCTGGAAATTCTTTGTAATGCTTTAGGCCATCTTTAATCTGGGACTCCATCAGATAAGTAGGTATACAAGCACCTTAACATATCTGGTCTTCAAGGATCTTCTAGTCTTCATGTCTTCTACTCTTCTTATCTTGAGGATAGGCATGTAAGCCATGACTGTGCTGATCAGCTGCTATCAATACAGTTGATCACACAAGACTAGTCTAAGCTGTTCTATACAAGTCAGCTGATCCTATTACATTTATAAACTCTAAGTGTTTTGGCCATCAAAACTATTCTAACATCAAATGGGGCTTAGGGTGAATTTATATCCCAACAAGTTATATTATATACTCTTATATGAGTTGTTTATACTCCTCGGGGAGTTGTTTATACTCCGAATATAAGGAGCAGTACTTGCTCATTCAGAGTTCTATTTTATACTCTTATATGAGTTGTTTATACTCCGAATATAAGGAGTAGTACTTGCTCTTTCAGAGTTCTATTTTATATTCTTATATTAGTTGTTTATACTCCTCGGGGAGTTATTTATACTCCGGAGAGTTCTTCTTGTAATGAAATCCATTGATTCTTCTCTGATCCAGGCTCAGTTCGTATTGAGGCTAATAGGATGTGATTCTCAAGCACATGATTAGAACTCCAACCTTTTTTGTATATGTTGCTCTGAAGTAGTGGTAAAGAGAGACTGCTCTTATCAGTTCCTTCAATCCCTCCGTAGAGAGAGTGGTCACTGGTTCAGAGGACGAGGGTTGAGCAGGAGCACCACTCCTTTTTCCTGGAGCAGTGGCAGTGGCAGTGGCAAAAGCCGCATTTTCAAATACCTCATTTGAGTTTCTGGGTGTTTGATTCTTAGATCAAGAGGTATCTTGAAATTTTATAACCTGCAGTTCTCAAGTCTTGAACAAAAAGTTCCATCAATTATAGTGGCGAATAAGGTTTCCTATTAACATATCCAAGCATCGGGAATTAAGCAAAGTGGATTTCTCACTGAAAATTAAAGCCAAAAAATCACAACTCTTTTGAGCCTTTCATCGAGCAGGTGGTGTGCGTGACACAACGCATCAAACAAACAGGAATAGGGATGCTCATGTTTGATGTTAACAATTCAAATCCATCGTCACAATAAATTCACCGCCCAAGTTATTGAATACCATAGATAAATTCTTAAATTTAATAAAGAACTCAATCATAGTGGTAAACAATTCACAACACCTAAACATTTTTTCCCAAAAGAAAGACCAAATGTTCTGTGCATCAGATCAACAAATTATCTAAAAATTTTCATAATTCTTTTTTATTTCCAAAGCAACTTTGTCTTTCACATAATTTTTACCATTAGGTAAACGAGAAGTAGTACTTCCTTCAAGGGTTCCTACTGTTACTGTTAGAAAGAAAACGACTACTCTCCAAATGCCTCCCAAACCCCAGCTGTGATTGACATGTAAAGAAGCCTACCATTGACAATTCTATTTGCAGGAACAATCAAGTTATTTCACGAATTATATAATCAAGATTAATTATAGCTTTTCAGCCATGAATAAATGACTTTTTCTAAACACAGAAACAACTTGATTGTTCCTCTTAAGTCAATTTCAAAACCAATAAATCTCAATCAGCATGAATATTGAATTACTCCTTTAAGATATAAATCCACAATCATTTCACTAAAATAATTATCAAATCATAACTTGGGAAATAAAGATTCGAGAACCAAAATCCATAGATGATGATTATTATCAGTCTAACAACATAAAACAACCAATTGAGATGATACAGTCTTTAAACAAGAATCTGGCAATGGAAGAAACATGCTGGAAATTGGAAACATTAAGCAACTAACATAGAGTAGCTAACCGTAGTCGAAAAACCCGATTCTAAAGAACTCCCTTGACAACCTGTGCAGATGGAGGTGACTCATAGGCAATTTAAGGGTTTCGGATTCCAGTCAGCCAACAAGTGATGGTTGCTTCTCTTTGAGACATTAGCTCAAACAATTGATAGGGCATAACTCATCTTTTCTTATTTCACCCTCCTGAATAAATTCTTGAACTAAAAAATGATCTTATAAGTATTTGTGCAATACACATAAATATGTGAACACGGGATTCATAAATATGTGAACACATAAATATCTGTTTGTTGTAAACTTGGTCTCATAATAATTGAAACATGACACTTTTATGTATTCCTGATAACTTTTAGGGACATTAAACCAAGGCCAGTAGTTTATTCAGAATTTATTCTATTATTGTGAATCTAATTACTGTTTTAGATGGTCAGAAACATTTCACAAAATAAATAATTACATAACATTCGCATGGAAGAGTTCAACTGAAAAACATCATTGATGTGGCATTATGGTGCCACATCCTGAAAGGATTAGTTCTTAGGTCATTCCAGAATGAATGATGATCACCTCCTCATAAGACCAGAAAAGGCTTTGCCCCTGATAAGAATCACGACCTGATCAGATCTCCTAAAGACCTGATCTGGTGACTGGTACCTCCGTCCAGGACCAAGAAGATGAACGATCTCTATTAATAAGGAGAAGTAACGAATCTCAGTGTGTCAGATTATCTCTGCGAATCCCTGCAAATGTAGGCGCATTATCTGAATAATTAGTTATGCGTCAGATAGGACAGTGACGTGGCACTGTGGGCAACAAACCCTAGAAGTCAAATTACTCCCTAACCCCTCTAAAGCAAGGTATAAAAGGTACCCCATTTCATTTTTTCAAAGGTTAAGTCACTTTTTCCATTACTACTCACTCAAAATACGAAATACTCTGTTTTTTATCATCTTCTTCATCAAACCCAACTGACTTGAGCGTCGGAGGTCCGTCGCCGGACACCCCTCCGGCTCGGTTTGTGTGCAGGTCCTCACATTCAGCAAAGGCGTGCATTATCACTAAATATTCAGGGATTTTCGAAGGATCTATTTAGGTAATACTTATTCCAATCTCTCTTTGACTGTATTCTTTATCATTCACTTGGGTGAATTCGATAAAGTCACATCAAATGGCGCCGTCTGTGGGAAAATCTGACTAAGGCGTGAGGTTTTTCGTTTATTCGAGCTTTTTCTGAAAATAGTTGAAGAGAAATCAATCTCTCAACCTGCTGATAAAAACCCACAGTCATGGGATCTGTTCATATATGATTGTGAGGATATTAAACTTGTTTCATGATTTTATCTATTTAGCGATGGAGAATCAAGTGCAAAAGAACTTGAATAAGGACTTTGAGGGCGTGGCCACCGACCCGGCCAACGTCACTGATCCAACTATTGTTGTTGAATCGGCCAGTGAGGTTAGGGTGGAAAATGCTACCGTAGGCCAGAGAGGGGAAATGCCAAATCCATCTCCCTCTTCTGGGCATGTTGTTACCCTGCCTCTGGAAAGTTTAAGAGATCTGATCACTGCTGCGGTGGATGAGGCACTAGCTCGGAGAGGAGTGCCAGCCCAAGGTACCCCCATCACTCCTCCGACGATGAACATACGGGAACAACTCCCTCACGGAGGTGTTCCTCCTCCCCCAGTTCAGAGGGATCCGGCATTGGAAGAGCAGACGGAGGTGCTGGTTGCAGCCACTGACAGGGTTGCGAGGAAGAGAAAGGAGAGGGTCGTGCTCCCCATGAGTGGTGAAGAGGAGGACAGTTCAGGAGAGGAGTATGTCCAATCCTCAGCTCGGGAGAGCATTAACACTGAGATTGTGGCATTGAGAAAAGAGATGGAAGAGATGAAGGGAATGTATGAGAAAAATGCTATGAGTGGAAATAAGGCAGTGGGATCTCCATTTGTATCTGAGATCTTAATGGATCCGCTTCCTAAGAACTTTAAAACACTCTCTTATGAGTATGATGGTACTACCGACCCTCAGGAGCACCTCCTTCGCTTCCAGAACGGAGCTCTCCTCGATCAATATACGGACGGGGTCAAATGCCGAGTGTTCTTGACGACCTTGACCAAAGCGGCCCAGCAATGGTTCGCACAGCTATCTCCCAATTCCATAAGTTCCTTTACTGAGATGAGCTCTCTTTTCTTGCACCAGTTCGCAAGTGCTCGAAGACAGCTCAGGACGTCTTTGTCACTGATGAGCCTTAAGCAAAGAACTGGAGAAAGCTTAAGGACCTTTCTTGGAAGATTCAATGAAGCTGCGTTGGAAGTGCCCAATGCAACAGGGGAAGTGAAAATTAATGCTCTTACTCAAGGTTTGATAGAAGGAGATCTGTTTAAATCCTTGGCTAAGCGCCCTCCACTAACGTTTGACGAGCTCTTGGCCAGAGCGGAGAAGTATATCAATCTGGAAGAAATCCAGCACACTAAGAAAGGAGAAATAAGAAGCTCTTACCCTAAGAGAGAAGGTAGTGGAGACAAGAGACGTAAGTATGAAGACAAAGATGTTAAGGTTGAGACCAGACATTTTCGAAACCATACGCCTCTGACCAAACAACCCTCGGAGTTACTGAAGGTGATGCAGGACCAGCCGGGATTTAAGTTCCCGTACTCAGCTCGGGGTGGTCCTAAAAACCCTAGATCTGATCGATATTGCAGGTACCACAATGAGTACGGTCACGATACAGACCAGTGTCGTCATCTCAGAGATGCGATCGAGAGAATGATATGAGAAGGACAATTAGCTGAGTATGTGAGAGCTGAAAGAGATAAGAGTTATGGGCAGAGGGACGATAAAGGTAAAGGGAAGGAGCCGCAGGAGCCACCTAAAGGAGGAGGTGCACCCCCGAAGAGGGGTAACATCTCCATGATTGCGGGAGGACCTACCGATGGTGATTCAAACAGAGCACGAAAGGCCTTTGTGAGGGAGGCAAGAACTTGGGGGTCTGAGGTGCATAGTGTATCAGACCTCAACACAGCACCAAATATCCAGTTTGGTCCTGCTGATGGAGGAGGTGCCTTCCAGCCACATAATGATGCACTGGTAATCACAACTGAGATAGGAGGATACGATGTGGCAAGGGTATTCATTGATACAGGAAGTTCCTGTGACATCCTGTTCAAAGAATGCTTTGACAAGATGGACCTGAATGTGAAAGTCATGCCGGTTAAGACAGCTCTATATGGGTTCACCGGAGGAGCTATCCAACCTTGGGGGCAGGTTACTCTGCAACTGCGGATAGGGGAGCAGCCACGGCTGAGGGTGAGAATGGTGGAGTTCCTGATTGTGGATGCACCTTCTTCCTACAACGTGATCTTAGGACGACCATCATTGAATTCATTGCAAGCAGTGGTGTCCACCTATTACATGAAAATGAAGTTCCCAGTGGGAGATGAAGTAGGGGAAGTTCTTGGAGATCAGGTCAGCTCCCGGAGATGTTATGTAGATACTGTGAATCAGGCGGATAAGGTGTTTAAGAAAGATCAGGGGAGAGAAGATGATCCTGCGGGAAAAAGGATGAGAGAAGAAGAGATGATGGAAGAGGACCCTTATTTACAGGTCAGACCTGAGGAAGAGACTATGGCAGTCGAATTGTTACCTCACAAGATAGGTTGCGCGACTAAAATTGGAACTCAGATGAGTCATGAGGTAGCTCACAAGTTAATTCAGTGTCTCAGAGCTAATTCTGATATCTTCGCATTTCATTCGGCTGATCTCACGGGGATAGATCCCTCCTTGGCCATGCACAGCCTAAATGTGAGTCCCCAAGTGAAACCGGTGAAGCAGAAGTTGAGGAGGTTTGGTCCAGAAAAGGATAAGATTATCATTGAGGAAGTGGATAAACTGTTAGTGGCGAAACACATCGTGGAGATCCAGTTCCCGAAGTGGCTCTCCAATGCAGTAATGGTTTCTAAGGGAGCTGGAAAATGGAGGATGTGCATAGACTTCAGAGATCTCAACAAAGCTTGCCCAAAAGATCACTATCCACTACCTCGGATAGATCAACTAGTGGATTCTACGTCAGGATGTGAGTTACTCTCTATGATGGACGCTTATCAGGGGTATCATCAGATCAAGATGGACCCCAGGGATGTAGCAAAAACCAGCTTTGTAGTATGTTGTGGAACATACGGATACACAGATATGCCCTTTGGTTTGAAAAATGCAGGAGCTACGTACCAGAGAATGGTGGACTCGATCTTTCGAGATCAGATAGGGAGAAATGTGGAAGTATACGTAGATGATATGTTGGTGAAGAGTTTAAAGGAGAAAGATCACGTGAAAGATCTGGAAGAGACCTTTGAGGTGATTAGATCAAGTGGTATGAAGCTTAATCCCGCGAAGTGTGCCTTTGGGGTTCAGTCGGGAAAATTCTTGGGGTACATGGTCACCCCAAGAGGAATTGAGGTGAACAAGGAGAAAGTAAAAGCTGTTCTAGAAATGCAAGAGCCCAGGAACATAAGAGAGATACAGAGGTTGAATGGTCGTGTAGCAGCTCTCAGTCGTTTTATCTCCAGATCAGCGGAAAGGAGTTTACCTTTCTTCAAAGTCTTGAGGAAAGGATCCAAATTCGAATGGAGCGAGGAGTGTAGAAAAGCATTCCAAGAACTGAAAGATCATCTTTCGACATTACCCTTGCTCACTAAGCCCATCTCGGGAGAGATCCTGTTCTTATACTTCTCTGTCGGAGAACACTCCCTAAGCTCTGTTCTCCTAAGAGAAGAAGGGGGTCATCAAAGGCCAATATACTATGTGAGTAAGATGCTCCAAGGTCCTGAAGAGAGGTACTCAGAAATGGAGAAGTCAGCATTGGCGGTAATGGTGACGGCAAGGAGACTGAGACCGTATTTCTTAGCTCACAAAGTAATGGTGAGAACGAATTTGCCTCTAAGGCAGATCATGGGGAGACCTGATCTGTCAGGACGCATGGTGAAATGGGCAGTAGAAATAAGCGAATACGACATAGAATTTGAGCCGAGAACTGCTATTAAAGCTCAGGCCTTGGCGGATTTCATCCAGGAAACGACAAGGAACACGGAGTTGGAGGAATGGATAGCCTATGTGGATGGATCCTCTACCATGATGGGAAGTGGAGCTGGAGTAATGATCATTACACCCACAGGAGAAGAACTGCAATTTGCCATCAAATTTGGTTTCAAAGCTTCAAACAATGAGTCGGAGTATGAGGCCCTGGTCAGGGGAATGAGGATGTTAGCAGATCTGGGGGCTCAGAAAGTGAAGATTTTCTCAGATTCCCAGTTAGTGGCTCAACAAGTAGCTGGATCATACGAGAAAAAGGATGAAAAGATGATCAAGTATGTTAAAATGGTGGAAAGCATCAGATCAAAATTTGTGGAGTTCTCTTTGGAACAAATACCAAGGGCAAAAAATGTCAAGGCTGATTATTTAGCAAAACTAGCCAGTTCAGTGGAAGAAGGAGCTAGAGGCCAGATCACTCTATTAACAGCAGACAATAGAATGATAGATTTGGAGGTGTTCTCAGTGGAAGAAGAAGCAGAGAATGGAGATTGGAGAATCCCCATTATTCACTATTTGAAAACAGGACAGAGGCTGGATCGACCTGAAGCTCCTAAGAGGACAATATTTGCGAGGTACTGCATGATAGGAGATGATTTGTACAAGAGATCATTCTCACAACCATATTTAAAGTGCATAACTGATGAAGAGGGGAATTACGTCATCCGAGAAATCCATGAAGGATGTGGAGGAAGCCATACAGGATTCAGAGACGTGGTTAGAAGAATTCTGAGAGCTGGGTATTATTGGCCTAAAATGCTCAGAGAAGCCAAGGAGCTGATACGGAAGTGCGATAAGTGCCAAAAGCATGGTCCACTTATCCATGTTCCAGGAGAAGAAATGGGGGTTATGTACTCCCCATGTCCTTTTGATAAATGGGGGATTGACATCGTAGGAAAATTCCCTGAAGCCTCAGGGAAGAGATGCTTTCTGATTGTTGCTGTAGATTATTTCAGCAAATGGGTAGAGGCTGAGGCAGTAACTACGATTGACGAGAACAACATTCAAAAGTTCCTGTGGAAGAATATTTGTTGCAGGTTTGGGATCCCCAGAATCCTTGTTTCAGACAATGGAACTCAGTTCAGTGCCAAGGCTATCAGGAGCTGGTGTGAAAAGATGAAAATCACACAGAGATTCACATCTGTAGCACATCCCCAGGCTAATGGTCAAGTGGAAGTAACCAATAGAACCATAGTTGAAGGGATTAAAGCTAGATTGGAAAAGAAGAAAGGGAGTTGGCCGGAGGAGCTGGATTCTGTTCTCTGGTCCTACAGAACCAGTCCTAAAACAGCTACTGGAGAGACACCCTTCAACCTGGTGTATGGAGCAGCCGCAGTGATCCCAGTGGAAATTGGATCTGAATCTCATCGAATCATGTCCTATGATGAGAATCAGAACTCAGCCTTAATGAAGGAGAATCTGGATCTGGTGGAGGAAGAAAGGGAGATCGCACGCCTCAGGGCCGAGGTATACAAGAGCCAGATCAAAACTGGGTATAATAAACGAGTAAAAACGCGAAAGTTTGATCAAGGGGACATGGTCCTCAGAAGGGTTGATGCACTCAAACCAGTGAAGAAGTTAGAACCAAATTGGGAAGGGCCATTCATAGTGAAAGAAGTACTGAAGGGAGGAGCATACAAATTAATGAAAGAGGATGGAAAGGAAGTAGCACGTCCTTGGAACATAAGCAAACTCAAGAAATATTACTGCTGAAGAAACAGGCAAGATCTGAAGTCTTTACTTTTGTCGTTCTTTCTATTTCATGAACTGTATAACATATCCAGGGCATGAAATATCTTTGTAATAGCTTGCACTTTGAAAATTTCAATGAAACAAGGAGCTGGTGACAGCAGTTCCTTTTTATCTTATTATTACTTGATTATTCCGATGATCCAAGTTATGCAAGATTTGAATGAACTCCCCGAGGAGTATAAACAACTCATATAAGAGTATAAAATATGACTCTGAATGAGCAAGAGCTGCTCCTTATATTCGGAGTATAAATAACTCCCCGAGGAGTATAAACAACTCATATAAGAGTATAAAATATGACTCTGAATGAGCAAGAGCTGCTCCTTATATTCGGAGTATAAATAACTCCCCGAGGAGTATAAACAACTCATATAAGAGTATAAAATATGACTCTTGTTGGGATATGAATCCTAGAACAAATCCTAAATGATGATAAAAGATAAAAGATGAAGTTTTGATAAGCCAAAAGAAGACTTGAATATTTTCTAAGTGTTGACTGATCTAGTCTAGTTAAGTTGAAGTCGTCTTGTACAGATCAGTAGAATTCAAAAGATAAGTACTAGTTTTAAAAAGACAAGTATTATTGATAGATAAGTACGATTTATAAGTACTTCAGTATAGAGCTCATGTTTTTAAATGTAATAGATAGATTCCTTGTATAGTTTGTAAGTTGACTAAGCTTGTGTTATAAAAGCTTAATGTAATGTAATAGTCTTGTTAGGATTAGAGGATAGGACTAGATTAGTTCTATGTTGTAATTTGGAGAAGTCTACTGCACAAGGTAAGTAGAAGACGCCGTCTACTACTACAGAACAAGACAGGTGTGCGACCTAAACAAGACAGGTCAACTTGAAGTTAGTTACAAAAGCGTGTTGAAGATAAAGATTGAAGAATTAGTTAAGGAATAACTAATTAACTGAAGAAACGCGTGGAAGGATATAAAGAATCAGTTACAAGTTAGTTTTCAAGAAAGGTTGTTACACAACTGAAAGTTCTTGAAATCCGAAGTCTATAAATACTTGAAGGAGTTTATCATTTAAAGATCACTGAAATATTGATACTGCAAACGTTATTGAAGATTCAAGTGAAGAAATTACTCTCAGAGATTGAAGTTCAGAAAGTGAAGCTACACAAGTCAAGTGAAGATCAAAGAAGGCTACTACTGAACGAAGAGAAGTTTTATTTTCTTTTGTTGTTTCAAGTTGCTAGATACTTGTAAATCGCTAGTAAGATCGAAGAGGCACTTGGTAGTGTTATCGAGAAGATCTAAGTCTTATTTCTTGGGACTTAAAGCCACAAGAACATATTACTCCATTGGACGAGTTAATAAGAATTTCACAACTGGGTTTGTGAGAGTGGATGTAGACAAGTTGTCGAACCACTATAAATCTCGTGTTTGATTTACTTTACTGTTTTGTTTGTTTGAATTGATTAATTGTTTACTTGTTAAACATACATAACTGAACAAGACTAGTTGAGTATACATAAAACAGAGTTCTCGAAATAAGTTGAGTATAATCTTTAATTGGGCTCATTGTTAATTTCGTATTCCGCATATTGTAATTCTGATATATCGAAAGATTTTAGAAAAGTCTATTCACCCCCCTCTAGACATTTTCTTTAGCTTCCCTCGATATTAACTCAACTTAGGGACCTACAACTCTGAATGAGCAAGAAATGCTCCTTACATTCGGAGTATAAATAACTCCCCGAGGAGTATAAACAATTCACAAAAGAGTATAAAATGTGATGCCAAAGAAATAATTGCTACTCCTCGAATCCAGGGGTGAGAAGAGATCTCAGGACCTGAGTCCGGGATCAGAAACATTTTATTTACTTAGAAAAATTCCAATTTTTTCTGAGGATGAGAAGAGATCTCAGGACCTGAGTCCGAGATCAGAAACATTTTATTTACTTAGAAAAATTTCAATTTTTTCTGAGGATGAGAAGAGATCTCAGGACCTGAGTCCGGGATCAGAAACATTTTACTTAGAAAAATTCCAATTTTTTCTGAGGATGAGAAGAGATCTCAGGACCTGAGTCCGGGATCAGAAACATTCTACTACTTAGAAAAATTTCAATTTCTTCCGAGGCAACCTCAAGCAATACAATGCATAAATATATTAAAAACAGAAGCAGCTTCGATAGATAAAGTGCACATCAAAAGAAAAACCATGTCCAAGTACAGAAGAAGGAAAGGCAAAAGGTAAAGAGTACGTCAACAAAAACAACAAAGTTTGATGATAAAAAAGAGCATGCAAGCTCTCAAATATAGAAAAACATTAAATCTGGGCATCAGAAGCAGAGGCAGTCTCTTCCTCAGAGTTAATGTGCTCTAGATCTGGAACGTTGGATCCTTCCAAAGGAGGAAGATTAGGCAGAGGGTCAGAGGAAGGAGGGCCCTGATGAGAAGGAAAGACGTTGTAGAGCAGCGACAGAGCAACAGGCATCTCAGGACCTAACTCCTTCTCAAAAGCCAATTTCAAAGCCGCCTTTTGAATAACAGGCAGCCACCACTCCTGATCAGATCCTGCATTGAGATCTCCACGGAAAAAAGGAGAAGGAGTTAAACTCTTGAGAATTGGTGCAGTATCAATAGAAGGCTTAAAACCCTGCTCCTTCACTTGGGCTATGGCGCACTTAACCCCGTGGGTTATAAAGTGACCAATGTGGGGATTCATATCTCTGACATAGTGGGGGCTACATTGATATGCTTCGATTAGTCCCGAGTGAAGATCCTGGAGAAACTCCTGGCCGATGGAGGTCGTCAACAACCTCCTACGGCAATCCTCAATACCCCGTTTCTGACCCTGAGTAAAGGCTTCCTCCAGAGCCTTCTCATCACGAATCTCCAAAGCTTTTTCGTACTGAGCCTTCAAAGCGGACACCTCCTCTTGATGTTGGGAGACTAGATCAGAACGAGCCTTATCTGCTAGTTCCCAGTTTTCTTCTACCTTCTTCTGCAAATCGGCATTGCGAATGGTGAGCAGATTAAGATCTGCCACAGCCTTCTGAACCTCCTCGTCCTTCTTAGAGAGCTCCAAGCGAAGAAGTTTCATATCCTTGTTAGTATGCTCTTTCTCGGCCTTGTCCAGCAGGATCCCTTGAACAGTCATAAGCTGAAAGAAAACTATTAAAACGGCTAAGAAAGAAAAGAGGAAAGAAAGCAACACCTGGGAAAAATAAATTACCTGGGTACACAACTCAGAAGAAGTCTCCCAAAGTTGGGAAGTAGAGTGTTCAAAGAACCGATGCTTATCATCGGTGGTAGGGATCAACTTGAGAAAGGCAACACTTTCTTCACCTCTTAATTCAGAAACAGCTTTGGGGATCTCCAGAATGAAAAGGTCCTTGGCGGATCTTCGGGGAACAGCAGCATCTGAGCGGGTGCGATGGGACTTAGACTTTTTAGAAGGAATCTTATCACTATCTCCAAGAGCAGGTCGTTTGTGAACAGGAGGGGGCATACTAGCAGTAGTGCTCTGGAGGATCCTATCAGTAGGAGGAACAGATGATTCTCCAGGAACAGATAGCACTGGAGGTAAAGGAGCCGATAGGAGAGCAACATTAGTTAGCTCAGCTGCCGAAGCGGGAGCTGCCGAAGAAGTTTCTGTGGTGGCAACCTCTTCGTCCTCAACATCCACCAGATCTAGCTTGACGGAACTGAAAGCAAAGTCCATCTCTGAGAAATAAGAAAGAAGGACAGGCCAGAATAAATACAGAAATGGTTAAAGAAGGATAAAAATAAGAAAAAGAAGATGACTTTACCGGCTCTGGGGGAAAGTTCCGCTCCAGAGCTGTCAAGACCAAAGTGGATTAACACCCCGCGATATCGAACAAGATAGTTTATTTTGAAAAGACCATTCTTCTTATCAAGGACATGGTCCTCTAAACAGCCCATGATCCTTAGATCCCTTTGAGAAACGATAGTGTTAGGAATAATAGGATAAGAGGGATTGGTCTGCAGCCACTCGTTACTAGGAAAGGGCCATCCCCCACTCTTTGGGGTGACCCAGAAGTATTTATTTTTCCAACCCACCTCAAGACTAGGAGGTTTCTTTATGAAATTAGGGGGACCACCAACCCGAGAACTGAAGTAGAAAAAGCCCTCTTTTAGCTTAATCTCATGGCAGGACACAAACATCTCAGCACTAGGATTACCCCCATAATGCTTCAAGAGAATATAGAATGAAAGACAGGTTCTTATGGATGAGGGATTAACTTGAGCTACCGAAATGTTGAAAAGACGGCATACATCCGCAAGGTAGGGACAAATGGGGAAGCGAACCCCACAATCTATATGCGCCCTGAAGAAAGGTAAGGAAGGGGGATAAAAGAAATTGGGTCTCTCTTCTGGAAGAGCCATGTCGAAAATAAAATCCGAAGGACTATGACACCTCCTTTTTATCTCCCTAAGTTCAGCAGGAGTAAGGGTGGACCCGAAAGCAACCATATCCAGTAACTCATCGGAAGTGTCTTTCGGAATAGCTAATTTCCGGGGACGACAAGACATTAAAGAATGAGAAGAAAGGGAGGATGAAGATGGAGCCGATACAGATGGTGGAGGCCTCACCCGAGATCTAGGGTATTGATCGGATAGTACATCCGTATGGCCGGAAGAGTAAAGTTGGTCTGGAGTTAGGTTTCGAGAGCCATGGTGGCGAGATTCCGGGCAAGCATTTTCTCCTTCAGTCGAGAAAGAAGAGGAACCAGATGCGGAAGGAGATAGGCTAGCCATTCGAAAGGGGAAGAAAGAGAATAAAGAAAATAGAAATCAATACCTGGAAACTGGAAGCGGCGGCACCGGAACGGAAAATTCGTCGGACAAAAGAAGTTTTCCCACCGGAATGTTAAGAAATGATTTCTGTGAGGAATGGAAGTTTTCCCCAAACCGGAAGTAAAAAGGGGAAAAGAGGGGGATAAATATCCCTTTTTACAATAAAGGGCGATGGGACAATTGCTTGAGTAGGTGAATGACGCGTGTAAGGCTGGGATAAGGGGAGATGAAAGGTTAAAGTTTTGAAGAACGGTTCAAATTAAAGGTAAATATGCCCTAGAAAATGAGCGGGAAATCTGAGAATTCGAAAAGACTTTATTCTTAACTATTTCGGCAAAGAACTGTCATAGTCAAGAATAGGGGGGAGTGGATGATGTGGCATTATGGTGCCACATCCTGAAAGGATTAGTTCCTAGGTCATTCCAGAATGAATGATGATCACCTCCTCATAAGACCAGAAAAGGCTTTGCCCCTGATAAGAATCACGACCTGATCAGATCTCCTAAAGACCTGATCTGGTGACTGGTACCTCCGTCCAGGACCAAGAAGATGAACGATCTCTATTAATAAGGAGAAGTAACGAATCTCAGTGTGTCAGAGTATCTCTGCGAATCCCTGCAAATGTAGGCGCATTATCTGAATAATTAGTTATGCGTCAGATAGGACAGTGACGTGGCACTGTGGGCAACAAACCCTAGAAGTCAAATTACTCCCTTACCCCTCTAAAGCAAGGTATAAAAGGTACCCCATTTCATTTTTTCAAAGGTTAAGTCACTTTTTCCATTACTACTCACTCAAAATACGAAATACTCTGTTTTTTATCATCTTCTTCATCAAACCCAACTGACTTGAGCGTCGGAGGTCCATCGCCGGACACCCCTCCGGCTCGGTTTGTGTGCAGGTCCTCACATTCAGCAAAGGCGTGCATTATCATTAAATATTCAGGGATTTTCGAAGGATCTATTTAGGTAATACTTATTCCAATCTCTCTTTGACTGTATTCTTTATCATTCACTTGGGTGAATTCGATAAAGTCACATCAATCAAACTATTTGGTTTCATAGCTCACTCCATCCAATGTAAAATCGAGTGCCCTCAAGGCACAACTATAAGCCAGTGAAAATGCTACTTAAGCAGATTTCTTTGGATGGTAAATAACAATTACAGAACTTCAAGCATAATTTAGAAGAAACATTTAATGCCCAGAAGAAAAGAGCTTGTACGAATTTGAACACAAATTTGGAAAAACATGGAGAAACTAACCTTCAAAACAGTGAGCAAGATCATTGATCTGATGTTCACAAAATTGACACGTTAATTTGTAACAGCAAACCAAGCTAGATCACTAATACCGGGAGCAAGCAATTGGGTTAAGAGCCTAATCTTAGTACAGCAAAAACCAGCAGCAAAATAGCAAATGAGCAACAGATTTTTTACACAAAACAGCCGGAATTAGTACAAAAAAAGTAGCAGAATTTTAGTGTCGTTAAGAGCCTAATCTTATGCAAATTATAGCAGCAAGCAGTGCAAATGGCAGCAGGAATTGGCCTAAATAAATAGCAGGATAAATCATCACAATTCTAAGGCAAATACCAACAAAAACCAGCAATCAGTTCAGAATTTCAGCAGGCATTATGTCTGAACATTAGCAAAAATTTGCCAATAATCAGTGCACAAACTGAAGTGAAAGACCAACAGAGGTTTGACAAATGAATAGCAGGTTAAAACACAAATTAAGCAGCAGGATATGTGCACAATAAGTGAAAACAAAAACCAATTCAACCTCTACCGTTCAGCCTGGGTAGGATTGTGCACATTCAGCCTCTTGCGAACATAAATCACTCCCAAAACTTGAGAGCAAACGTTCTGAGGCAGGACAAAATCACGACTCGAATACACCACACCTACACACGGGGGATAGCAGCACCGGAGAGAGATAATGCCTAAATCGCACCAAGAAAAAAAAACGCAGCCCACAAACTGAGAGAACCAAGAGAGGGTACACAGTCAGTGGGAAGTAGGGCAAATCGCAAGCGAATGTGGAAAATAACGATTCGGTGAAGACAACTAGGGCAGCGGCCAATCTCACGAATCACGATTTATGACATCTTCTTCTTCGAATATTGGGGGCAACGGAAAAGGTAATGCAAGCGGGGAACCGTCACCGCAGTCGCGGTGGCATTGTCGCACGGTTGATGCTCCACGGGACTTTACACAAGAGCTTTTAGATCTACTAGAATTGATTTCTTCAATTTCTTGAAAATTTATCGGAACAACACTCATGATGATCCCCAAAATATGGAAATCCTCACGCCTTAGCTCGAATTTCCCACAGACGGCGCCATTTGATGAGACCTTATCAAATCCGTAGGAGTGACTGATAAGGACTCAATCAAAGAATGATTATAACCAGAGATACCTAAATGAGCTCCTTAAGAGTCTTTGAATGATTGGTGAGGATGGAGGATGGCGATTGCTTCCAGGACCTACACGAAAACCGGGCCGGAGGGGTGTCCGACGACGGACCTCCAACGCTCAAGTCAGTCGGAGAAGATGATGAATAATAGAGAGATAAAGTGTATTTTTATGAGAGTGAGCTTGATAAAGAGGATGGGGCAAATAAGAGTGTTTCGTATTTAGAGTGAATAATAATGGAAAGAATGACTTAACCTTCTCTAAAATGAAAAAGGAATGCTTTTATACCTTGTTCTTGAGGGGTAGGGAAGTAAATTTGCCTCTAGGGTTTGTTACCAACAGTGCCACGTCACTGTACAATCCTGACACCTAACCAATTATTCAGATAAGGCGCATACATTTGCAGGGATACTCAGAGATATTCTGACACACCAAGATTCCTTGCTTCTCCTTATTAACCAAGATCATTTATCGTCCTGGTCCTGGATGAGGGTATTAATATCAGATCAGATCTTGGAGGGATCTGATCAGATCATGATCCGTGTTATGGATAGAGACCTTTCTGATACTGATCCCAAGAGGAAGTGATCAGTTCTAGTTTCAGTCAGTAGCTCTTCCTTTCCGGACGTGCTCCATAATGTTACATCAGAATTGTAACGTGAAGAGATAATCTTCTCTCATTTGTAATTATGTGTTTTTCAAGATAAATAATTTGGGTTAATTTACAAACTTTTACATTTAAGAGTCCGTTAAATATCAAATAAATACTTGTCTTTCCTTCTCAATTCTTCCAAAAGGAATGATCTTATTGGATTTTGTTGTCTTCGATTGGTTTAGGATCACAATTTAAAAAGAATCTTTTGCATCAAAACTTGATTAACATCGTTCAAGTAACTTTTAGATCAACATTTCAGTTTCACTGATACTTGTCAACTAGATCTGAATTCTTGATATTTGTTGCTTTGCACAATTTATAGAGAAGCAAGATTGATTATGATGGAAATGTCGTTGGAGCGTTGGGTTGGAGGATTTTGGCCAGGAAATCAAGGTGTCCACATTGTTCAGGAATATGTCAAGTCTAATTGAATTAATCATCCAAAATGCTAAGGATTTTGGCAAAGAAAACAAAGTCTCCACTAAGAGTTTTTTAATTCGATTCAAATTTGTGCAATTTTATATTTGTGCATTTAATATTTCACTTTGTAAAGCATATTTATATAAATTTGTGAACATGTTAGGTTGGGAAAACAAAAGTTTTTTATTTCAAGTTTTGTATTTTAATCATATAAATTTGGAACCTCACCATTTAACCGGTAAAAATAAAAAACTAAAAAAAATTGACGGTATTTAAACAAATTAAAAAAAATAAAATTACACCAGGCTAGTGCATCACACGGGAAAAAAACTAGTAGTACACTAAAAGATAGAATATGTTTTTTTACGATCCATCAACGCTTGAAGAATCCCTTCCCCCCCATCCCATTTGCTTCTTAAAGAGTTAAATAATTTTCTTGCAAGTCGATTGTTGGATCGCTCATCGAGCATGCATTCATGAGATTTAAATCATTTACCAGTAAAGTTCGTGTCGCCTCAGCAACGGTCAACTCTGGCCTAACCTCTCAAAGGACGAAAATCATCTCCAGTACATATAGTCAATGAGGTTATACAGTCCATCAAATAGCTAATGCTTGGGCGTATTAACCACCTTGTGCTTCTTTAGGAAAGCCAAAGCAGGATGTAGCACATTGGATACACCATCTTTATTCTCATGTATAAACTGATATTTAGTATGACCCACTCAACAACTTGTTCAATATATACACATTCCACAATTTTCTTTACCGTTGTGCTGAAAGTCATGAATAAATAATGAGACAGGAGCTTCCCGAGCTCAGAGTCTACGGGGTTGTCCCATTCAGGATCTTTATCGTCTTTAAAGCTCTCATCCAATTCAAGATCTTTGTAGTCGTCTCAAGAGCCCTCGTCCTCATCGGACCCCTACATTAAAGCTTCACACTCGTCTATATCATTATGTAATTTTTCAACGAGATTTTCGTACCTAGGGAATTCTGTTATAGACAACTTCAATATTGCAGTGGATAAATCTAGTGTCAATTGATCAGATAAATATTTCCTCATTTTTCTAACCTTCTCATTGACCAAAACAATAGAACATTTTTTCTCTCATTTTGACTCATGCGTATAAATGTAATATCAGTAGCATATCAAAATAGTTTCATAACGAAATATAACATTAACAACATCAGATAATAACAGAGTTAAGAAAAAAAATTCTAAAACAAGAAAAAATATCAGGGAAAGGAAAACAGTCTAAGAGTATGCATATGTTTAGAAAGCTTAAGGGTTAGCTAGTTTTAGTTTGTAAGATTAGGCAGAATAGAAATTATAGTACGACATTATTTGAACTAAACTAACTCTAAAAAACTAATAATCCTTCACAACTACCACCAACATTGTCATATAATGTTTAAAAATTAAGCATAAACAACTGATTATCAAAATACCCCCAAAACTTCATGATTTGATTGTTAAAGTAATATCACATCGAATGCACATTATGATTATTAAAAGGTCACGGGCGAATCCGCAGGCTATCCGCACGTGGATCCCACACAATTCTAAAATTCTTCTATTAAAAAATAATTAGTTTATCTACCCATTATTAATGAGAAAAAAATAGGCCAAAGTAAAAACAAGTGATAATGCAAGAATCATAGACAACCATGCTAAAAAAAAGGTTTAAAAGAATAAAAACACAACAAAAAATCTCTAACAATCAATTTATCATAAGCAAAATTTCAGTAATATCTGCAAATTAAATCTTCTAAAATCATTTCCTGCAATGGAGTCAAACACATAATTCAAGTTTAGAGATGTTATTGCAATGAAAAAAATCATTGATAACCATGCCAAAAAAGGTTTAAAACACCCCTAGAAAAAGTAAATAAAAAATTCACCAAAATGAGTAAATTGAAGAAACAAAATTTTCATTTGATCATCAATATATAAAATTGAGTTCATAAGGAGTCGAATTAATGAGTGAAATTAAGTAGTACTCACAAGACTGTGTAAATTGACACACTCTCCCCCTCTCTCACTATGAGTGATTATGCCCACGGTGACCCACCTCTTTCCACAAAAACCATTGTTATTTTTTTCTTTCTATTTTCTATTTAAACCATGGTTAATTTTATTATGTTTTCACATAAATCATGGTTATTTAATTACTTTTCTTATTTTAAATCTAACCATGGTTACTTGAATCGAATAATCTAATTTTCTAGGAATTTTTAAAATTCTATTTAAAAAATTAAAGTTGTTTCACACTCAATTTCAACGCTATCTTTTTCACACTCTCCAAAACTCTGAATTTAAAAGAAAAAAGACAGGTAAGAGTTAGAGATTTTCTATGGTTAGGAAGAATTCGCCCTTCTTGATAACATGAAACTCATTAAATAACATTTGATCATTGATCCAACATATATAAATTATATGTATATGATTGCACTTTGTAATAGTGCGTTTGCTCTATGCAATGTGCAATCGCACTGCTTCACCCTACTAATTAATAAATTAATGAATATAAAATGAAAATAATATCCTTTTAAATTTAAATAACTAAAACTATTTAATTATAAAATTACATGCATATTTAGGATTGTCAAACATGTCAGACCGAACTATCTTTTTTGAGTCGGGCCAGGCCAAGGCCAGCCCACCAAGACACCTTTTTCGGACCGGACTCGGTCAAGGCTAGTCCACTGGGTCGCCATTTCGGGCCGGGCTGGCCCAACACGGGCCTGTTAGGCTTTGAACGTGTTGTGGACCATCGAGTCAAAATTACCCAAGTTTTTATAATTAAAAAATAAAAAAATAAAAATTAATATTTATAATTAAAAAAATGTAAATTGAATCCCGAAGAAGACGTAAAATGAAAAGGTAAATATTTAAAGGATTTAAACTGGATTATGTCTAAATTATGGGACATAAATGAAATTATCCATTTATAAATTTTAGGGGTTTTAAAAGTAATATTACAAGGATATTTTTGTAATTTTATATATTTATTTAAAATTTTAATTATTTTATTACATAAAAAAGTTAGATCGCACTACAACGAAGATGGACGGCGTGTCACGTGTTAATAGTCCTCTTGTTGTCAGGAAGGACGAACACTCTTCCTAACCATTGAAAATCTCGTAAGAGTTGCTTTAATTTTCAATAACCTTTTTCCACCAACTCTTATCTGTCTTTTTTTTTTTTTTTTAATTTTTACTACTAGATTAGAATTACTTTAAGAAAAGTTTCAAATTGAGTAGGTCAAGTGAGATTGCACAATAGCTGTTTCAAAATTTTATTTTTAATTTTCAATTTTCACCAACCTTACTGTTTTTTTTTTTTTTTTTGAATTTACACTTTTGAATAAGTATTACTTTAAGAAGCGTTTTTCGAATTAAGTAGGCCAAGTAATATTGCACACTATCTGAATTCATCTAATTATATTCTTTTTAATGATAAAATTTGATAACCATTAGTATTAAATCCTTTTATTGATTTATAAATTGTGAATTCCGTAAAATGCTTCCACATTGTCTTCCACTTTTGGATTTATTAATGGTAGTAGTATGTGCATATCTTGCCATAGGTTTTGGCATCCATGATAATTGGTTTTTTGCACATTTTTTAGGTGAAAAAGTTAACAAAAAAATAAATTGGTGTTAGTGTCATGTGAAAGTGGTGAGACCCGTTGTCAAGTTGCACATGAATTGTCATGTTCTTACATTTTAATTACATTTTTGATATTTGTATCCGTTAAAAAATAGTTGAATAAATTCAACATTGATGGAGACATCTTCACAACATTATAGAAACATCATTGAGCAACACACAAATTTCAGTGAATTTTCGTTGGTGGAATTTTCAACTACATATTCGAGAAGACAACTTAAAGTTGGGGGAGGCCTTCCGAGTTTGGAGAATTCTGTGATGAAAGGTCTTAATTATAATCCGGGCATATCAACTTATTGGACATCAGAGGAACAATCAGTCTTTGAATATTTGAGCAAAAAATATGCCTCAGAATTCCCCCTTGTTCGTTACGCTTTGATTGCTCAAGCTTTACCTGGTAAGAGATTTCGAGATATCGTATTGCACAACAAATGGATGGGTGAGAAAGATAAGGAAAAAAGAGAAGATGTTTTTGGCACCTTATATGAATCTAGTGCTGACGACAACGTTGGAAGGCTAATTAAGCATAATGCTCAGGTGTTGAATCAAATTGATGCAAACTTTTTAAATTAAAAGATTCATGAAAACATTGATATGTTAAGTCAAGCTCGGACTAATATCCTTACAGTCTTGAATGACTTGTCGGAAACATTTTAGGATGGATTGCCACCTTTTCCATTTAAGATAACCCAACAACTCATTGACTCCGTTCTTCTTCCAACATCAGTCTCGAAGAACTAAATGTCATTTCAATTACCATTTTCGTCTATTTCAATTGATCGTATCAACTAGATTAATTTTTATTCCATCTTTATAGAAATATAATATTTTTTATGTATGTGTGTGTTTATTTTGTTATTTTATTTATAGTAGCAAATGGTTCTCTTGAATTGTTAATGATTTAGAAAATGTCCAGTTTAATGAAATCTTTGTTATGCTTTAATTTATTTTTAACCTGTATTCCATTTTTACGTATGTTAGAATCCGTGAAATTTATGTTATTTAAAATATATTAAATGAAATATTCACTAATACACGTACATAAAAATATGCACACACTAGATGGTAAAAATATGTTGAAGAATTTATGGATTATTGTAGAGAAAAGTTAAGGTTTATAAAAGATGGGAAGTTTTACTTTTAATGTAAACCAAAAAAACTGTGTAATAACTTTTTTTAGCATATAGGTGGTTTTTATTTAGAGGCAAATGATGATTTTATGGAGTTCAATACCTACATAAATTATTTGTACAAGTACAAGTGATTTATGAAGGTGTTAGACTCAATAAAACACTTAACATCGAGCTCCATTTCATTACATATCATATAAATAAATATGAAATGTGTACATATGGACCGTGCATTAAAACATTCATATACATATCATGCACAAAATTTTCACTAAATGTGCACATGACATTTGTATTTTATTCACTACAAGAAAAAAAGTATTTTGTCACACATCTTTCATCATCATCAAGCAATGAATCTGCCAATATTCACAGAGGAGGTCTTATACAACATCCAGATTATTTTCAATTATATATCACATATATATTTATTGAGAAAGTACTAATCTCTCCTTCCATCATATTTGAGCTTTCTGAAGGTCAACTTACTTACTTTTCTATGGTACGCCGAAAAAATGCTCGAATAACCCGAAGTTGATCCTATAAAATTTAACATGTTTTTCAAAAATTTAAATGATATCTCCAAATTAAATCTTCTAAAATCATTTCCTGCAATGGAGTCAAACTCATAATTCAAGTTTAGAGATGTTATTGCAATGAAAAAAAATCATTGATAACCATGCCAAAAAAGGTTTAAAACACCCCTAGAAAAAGTAAATAAAAAATTCACCAAAATGAGTAAATTGAAGAAACAAAATTTTCATTTGATCATCAATATATAAAATTGAGTTCATAAGGAGTCGAATTAATGAGTGAAATTAAGTAGTACTCACAAGACTGTGTAAATTGACACACTCTCCCCCTCTCTCACTATGAGTGATTATGCCCACGGTGACCCATCTCTTTCCACAAAAACCATTGTTATTTTTTTCTTTCTATTTAAACCATGGTTAATTTTATTATGTTTTCACATAAATCATGGTTATTTAATTACTTTTCCTATTTTAAATCTAACCATGGTTACTTGAATCGAATAATCTAATTTTCTAGGAATTTTTAAAATTCTATTTAAAAAATTAAAGTTGTTTCACACTCAATTTCAACGCTATCTTTTTCACACTCTCCAAAACTCTGAATTTAAAAGAAAAAAGACAGGTAAGAGTTAGAGATTTTCTATGGTTAGGAAGAATTCGCCTTTCCTGATAACATGAAACTCATTAAATAACATTTGATCATTGATCCAACATATATAAATTATATGTATATGATTGCACTTTGTAATAGTGCGTTTGCTCTATGCAATGTGCAATCGCACTGCTTCACCCTACTAATTAATAAATTAATGAATATAAAATGAAAATAATATCCTTTTAAATTTAAATATCTAAAACTATTTAATTATAGCTTTATCGTCTTTAGAGCTCTCATCCAATTCAAGATCTTTGTAGTCGTCTCAAGTTCCCTCGTCCTCGTCGGACCCGTACATTATAGCTTCACACTCGTCTATAACATTCGGTAATTTTTCAACGAGATTTTCGCACCTAAGGAATTCTGTTATAGACAACTTCGATATTGCGGTGGATAAATCTAGTATCAATTGACAGATAAATATATTTTCAGTTTTCTACCCTTCTCATTGACCAATGCAATAGAAAATTTATTGCTCTCATTTTGACTCATGCGTATCAATGTGATATCAGTAGCATATCAAAATAGTTTCATAACGAAATATAACATTAGCAACATCAAATAATAACAGAGTTAAGAAAAAAATTCCAGAAACAAGAAAAATATTAGGGAATGGAAAACAATGTAAAAGTAGGCATATGTTTAGAAAGCTTAAGGGCTAACTAGTTTTAGTTCGTAAGATTAGGCAGGATTGAAATTATAGTCCGACATCATTTGAACTAAACTAATTCTAAATAACTAACAATCCTTCACAACTACCACCAACATTTTCATACAATTATGTTTAAAAATTAAGCATAAACAACTGATTATTAAAATACCCCCAAAACTTCCTGATTTGATTGTTAAAGTAATATCACACCGAATGCATATTGTGATTATTAAGGTCACGGGTGAATCCGCAGACTATCCGCACGTGGATCCCACACAATTCTATTATAAAATTATTCTATTAAAAATAATTAGTTTATCTACCCATTATTAATGAGAAAAAAATAGGCCAAAGTAAAAACAAGTGATAATGCAAGAATCATAGACAACCATGCTAAAAAATCAAGGTTTAAAAGAATAAAAATACAACAAAAAATCACTAACAATCAATATATCATAAGCAAAATTTAAATGATATCTCCAAATTAAATCTTCTAAAATCATTTCCTGCAATGGAGTCAAACACATAATTCAAGTTTAGAGATGTTATTGCAATGAAAAAAAATCATTGATAACCATGCCAAAAAAGGTTTAAAAAACTCTAGAAAAAGTAAATAAAAAATTCACCAAAATGAGTAAATTGAAGAAACAAAATTTTCATTTGATCATCAATATATAAAATTGAGTTCATAAGGAGTCGAATTAATGAGTGAAATTAAGTAGTACTCACAAGACTGCGTAAATTGACACTCTCCCCCTCTCTCACTATGAGTGATTATGCCCACGGCGATCCACCTCTTTCCACAAAAACCATTGTTATTTTTTTCTTTCTATTTTCTATTTAAACCATGGTTAATTTTATTATGTTTTCACATAAATTGTGGTTATTTAATTACTTTTATTTTTTTAAATCTAACCATGGTTACTTGAATCGAATAATCTAATTTTCTAGGAATTTTCAAAATTCTATTTAAAAAATTAAAGTTGTTTCACACTTAATTTCAACGCTATCTGTTTCACACCCTCCAAAACTCTGAATTTAAAAGAAAAAATACATGTAAGAGTTAGAGATTTTCTATGGTTATGAAGGTTTCACCCTTCCTGATAAAAGGAAACTCAATAAATAACATTTGATCATTGATCCAACATATATAATTATATGTATATGATTGCACTTTGTAACAGTGCGCTTGCTCTATGCAATGTGCAATCGCAGTGCTTCACCCTACTAATTAATAAATTAATAAATATAAACTGACGATAATATCCTTTTAAATTTAAATAACTAAAACTATTTAATTATAAAATTAAATGTATATTTAGGATTGTCAAACATGTTGGACCGAACTATCTTTTTTGAGTCGGGCCAGGCCAAGGCCAGCCCTCCAAGACACCTTTGTCGGACCGGACCGGGTCAAGGCTAGTCCACTGGGTCGCCTTTTCGGGCCGAACTGGCCCAACACGGGCCTGTTAGGCTTTGGACGGGCTTTGGACCATCGAGTCAAAATGACCCAAATTTTTATAATTAAAAACTAAAATAATAAATATTTATAATTAAAAAAATGTAAATTGAATCCTGAAGACGTAAAATGAAAAAGTAAATATTTAAAGGACTTAAACTGGATTATGTCTAAATTACGGGACGTAAATGAAATTATAACCTTCTCTCGTTGCAATACTCTCAACACTTCTACGAACTCAACAATACTCTCAATCTATATATCTCTCAATGTGAAAGTAGGGTTTTGTTCTTGTACCAACTAAGTGTGATATCCTTTACAGTTTAAGAACGAATGTAAAGGCTAGGATATCACTTTCTAGGCTTAGGATAATGAAATAGTAAGCTTGCCTAGTGGGGACTAAAGATAACACTCACAAACGAATATGCTTAAAAGCTTTAATCTCTCGAGTGTTTTGAATACTTTTGAATGCTAAAATATTGCTAGAATGTGTATGGCTTGTGTGTCCCGTAATCTTGAAATGTTTCAAGATATGACCTATTTATAGAAGAAGCAAACTATCCGTTGGTGGAGATAGCAAACTTATCCATAAATTTGAACTTTTAAATTGTTCAGGGGCTTCATGCAAATAATACATGCATTCACATCCATTCTGAATTTTGCATTCCATTCTCAGAATTTGTTATGCGCAGTGACATGTAGCATCAATTTATTGGTTTTTTGGAATAATTCCGTCCTTTCCGCTAACGGCTTCGTACTGGGTAAAATGCCTCGTCATTCATCGTCTTTTACCATAAGTGTGCCAAGTCCAAAGTATATGAATATCCAAATTCATCATACTTGAATTTTGTCCTCCAGCATACTTGTCTTCATGAGTCCTTGTCACTTTTTCATAACACTTCAACTTCTTGTCTTTAATGCTACTTGTCTTCATGCTCTTTGTGCTTTCAGATCATTTGTCACAGATTCAAGAATAATCTATCTAATAAATGTTGGTCCCTGAACGAGTAGTGAATGGGTTTAAAGTCTAGAGGGAGTGGTGAATAGACTTTAAAACCTTTTCAATTTAAGAGTGAGTACCTCTTCTGATTTCTATGTCAGCTGGACTACAAGTCTGCTGGTGCAGAAGACAATAGTAATCTGATAGAGTGAACGATATGCGGAAGTAAGAAGGCCTTTTATTTAGACTCGTTCTGTTCTTTTGAAATATTCAATTACTTGTTTTATGAAAACCGCAGCTGATGCTGGTTTGGAAGATATGGCCTGTTTTGTAAAGGTGTTTGAAAGATACAGTATGCACTATGATAAGAATATAAACAAACTTGGAAATGTAAAGTGCAGTAAGTAAATAACACCGTCGATTTATAGTGGTTCGGATATACGTTCCTACATCCACTCTCACGTTCCAAACGTGATGTTTAATCCCTTTAATTTCCCGAAAATTACAAGGGCTTGTCCTTTATAGTCCCAAGGTTAGGACTTTGAGATCTGAGCAGTCCCTAACTTCTGCGGTCTCCACAAGTGATTGGAAGCACTTGCACTTTTACAGGGGTTCAAAAACTTAACCTTATGGTGAGGGTTTTGGGGTTTTTGAAAGGATCCAACTAATGGTTCAAGCTTGTAGATTGCTTAACCACTCTCCCTAAATCAAAAGATATACAATATGTATTGGATTCAGGTTATTTGGTTGGATGGGGAAATATCTTAAGAGCTAAAAGGTGTTCTAATACTTTTCTGTGCTCTTGAGAATTCTTGAGTGAGTGATGTTTTGGTTTGCTTGCTTGATTAAGCTTCAGAATTCTTGCGTGGTATTTCCGTGCTTTGTTCTTCCTCATCCTCTTGTATTTATAGGGAGGATTGCTGCAACTAGCCGTTGGAGTTGACCAGTCGTTTGGCAATCTTTCCTTTTGAGCTTGATTGATTCCTTGATTCCAGCTGCTTTGATATTGATTGCTTCAAAACTAGGATCGTGTCCATCTTCTAAGTATGGTAACTCTTCGTTTGAATTGCAAGATGAATTTAGAATCAGCCGAGTCTTTGACGAGATACTAGTCTTCTGATCTTCATTTCTAGTCTTTTGTTTAACTCGTCTGGCCTGAAGTCTTTTGTCTTCTGATATCAGATGAGTGTTACTCTTCTGATCTGGAAAGTACTTGAGCTGACTTTGGCCATCTTTGACTTGGACTTTATCAGGTAAGAAGGTATACAAACACCTTGCTTATCTTATCTTCAAGGATCTTCTAGTCTTCATGTCTTCTATTCTTCATATCTTGAGCTAGCGCATGTAAGCTAAGACTGTGCTGGTCAGCTGAGATTCATGCAGCTGATCACACAAGACTAATTTAAGCTGATCTATACAAACGTCAGCTGATCTTATTACATATATTTATAAACTCTAAGTGTTTTGGCCATCAAAACTATTCTATCATCAGATGGGGCTTAGGGTGAATTTATTTCCCAACAATTTCCCCCTTTTTGATGAAGCCAAAACTAAACTTGATAAATGCTCTTTAAAGAAAGATAAGAGTTTATAAAGTACTATATAAGTTCTCTGATGAAGATAGTGAGAGTTTGTCTTGTAAGAAAAAGAGACTATAACTTGTATAAAATATTTGGAGTTTCACAGATTACAAGTTTATGGTTTCTTGAACTTTCTTGAGTAGTCTTCATCAGATCTTCAATTCTTCAGATGCAGTAGGCCAGGTACAGACGAGAGCGAATGTCTTGCATGTGTTGCAGGTCTATAACATTTTCTTCAAGGTAAATTTTCTCCAGAATTTTCTTAACTTCTATCATGTCTGTTCTTCCAGAATCCAGCTTAGGTGGCATCCAGACAGGATCTTCAGGAGTTAGGATTCTGTAGCCTATGGTCTTTGCTGTCTTCAGAATTTCTGTCCAGAATTCTTCATCTTCAATGTTCATGAATTGAGCAAATTGAGTGAAGTCTTCCTCATAGGTTATGAGAGGGCCAAATTTCCTCACTATGTGATGTTGAAGCTACCATTTCTTCTTCAGAGGGTACCATTTAGGCAGCTCATCCTGTAATACTAGCAGATCAACATATGTGCTGTCAGTAACTTGAGCACTTTCTTGAGCACTTTCTTCTCTTTTCTTATCTTTTAGTGCTTTTCTGATTTTGGCCATTTTCCTCTCAAACTTTGCCTTGACTGCCTTTGCATCATTCAATTTCTTCTGTTTGAGCTCTTGAGCTTCTTGAATCTTCCTTTTCTTCAGCTCTTGAGCTTCTTTCTTTTGTGATGTAGGCTCTTTTGAAATTGTTGAGGTTTCAACTGCCTTTCTCTTTCTTGTCATTCTCCTATCAGGAGTTGACTCTTCTGTGGCAGTGATCTCCAGCTTAGTCGAAGTACCTTGGGATTTATCTTGAACAAGGACTTTTTCTTGAGCTTGAGCAGCTTCTTTCCCTTGTCTGTTCTTGATTTTACTTTTCAAACCTCCCAATGTTTCATTCAGATCATCTTGAGAAACAACTAGCTCAGCTTGCTGGGCAGTTGACTTTTCCAGAGCGTTTATCAATACATCTTACCCCTTTTTGGCTTCAGCAAGAGCTGCCGCAAAAGGCTTCATGGCATTCATGATTTCAACATGAAGAGTCTGCTTAAGGGCCATGGCATTGACTCTGCTGATGTGGGTGAGATGGGAAACGCTATGCTCTAGGACTTGAGCATGAGAGCTAGAGGTAGAGGCTTTTTCTAATTGAGCTGTTAAAGTTTCCATTTTGTCGGCTATTTCTTTCAGTTGAGCTCTTAGCTTCTCATTCTCTTCTGCCGCTGTTTTGAGTAGAGCTTGTCCTTGTGTAGCTCTAGCTTCGGCTTCGTCAAGTCTTGATTTGTAGATTGCTTCCATTCGAGATGTCTCAGATGAGTAGAGATCATCAAACATTTTTGTTATGTCTGCTGTTTTTCGCATTTCACTGTTGAAATACTCATCCAATTGATTGTGGACTGCCTCACCAAATTTGTCATCCATGTCAAGAATCTGGTTGGTAAGACGAGTCCTCTGTTCCTGGGCTGCTCGTTCAATATATCGAGCCAGCTGCATACCTAAACCTTTCTCGAAATGCTTGTCTATTGCTTCCTTGACCTGAGCACACACGTCTGCTCTAATATCTATAGACATGGTAGAGGTAGAGGCAGTACCTTGTGGCTCCTGAAGAGGTATCTGAATGGTGTTTGGATTAAACACAACCAGAGCAAGACCTTTCTCTTCTGCAGTCAGCTGGTCTTCATTCAGAAAGTCTGTTATCAAGTTAACCAGATGAGTGAAGAAGGTCCTGTTACTTGGGGCAGGTTGAGAGATGAAGTCTTCAAACTCATTTCTGGCTTTGAAGTTTGCATGCCTAACCAATATATATGCTGGGATCTCTAAGGCACTTCTCTCTTTCTTTTCCACTGTTTCCTCTGCCTCAATAACAGTTGTATCAGTCTGAAACTGACCTTGGTTCTGATTCTCAGGGACTGAGTTGTCTGCTGTTGTTGGTACAGTGTGCTCCTCAGCAGTGGACTGAGATGTTGTGATTCCAAGTATTCTATCACAAACTCTGGCCAGTGCTTCCTCGGGCAACAACTCAGTGAAAGACTTCACTTGAGCAACTTCCTTCTGCTCCATTTCCCAATCCAGGAAATGTGTGACTCCACCCATTCCTTCCATGACCTCTGCAAGGTCATCTACATCATCTCTTCTGAGTTCAATCCAGGTGCATATTCTGAGTACTTGCTCAAACTGGATTGAACTTTCATCAACTCCTGGTACAGTTGTCTTCAGCAGCTGTGCTATTCTCAGTCTCATAATCTTTTCTCTTGTGCACATAGGGTAATTCACCATCTTAAGCTGAGATTGAGAAGGTTTTTCTGATGCCAGTTTCTCGGGTATAGAAGAGGTACTGGGGTCAGCTGATTGGTTTGATGGGATGGTTTCCTCTGCTGTGTGAGTATCAGCAGGGATTTGGGAAGTAGAGTGTTGAGGTTCCTGGGTTTCTTCCTCTGCTGTGTGAGTATCAGCAGGGATTTGGGATGTAGTGTTTATGGGTTCAGAGGGGTTAGAGTTATCAGACGGGTCAAAGGCTGAGATAGGAGCTATTGCCATTGGTGTAGGGAGCCTGGACTTCTTTGACTTCTTGGTGAAAGAAGAGTTATTCTTCTTTCTCTTCAGGCTCTTTGACAGTTTAGAGGGTGTTATTGAAATAGAAGGGGTAGGAATACCTTTCTTTTTCATAGGAGAGGCAGAAGGGGTAGCATTTGAGTCAGAAGGGGAGATTAGCCCAGATCTGATTAGTAGTCTTCTTTGGGCTAGAGTCTGGTTGTCATCATCATCATCCACAACATTAGTCTTCTGATGATCTTCCTTCCTGAGGTGCTCTTCTTCTTCTTCAGCAGACTCAGCAGAGTCTTGAGTAGCTTCCTCATTTCTTTCCTCAGCTGTATCTTTCGAAGATAATTCATCTAGCTTCTTCCTTTCTTCTCTCTGTCTTTCTGCTTCAGCAAGAGCTTCCTTCTTTAAGTACCATTTGGATGAATGGAACTTCTTTGCTGGTCCCATCTTATAGCTCTTGGGAAGGATGTCTGGAAGTATTATACTCAGCTTGTTGACAAAGCTGACAGTAGCTGTAACTTTCCATTCCTTCGACTGTAAATCTAGAGTTACTTTCTTTGCCTCGAGAGCAACTATGTCTAAGAAAAATCCTTGCAAGTCACCATCTATCTGATCCCAAATTGCAGCCATAACTCTAAATTTCAGAGTGGTCACTGCATCATGACTGAAAGTATTTCCTAGTAGCATCTTTCTTGCTATGTCCATTAGGGTCTGAAATTTTGGATCCAGTTGAGCTTTCTTGACTCCAGATGCTTCTTCAGCCTTGATTCTTCCACTGGTAAACATCTCAATATAATCATTTTCTCTTCCCATAATATAGGTAGAGATGTTGACCTTTCCACTCGGTAGATCAAACAGATCTTTAAGCACATTTCGAGTGATTCTGACCTTGTGCCCACCCATACGACTTTCAACATATGAGTCTTTTAATGTTGCTTTCGAATAAAAAGTCAACACGTCTTGTTCGTAGATATTCGTTGGTGCTGCCTGAAGGAATTCATGAAGGTTCAGGTTGAGGCAGCGTAAGAGTATTTCCTTGTTCTCCTCTGTGTGTTTCCCTCTGAAATACAGAGCATCAAATGTGCCAGTAGACTTGGTATTCTCATCATAGATCTCAATAATGCCCATTCTTGTTTGTGGTTGAGTAAATGAAAGTATAAGAGTGTTTCAGTGATTTTTTAGAGCGAGAGTGCTTGAGATCGATCAAGAAATTTGAAAACGAAGGGTTTTGAATGGAGGCTTGATGAGTCGGAATTATTGCATATCTTTGTGCTTTAATTGGATATTTTATATGGATTAATTTGATATTTTAATGTATATTTTAGACTTATTAATTTATGTCTTCATATACTTTGATATTTTATTTTCTACTTAATTCAGGTATAAATGAGGTGTTTTGAAGATAAGAGGCGGAACCATTATGAGGAGGAGTTGATTAGAAATCACGGGCCAATAGAAAGAAAAATACGAGCCAACATTAATTGGGCCCATTCCATAGTATTTGTGGAAATTAAAAGCTCAGTTAGATAAAGGCCATGTACTGATGGTGGCGTAACCGTGAGCAGCAAAGGAGTCTAATTATTATGGGCCCATCATTAGGCCATAAGGGGATTGAGAATATATACCACAACCGCTGTTTTGAATAAAAAAAGGCCAGCCGCCGAATTCTGGGAAGCAGCAGAAAGAGATTTTTGGACGGCAGCTTGGTGTGCGTGAAAACAATGGTTTCAATTTTGTTTTTGTCAATTATTTTAATTATGTTTATTAGGTAGATTGTTATTCTAGCCCGAGGATGTGAAACCTGGATTTATTTATGCCTTTTTAATTAATTGATTAACGGTTTATCTCAATCCCTATTTCGATTTCGTTATTATTTGATTTTATGCGAAGCATGTTTTGATTAATAGATTTATTAGGACTGGCCATCCGAGTTTATTTGTTATCAATTCTAGTTAATTCATAATTTATAATCCGTAATTGTTATATTATTGTGGATATCGTAGCAACTAGGGCAGAACACCTTAGGGGATAATAACGTCTAGGTTGCATGAAACGAGCGTCTCGTATTCATGGTCTAGTTTATTCTATTGTTTTGGTTCGTTAATGCGTTCCTCGAGTTGAACCTTAAATACATGTTTTAGGGTTATTCGTAGGAATAGATTAATTGGGGGTCGTACTTTCTAATTAATTAAACATAAGAAACAATTCGAGTTAGTTTGGTCGTACCACTGACTTAGGGATAATATTTGAAATTAGATTGAGATTACCGGGTTCACTAATTAAATTGGTTAAATTATTCAAGGGGAAGCAATCCGAGGGCTAGATCGTTCTTTATATTTGATTCTTGTTTATTTTTATTGCTTACTTTTATTTTTTCATGCTTTCTAGTAGTTTATTAGAAACCACCAACCAAACTCCCCCCATTTTTATTGCTTTCATAACACAAATTTATTCAGTTGAGTTTCACCATTCCCTGTGGGATCGACCCTTACTTCCCTACTACATTAGTGGGTTAGTTTAGGTATTTATTTTTGGGTGCCGGCGACAGCACACCAAGGCTTAAGGGTTGGTTAAATACTCCACAGTTTTCGTAGTGAATTTTGATCCAACGGTAAAAAAAATAGGGTGTAGACAGGTAACAATCGAGATGAGTCCTTTCATCTTCAGCCCATTACTACGAATTTGCCGGCTGAATTAGCCATGTGTCACTCTTTGATTTGTCTACAGAATGGTAATTGATTATAAATGGCATCATTACCAGAAATAGCCGTTGTGACTGAAATTGCAGTAATTTCAATCAATTTAAGCCGTTTTTATATAAGTCATATACATTCCTTATATAGGCTCTTCCATAATTACATTCAGAATTCAAATCTAGAATGAAATAATGATCAAATTAGGCTCTCAAATTTGTTGAACCGACATGATCTGATCAGCAGAGTAAGTCTTCTGATTTTCTTGAGAGGTCTGCTGATCTCTCTTGAAGAGTCTGCTGGTCAGCTGAGTAGAATAGTTGAGTAGCTGAGTAAATCTTCTGAGTGAGTTTATCCTCCTAGTATGATGAATCTTTCAGTAGTTCCCCTTTGACCATGTGCAATCTTCTTGACAATATGTAGCTGATCAGCTGAGTTGGTCATCTGATGAGTTGAGGGGATAATTTTGAGTAGCTGAGTAAATCTTCTGGGTGATCTTATCCACCTGGTTTGATGGATCTTTCTTCAATTCCCCCTTAACCATGTGGAACCTTCTTCGCCATATGAAGCTGGTCAGCCCAGATGACATTCCACTGGCTTAATCCTTCCTTTTCATTAGATGGAATGTAGCATCTAATGTGCTCTTGTTGAATATATGATCAAAGCATAATATCAGTATGAGTAAATATCAAAATCTCTTCATGTTATCACTAAAACATATGATTAGACTCTATTTAATCAGTATCTATGCAGTTATGTCTAAGATTTATCAGATAGATGTACAGAGCATGTTAATAATCAATAATACCATATCCAACAATGTATTTAAGCTTATAATCTCAAAGTTTAGATGCAATATCTATAAGATTCTAAGAAATTATCAAGGCTTTAAACATATCAAACATGTTTTTAACAACATATCATTCAATAGAGAATCCGCAAATATAGCATATTTAATTTTCAAATAGAAATTATTTGAAATAAAAACAGAGCGAGCATGTTGTTTGTTCTTGAAAGCTTGATGTAAATGCATGTTTTAAAAATGATCATGAGGAATACTAACCCATTTCCAAAGACATTTTATGTGAAGGTAGTAGAACTTAGAGCAAAGCTTGAAGATGAGCTTGAGGATTCTTGAGAAATTTAGCTTAGGGCTTTTTTCAGAAAACTTTAGAAAACGTAAATGACGAAAAATTCTAAGTCTTGCTTTTATATCCTCTCAGCTGTACGTTTGAAAAATGTTAGGTGCATAGCTGAGATTAAATTGATTGAAATCAAGGGTTTAGATCAATTCTGTTATGCCAAAGGACGCAAATGTCGTGTCTAGTGCACAGTAAGTTGCTTTTTTAGAAAATCGTGCAATTGATCGGTTTTTAGCAAAAATCTCTTGTTTGTCGATTATGAGCATTAAATGCGTACTATAATGATGAACAAAGTTTAACTTATATGAAAAAGAAAACTTATCTACAGTCAAGTGACAACTTGATTGAATAACCCTTGACAACTTCCATTGAAGTTTCTCATGTACTTTGTCATCCTATGAGTTGTCCTTCGTAGTTTTCCTCGTACTTGTCAAGAATTGTCAAGTATTTTTTCTTGATATAATCAAAGAGTTTATTCAAGAATTCCATGTGCTTTGTCCAAGTTTCCTGCACGAAAATGCTTGAAATAACATCAGTAATAGATTATCCATAAATAATAGACCTTGAAAACTAATCAAATCTTATCTTATTCTTCATCTGTGTTGTCCTAAGATTCATTCTAAGTCCCCCCCTTGGATTAATATTAGTATCTCTGGCATGATCAAAGTATTTCTTCATACTTTAAACATTCTCTGCAGGATCTAATAAACCAAGTTCCATTGAAAGTTCTTTGAATCTTGTTTCTGCTAGAGGTTTTGTGAGAATATCAGCCTTTTGCTTATCCGTATGAATCTTTTCCATTCTGGTATCCTTTTTCTCAACATGATCTCTTATGAAGTGATGCCTGATGTCCATATGTTTACACCTTGTGTGTAACACAGGATTTTGTGTAATGGCAATGACACTATTATTATCACAATAGATGGGCACATCCTTTGTGACAACTTTGTAATCCCTTAGCTGTTATTTGAGCCATAGGATTTGAGCACAACAACTTCCAGCAGCCATGTATTCAGCCTCTGTGGTTGAAGTAGCTACAAAAGTTTGCTTCTTAGAAAACCATGAAATCAACTTGCTTCCTAACAAGTGCCAGTAGTTGATTTTCTGTCTATCCTACATCCTCCATAGTCTGCATCAGAATAACCAGTCAACTCAATGTTGTCTTCAGATGGATACCACAATCCCAAGTTCACTGTGCCTTTTAAATACCTAAGTATTCTTTTGGCAGCCTATAAGTGACTTTTCTTTGGATTGGACTGAAATCTAGCACATACTCCAACTGCAAAAGTAATATCAGGTCTGCTTGCAGTTAGATACAATAGAGAACCTATTATTGCTCTATATTCAGTGGGGTTGGTATTTACACCATCAATATCAGGATCCATTTTCCAATTTGTATTCATTGGAATCCTAACTGGTTTGCTATTTTCACAACCAAACTTCTTGATCACTTCCCTAGTATACTTAGCTTGATCGATGAAGATCCCTTTCTCTGTTTGTTTAACTTGAAGACCTAAGAAAAAGTTCATCAATCCCATCATAGACATTTCAAACTTCCCTTGCATGAGAGTTGAAAATTTCTTGCACATATCCTCATTAGGTGAACCAAAAATGATATCATCAACATATATATGTACTAATAGAATATCATTTCCTTCACTTATCCTAAATAAGGTCCTATCAACTGTGCCTTTCACAAATCCATTGTCCAATAGGAATTGTGATAAAGTCTCATACCAAGCTCTTGGTGCTTGCTTGAGACCATAAAGTGCTTTCTTCAATCTATACACTTTGTCTCCTTTTTCAAAACCAGGTGGCTGCTCCACATATACTTCTTCCTTAAGTACACCATTCAGAAATGCACTCTTCACATCCATTTGGTATACTTTGAATTTTATATGAGCTGCATATGCTAAGAACAACCTAATTGCTTCTAATCTAGCTACTGGGGCAAAGGTCTCATTATAGTCTATTCCTTCATGTTGACTATAACCTTTGGCAACTAGTCTGGCTTTATTTCTAACTATAACATCGTTTTCATTCTTCTTGTTCTTGTAAACCCATTTAGCTCCTACAACATTCTGATGTGTTGGCCTGTCTACCAGCTCCCAAACATCATTTCTTTTGAACTGATTTAGTTCTTCTTGCATAGTTGTTATCCAGTTGGAGTCTTCCATTGCTTCTTCAATTGTTGTGGGTTCTGTTTCACAAAGAAAACAACAGAATAAGGCACTCTCTCCATGTTGTCTCCTAGTGATTACACCACTAGTAGGATCACCAATGATCTGGTCTGAAGGATGAGCATCTAGCCATGTCCTTCTAGACTGATCATTTTCAGATGAATTATTCTCATTTGGTTCAACATTTAGTTCAACATAAAGTTCAGGAAAATTAAAAGTTGGATCAGTTTCATATTCAGGGGTGTTGTCCATGTCATTGACATAGGTATTCTCATGTTGAGTTTCCCCTAAATCATTTGATCCTTGTACTCCCTCAGCATTACCAACTTCTTCATTGGGAGTTCTTACCTCAGGTTGAGTGGGTTCATTCAACTCAACATTGCAGTTTTCCTCAGGGATATTAACTTCAGGTGAATTGTCTTTATCTTGATTGGCTTTAGATATGTTGGGTATCTTGAGATTGTCCAAGTCAGGATAGTTTACATCAATAAATACAGATTCTTTTCTTTCACCATCCTTTAGCCTTGTCACCCTTGTGTTGATTTCATCATGAGATTTGTCTTCTTTGTTTGAAGTCCTGTGCTTGAAAGAAAACTCATCAAAGATAACATGAGGTGTTTCTTCAACAATAAGAGTTCTACAATTATAAACTCTAAAAGCTTTGCTGGATGAAGAATATCCTAGGAAAATTGCTTCATCTGCCTTGTTATCAAATGTTTTTAATTGTTGTTTCCCATTATTGTGAATGCAACATGTATATCCAAAAATATGAAAGTAAGAAATTCTTGGTTTTCTCCCTTTGAAAAGTTCATAAGGGTTTTTTCCTTGTTCCTTTGTTAGCATGGATCTGTTTTGGGTGTGACAAGCAATATTAATTGCTTCTGCCCAATACCTCTTTGGAATCTTTGCTTCTGCTATCATGGTTCTTCCAGCTTTCTTGAGTGTTCTAACTCTCCTTTCTACTACACCATTTTGTTGAGGTGTTCTAGCTGATGAAGTCTCATGAGTGATTCCATTAGCTTGACAGTACTCATTTATGTATCAGTTTATGAATTATGTTCCTTTGTCTGATCTTCACAATGCTCAAGCCTTTCTCATTTGTAATTTTCTTCATAAGTTCTGGCAGCTTCTGTTGAGTCTCCTTCTTCTTTAGCAAGAATATTACCCAAGTATATCTTGTGAAGTCATCCACTACTACTAGTGTATACTTCTTTCCACTGATGCTCATAGGGGTAATGGGTCCAAATAAATCCATATGTAGTAATTGTAGTACTCTTGTAGTTGAGATGGCAGCCTTTGTTTTGAAGGATGCTTTGACTTTCTTTCCTTCTTGACATGCTTGACAGACATGTTCTTTTGTGAATACTTCATTTGGTAGGCCATCAGTTAATGATAATCTTGCAAGCTTGTTCAAAGCCTTAAAGTTCAAAGGGTTTAGCCTTTTGTGCCATAGCCAACTGAGATCTTTAGAGCTTTTTGCAATCAAGCAAATATCTTCAGGGGATTTGTTCCAATCTGCAAGATAAACATTACCTTTCCTTGACCCAGTTAGTAGTAACTGTTGATTTGTTTTGTTCTTAATATAACATAAGTTACTAGAAAACTCAACATTAAAACCTTTGTCACAAAATTGGCTTATTGAGAATAGATTGTGTTTCAGACCATAAACATATGAAACATTTGAAATACTTATAGTACCAATTTTGAGAGTTACATAACCTTTGGTTGTTCCTTGTGAGTTGTCACCAAAAGTTACTTGTGGTCCATCTTGTTCAACAAAATCAGTTAGAAGCTCCTTATTTCCAGTCATATGTCTTGAACATCCACTGTCCAAGTACCATGTAAGTTCTTTAGGACTTCTTTTCTTTGTAGATGAAACCACTGGAACCTGTTACAAATTAAAACTTAGGTACCCTTTCGAAGTTGTGTCCTAGAGGGTTAGATATACCTTTTGGAACCCAAACTTGCCTTATTTTCATTACTTGAAAAGGGCTAATTTGTTTTCCATAAACATCTAAATACACAATCTTCCTTTTAAATGCCTTAGGTTGAGATTGAGAATTAGTGTGAATGTTGGATGATTTAGAAGAGTTGTATTTATTCTTGTGAATATATCTTCTAAATCTATCTTTTGATTCATGTGCAGTATGCTTGAATCTTTGTGGATAGGCATTCAGATTACTTGATGTCCTTGGCATGTAGGATCCAAGTCTTCTGTACTCATTGTACTTAGGCTGGAAATCCATTTGATAATTAATTGTAGGCCTTCTCAGTTGAGTTGGTCTTCTATGAATACCTTGGGTTTTCTTGCTTGAATCTGAGAGTTTTTCAGCTGAGTTGTCTTCCATTGACTTTTACTCATCTGAATTGTCTCAGGCTTCTGAATCCTTGTCTTATATTTTGCAACCTTTGACTTGGTGTTCAGGATTGTTGGTACAATGGGTTGTTTACCTTTGTCCATTGTCTGTAGCAGCTTTGGTTCAACAATTTCAGTCCGAGCCACAGATTTTACAAAGACTTTCTTAGTAATACTTGTTGAGGTATCACTAAGGCATGATGAAGATGTTTTATCTGGATTGTAACCAAGTCCAGTTTTTTGAGTCATAGGACTTTGCATTCCTTGTAGTTCATCTATTCAATTAGATGATTTTTACAAAGCAGCCAATTTAAGTTTCAGACTCTCTTCACTCATTTTAAGACATTCATGTTCCTTGAAAAGATGTTCAAACTTAGCCATCAATGGTTGATAATCTGAGTCCTTACTCTCATGAAGCTTAACTTGTTCTTCCAACTTATTGAGTTGTTCAGATGACTTGTCCTTCAGAGTATTCAACTCTTTAGTTAAGTTATTGCATAACTCATTAATTCTTAGATCATGTTCAACTTCAAACTGAGTAATTCTTTCAATCTCATCATTCAAGGCTTAGTTTTCTTTTAAGGTTTGATCATGAATCTCTTGAAGTCTCATGAAGTCTTCCATCAACTTACCAAAGGTAAGTCTTAGGTTGTGTTCATTTGACATCATTGTGTTACTAGAATTGACAAAACTAGAATTAGATTGTACCTCATCATTGTCTTCAATAGTCATTAGACACTCTTCATCACTGCTGTTAGTAAACATCTTAGATGATGAAGATGGAAGTTGGTCATCTTCAGAGGTTTCTCCTTCAACTTTCAATGCTTTCCTTTTTCCATATTTATTGTCCCTCTTAGCTTGTCTTTCCTTTCTTTCCTTGGAAGTCAGCTCTGGACAATCATATTGGAAGTGTCCCGTCTTCTTGCAATTGTAGCATTCATCCTTATCTCCATCTTTCTTCTTTTCAGCATCTCTCTTCTTAGTTGATGAAGATGATTCTTCTTTGGAGTTGTCCCTTCTGGATCTCCTTTCATCATTCTTCTTCTCAGGTGAGTTGTATCCTTTTCTTCTGTCTTGGTAATACTTCTTGTATTTACCAAATCTAGAATTTAGCTTTTCAAATCTTCTAGCCATCATTGCCAACTCATCTGAAAAGTCAGCTTTGGAAACTCCTTTTCCACTTTTGCTCGATTTGCTGACTTTCTTGGAATCAGGTTCATTGGATTTGGCCTTCAGTGCAATTCCCTTGCTTTCAGGTTCCTCAGTGTTGTTTTTTCTGTTTAAGTCATATTCATATGCCTTGAGTTCTGAAAACACCTATTGCATTGGCATAATTGACAAATCCTTTGTATTCTACATCACGACAACATACAATTCCATTTGGATGTTAATCTCCTAAGAATCTTCAAGGCCACTTCTCTCTTGGAATATTCCTTTCCAAATGAGTTGATCTCATTCATGATGTCTGTGAACCTTCCATCCAGTTGATCAATGTTTTCATCAGACTTCATTGCAAATTGCTCATACTTTTGAACAGTAACTTGAAGTTTGTTTTCCTTGATCTTGTCAGTTCCTTCACACATTAGAGCTAATGTGTCCCAAATCTCCTTTGCAGTTGTGCAGTGAAACACTCTACCCATTATAGCATCTGGAATGGTCTGATATAGGGTGTTCATTGCCACATAGTTGAGATTCTGCTTCTTTCTTTCTTCAGGAGTGAGCTCATCATCATCTTTTGGAATTTCTTGTGCTCCAGTTGCTCTTTGGGCTTCTGTAACATTTGTGTTTGGCTTCATGAACACAAATGGACCTTTAGTTACTACCCTTAGCATTTCATCATGGAGACAAGCCAAGTGAGCTCTCATCCTTATCTTTCAGAAGTCATAATTCTCAATAGAGAACATAGGCAGTTTCTGGTAAGATATCCTGTTGATGGGGTTGGTTCCCATAGCAGTAGGTGGTGGAACAACTACACCAGAATTCTCAGAAAAAGATGTGTTAGGCATAGTGAGTAATAAAGATAACGAATATCACATAAAGTGCACAAGTAGATCAGTTTAGGTAACCAAAGTTGATCCTCAAAGCAGTGGTCTTTAAACCCCCGCTCTATTACCACTTGTTGGTCCCAAAAGGAGTGTAACACGTGTATGGGGGGGGGGGGAATACACGTGTGTGTGTTTTTCAAAAATTTTGCAATTAATCAACACAAATAATCAGAGTCAAATAAGTTGTACAGTATGTCAAGTCCTTTGAAAATATTTTATGAGATATTCTAACAGAACTTAACAAGAAACAACTTGTATGCGGAATAAATGATAGGCCTTATTATACTCCTCAAATAATATGCACTTAAGTACTAAGTTACCAAATAGCAATAAGCAATTATAATAACACAAAATCTTAAGCAAGAAGATAAATGCAGTAAATAAGAACACAAGACGTATAGTGGTTCAAAGGCTAAACTGCTCCTACGTCGACTCTCCTAATTTAATAGGATAATTCCTGAAAGTGTGTTGTGTATGAAGTGTTTAAGTTTAAGTAGATTAATGCTGTACTAAATGTTGGGACAAATTGTACAACACTGACTCTAACAGAATATCAGAAATAAAGATACACAGCGGAAGACTTGAAACACTAAAAACAAACGAGACACAATGGAAATATTTTTCACATAGATTTTATAAATAAAAATCTATGCGAGCCTTACAGCGAAATATCAATACTTATCTTCAAGTATAAATGTTGTGTGAAATGTTACAACAATAACCTTCACAACTAAAACTATAAACGAGGCAGGTGCCCAGTTTTGAAAATGAACTAAGTGTATAAAATTATACACTATCGAAATGCTAGTCTATCTATGATTACACTCTCGATAGATAAGAAAAGCACACAACCATACGGGTGGGATACTTCGTATGATCTAAAATGTATAACTACTGGCCACAATTCCTAACAGGGATGAACGCTCGGTCTAGGAGATTGATCGAATAGAATACACTGAATTTTGGAGCCTTCCTTCGGTATTTATAGAGTAGGGTGCGAATTCTAGAGGCTTCCAACATTGAGCTCCTATTTTTTAGGAACTCAACTTCCATGATCTTTCTAGATCCTTCTTTCATGCTCCAGGTCATTCTAAAAGGTTCCAGGCTGGTCTAGCACGTTCTGCAATGTTCTGGAGTCTTCTAGGTTCCAGATCCTTGTAGAAGCTTCTAGATCCTGCCAGAAATGCAACAACATTTAGATCAACATTTAATGTAGCATTTAAGAAAAGACTTAGAAAAAATCTCGGAAGGTCAAATTAAGATGTTGTTGATAATGTTAAGACATTTAGGAGTTAACAACATCTACAATCTCCCCCAACTTGACCTTTCGACTACAACACACCTGATGCACATATATTTCTACACATACTCAGTATTATGTACTTAGTTGAGGTTGACATCATTGCTAAGCACTAGTCAAGACAATACCTGTTGTAATCGTTGGATCAAATCAAATGAAGCTCAAGGATAATCTTACAATGATCCGTGCCATAAGATCAAGATAATTTTATCCAAAACAGAATAAGTATAAACAATACACTTATTCACAACATAAGTAACTTTACCAAAATCCTAAGTTAAGTTTTGGAAGAACACCTTAAGACTTAAGTAAGACACTAACATAATAACAAAATCAAGGAAAAAAAAAAACAACTAATATCAGAGCAACACAGAATATAAGAACAAAAACTAAGATTAAACATCCTGCAGTAAACACATGATAACCTGTAAACAAATTAAGCAAAGGCAGTAAACAAATATCATCAAGTGTAACCATAATTAAGCAAGTTGCAAAACAATAAACAACCTATCATCTAAAACAAGTGTATCAGAATTTCAGAATTCAAACTTAAATATTAATTATAGAGATTGAAACTGAATAAGTGGCATATATTGCTGTGGTAACAGCTGCAGCATCAGATTCCTGCACAGTAGCCATTATGAAATCAGATCTCCCCCTGTCTTGTAGCTTTTTCCTGTTCATCAGCGGAGATCACCATACAAGGTCTCCATCTTAGCATCATCATCTCCTTCATCAACAAAGTAAGTAGATGCAATGTGTGCAACTACATCATTCACTGCAGCATTCCCAGCATCAGGTCCATCACCAGCAGCAGCAGCTGGAACTCCTTCATCAGTCATCTCTTCAATCACCACATTGGAGTTCGATGGTGGTGGTGCTCCCCTTGTTGTAGGTGAAAGCATATTGGTCCACCTGTCCTTCAAGAACTGGAGTTCTTCAATGGTGTCCTGCAAGTGCTGTAATTGAAGCTCGATGAATTCCTGTGAAAGATACACATTACTAGAAATGTTGATACGGATGTTCTCAAAATTTGGGGGTGCATTTCTCTGTCTTGATCTGGAAGATTCTGGATGATCAGAAGCTGAAGGCTTGTGCTGATGTTCAGTACCAGGAGTAGTCAAAGGCAGGTCAATTACTCTATCCCCAGTGAGTAAGGCAGGAGCAATAGCCAGTAATGGAACTCTCCCCCTCAACACATCAGTGTTCTTGGCAACAAAATCATGGTGCCTCAAGTAGTTGGAAATCAAAACAGGATAGGGTAGGTTGCCTTTCTCATAAACTTTTCCAGTAAATCTCATCATGTGGTGGAAGATTGTAAGGCCTAAATTGAATTTCTTAAGCACAAAGATCCTATACATAAGAACATCTTGGTCTTTTGTGATCTTGGTAGTGTTTGTGGTGGGAATCTAATTGTATATAATGAGTTTGTATAACACAGAGTGTAGGGAAGTAAGGTCTTTGGCTAGCATCTGTCTAGTCCACTTAACTACCCTACCACCAGTTATAGCAGCAATTACCACATCCATGTCAGGTTCTTCATCTACCTCAACATTGGGAATATACAGAAACTCATTTATCAGTTCAGGAGTAATAGGTACACCCCTCCCCCTAAAATTAACAGTCCCCTACTAGTACTCTTCTTCATACAAGCATAAAATTCATAAGCCCAGTTTGTCAAGAATGATTCACCAAAATTCACAGCATGCATCAAATTCCTTTCCTCTAAGAAACTAATCATGCCTTTACTTTCAAAATCAGGTATATTAATCCTCTTTTCTATCAGCAGTCTTCTCTTAGAATAAATAGCCAACATATTCTCTAGAGTCTCAAGAGAATCAGAAATACCTTTCTCTTCAGAAGCAAGGTCATCCGAGCTTGGTGTAGAACTTTTAGCAGAGCTTTGATCAGTGCTGCTTTCTGCACTGGAAGTGCTATCACCACTGCCACCATCTTCAGGTTCTGGTGTGGCTTCCTTTGCAGTTGCAAAATGCTTAGCATTTTTCTTAAGAGAATTCAGGATTTCTCTTAAACACACATCAGAATCAGAATTGGAATCTGATTTTGCAGGTTCATCTTCAGTAATCATCTTTGCCTTCCCTTTGCCTTTGGGATCAGCAACAACTTTCTTCTTCTTCTTGGATTTTTCAGCAACAACTTTCTTGGGTTTCTCAACAGCAACAGGAGCTTCTTCCTCAGAATCTGTGAACACTTGGATAGGTTCACCAGCATCAGCTCCAGATTTCTTCTTTTTCCTCATGGATTCAGAATAATCCACACGAGTGAACACGCGGTATGATCTCCTTCTTTGTACAGGGCTTCTCTGTCTTTTGCCTTTCTGCGCATTCTTCTTGAAGGGAATAGGTGCAGATTCATCAGAAACAAAGAGTGAAGAGTTTGTACCATTTTCAGAGATGTTTGCGTCCTCCATTTCAGCTTCTTCGGGGTCAGAAGTAGCAGTAGCTTCTTCTTCAGTAGCATCCTCCACATTTTCAGCTTGCGAGATGTGAACAGTAGGTTCAGGTGATTTGGGGCTTTTGGTTTCAGCAGCCATCTGAGCGGTTTGATCGGCCAAATAGCTTGAGATATCCACAGTGATATCTCTGAATGTCATCACGGGCAGATGACCAGTAGCTTGAAGAGTATCAGACACCTCTTCGATAGCCTTATTGAATTATTCGACAGTTGCATCTTGAGGGATGTTTGTTGTTTGAGGAGCGGTTTGGGGAGCAGTTTGAGGAGTAGGAGCAGTTGTTGATGGTGTTGCAGAAACATTTGAGTCAGCATTCGACGAGGTTGAGTTTTTTGAAGCCATGGAAGCAAGGATTTCGAGAGGGTTTGTGCGAGAGTGGGATGAGTTTTTCTAATCAGAGTGAGATTGTGAGGAGTTTGAATTTCTTTCAGCCATTTAAATGAGGCGGTTGGAATTTCAAGGTAATGGGTGAAAGTTCACACACTTCTTTGAGATATACACAGCCAAGAATCAATTCTGCAATCTTAGTACTCAACAAAATCAAAAATCACAATTAGCAAGAGAGTTAATCTTATGATCGATATTTATAGAGAGAATTATGTAGTTGGAGGTTAAAAAGAATAATCCAGAAAGTTTTCGATAATGCTCCACATAATTAGCCACAATCTAGATCATGGGTAATTAGTGGGGGAAATCCATTTAATTAATTTAATTAAATAATTAAGAAGCTTCCAGAATTTAAAGAATTAAAATCTGCATAATCTGAAAAAAATAAATAAATACGTGGGTTAGTTTAATTAAATAAAATGAAATAAATCCCAATCAATGATTAAATAATTACAACTAATAAAAATAAATTTGAATCAGTCAATGTTGTGCTCAAAACTGTTACAAACACCTCAACACGGTTTTTACATGAATTTTCTTCATTTGTGTTGCACCATATTTTTTTCTTTTTGTGTTATAGCATCTAATTTGTATTGATCCATTGTTCCTGTAGAGTACATCGTAGTAGCGAACTACGTGCCCCATACTTACTTAATGGATTACAAATATGTTGATGTTTTTACCAAATATCACTTTTTGAAAAGAAGGCATCGTAGTAGTGAACTCGGTGCTCCATAGTTACTCAGTGACTTGGTACATCTTTTAGTATGCTAATAACATTCTCATTTTTATGCATTTGAGAGGTGTAAGACATGTTTATTTTTGCACTTCAAGGTTCTTAGATTCATAGATATTTTACATAGGAATTATTTAACTAAGTAAGACATAGATTCAGCTTATAAAATTTATACAACCCATGATGTTGTCCCAAATGCTGACGCATTTGTGACAACATCCATCCGAATTTTTTCAGATAGTGCTCATGCCAAGAGATTTCCTCAAGATAGAGAATCTATCATGGTCTAATGCCTTAGTGAAAATGTCAGTATTTTGTTTTTCAGTAGGTACATACTCCAACTTAACAATATTCTTCTCTACTAAATCTCTCATAAAATGATGTCTTATGCTAATGTGCTTAGTGAGTGAGTGTTGTACAGGATTCTTAGAAATGTTAATGGCACTAGTATTATCACAAAAGATAGTGAGTATACCATTCTCAATACCGTAGTCATGGAACATCTTACTCAGCCACAAAAGTTGTGTACAGCAGCTTCCAGCAGCTATATACTCAGATTCTGCAGTAGATTGTGAAACACAATTCTGTTTCTTGCTGTGCCATGATACAAGATTGTTTCCCATGTAGAATAATCCTCCACTTGTACTATTTCTATCATCTATATCTCCAGCCCAATCAGCATCACTATAACTAATCAAAATGTTATTGGTGTCCTTAGTGTACCAGATTCCAAGGTCACTTGTACCTGAAACATACTTGATAATCTTTTTCACAGCATTCAGGTGAGATTCCTTTGGATTAGCTTGGTGCCTAGCACAAACACACACACTGTACATAATATCTGGTCTACTAGAGGTTAGATACAATAAACTACCTATCATGGATCTGTAAAGTGTTGGATCAACATCTGTTCCAGCACTGTCTTTGCAAAGTTTCAAAGAAGATCCCATAGGAGTTTTCATTGGTTTTGAATTCTCAAGACTAAATCTTTTAACCAAGTTCTTAGCATACTTACTCTGGGAGAAGAAAATACCATCGCCGCATTGTTTGATTTGAAGACCTAGAAAATAGTTCAAGTCTCCAACCACACTCATGCCAAATGTTGCAGTCATTGCCTCAACAAATTTACTCGACATTTTATCACAAGTAGAACCAAACACAATGTCATCAACATATATTTGAGCAATTAGTATATCATCTTCAGTGTGCTTAATGAACAAAGTTCTATCTGCTTCTCCTCTAATAAAACCATATTCCAAAAGAAAGTCAGTAAGCCTACCATACCATGCTCTAGGAGCTTGTTTAAGATCATACAAAGCTTTCTTAAGTTTATATACATGATCAGGATATTGTGGATCTTAAAATCCCTTAGATTGTTCAACATATGCTTCTTCATTCAGTATGCCATTTAGAAATGCAGCTTTTACATCCATTTGATGAAGTTTAATATCAATAAAACATGCAATTGCTAACAGTAATCTAATAGATTATATCCTAGCAACAGGTGCAAAAGTTTCATCAAAATCAACTCCTTCAACTTGGGTGTAACCTTGTGCAACTAACCTAGCCTTATTCCTAACAATATTACCAGATTCATTAGTTTTATTCTTGAATATCCACTTTGTTCCAATGACATTAGTATGACTAGGTCTTGGAACAAGTGTCCACACTTCATTTCTTTCAAACTGACCAAGTTCTTCATTCATAACATTAATCCAGCTTTCATCAGTTAAGGCTTCTTTAGCACTCTTGGGTTCAATTTCAGATAAATAGCATTCAACATTTACAACATTACACATAGAAGACATGCATATTGTTCTTACCACATCTACCTTATTTGATCTTACTCTACCTCTTGTTTTCACTTCAACTGTAGCATCGCCTATGATCTGGTCAGAATGATGACTTTTACCTATTCTTGAAGAAGGATTCGTTTTGGGAACGTACTGGTCATTCTGTGAAGTTACAACTGACTGTTCTGTAGATGTTGACTTAGATGTATTAACATTTGGTGCAACATTTTCAAACTTCAGTGTATTCTCAAAATTGTCAGTGACCTGTGATACATCTTCCTCATCTTTGTCATCTGTAAGACATTTATCATCATCAAACACAACATTAACAAATTCTTGAACAGTGTTAGTTCTAAGGTTATATACTCTATAAGCTTTACTATTTCTAGAATAGCCTAAAAAGAAACTTTTATCACTTTTGGAGTCAAACTTATGAAGTTGATCCCTATCATTCAGAATATAACACACACATCCAAATACGTGAAAATATTTCACATTTGGTTTTCTGTTATTCAAAATCTCATAAGGTGTTTGATTTGTGCCAGAACGAATAAAAACCCTATTAATAATATGGCATGCAGTATTCAATGCTTCTCCCCAAAATTTCTTAGCAAGACATTTGGAAGTAAGCATGACTCTTGCCATTTCTTGTAAAGTTCTGTTCTTTCTTTCAACAATTCCATTTTGTTGTGGAGTTTTAGGAGATGAGTATTCTTGCAAGATACCCTTTTTATCACAAAAATCATTAAACATGTTGTTTTCAAATTCCCTACCATGATCAGTTCTAATACGGTCAACTTTCAAGTTAAACACATTTTTGAACCTATTATAAAGAATTTTAAATGCAGCAAATGCTTCAGATTTGTCTCTCAAAGACTCTACCCAGGTATATCTAGAAAAAACATCTACCACAACTAAGGAATACCTCTTTCCTCCAATGCTTTCAGTTTCCATAGGACCCATCAAATCCATGTGCAGCAATTCAAAGCATCGATGTGTAAAACAATGTGACAGCATTTTATGCGGCATTCTTACCTGCTTACCTTTTTGGCATGGTCCACATACAGTGGTATTGTGAAACCTCAGTTTTGGAATTCCTTTTACTGCATCTCCTTTGATTAGCTTTTTCATTGCTCTGTAATTTGCATGACCCAATCTTTGATGTCATAGAATATTTTCATCATGTTTTGACAAGTTACACATATTTGTTCCAATAAGATAATAATTATCAGCTGACCTAGTACCAGTCATGACACAAACTTCATCTTTATTAAGAAAATAACATGAATCTTTGTCAAATTTCACATGCAAATTATCATCACAAAGTTGACTAATGCTAATCAGATTTGCAAGTAAGCCATCAACATGCAAGACATTTGTAAGCTTAGGAAAACCTTCAACATTCAATGTTCCTTTACTAACAATCTTTCCTTTAGAACCACCTCCATATGTAACACTACCACTATTCAAGGTCACATAATCAGATAAGAAGTCTATACGGCCTGTCATATGTCTAGAACAACCACTATCAAAGTACCATAAATCAGGTAGACGTGCTTTTAAGGAGGTATGAACAACATTACAGGTAACTTTTGGTTTTCATACAGATTTCAGAAACTGTTTACCAGGAGGTGATAGTTTTTCATGCAGCATTTTCAAGTTTTTCTGTTTTTCAAACCATTTTATATAGTAAGGACGAATATGACCAACTTTGAAATAGTAATGATAGATATACTTCCTTTTAACTTTGTGAGAATCTGATTGTGCAGATATTACACCAGATGTGTCAACATTTGCCTTCACAAATTTCACAGGTTTTCTAAAATTATCAGAAATAGAAGTTGTAGTACCATCATAACCTAAACCATGATTATTAGACTTTCCAGTAGCTATAGCATTATTTACCTCAGAAGCACTCTTGAAATATTTCTTGAAACATAAAGTGGAATTTATCAGTTTCTCCTTTAAGTTACAGATTTCCAGATCTCTTTTGGTAAGTATAACTTCTAGCTTGGTGATTGTGTCTTTCAGATCCTCATTCTCTTTATTCAAGAAATTAAGAGTGAGTTTCTGATTGTTCCAATCATCTAATAGCTTTTGGTATTCATTGTCATCAGTCCTTTTTCCTACATCATCAACCAAACCATTAAAACGGTTCAAATCTGGGTGACTCTATTCTGATGTTGCTGTAGATGTTGAAGCATCAGTTACAACATCAAAATCTGTTTTATCCAGATCATCATCTGAGGAATCATTGTAATCAATTCTGGTAAATTTTGAATATACATTCTCATTTAACTTATCATCAGAATCATCACTCAAGGTAGCACTAAAGTTCAGTTTTTGCTTAAGTCTGGTATTGGCACATTCATTTGCATAATGGCCATAACCAGAACAAACATTACATTGAATCGATTTTCGAAATTCAGGATCATACCTTGGTTTACCTTCACTTTTTGATGGTCTTGGTGTGAATTCACCTTTCCTCCTTTCTAGTTGAGGTGTTGATGTGTTGATTTGAATCTTAGGCTGAATGTTACTAGATTTGTTCACAGATTTCTTAAGAAACTTATTAAAGTGCTTAGTGAGCAAGGCAATGTTGTTTGGATCCTTGAGGCATTTATCAAGCAATTATTCATCCGAATCAACTTCAATAATGATAGGTTGAATCTCAGAATTGTTTGATGTTTCCCCTCTAAAAACCACAACTTTCTTATCATCATTAGTTTCATCAACTTGATTAGTGTTTATCTCATATGTTCTATGGATACTCACTAATTCATTTTGACTTAACTTATCTGTATCTTTTGCCTCTTCAATAGCACAAATTTTAGCATCAAATCTCTTAGGAACATATCTTAATATCTTATGAACTACTTTAACATTAGAAATAGGGTCACCAAGAGAATGTGATTCATTGATTATCTCACTTAACCTTTCATTGTAGGATGAAATTGTTTCATCTTCCTTCATTCAGAGATTCTCAAATTTTGTTCCCAACATTCGAAGCTTAGTTCTTCGAACACTGTCTGAACCCTCACAATGCTCTTGCAACCTGTCCCATGCATCTTTAGAAGTAGAACAGTTAGATATAATTTTAAACATTAAAACATCAACAGAGGTAAAAATAGCATTTAAAGCTTTAAAATTGTAGCCTTCTGTTGTTATTTCATCAGCCGTCCAGTTAACTTCTCTCTTGAGTTGGACTTCACCATCTGCATCCGCTGGTCTCTTTGGAGCTTCCCAGCCTGTAAGTACAATCCTCCAAGCACGTTCATCAATCGACTTGATATACATACGCATCTTAGGCTTCCAATAAGCATAATTCGAACCATCTAAAACGGGTGGCCTAAGTGTCGTGGATATGTGATGTGTTTCCATTGCTAACTTACACTAAAAACACACTTGATCACCAAAGATCTAACCTAGTGTCGTCAGGTATCAGCTCTGATACCAACTGAAAGTGTGTTGTGTATGAAGTGTTTAAGTTTAAGTAGATTAATGATGTACTAAATGTTGGGATAAATTGTACAACACTGACTCTAAAAGAATATCAGAAATAAAGATACACAGCGGAAGACTTGAAACACTAAAAACAAACGAGACACAATGGAAATATTTTTCACATAGATTTTATAAATAAAAATCTATGCGAGCCTTACGGCGAAATATCAATACTTATCTTCAAGTATAAATGTTGTGGGAAACGCTACAATAATAACCTTCACAACTAAAACTATAAATGAGGCAGGTGCCCAGTTTTGAAAACGAACTAAGTGTATAAAATTACACACTGTCGAAATGCTAGTCTATCTATGATTACACTCTCGATAGATAAGAAAAGCACACAGCGATACGGGTGGAATACTTCGTATGATCTAAAATGTATAACTACTGGCCACAATTCCTAACAGGGATGAACGCTCGGTCTGGGAGATTGATCGAATAGAATACACTGAATTGTGGAGCCTTCCTTCGGTATTTATAGAGTAGGGTGCGAATTCTAGAGGCTTCCAACATTGAGGTCCTATTTTTTAGGAACTCAACTTCCATTATCTTTCTAGATCCTTCTTGCATGCTCTAGGTCGTTCTAAAAGGTTCCAGGCTGGTCTAGCACGTTCTGCAATGTTCTGGAGTCTTCTAGGTTCCAGATCCTTGTAGAAGCTTCTAGATCCTACCAGAAATGCAACAACATTTAGATCAACATTTAATGTAGCATTTCAGAAAAGACTTAGAAAAAATCTCGGAAGGTCAAATTAAGATGTTGTTGATAATGTTAAGACATTTAAGAGTTAACAACATCTACAATTCCTTAATCTACTTCTTCTTCTCTTCTCTTGATTTCTTACAACCTTCTCTCGTTGCAATACTCTTAACACTTCTACGAACTCAACAATACTCTCAATCTATATCTCAAGGTGAAAGTAGGGTTTTGTTCTTGTACCAACTAAGTGTGATATCATTTACAGTTTAAGAACGAATGTAAAGGCTAGGATATCACTTTCTAGGCTTAGGATAATGAAACAGTAAGCTTGCCTAGTGGGGACTAAAGATAACACTCACAAACGAATATGTTTAAAAGCTTTAATCTCTCGAGTGTTTTGAATACTTTTGAATGCTAAAATATTGCTAGAATGTGTATGGCTTGTGTGTCCCATAATCTTGAAATGTTTCAAGATATGGCCTATTTATAGAAGAAGCAAACTATCCGTTGGTGGAGATAGCAAACTTATCCATAAATTTGAACTTTTAAATTGTTCAGGGGCCTGCATGCAAATAGTACATGCATTCACGTCCATTCTGAATTTTGCATTCCATTCTCAGAATTTGTTATGCGCAGTGATAAGTGGCATCAATATATTGGTTGTTTTGGAATAATTCCGTCCTTTCCGCTAACGGCTTTGTACTGGGTAAAATGCCTCGTCATTCATCGTCTTTGACCATAAGTGTGCCAAGTCCAAAGTATATGAATATCAAAATTCATCATACTTGACTTTTGTCCTTCAGCATACTTGTCTTCATGAGTCCTTGTCACTTTTTCATAACACTTCATCTTCTTGTCTTCAATGCTACTTGTCTTCATGCTCTTTGTGCTTTCAGGTCATTTTTCATAGATTCAAGAATAATCTATCTAATAAAAATTAAAGCTCCCTAACATATATGAGCTTTTCTAACCTGGAAATCTAAGACTTGGCAAATCATCATACTTGGGGTTTTACTTAAGGTTTTGGTATCTAATCAAAATCAAATTTTCTTTTATTAATATAAACCATATCCCAACAGACTATATGAATTATAACCGTCTACAGTTTCTAATCTCTCTTCCTCAACATCTAATCCATTAAGGCTAGACTCTACTCTGTCCCTGTTGCCCAGTTGGGCACACTGCCCAGGCATCCAACATGTTTTTCCTTCTCCCTTTACCTCTTAAATTATAAGTAATTACAACTATAATAGGCGGTGTAAAAGATTTACTTTCAATGGTCAGCCTTCGTGTCTTGGTAAAGAAAATAAAGTCTCCATCAAGAGTTGTTTAATTAAATTCGAATTTATGCAATTTTATATTTGTGCATTTCATATTTCACTTTGTAAAGCATGTTTATATAAAATTGTGAATATGTTAAGTTAGGAAACAAAAGTTTTTATTTCAAGTTTTGTATTTTTTGTTATTTTTCTCTTTCTTTAGAAAGATGAATTTTATTTTAATCAAATAAATTTGGAACCACACCATTTAACCAGTAAAAATAAAAAACTATTAAATTGACGATATTTAAACAGATTAAAAAAAATAAAATTACAACAGGCTAGTGCATCACACGGGCAAAAAACTAGTAGTACACTAAAAGATATAATATGTTTATTTACAATCCATCAACGCTTGAAGAATCCCCCCTCCACCCATTTGCTTCTTAAACAATTAAAGAAATTTCTTGTAAGTCGATTGTTGGATCGCTCATCGAGCACACATTCATGAGGTTTAAATCATTTATCAGTAGAGCCAGCGTCGCTTCAACAACGGTCAACACTGGCCTAAACTCTCGAAGGACGAAAATCATCTCCAGTAACATATAGTTAATGAGGTTATACAGTCCATCAAATAGCCAATGCTTGGGCGTATTAACCACCCTTTGCTTCTTTAGGAAAGCCAAAGTAAGATGTAGTACATTGGATACATCATCTTTATTCTCATGGATGAAACTGATATTTAGTATGACCCAATAAACAACTTGCATGTTCAGTATATCCAGATTCCACAATTTTCTTTATAGTTGTGCTAAAAATCATGAAAAAGTTATACTCAGATTTATTATATTCGAATCATCTTTACTTCTCAAAAAAAAAAAATCATGAATAAATTAATTGCTTGATTTATAGACAAGAGAACTTATTATTCACCATTGAATGCCAAGTTTGGAATACATCATGAATAATCATTAGGGTAGGGCCAACACCCTAAATCATGTTACACATCCATTAGTTACACACCCCACTAAAATTTAAAAATTAATTTAAAATATTAAACGCACTCCATTTTTTCCTATCATACCCTTCTTCATTCAAAATCTCATTCCCCATTCAAAATCCTCTTATTACTAAACACACTCCATTTAACATTTTTTCTTCTACCCTCTCATTTACCAACACACCCCATTAACATTTAGGGTTTATAGATATTTTAATTTTGATTTGTTTAGATGATTTGGAGTGATAATATTGTAAACACCTAGTTATTGAATACATTGTCCAATGATTGCGTAAAAAATTGAGTTTGATATGCTAAGATGTTGTTTTTGCTCTCTTTTTTGCGTATTTTTACTGTTAAATTTGTTGTTGTGTTGAAGGTGTTCAGTCAGATTCGTGGCTACACACTCCTTGTTGTTTACAGTCAAAACGACCGCACAACCATAATGGCCGAACACGTACAAAGTTGCATGAAAAAATTATGTTCGGCCAGTACTGGCCGTACATATCAACGACTGTTGCAGTTCATAATCTGGTATACTCTAAAAACTAATAAATATATTTACATTAATGTTCTACATCACGTTTTCTTCTTCCATCACAATGTTGGTTGTGATTATATCATCATGTGGAGGATTTATGCATGAATGGGTTTTAGAATAAGAATGATTTTTTTAAAGAAAAAGTAAAAATTATTGGAATGAGGATTAAATGATGGAGGGTTTAAGAATAGGGTGTGAATAACATATGTGGTGTGTTTATTATTATTAGTGGTGTGTTTATAATTTTTTAAAAAGTTTAAAAGGATATTTTAGTAAATGCATTTGTGTCTATTTTTGTCCAAAATGATTTGGGGTGTGTATAACATGATTTGAGATGTTGATAGCCCACCCTAATCATTATATTTGAAAGTTATTAAATAATATCAATTATTATTTAATAATAATAAATCCGCCCATAAATTTGATATTATTAAAAGAAAATTTATGTGATAACTTTCAAATATTTAGAAGAGGATACAATATTCTAAGATTGACTTGGTCTCTCCTACATTCTCTCACACACAAAAAACGTAATGAAAAGGAAAACTGGGTTTTCACTCTTATTTCAAAATCTTATTCTTGTGGAAACCTAAATTCAAGTTGAAGCCTAGAGACGTGTCCACTTCAGACTGACGATGGTCAATAATTCATATTGTATGATGTTTAGTTTGCTTCAATGATCACTCGAAATCTCACTTCTGTATTGGAATCAAACACTCCGGTGAAAACTATTATGATCAATTGTAGTAATAAAATCAACTAAAACTTACACTCAAGATTTCAAGCATCGTGAAAAATGAAATATTTAGATATAAACCAATGACTTTGTAGAAAGATTAAAAAAAAAAAAAAAAAAGAAAGATTCTTAATTGCCTTATTATTCGCTTGATGTTAGCAAATACTCTTGTAAACCCCATTCATAGAGATGATTGGACATTCAAGGTTTTGAGTTTGTATGGATTTGAATTCATACGATGTAGTTGTTAATATTGCTAAACATTTATGTTTTGTGATTTATATGGTGTTTCATATAATAATATATCGATAAGTATAGATTGACTCTCTCATACGAACAACCACTCTTGACATCGGGGTATGTGCATAGATTTTACCTCAAATTCGTTTACCTTATTACAAAGCTAAATCAATTAATTCCCTGAACAATAGTCATAGCAAATTCAAGTTAAGTGTTGTTTATACACTTGAATTGTGATTTATACGACGTCGGATGAAAGACACTTCCATCTTTGAAAGTTAAGATATTGTGGCATGTGTTGCATACCACATGTGCTAAGTTGCCATAAAAAAATGAGAAATATATTTTTATTTTCTGTTGTATGAGGCCTTGAGGTTTAAGTAAATCTCTTAGAAATACCCCTAATACTTTCTACTATATTCTTAAGTCTAACTTTAGTGTTACTTTTGTGTTGATATTTTAGCATGTCATCAATAATTATGAATAATTCAGCAATGCGGTGCATATTTGTCTAGGAAAATAACTATAATGTGAGTCTAGAGATATTAGCGTGAAAAGAAGGACCTCTTTATTACCATGCTTCACAGTGTTTATTGACTGGTCAATCTAGTTGAGAACTTGATTATGAATACATAAATTTGATAAAATGTTGAATATCCTATTATGTTTAGGGATTGAAAGAGACATGTCAACTGTTATTATATTGAAAGAGTTTTGGGGTATAACGATTTTTAAAATATTCATATACCACTGGTTGAGTTGTTATGAACCCTTAACAAGTGTATAGCCTAAAAATTCATATTTTTTAGGGTCACACGATTTATTTGTTGGGATATTCTATATCCTTATATTTTGTATTGATAAACCAAATATACTTGTAGTAGGATAAGTTGTTTTGTATAGACAACTTCATTAGTCATCTTGTAATAGATTAGGATAGAAGATCAAAATCAGAATACAAATCAGAAGACAAAATCAGCCGAGTAAAAGACAGCAGCTGAGTACAATCTGATGTGGAAAATCAGCTGTGGTCTACAACAGTGGAAAGACAGCAGAAATCAGCTGTGGAAAATCAGTTGTGATATATCAGTTGATTTGGAAAATCAGTTGTGGTATATCAGCTGATTATCCGTTAGACATCAACTATACAAGCTGACGTGGACCAATGAAAACGTGACAACAGTAGTACGAATCTAACATAAAGGCTGCAGAATCTGTAAAGTCAAAGATACTCTAAATATTACATGGAAATGTAATATTTAGAATATCAAGCTAAAGATTGTTGTTGGTCCCAAGTTGAGTTAATAATATTGAGTAAGCTAGTAAAAGTCTAGAGGGGAGGGGTGAATAGACTTTTAAAAATCTTTCAATATATCAGAATACACTATGCGGAATTAATCAAAGTAACAATGAGCCCAATCAAATTTATACTTAACTTATATTCGAAATTCGAACTATTGTTATGAACACTCTACTTGTCTTGTTTAGATAGGCAATTAATCAATTAAGCAATTAAACAAACAGTAAAGTAAATCAACACACAACGATTTTATAGTGGTTCGACAACTTATCTACATCCACTCTCACAAACCCAGTTGTGAAATTTATTACTCTTCCAATCGAGTAGTCTTGTGATTTTAAGTCCCAAGAAATAAGACTTAGATCTTCTCGAAAACACTACCAAGTGCCTCTTCGATCTAACTAGCTATTTTACAAGTAACTAGCAACTTGAAACAGTAAACAAAAATAAAACTTCTCTTCGTTCAGTAGTAGCCTTCTTTGATCTTCACTTGTCTTGTGTAGCTTCACTTTCTGAACTTCAAACTCTGAGAGTTATTTCCTTCACTTGAATATCTCTTTGAATGCTTCAATTCTCTTTGTAACAGTAGTCTTTAACTGTAGAATATTATGAGGTATTTATAAGCTTCATCTTCAAGAACTTTCAGTTGTGTAACAACCTTTTCTTGAAAACTAACTTGTAACTGATTCTTCTTATCCTTTCACGCGTTTCTTCAGTTAATTAGTTATTCCTTAACTAACTCTTCAATCTTTATCTTCAATACGCGTTTCTGTAACTAACTTCAGTCTTCTTGTCCTGTCTTGTTGAGTCGCGCACCTGTCTTGTTCAGTAGTAGTAGACTTCGTCTTCTACTTGTCTTGTGCAGTAGACTTCTTCAGATTACAACATAGAACTAATCTAGTCCTATTATCTAATCCTAACAAGACTATTACATTACATTAAGCTCTTGTTACAAAGCTTAGTCAACTTAGAAAACTATACATCAATATATTTTTACATAAAAACAATCATGAGCGCGCTTTATACAATAATTAATCATAGCTCAATAACAAACTAATCAGTTAATATAAACAAATATGAAGTACTTATAATTCGTACTTATCTTTTAATAACACTTGTCTTTTGAAACTAGTACTTGTCTTGTGAACTAGTACTTGTCTTGTGAACTCTACTGATCTTGTCTTATACAAGACGACTTCATAACTAGACTAGATCAGTCAACACTTAGAAAATATTCAAGTCTACTTTTGGCTTATCAAAACTTCATCTTTTATCTTTTATCATCATTTAAGACTTGTTCTAGGATTCATATCCCAACAATTGTTTTCCTGAAATAGTGGGATTTGCTTGTTACTTTCCAATGGTAACATTCAAGCAAATCACACTATAAATACTGAGTTCATTTCATATCTCATGTAAGAGTGAGGGTGATGCTTAGAGGCTGAGTAAATGTTCTAAGTTCAGAAAATCAGAAGAGCTCAAGAACACCATAATAGAAGACATCAAGCAAGCATCCATATATACCTACACCTCCAGTGAGTGAACTCATGATATCTAAGCCTACATAGTCTTATACACATCCCAAGCTTAGAAGAGAAATTCTCAATCCTAACTTTAGGCTAACTCAGATTGTAAGGGAATTTCTCATACTTAGTCATTCTCGAGTCCTCCCTTCTATACACCCATTTATGAGATATGCCGAGGTATACACACTAGGTACAATCAATAAGAAGACCACTGTAAAAGTTACTTGTTACCTCACCAACAAGTAGATCTGTATCCTCAGAAAGTAGTTGAGGATCTTGATCAACCGTCCTCCTCTTGGGACGTGAAAGTATTCAAGGAGGCCAATATCACAAAATGGGATGTGAGAGTGCATGTAGGATATTGAGATCCGAACCACTATAAATACTTGTGTTCTTTACTATTTTAGCATGCATATTTACATAGCATATGTTTAAAGGAAAATATCTTATATCAGCTGACACCAAGTCAACTGATATACTCATCTGTTTTGTTATTCGAAAGTTTATAATCAGAAAACATCATGTCTTCTGATATCATAAAATGTGTTAATGCATGAAATAAAAGTTTTAAATTTTCATGAGTATATAGACGAGTATAATCCTTAAAATGGGCACACTACAAATTCCGCTTCTCTATCAACTGATCTAATCAGCAGACCGATTAGTTCCAGACTCCTAATTAGTCAGCTGACCAAGTTATCTGTATAGAAGAGTTAGTTTTATTTTCTACACCTGAACTTATATATCAGATTAGACCAAGTCATCTGATTTTTCAGAAACTCGTCTGATTCTTACCCAAAAAAAGGAACCAACATTATTTTCATGTATAAAAATGTATTATGTGATGGTATAAAAATGTGAAATAAATGTATTATTTTTTTCACACGATGTTTTCTTCAAAAAATTTGTACACCATCTTCATTGAGAATGTTGAGCAGTACCATGTTGGCGATGTAATAGAATTTGTGTTATTATCCCGTGGAAAAGATTCGTTCAGTTCTTATCGTAAAAAATAATTAAAACAGCAACATTTAAGATGAGATTCTTGATTGGTTATGTAAGTTCAACTTGATTAATTTCATATGTATAAATGTCTTTTAAAAAAAACAATGTCAAATTTAGGTGGTTGCTTCATTCGCTAGCTGTATTGGTATGTTGTGGCTTTTGTCCATATATAGTGCAAAACATGTGCATCTATTCATGCCTATCTAATTGCGTTTACGTTGATTTAACAAAAACAAAATGTAATTAAGTCTTCATGTTTTTTTTTTCCAATAGTTTTGCTACAATTATTTAAGTTATTTAGAGTTAGGGTTTTGATATTTATAATTTTATTATTTTTTACATGGTATGGATAAAATATGATTCTTGATTGTTTCAATTTTCATAGGTTAGTTTGTCTTCTCATCTTGTAGAGGTAATAAATTACATTGATTTAGTTGCTCTAGAGAGCATCTGTTTTTTTTTTTCCCTAAGTACAGTTATAATGTAATTGATATTTGTGGTAATTTGGAATAAGTTTTATCTCACTTTAATTAGTATTAACCGTAAGTATATATAACTTATTTTTCTTATTCTTAATTTGCAGGCAATTGACAAAGTGGGATAGCTCAAGGTTAGAGCACCACTACCTAGGTCTTAGGTCCTGGTTCGAGTCATGGGGAGGGGAAAAAAGGGATGGGTATTTAACTTTCCATCAAAAAATAATTTGCAAAATCACGAGCTTTAGTGGATTTATCAATTGCAACATATTCTTTTTTTTTCTTTACAATTCGATACACAATCTTTTTAAGTTTTACAATTTAATGCACCAGTAAATATAGTTTAAACTCTTTTTATCTTGTATGTTACCGTAGAGCTAAGACAAGAGTAAAATGCAAGTTTGGTCCCGCGAGAATTTTTCAAAAATAATTTTAGTCCCGCGTTCTTTTTTGGTCCCATTTTTTTTGCAAAAAAAGGTCCCAACAGCTTCCGTTAAATGATAAAAACTAAATTTTTTTTTATAGAATCCGAAATTCTTTTTATAACCTAATAATCTGAATATAATTTAAAAATACCAACAAAAATCAAGTAATGTAAATTATATTAAAAATATTTGAATATAATTTAATAAAAAATATATTAAAATTGAAATATATATAAAAATACAAATTCAAAAATAAATTCTGAAAATAATTTGAAGATAAATTTAAAAAAAAAAATTGAAATATCCAATGTGTGTTAAATATAATGTGAAAATTCAAATTAATCTTTGACCCCTTAAAATTTGGATATAAGTTGAAATACAAAAAAAATAAAAATTTCAGAAACCAAATTTAATTTATTTACAATCTGAAAATTAAAAAAATAATATAGAATTGGAATATAATTTAAAAATACTAATTTTTTAAAAAAAATCTAATGTAAATTACTCTGAATAATTTTTTTTTTATATAAAATATGAATATTAAATTATCTGAATTCAAAAATATTAATTACAATTATTTAAATTTTAAATTCAGAAAAAATCAAATTAAAAATAAATATAATAGTATATCAAATTAAATTCATATCTCCCCTCCCCAGGTGTTCTTCTCGACGGCGTCCCAGCCCACTCCACCCAATCGCCGCCAACACCGCTCCAGCCCAATTCTCATCACCACACCTCAACAGGTACCACCGGCCACCACTGTTACCCCATATATATTTTTCCAAAATTTCATGAAAAAATCTAGCTATCAAATTCAAATCCGGTCACGAAACTCATAGAGGCTACACACTTTAGCCTCATCTTGTTGTTAGGAATCAAAGTCCCTTATCAATTTCAAATTTCAATATCCACTTTATCTTCAATTTGTGAATTTTCATCGTGATTTTTCGCCATTTTTTACCATACGATTTGGGGAACGATTTCAGGCCAGATTTGGGAACGATTTCAGTGCGATTTGGGAGATTTGAAGATGGATTCGTACTATTTGGCAACAAATTTCTCCGTGTTGGAAACAATTATTATTTGGGTGGATTGATTTGGGAGTGTACCATTGAAATTTGAAATGGTGATTTTTTTTAGGAGGTTAACGGGCGCGTGTGTTTTACACCCACAGTTCTGTTAGTTTTTAAACTGTAAAATTACATGGGATCTTTTTTGTTAAAAATAGGACCATTTTGGTGAACACATATTTTCTTGGGACCAATTCTGCATTTTAACGCTAAGACAATAAGACATTGGCCTAATTATTCCCAAACTTTAAACTCTCTTTATCTTTTTACATCCCCATCGTATGTTTAATCATTATAGCACATGTAATTGCATTTCAAATCGTGAACTTATGCAATTGACTGAGTAATGATTATAGGGACAACCATGTGCAAGGATGCGTGAGAATTGAGTAGAAAGAATTTACCTCTTCTTGTGTGTGCGCGCGTGTGTGTTTATGAATTCTGTGCAGATAATTAGATTTGGTTTATTTTGTATATTTTTAGAGTTTTAAAATGTGTGTGTGTTTTTTGTTTAAGAATAATTAATTAGTTAGCAGTCTATTTGGCGTACGTGTGACAATTTTTTTATATTTCCGGCGCCACATCATATTAAAATTGACCGGAAAATGTACCGTTTCATTAAATTGTAAAACTTAAAAAGATCGTGTATCGAACTGCAAAGAAAAAAAAAAAGATATGTTGTAATTGATAAATCTACTAAAGGTGGTGATTTTTTATTTTTTTTTGCAATTAACCATTTAAAATATAAACTTCTATTTTGCATAATTAAGTTGGAAGTTAGTTTTGAAAACTCTAAAAAAAATTGTGATGTTACAAAATCAATTATGTTATTGTTTATTCAAACCGAGACAATCATAACACATTGTATATATATGAAGTGGAATCATGAAACGTGATACAAAGTTATGTTGCTAAGCTTAGTAATGAATCGAAAATGGAAGAGTTGTGTTGTAAAACAATTAAATGCAAACATATTTTTATCTACTAACTATGTATTAGAAAACACAGAAAAGGTCGGAAGCACAATCTTTGCGCTTTAATATTTATTTGATTTTTGGGTCATAATTGAGACTTACAAAGTCTTTTCACGGTTTTAGTTCAATTTGCTTAATAGGAATTGTAACGTGAAGAGATAATCTTCTCTCATTTGTAATTATGTGTTTTTCAAGATAAATAATTTGGGTTAATTTACAAACTTTTACATTTAAGAGTCCGTTAAATATCAAATAACTACTTGTCTTTCCTTCTCAATTCTTCCAAAAGGAATGATCTTATTGGATTTTGTTGTCTTCGATTGGTTTATGATCTCAATTTAAAAAGAATCTTTTGCATCAAAACCTTATTTAACATTATTGTTCAAGTAACTTTTAGATCAACATTTCAGTTTCACTGATACTTGTCAACTAGATCTGAATTCTTGATATTTGTTGCTTTGCACAATTTATAGAGAAGCAAGATTGATTATGATGGAAATGTCTTTGGAGCGTTGGGTTGGAGGATTTTGGCCAGGAAATCAAGGTGTCCCACATTGTTCAGGAATATGTCAAGTCTAATTGAATTAATCATCCAAAATGCTAAGGATTTTGGCAAAGAAAACAAAGTCTCCACTAAGAGTTTTTTAATTCGATTCAAATTTGTGCAATTTTATATTTGTGCATTTAATATCTCACTTTGTAAAGCATATTTATATAAATTTGTGAACATGTTAGGTTGGGAAAATAAAAGTTTTTTATTTCAAGCTTTGTATTTTAATCATATAAATTTGGAACCATGCAATTTTATATTTGTGCATTTAATATCTCACTTCGTAAAGCATATTTATATAAATTTGTGAACATGTTAGGTTGGGAAAATAAAAGTTTTTTATTTCAAGCTTTGTATTTTAATCATATAAATTTGGAACCACACCATTTAACCGGTAAAAATAAAAAACAAAAAAAATTGACGATATTTAAACAAATTTAAAAAAATAAAATTACAACAGGCTAGTGCATCACACGGGCAAAAAACTAGTAGTACACTAAAAGATAGAATATGTTTTTTACGATCCATCAACGCTTGAAGAATCCCTTCCCCACATCCCATTTGCTTCTTAAAGAGTTAAATAATTTTCTTGCAAGTCGATTGTTGGATCGCTCATCGAGCACGCATTCATGAGGTTTAAATCATTTACCAGTAAAGTTCGTGTCGCCTCAGCAACGGTCAACTCTGGCCTAACCTCTCAAAGGACGAAAATCATCTCCAGTACATATAGTCAATGAGGTTATACAGTCCATCAAATAGCTAATGCTTGGGCGTATTAACCACCATGTGCTTCTTTTGGAAAGCCAAAGCAGGATGTAGCACATTGGATACACCATCTTTATTCTCATGTATAAACTGATATTTAGTATGACCCACTCAACAAGTTGTTCAATATATACACATTCCACAATTTTCTTTACAGTTGTGCTGAAAGTCATGAATAAATTATGAGATAGGAGCTTCCCGAGCTCAGAGGCTACGGGGTTGTCCCATTCAGGATCTTTATCGTCTTTAGAGCTCTCATCCAATTCAAGATCTTTGTAGTCGTCTCAAGAGCCCTCGTCCTCGTCGGACCCCTACATTAAAGCTTCACACTCGTCTATATCATTATGTAATTTTTCAACGAGATTTTCGTACCTAGGGAATTCTATTATAGACAACTTCGATATTGCAGTGGATAAATCTAGTGTCAATTGATCAGATAAATATTTCCTCATTTTTCTAACCTTCTCATTGACCAAAGCAATATAACATTTTTTCTCTCATTTTGACTCATGCGTATAAATGTAATATCATTAGCATATCAAAATAGTTTCGTAACGAAATATAACATTAATAACATCAGATAATAACAGAGTTAAGAAAAAAATTCTAAAACAAGAAAAAATATCAGGGAAAGGAAAACACTCTAAGAGTATGCATATGTTTAGAAAGCTTAAGGGCTAGCTAGTTTTAGTTTGTAAGATTAGGCAGGATAGAAATTATAGTCCAGCATTATTTGAACTAAATTAACTCTAAAGAACTAATAATCCTTCACAACTACCACCAACATTGTCATATATTGTTTAAAAATAAAGCATAAACAACTGATTATCAAAATACCCCCAAAACTTCATGATTTGATTGTTAAAGTAATATCTCATCGAATGCACATTATGATTATTAAAAGGTCACGGGCGAATCCGCAGGCTATCCGCACGTGGATCCCACACAATTCTAAAATTCTTCTATTAAAAAAAAATTAGTTTATCTACCCATTATTAATGAGAAAAAAAATAGGCCAAAGTAAAAACAAGTGATGATGCAAGAATCATAGACAACCATGCTAAAAAAAAGGTTTAAAAGAATAAAAACACAACAAAAAATCTCTAACAATCAATTTATCATAAGCAAAATTTCAGTAATATCTGCAAATTAAATCTTCTAAAATTATTTCCTGCAATGGAGTCAAACACATAATTCAAGTTTAGAGATGTTATTGCAATGAAAAAAAATCATTGATAACCATGCCAAAAAAGATTTAAAACACCCCTAGAAAAAGTAAATAAAAAATTCACCAAAATGAGAGTAAATTGAAGAAACAAAATTTTCCTTTGATCATCAATATATAAAATTGAGTTCATAAGGAGTCGAATTAATGAGTGAAATTAAGTAGTACTCACAAGACTGTGTAAATTGACACACTCTCCCCCTCTCTCACTATGAGTGATATATTATGCCCACGGTGACCCACCTCTTTCCACAAAAACCATTGTTATTTTTTTCTTTCTATTTTCTATTCAAACCATGGTTAATTTTATTATGTTTTCACATAAATCATGGTTATTTAATTACTTTTATTTTTTTAAATCTAACCATGGTTACTTGAATCGAATAATCTAATTTTCTAGGAATTTTTAAAATTCTATTTAAAAAATTAAAGTTGTTTCACACTTAATTTCAACGCTATCTTTTTCACACTCTCCAAAACTCTGAATTTAGAAGAAAAAAGACAGGTAAGAGTTAGAGATTTTCTATGGTTAGGAAGAATTCGCCCTTCCTGATAACATGAAACTCATTAAATAACATTTGATCATTGATCCAACATATATAAATTATATGTATATGATTGCACTTTGTAATAGTGCGTTTGCTCTATGCAATGTGCAATCGCACTGCTTCACCCTACTAATTAATAAATTAATGAATATAAAATGAAAATAATATCCTTTTAAATTTAAATAACTAAAAATATTTAATTATAAAATTACATGCATATTTAGGATTGTCAAACATGTTGAACCGAACTATCTTTTTTGAGTCGGGCCAGGCCAAGGCCAGCCCACCAAGACACCTTTTTCGGACCGGACTGGGTCAAGGCTAGTCCACTGGGTCGCCATTTCGGGCCGGGCTGGCCCAACACAGGCCTGTTAGGCTTTGAACGGGTTGTGGACCATAGAGTCAAAATTACCTAAGTTTTTATAATTAAAAAATAAAATAATAAATTAATATTAATATTTATAATTAAAAAAACGTAAATTGAATCCCGAAGAAGACGTAAAATGAAAAAGTAAATATTTAAAGGATTTAAACTGGATTATGTCTAAATTACGGGACATAAATGAAATTATCCATTTATGAATTTTAGGGGTTTTAAAAGAAATATTACAAGGATATTTTTGTAATTTTATATATTTATTTAAATTTTTAATTATTTTATTACATAACAAAGTTAGATCGCACTACAACGAAAATGGACTGCGTGTCACGTGTTAATAGGCCTCTTGTTGTCAGGAAGGGCGAACACTCTTCCTAACCATTGAAAATCTCGTAAGAGTTGCTTTAATTTTCAATAACCTTTTTCCACCAACTCTTATATGTCTTTTTTTCTTTTAAATTTGTACTATTAGATAAGAATTACTTTAAGAAAAATTTCAAATTGAGTAGGTCAAGTGAGATTGCACAATAGCTGTTTCACAATTTTATTTTTAATTTTCACCAACCTTACTGTTTTTTTTTTTTTTTGAATTTACACTTTTGAATAAGTATTACTTTAAGAAGCGTTTTTCGAATTAAGTAGGTCAACTAATATTGCACACTATTTGAATTCATCTAATTATATTCTTTTTAACGATAAAATTTGATAACCATTAGTATAAAATCCTTTTATTGATTTATAAATTGTGAATTCCTTAAAATGCTTCCACATTGTCTTCCACTTTTGGATTTACTAATGGTAGTAGTATGTGCATATCTTGCCATAGGTTTTGGCATCCATGATAATTGGTTTTTTGCACATTTTTAGGTGAAAAAGTTAATAAAAAAATAAATTGGTGTTAGTGTCATGTGAAAGTGGTGAGACCCGTTGTCAAGTTGCACATGAATTGTCATGTTCTTACATTTTAATTACATTTTTTATATTTGTATCCGTTAAAAAATAGTTGAATAAATTCAACATTGATGGAGACATCTTCACAACATTATAGAAACATCATTGAGCAACACACAAATTTCAGTGAATTTTCGTTGGTGGAATTTTCAACTACATATTTGAGTCGATCATGGGAAGACAACTTAAAGTTGGGGGAGGCCTTCCGAGTGTGGAGAATTCTGTGATGAAAGGTCTTAATTATAATCCGGGCATATCAACTTATTGGACATCAGAGAAACAATCGGTCTTTGAATATTTGAGCAAAAAATATGCCTCAGAATTCCCCCTTGTTCGTTACGCTTTGATTGCTCAAGCTTTACCTGGTAAGAGATTTCGAGATATCGTATTGCGCAACAAATGGATGGGTGAGAAAGATAAGGAAAAAAGAGATGATGTTTTTGGCACCTTATATGAATCTAGTGTTGACGACAATGTTGGAAGGCTAATTAAGCATAATGCTCAGGTGTTGAATCAAATTGATGCAAACTTTTCAAATCAAAAGATTCATGAAAACATTGATATGTTAAGTCAAGCTCGGACTAATATCCTTACAGTCTTGAATGACTTGTCGGAAACATTTTACGATGGATTGCCACCTTTTCCGTTTAAGATAAACCAACAACTCATTGACTCCGTTCTTCTTCCAGCATCAATCTCGAAGAACTAAATGTCATTTCAGTTGCCATTTTCGTCTTTTTCAATTGATCGTATCAACTAGATTAAGTTTTATTCCATCTTTATAGAAATCTAATACTTTCTATGTATGTGTGTGTTTATTTTGTTATTTTATTTATAGTAGCAAATGGTTCTCTTGAATTGTTAATTTGTGATTTGGAAAATGTCCAATTTAATGAAATCTTTGTTATGCTTTAATTTTTTTTTTAACATGTATTCCATTTTTACGTATGTTAGAACCCGTGGAATTTATGTTATTTAAAATATATTAAATGAAATATTCACTAATACACGTACATAAAAATATGCACACACTAGATGGTAAAAAATATTGAAGAATTTATGGATTATTGTAGAGAAAAGTTAAGGTTTATAAAAGATGTGAAGTTTTACTTTTAATGTAAACAAAAAAAACTGTGTAATAACTTTTTTTAGCATATAGGTGGTTTTAATTTAGAGGCAAATGATGATTTTATGGAGTTCAATACCTACATAAATTATTTGTACAAGTACACACTACTAAAAAATTCCCCCTATAGAGACGCTTCCTTAGTGATGCTTATAAATAAGCGTCTTGAAATATGAATACAGAGACGCCCTCCTAATTTCATTAATTTTAGTGACGCGTGAACATAATTAAGCGGTCTTCTCTCATAAATTAAGTGGGCCTCTTCCAAAAAAATAAAAATAATTAAGCACCTTAATTTTCGTTTGTAAACTAATTGTTCTATCCTTACTTTTTCCCACTGCACCCACGATATTATTCTATTCTCTTCTGCCCTAGCTTTAATAAAATCTCAAATTTCCCATAAAAAAAAAAATCTCAATCCCTCATCACCACAACGCGCGTTCAGAGCCCTAATGAATCAGAATAAATTTTCAATCAAATCTCCGTCCATTACTTTTCGCGACATTCCCTCCCCTCAAATCACCAATCGCCTTCTCGAAGGTTCCTCCATCGGCGTTCTTGAAGCATGCCCTTCTCAATCGGTTCCTGAAGCAGCAACGCATAAGATAGCATGTACGTTTTCCAGTTTTTTTTTAAACATTAGATATTTACAAAGTGATTTCGTTGATTTCTTTAAAATTGATGATTGTTGATTTCCTTATATCTGAGTTTGAAATTTCTTAGAATTGGCGTGTTTGATTTGGGGGGAAGATAGGTCCATGTCCAATTGAACTCGATCGAACAAGTATTTAAGTTCTTTTGGTGTTGAGTTGTTTGGTTTGTGTTCTTTAGTCAATTCATAAATGTACCAATTAGCCAATAATTATGGTGTTATCAACTTTTATCTGCACAATCAAAGAAAGACCCTTAAATTATTAGAATAAAAAATAAAAGAGGCATTGAAATGAGCAGAGATTTAATGTACTCTGTTTATGTGGAAAAAATAGGGTGATAAAGTTGTGTGGCAGAATACAAAGGTATAATTGCCCCATGTTTCATCTCTCTCTCTCTCTCTCACACACACACAGAGAACCTTCCTGCTATCCAATATACTTTTCAATGACCAAGAAGGATTAAGGAATGGAAAATATTTGGTAAAACAGTGAGTTATGACGGGTAATAAGATACTCATGGGTATTTAATAAAACAGTCTTAGGCATTTGAGTAGAATAAATTTTCTAATTTTTACTAATAAGTTATTGTTGAAATTTTCGTCATGTTCATGAGCAGGGTCAAGATCAATCGGGGTAAGTTACTGTGTCAGTTTCGTGAAATCTATAGGTTTTAAACAAAGCTGAACTTATTCTATTTTCCTGCAAAACATGAAACCTTGAGATTTTGTTTCCCAAACTGCATGGTTATTAATCTAATACTTTTACCAAACATTTCACTATGTTTATAATCTCGTGTGTATAATCATAGTATTGGTCTGTCCATAATCAATGTTTCATGAAATGCCCACTAATTTGTGTTGATCAGCACAACATTAAAGTATTATAATTTGAATTCAAAAATACACATTTAAATAAAATACATTTTCTTTATATTTGGGCACTAGATGTGAAATTTTTTGTTCTGAATATGGTGCAAGCTTTATGTATCGTTGATCGTAAACCCCCTTGAGTTTTAGGAATTGTATGTTGCCTCACACTCTGGTCTCAAAAAAAATCTTTATTGAATTGAATTGGATATTCACTTTTTACTTATGATGGGTGTTTGTATTGTATTGAATTTACTTTTTACTTATAACACGAATTTTCATGCAGCCACATGCGAATTTCACTCACACTCTGGTTCAAAAGAAACTCCCCCATATCGCAGTGGTGCTCCTGCGTAAATTTGTTTGGTGTGAATGCAGGTCTACCCTTGGTACGCTTATATCTGCATGCGAAAGTTTACGTTATTTAACCCATCTCATGGGAAAGTGTGATATGATAGATTGTTCAGGCAAAAAACTAATGCGTATCATCTTCTTTACTGTCTGATGTCAGATAAAAAGAAAATGACATTCAAGTTAGCAACCAACTAAGGTATGTCTAGAAAGATAATTGCAATAATTTAACTGTGTTCGTTTTTTCTCTAGCTGAAATATTTTCTGGCTACTGTATATTTTTTGTGGTTACAACTCCTACCCCACCTAAGACATTAATTCAATCATGCATCTTTCCAAAATGTATAGTATTCCATAAATCCATTTCATTCGTACTCCCGAGAGTGGATATACTTAATGCTGCAAATTTTAATACTTGACACAGCTCGCAATAACCTTCAAAATGAACAACATTCTAACTAGTCGGCTAGTTTTTGTGTATCATTCAAATATTTATTTTGTTCTCTAAATGCCACGCAATAACAATTTTCAAGATGAAATTGTATGTCCAATACTGAGGACGAATTCTGGGCTGCATTTTGGTTGTTATACTGTCATCATCATGTTTATCAATAGTGGAATAGTTGGGCGTGTTGGTGTGAGTTACAAAATGAACGATTAGAAAAGAGAACCTGAAAGACAATAAATGGTTTTAAAGCGGAAGAAAGTAAATTTTATACCAGTATACCACCATAGAGTTGACAAGACAGAGGGGTCTTGTTTGTTATGTTTGCATTTTTCCTCTGTTCTTTCATTAATTTTCCAGTGATATGGATGAGATGATTCTGATAGTAATGTTGTCTTGTTTAGTTGTTTGTATCCAAATTTTAGGCATTATTAAAATAAAATTATTAATGTTAATTCCTGTGGTCCATCTTCACTTGGTTTATTTATCTGTTTTACAATGTTTTTTTTTTCAGTTCAGTTTCTTATTTGCTATTGGGTCTTGAAACATGTGATGTATTTTAGGGATTGGTATGTGCTAGAACTAGTTGCTGGAATTATGCTTCTATTATTATTATACATTTTTTTTGACAGATTCTATTATTATTTATTTAGTTGATTATGATGTTTGCAAAGTTTAGTAATTCATCTTTGAATGTATGCAATGCCCCTACTAGTAACAATGGTTGCTACTTGAAGATGATGCATATATTATATAGTATTGGCAAGCTAAATAGCTATTTTTAACAGCAGAAAATCTGTTTTTGATAGTAGGAAACTGTTTTTAACAGCAGAAAATAGCTGTTTATAACAGCAGAAAAGCTGTTTTGGACAGCAGGAAACTGTTTTTAACAGCAGTTTTTTTTTTTTCTTTTTATAGCAGAAAACTACTTTTAACAGCAGAAAATTATTTTTGACAGCAAAAGCCTGATCTGGATTAGAGGTTTTCTCGTGTGTATTTGAAGCTTAGAATCATATGAATATGATATTTTGTAAAGAGGAAGGTGGCTGCCTAGTTTGATTTTTATAATATTGTTGAACAATATTCTTCCTTTGTTTTCTTTTTCTTTCTTGGATACAGGTATTGATCACTGTGGTGTGTCTTTATATTGGTGTTTTCTTTATTAAGTGTTGTTTCACCATTTCAATTGATTTATATTGGTGTATTTCAATAACTGAGTTTAAAGGAGATAACCATTCAAGTTATTGAGAACTGCATATAAGTCGTTTACTTCGTCTGTAGATTATTTTGTTTTTTTGCTTAGAGTGAACGTGAACTTATTTATGAAAAATGATGTAGGTTGGAGCAAATGTTCTTTTAAAAGGCACCGTTGTTTCAAACAATATAGCACAAAGTATTGTGAAAGCTTGAATCCCACAAAATGGTTGGGCAATGGAGATTTTTTAGAAGTTGAATGGTGCGAAGTTAAAGATTCCGTGTCCACTAAATATCAGGAGTCATTAATTCAAAATGTTGGAGGTGTCAAAGTGGTTCAAAATGTTGGAGGTGTCAAAGTGGTTGAGCAAGCTATAAAAAAAAAGCATTTCTTGGCCAAACCATTTGGTATATGTTTCTTTTGATATTATTTTGGTGATTTTAGTTTAGTTTTCTTCAATTTCAAGTATTAATAATTTTTCATTCTGCTCATTATTATAGGTTCAAGTGTAAGATGCAAGATAAAGATAGCGAAATGGATATTGTTACCCATAGTTTAGGTGCAATTTATCTTCAAACTGGAAGTTTTGATATTTTTTATTTGGGATATTGGATTTGATAGCATTGTGCGTGGTTGATACAAAATCTCAGTTGAGATGTTTTAAACTTAGTTGTATATGTTTAGAAATGATTAGAAATGTGACGATATTTTATTATTATATATTTGTTTGTTTCTATTGTAGGGTTGTTGATATTTTATTATTATATATTCCGTTGATTATGTTTTAGAAGTGTGATGATATTTGATTGTTATATTATAAATAAATGAAAATATAAAATTAATTATTATATGTGTTTGAGCGGTTTGGGGGTATGTACCTATATTGTTACTAATATTATGTGGCATTAAAAAGTATTACAAATTAGTAGCTAAATGAGGTAGTTTTATTATTTATAAATTTTTTTCGTGATGCTGATTAGCGTCACGAAATGTTGTTATTATGATGCATAAAAGTGTCACTAAATGAGGTGGTTAAGTTTGTTATTAACCTTTTCATGACGTGAGAAAGTGTCACTAAACCACAGCGTGGTGATGCCGGTTAACATCACTAAACAGTGTTACGATGACGTCTAAAAGCATCACAAAGGCAATCTACAATAATGCTTTTCAAGCGTCACTATAATTAGCTATTGAAACGCCAAATCAGGTGACGCCTGACCAAGGCGTCATTATAGCAAGAGCGTCACTATAAGAAATTTTATGTGACACATTTGAGCGTCTCTAAAGCCAGTTTTTGTAGTAGTGACAAGTGATTTATGAAGGTGTTAGACTCCATAAAACACTTAACATCGATCTCCATTTCATTACATATCATATAAATAAGTATGAAATGTGTACATATGGACCGTGCATTAAAACATTCATATACATACCATGCACAAAATTTGCACAAAATGTGCACATGACATTTGTATTTTATTCACTACAAGAAAAAAAGTATTTTGTCACACATCTTTCGTCATCATCAAGCAATGAATCTGCCAATATTCACAGAGGAGGTCTTATACAACATCATGTTTATTTTCAATTATATATCACATATATATTGATTGAGAAAGTACTAATCTCTCCTTCCATCATATTTGAGCTTTCTGAAGGTCAACTTACTCACTTTTCTATGGTAGGCCGAAAAAATGCTCGAAGAACCCGAAGTTGATCCTATAAAATTTAACATGTTTTTCGAAATGCTAAAGGTTGCAAAAAAATTAACTACAATTATATATAACGTTACTTTTCATAACTTTCTTTGCTAATTGCATCATATACAATTTGTGGTGCAGGAACAGGAAGATGCATTGGTTCAAGCGATTGTGTTGCTTAATTATGGTAATGTTTTTATTAAAATTATTGTTAGTAAATGTTGGGATATGAATCCTAATATAAAGTCCTAAATTGATGAAAGATGCGTTTTGATAAAGCCAAAAAGAAGACTTGAAAATGTTCTAAGTATTGAGTGATCTGTTGGAGAAGTCGTCTTGTTTGAGACAAGATCAGATGAGTTAAAAAGTAATATGAAATATGACTAAGTATAAAAAGACAAATTACTTTTTATAGGATTTTATGATAAGCTTGAAATGTTGTATAGAAGCTTATGTTTATATTGTGCTTTGATTGTAATAGTTTTTAAGATGACTAAGCTAATCTACAAAGCTTAAAGTAATGTAATAGACTAGATAACTTAGATAGATAGAACTAGCAGAGTTCTACTGAAGACAGAAGACAAGAAGACCTGACGACCAGACAAGACGAGTCATGAAGAAGTCAAAAATATTCTAAGTATGGAATATGACTAGAAGACAAGACAAGTACTGAAGACTCAGAAATATTCTAAGTGCTGAAGACAAGACGAGTCAAGACAGTTTAACAGAATTGAAGGTTCATATTTCTGAAGATAAGAAGTTGGTTACAACTTAATTAACAGAATTAATCGTCGTATTAAGAGATACTTATTCAGAAACGGTTGAAGAGTTTGTTGAAGGAAGTTATCAAGAAAGTTTGTTGGATAACTAACTTATCTTGATAAAGTGAAGTCTATAAATACTTGAAGGCATTCAACGTTTAAAGACTACTGAGATTACTGAAAATCAAACTAATGTGCTTATAATGAAGAAGTTCAAAGCAAGGAAGCTTGCAGAGTTCAAAGCAAAAGTTTGAAGTTCAAGAAGAAGCCCAGACAAGAAGAGAATACTCAAGAAGGCTTATTGAAGATATAGAGAAGTTTTATTTATTGTTTTAAGCTTGCTAGTTGCTTATTAAATCACTAGTAGATCGAAGATATATCTGGAGATATAATCGAAAAGATCAAAGTCTTATTTCTTGGGACTCTAAGCCACAAGAACACACTACTCGATTGGAAGAGTAATAAGAATTTCACGACTGGTGTTGTGAGAGTGGATGTAGACAAGTTGTCCAACCAGTATAAATCTTGTGTTGTTTACTTTACTGTTTTATTTGTGTTTGATTGATTAACTGTTAAATTGATTAATTGCATATAAGAACAAGACAAGTAGAGTTTTCATAACAGAAGTTCGCGAATTAGTTGAGTATAATTGATTAGGCTCATTGTTAATCTGATAAATTCCGCATTGTGTATTATGATATATTGAATGATTTTGAAAAGTCTATTCACCCCCCTCTAGACGTTTTCCTAGCTTACTCAATATTATAAACTCAACTAGAGACCTACAGTAAATACGTATCATATAGGGTGGGCGAGCTCTTATGAATTAAAAGTGTAAACATAAAAAATTCCTACGTATAATTAAAGTGTGCAAATGTAAATATCCACGGGTAACGTCCACCCCTCCCCCCTTAAATTCATCCCTTGTTACAAAGTTATATGCTCGCGTGTTGATTCAATCTGATTTACATTGCATTTCAATGTTTTCCTTAGATGGTGAGCGTTCATCGGACAACGAGCAAGCGTGAATCTGGAAGTCGTTGAAGTATTTAAGGAATAAATTTAAGAACTTGTTGATTTGTTGTTTGTAATGTTTTCAAGAACTTGTTGTTTGTAGTTGTTATTGATTTCAAGCACTTGTTGATTTGTTGTTTGTATTATGATAAACGGAGACTTGTTTGTATAACTTGTTTGTACGACTGTATGAATCATAACCTCTACAGTTTCTAAACTCTCTTCCTCAACATCTAATCCACTAAGGTCAGACTCTACGCTGTCATATTTATGCAATTTTATATTCGTGCATTTCATATTTCACTTTGTAAAGCATGTTTATATAAATTTGTGAATATGTTAAGTTAGGAAACAAAAGTTTTTATTTCAAGTTTTGTATTTTTTGTTATTTTTCTCTTTCTTTGGAAAGATGAATTTTATTTTAATCAAATAAATTTGGAATCACACCATTTAACCAGTAAAAATAAAAAAACTATTAAATTGACGATATTTAAACAGATTTTAAAAAATAAAATTACAACAGGCCAGTGCATCTCGGGCAAACAACTAGTAGTACACTAAAAGATAGAATATGTTTATTTACAATCCATCAACGCTTGAAGAATCCCCCCTCCACCCATTTGCTTCTTAAAGAGTTAAAGAACTTCTTGCAAGTCGATTGTTGGATCGCTCATCGAGCACACATTCATGAGGTTTAAATAATTTATCAATAGAGCCCGCGTCGCTTCAGCAACGGTCAACTCTGGCCTAACCTCTCGAAGGACGAAAATTATCTCCTGTAACATATAGTCAATGAGGTTATACAGTCCATCAAATAGCTAATGCTTGGGCGTATTAACCACCCTGTGCTTCTTTAGAAAAGCCAAAGCAGGATGTAGCACATTGGACACATCATCTTTATTATAATGTATAAACTAATATTTAGTATGACCCACTCAAAAACTTGTTCAGTATATACACATTCCACAATTTTCTTTACAGTTGTGTTGAAAGTCATGAATAAATTATGAGACAGGAGCTTCCCGAGCTCAGAGGCTACGGGGTTATCCCATTCAGGATCTTTATCCTCTTTAGAGCTCTCATCCAATTCAAGATCTTTGTAGTCGTCTCAAGTTCCCTCGTCCTCGTCGGACCCCTACATTATAGCTTCACACTCGTCTATAACATTATGTAATTTTTCAACGAGATTTTCGCACCTAAGTAATTCTGTTATAGACAACTTCGATATTGCGGTGGATAAATCTAGTGTCAATTGACAGATAAATATTTCCTCAGTTTTCTACCCTTCTCATTGACCAAAGCAATAGAAAATTTATTGCTCTCATTTTGACTCATGCGTATCAATGTGGTATCAGTAGCATATCAAAATAGTTTCATAACGAAATATAACATTAGCAACATCAAATAATAACAGAGTTCAGAAAAAATATTCTAAAAACAAGAAAAATATTAGGGAATGGAAAACAGTGTAAAAGTAGGCATATGTTTAGAAAGCTTAAGGGCTAGCTAGTTTTAGTTCGTAAGACTAGGCAGGATAGAAATTATAGTCCGACATCATTTAAACTAAACTAACTCTAAAGAACTAACAATCCTTCACAACTACCACCAACATTGTTAGACAATGTTTAAAAATTAAGCATAAACAACTGATTATCAAAATACCCCCAAAACTTCCTGATTTGATTGTTAAAGTAATATCACACCGAATGCACATTGTGATTATTAAAGGTCATGGGTGAATCCGCAGGCTATCCGCACGTGGATCCCACACAATTCTATTATAAAATTATTCTATTAAAAATAATTAGTTTATCTACCCATTATTAATGAGAAAAGAATAGGACAAAGTAAAAACAAGTGATAATGCAAGAATCATAGACAACCATGCTAAAAAATCAAGGTTTAAAAGAATAAAAATACAACAAAAAATCACTAACAATCAATTTATCATAAGCAAAATTTAAATGATATCTCCAAATTAAATCTTCTAAAATCATTTCCTGCAATGGAGTCAAACACATAATTCAAGTTTAGAGATGTTATTGCAATGAAAAAAAATCATTGATAACCATGCCAAAAAAGGTTTAAAAAAACCCTAGAAAAAGTAAATAAAAAATTCAGTAAACTGAAGAAACAAAATTTTCATTTGATCATCAATATATAAAATTGAGTTCATAAGGAGTCGAATTAATGAATGAAATTAAGTAGTACTCACAAGACTGCGTATATTGACACTCTCCCCCTCTCTCACTATGAGTGATTATGCCCACGGTGATCCACCTCTTTCCAGAAAAACCATTGTTATTTTTTTCTTTCTATTTTCTATTTAAACCATGGTTAATTTTATTATATTTTCTCATAAATCATGGTTATTTAATTACTTTTATTTTTTTTAAATCTAACCATGATTACTTGAATCGAATAATCTAATTTTCTAGGAATTTTTAAAATTTTATTTAAAAAATTAAAGTTGTTTCACACTTAATTTCAACGCTATCCGTTTCACACTCTCCAAAACTCTAAATTTAAAAGAAAAAATACATGTAAGAGTTAGAGATTTTCAATGGTTAGGAAGGTTTCACCCTTCCTGATAAAAGGAAACTCAATAAATAACATTTGATCATTGATCCAACATATATACTTATATGTATATGATTGCACTTTGTAACAGTGTGTTTGCTCTATGCAATGTGCAATCGCAGTGCTTCACCCTACTAATTAATAAATATAAAATGACAATAATATCCTTTTAAATTTAAATAACTAAAACTATTTAATTATAAAATTACATGTATATTTAGGATTGTCAAACATGTTGGACCGAACTATCTTTTTTGAGTCGGGCCAGGCCAAGGCCAGCCCTCCAAGACATCTTTTTCGGACCGGGTCAAGGCTAGTCCACTAGGTCGCCTTTTCGGGCCGGATTGGCCCAACACGGGCCTGTTAGGCTTTGGACGGGCTGTGGACCATCGAGTCAAAATGACCCAAATTTTTATAATTAAAAACTAAAATAATAAATATTTATATTTATAATTAAAAAAATGTAAATTGAATCCTGAAGATGTAAAATGAAAAAATAAATATTTAAAGGACTTAAACTGGATTATGTATAAATTACGGGATGTAAATGAAATTATCCATTTATAAATTTTAGGTGTTTTAAATGAAATATTACAAGGATATTTTTGTAATTTTATATATTTATTTAAAATTTTAATTATTTGTTTACATAATAAAGTTAGATCGCACTACAACGAAGATGGACAGCGTGTCACATGTTAATAGGCCTCTTGTTGTCAGGAAGGGCGAACACCCTTCCTGACCATTGAAAATCTCGTAAGAAAGGTTTTTTTTGAATTAATTCTTGTGGGCATAGGTGAAAATGCGACTCCAAGATTCCTTCTTCGTTTCTTGACTTGGGAATTGAAGCTACTCGATTTTTCTTGGCAAATTAATGGTATCTTCACCATTGATTTGTGATTGAGCACTGAATTACAGCAAATTAACGCAAATTAACAACAAATCACTCGATTTTTCCAATTAATACACTTGAAGAAGGAAGAACAGGAGCAGGTTGGAGGCGGTTACAGGCTGTTCTTTGATTGTCCAGGGCCTCTTTGGGAGCAATGGGCAAGTCAAGGAGGATTAAGGAGTCATGGATTGAGGGGACTGCCGATTCAGCTACTCCGGCAGCGCTCCGTCCATCCTCTCCGATGAGAAAGGCGGCGACAAGACCGGAATCGCCTAGGGCAAAGAAGAGAACGCGTGGATTGTCCATGGATCGCCTGCAAGATAGAGAAATGAGAGAAGAACAGTCCATGGACGAAAATATTAAGGAAAACGAAGCTGGAAAATGTACAGATTTAATTGTTGAAGTTGTATTACATGTTGGTCCTGAAAGGAGTAGATAACAAGTGTATGGGGGGGGAATACACTTGTATGCAATTCTTTTGAACTTTGATCAAACCAGAACTCAGCAAGGTTGTCTTGGACAACTCTGCTGAAGGTGATTAACTCTTCTAAGATAATCAATTCACTAAGTACTATTGAGTACTTAGTTGAATAACTATCTAGGGGAGTTATATGTGCGGAATAGTGGTTGGCCCTTTAAGTTTAGACTCCTTTAATTTCTGAAATCACTTAGTCAATGTAAAACAGTCCAGTTAAGCTTCAGGGAAGTTGTCCAAAACAGTTTTGCACAGTCTTTGAATGTGTATCTTTGAAAGATCAGTTTTGTGTGCAGTGTTGAGTGAATGTAAGTACTTGTAAAGTAAATCAACACAAGAGTTTATAGTGGTTCAGAGACTCAAGCTCCTACATCCACTTTCCCTGATTTAACAGGATAATTCCTTCACTCTTGGAATTAACTTGTTTTATAGTGCCAAGGTGCACTTGATCAAGAACACCACTCCTTGGTGAATTGATCCCTAGGATGTCTAGAGTCCTAGTACCCTCTTCTCAACTCAGAACTGAACTGTTCTTCTCTCAACAGTCAGTTCCTACCACTTCTACTACTACAACCTTCTCACTTTCACTCTTGAAAGATATGAGGATTGAAGTAAGGTTCCAACTAATGAGATATCCTTTACAATGATGATCAGTGTATAAGGATAGGATATCTCTCTAAGCTTGTGTATGAATATACAATTGGGTTCAGCTTAGAAGAAGTGTATAAAGACTAAGATAGTCTCTTTGAAAGCTTAAGAGCACTTGTCAACTTGTAGGATAGTTGGATATTCTTGTCAAGGTTGAGGTGCTTTCAAATGGTCTTCACACTTCTGTATTTATAGACAAAATGGAGGATTTGCCCGTTGGAGAGGCAGCCCCAAATTGCTATAAATGTCTTCCTTGAGTTCTTCAAACTGGAAGACAGATTCTTGATAGTGACATGTCCTCATTTGGGTAATAAACGGCTGTAACAGTTTTGTCTTCATTCTGCAGCACTTTTCCCAATGTTTGACTTCTTGTTAGGACTTGGACATGGCTTCTGAAGGTTGATCCAATGATAGGACAACATTCCTTATCATCTGGACAACTCTCCTTATCACTATCAGCAGTTTTGCTTTTCAGCATGGTTGGCTTGCTCTTCTTCAGATGACTTGGCTCTTTCCCTTTATTTCTCTTGTGTATGGTCTTAGCTCATTCCTTTGAGGACCTTTAGGGACTGGTTGTCTCAATCTCTTCATCATAGTTGATCTTAGGCTTTTAGAGCACTTGATCTTGGTCAAATTAGCTGAGACAACTCCTCTGGACAACTATCCTGATCAGCATGATTGGTCTTTTTGCATCAGAGCACTTTATACTTTAGAGTTGGCTTATCTGGACAACTCTTCCTGACCAAAACCTTTGAGTAGTCTTGTCCTTTTGAGCTAGGTAGGTTTGTTCTTGCATATGGCTAGCTTCTTTGGACAACTCTCCAGATCAGTGCTTTAAGAATATTTTCTCTGGACAACTCTCCTGATAAGAGCATCTTAGATTTCATAGAGTGTCCTTACTCTTGTTCCAGAATTTGAGCCTTGGGGAGACTTGATCTTGATCATCTTCAAAGCATAGGTTCCCCCTTAAATTGTGCATCTAATTGTCTAAGAGCTGCCTAACATTTCAGCTTCTCATCTAGCCTATAATCTATATGTTCTAACATTCTTAGAACATATTTTTTCATTGACTTAGGCATGTCTCAGGGGGTTTTTTGGAATTCAATCAAAACATAGCTCATTTTATTCCCAACAATTTCCCCCTTTTTGATGATGCCAAAACCTATACAATTTTAAGCAAAAGTGACTTGTCTACACCTATTACATGTATCTTCAGAAGACATGACTGAGGTCAATATTCCTGAAAAGTAATGTGTTAGTGTATTCACTGTTTTTGTTGCAAGTAGGTTTTAAGATAGGCATAGAGAGATTCGAGTTTCTTGATTCAAAATAAGTTCAACTATCATTCATTCAAAAATCATTACAGGCATGTTGATAGTTGAAATTAACATATCAGAGCATGAATCAATAACACTTAAGCATATCAGAGCACTTCATTACAATAATTCAAAATGATATTTTCAGCATCAGAGCACAGAACTTGTATCAGAGCAATCTTTAACAGATCAGAGCAACCAGATTAACACATCAGCAAACTTGACCATATTTCAGCATAGTTGATCATTCAAGTAAGGTCAGAAGACTTAGCCATTTCAAAGATCATCCTCAGGAGGTGGCAGCATTCCATACTGTGCCCACACTCTTCTTTTCAGTGCCATGGCTTCTTGGTTGGTTCCCTTAGGTCCAAGAACCATCTTGTTCAGCTTAAGGATCTCAGTGAATTCCCTCAGAATTCTTGCTTGGTCAATCCATCCTTCAAGCTTTGGAGGCATGTATATGATTGGCTTGGGAGCTGTGAGTTCAAATCTTGCAATGTCAGCAGCTGCAAGTAGTTGTTGATACAACTCTCTGTAGTATTCTAGCATGAACTCAGTGAAGGCAGAGTTTGCATCTCCTCCATTCCATCTGTCAATGACATAAAAGTCATAGACAAACTCCCTTTTGGCTTCTTCCCATGTGTCATTCAGTTGAATTGGCACCCATTTATCCAAGTGTGGATATTTGGTGTCCATTGGGATTAGAAGCTGAGGCTTCATCTTGCTGTAAGTTGCTCTTCTCCTTCTTGGTTTCTGAAAGTTTGCTCTCCTTTCATCTCTTGCTCTGTTGGCTTCTTCCATCAGATCCATTTTCTCTTGGGCCCTCATCATGGCCAGTTTTTGTTGTGTTTCAGGATCTTTGCCATATCCTTCATGAAACAGTTTTGATGGATCAAGAGCTAGGACTGTTGTCTTCTTCTTAGGTTCAGGTCCAAATCCTTCAGCAAACAACTCTTCAATGTCTTCAGAGGACTTGGTACCTTCAGCAGTTTTTCCAGTTTCAGAAGATTTGTCCTCTTCAGTGGATTTGGGCTCTTCAGCAGTTTTGGCTTTCTTTGATGTAGGCTCATCCTCATCAATTCTGAATTCAGGTGGAAGATCAAGGCTGCTAGGAAAGTCAGTGAATTTCTCAATTTGTCTCTTCTTTCCTTGGGCCTTCTTGATCTTTCCTCTGGTTTGGACACCTTCAGCATCTTTGTCCAAACCTGACACTTCACCACCTGGTCTTTGCTGTTTCCTTGCCCTTTCTTCTTGAGCTGAGGCCATTGAGTTCTTCAATGCCAATGCTAACTGCTCCTCTTCATCCAAATCTTCCAAATTCAGCATTTCTGGCTCTTTTTCCTTTCCTTCAGGGACTTTGTCCTTCCCTTTCACTGGACTCCCAATCACCAAGGCACCTTTTGCTCTAGCTCTTTCCCTTTCCCCCTTTTTGGCAGCATCAAAGCACTGGGGCTTTAGGTCACTCATTGTTGAGGCCATCAGGGATTGGGCCTGGTTTAGGGACTTCATCTCTTCCAACAAATATACATTTTCATCATGTATATTCTGCATTCTGTCACTGCTCAAGCTAAGGAAAGCTAGAACAGGCTTCATCTTTTGTTGGACAACCTCTTCCATGGCTGTTTTCAGAGATGCATCCAGTTGGGCTTTTAAGAGCTCAGTGAGGTTGGCCACTGCTCCTTCAGCAATGTTGGCCAACACTTCTTGGGAAAATTTTTCTGAGGCAGCTTTGACCATAGCTAGCCTTTGCTCTTCAGCTCTTCTCTTTTGTAGTGCTGTCTTCTTTCCAAGAGCTTGCTTGACAGTGAGCCTGAGAGCTTTGACATTTGCATTGTGATTATCTCTCAGCAACCTCTGTTCTTTCTTGACCTCCTCTGAGATGGCTTCCATGGTAGATTTGGCACTTTGAACTTCAGTGGAGATGGTTTGAAGACCAGATTCCACACCACTGATTCTTGCCTCAAGGGTTGGTAGCACAACATCTTCAGAGCCAGTGAGCCTCATTTCTACAGATGCTAGAGTCCTTCCTTGCTCATTCAATGCTCCTGAAGTTTCAGTATGAGCAGATTGGACTTGATGAGCCAAGGAGTCCAACTTCTCTGATTGCATGCCAAGTAAGGCTTGAGCTGAGCCTGTATCAACTTGGATAGGTGCATCTGTGAGGAACTCATCTGCAAAAATTTGGTCAAGAGAAATACCTGCAACATCAGATAAATCAAACAAGTTAGGAAATAAGCACTCATCACCCTCAATTTCTTTTACATAAGACTCTGATACATCAGCAGTCTTCTTCTCATTTTCAACTTGTTCTTTTCTCCCTTCATGGATAATGTTCTCACTCAAGGAATCAGGCCTCCTTTCACCAAGGGATTCCTGAAGTTCAGATTTGACTTCAAGAATAACCTGTCCTTCCTCACTTATTCCACCCTCATATGTTGGTACACTCACTATCTTAGTGATGACTACCTCTCTTTCATCCATAACTCCCTCTGATTTTTCAACTATGCTCTCCTTTTCAACTCCTTCTCCTAAACCTGCAGCATCTCCACCTTCAACAAGGTTCAAAGATGGCAGTTGTGGGGAGATCACAGTGCTTATATCAGCAGCCACTGAGTCATCCTGAATGATTAAGGGCTGATCAATGTCCAACTCTTCTGACACTGAATAGGCCTTAATCAAACTAGCCTCTAATACAGGAACCTCAACATCTTTAGGCTGTGCCTTGGGTTCAGAGGAACCTTTATTGGCAGATGTATCTTTGGTTGTGTTACCACCCTTGGTCAACACCTCTGAAGTTACAGAGCCTTTCCTATGATAGGTTTTGGGAGGATTGGAAAGTCTATCTGCTACAGAAGACTTGGGTTGAAAGGGTTCAGGGAGGTTGGCTTGAAGGGTTTCAGGAGGGTTGGGATTTGAAGGGTTTGAGGGAGCATCAGGGGAATCATCATCATTAGAACCACTGTCAGGGTGTTTGATTCCCTTGGCTTTTCTTTCTTTCTCCTCTTCAATCTTATCAGCTACCAACTTTGCAAAAATCTCCTCATCTATGAGGAATCTTGTCTTTGAAACTCCAGCAAAGTGTAGCAATCTGTTCTCCTCTATCTGCCACCAGTTTGCACCCTTATCTTGGATGACTTGTGATATCTCCATCAAGGATTTGTCTTTCACATCAACAAGCATCCTTAAATCTTGAAAGGCCTTCTGAATTCTTGGAAATTCAGCAAGTTGTGGATACAAACTGTCCACAGTAGCCTTGGCTCCTCCTCTGAGCATACTTTCATAGGTATACTCCTCCTCATCTCCACTTGAATGGGGACTTTGGGTTATAGGGGAGTTGGCTCTGGGTTCTCCTATCAAGGCTTCAGGCAGATTAAGTTCAGGGATGTTGGCTTCAGAAGGGTTGGGTGCAGTAGAAGGATCTTCAGTTGCTTTTGAGAGCAATGGGTCTGAAGGGGCTCTACTCAAGGGGGTTGGCTCATTGAGTGCATGCTCTAAGAGTTTTGAATAATTCAGCATGGATGAGTCAAGGGGAGACAGGAGTCTTGTCTCATCTACTGCTAAGTCAGCAAGCACATCTATGCCACTTCTTTGCACATTTCCTTCAGGAGAATATCTCTTAGTGAGATTTACAGGGGTAATGGGTTGATTGGAAGGGGTGACATAGGTTTCAGGGGAGTTGGGCCCAAGATACTGGATTTCAGGGAGGTTGGCCTCTATGGGTTGACCTTCAGGGACTTTGGATTCTGGAGTTCCAGAACCAGATGAATTGGTCCTTGACATGGATTTGGCCTTGCTTTCAGCTCTGCTCTCCCTTAGAGCCAATTGAAGAGACCTCTCTTCTTGCAGCTCCAACACCATTTCAGTAGGTTTGGCTCTTCTCTTGCTGGCCCTGCTACTTCCACTTCCTTCCTTCTCAGGGACAACTTCCCTGATTCTCTTATCACCCTTAGACTTTTGTCTAGTCTCATTGTACTTTTGTCTGAGTTCTTCTGAATGATCAGATGGCACTTGTACACCTTCTCTAGCAACTTCTTCAATCTCAGCTGAAGCATCTGAATTCTCTTCTGAGATTCTCTGAGACATTTTCCTTGTCTTGACAGCCCTGGCCTTTGTTCTCTTTTTCATCTTAGGCTTCTCTTCCTTCTGTTCTTCAGCAGGCTTGGCCTATAGCATCCTTCTTTTCTCAGTTTTCTTACTGAGCTTTCTGAACAGGATCTTTTGGGCTGGGAGGGGCTTTGCAAAGGTCTGCATCTGGGAATAGTGGGAAAACCTCTCAATCAACAAGCTTGCCCTGGTGCAATACTTGATTTTCCCTTCTAGCACCACCTTATTGTGGGCTTTCACCTTAAATTTAGCCTTCTCCTTCATCATCTCAGACATGATGAAGGTCCTCCAATCAAACTTGATGCCCTTATCACTGGCATCAATAATGGCAGCCATGATTCTGATCCTTGGCTGGCTGACCTGCTCTAGGCTTCCAGTGTTGCTTAGGAGGCTCTTTGCAACTACCTCAAAAAGATTTAGAAACTCTGGCTTGAGAGTTTTCTTGTTTTGAGTTGAGGAGAGAGGGCCTGGAACTAATAACCACTCTTGGGCTATTTCCTCTTCATGTCCAGTGCCATATACTTCTGGATTCCTACCCTCATGAGGCAATCCAAAGGCTCCTTCCAGATCCTCTGAGGAGAATCTAACTCTATGGAATCTCTCCTCTTCCTCTCCTTCAGCTGTGTAGGATAGCCTGGTTGATACTTCACCATCTTCAGGCTTGCCTCTCCACTTGAGGAAGGCAAAGAATTCTGCCATATAGCTTTCCAGGCAAGAGCTTGGTCTTTCTTCCAAGAACTTTTGGAGACCAGCCCTTCTCAACCATCTCAGGGTTGGAGTAACCTCAGGATCTTCACTTTCAAAAGAGATAATTGGCTCGAAGTGAAGATTGTTCTTGTTGCTTAGATAGCCAAAATCTAGGTCTAGATCTTTGTTGGAGAAATCTACAAGCATCTCAGGTCTAACCTTGGGGGCCATTGAAAATTGCAGAAAAAAGGTTTGATGAAGAATGAGAGAGTTTGAAGAACTTTTGAGTTAGGGTTTCGAATACTTGGGGAAGAAGTGTTTGTGGATATCTTAAGACTTGTGAATATTCTAAAAAGAATGTTTGTCAATGAGTTGGTAAGGTCTTGATACAATTCAAAGGTGAGCAAAAATGGAAATCCAAAATGGACGGCTAGGATTGATTTCAGGGGAGTTGTCCATTTTTGATCCAATGGTCAAAAACCAATGTAACAGTGAAATAACTGTTTTATTCAAAACGTGGGTGGTTTTAAATGTTTGTTTAAGGCTGGGGATTTTTCGAGATAGATCATGTCCCAAAAAGTTTAATGCAAACAAGAGTTAAATCTTGGCATTTAATGCATGGAAAGTGACCTTTTGGGTGGGAGACAAATTAAATCCCAAAAAGGTGAAAACTGTATTTCAATGGGACAGATTTCGAAATGGGTTTTGATCACCAAAAATAGGTGCTTATCATACCAAGATTTGGTTTGATAGCTAGGACAACTTATCTGACCCTACATGGACAAGTATCCTGAAGAGCTGTGGACAAGTGTCCTGAAGAGGTAAGGTCATGTTTCTGAATTTCAGTAGACTTGACCAAGTCTGCTGAAGCTTGAGTTTGTTTCCCCCTTAATCAATGAGCTTCTTTGGACTTATTTGTCCAACTTCCCTGGATCAAGTAATCCCAACTCTGCTGATAGCTCCAGAAATCTTGCCTCTGCAAGTGGCTTGGTTAATATATCAGCTTTTTGATGGTCTGTGTGAATTTTCATTAGCTTGATATCCTTCTTCTCCACATGATCTCTAATGAAGTGGTGCTTGATGTCCACATGCTTGCATCTTGTGTGTAAGACAGGATTTTGTGATATAGCAATGGCACTATTGTTATCACAGAAAATTGGCACTTCAGTAGAGTTGACTTTGTAGTCTCTGAGTTGTTGACTTAGCCAAAGAATTTGAGCACAACAACTTCCAGCAGCAACATATTCAGCTTCAGTGGTGGAAGTGGCCACTGTGTTCTGCTTCTTGGAGAACCATGAAATAAGCTTGTTGCCCAAGAATTGACAAGTCCCTGAAGTGGACTTTCTGTCAATCCTACATCCTCCATAATCAGCATCTGAGTAGCCAGTTAGCTCAATATTGTCATCAGCAGGGTACCAAAGGCCTAGATTCTCAGTGCCTTTGAGATACCTCAAAATCCTCTTTGCAGCCTCAAGGTGGCTTTTCTTGGGATTTGCTTGAAATCTTGCACAAACACCTACTGCAAAGGTGATATCAGGTCTGCTGGCAGTGAGATAGAGGAGTGAACCAATTATTCCTCTATACTCAGTAGAGTTGGTTGGAATACCACTCTCATCAGGATCCATCTTCCAATTTGTGTTCATAGGGATCCTTACTGGCTTGCTGGTTGTACACCCAAACTTTTTGATCATTTCTCTTGTGTACTTAGCTTGGTTGATGAAGATTCCTTCTTTAGATTGCTTGACTTGTAGACCCAAAAAGAAGTTCATCAACCCCATCATGGACATCTCAAACTTGCTTTGCATGAGCTTGGAGAATTTCTCACATAGCTTCTCATTAGGGGATCCAAAAATTATGTCATCCACATAAATTTGGACAAGCAAGATGTCCTCTCCTTCAGAGATTCTGAAGAGAGTTCTGTCCACAGTTCCCTTGGTGAATCCATGTTCCAAGAGGAATTGTGACAGTGTATCATACCAAGCCCTAGGGGCTTGTTTGAGTCCATATAGAGCTTTCTTGAGTCTGTAGACTTGGTTTCCAATTTCAAACCCTGGTGGTTGCTCCACATAGACTTCTTCTTTCAAGACTCCATTCAGAAAGGCACTCTTGACATCCATTTGGTATACTTTGAACCTCTTGTGGGCTGCATAGGCTAGAAAGAGCCTTATTGCTTCTAGCCTTGCCACAGGTGCAAATGTCTCATCATAGTCAATGCCTTCATGTTGGCAATACCCTTTTGCCACTAGTCTTGCTTTGTTTCTGACAATCACATCATTTTCATTTTTCTTGTTCTTGAACACCCACTTTGTTCCAATAACATTTTGATGTGAGGGTCTGTCCACCAGCTCCCATACTTCATTTCTGGTGAATTGGTTCAGTTCTTCCTGCATGGCTGTGATCCAATTGGCATCTTGAAGTGCTTCCTCAATATCTTTTGGTTCCTGTTCTGACAAGAAACAACAGAACATAGCACTTTCACCATGAAACTTTCTGGTTCTGACTCCTATACTTGGATCACCAAGTATCAGGTCAGTAGGATGGTCAGATAACCAGGTCCTTCTTTTCCTGATCTCTTCAGTAGAGTTGTCCTCTACTGAAGGTGAGTCAATTTGATCATAGAATTCAGGATAATTTAATGCAGGATCTAATTCAGGATCATAATCAGGGATGTTGTCCTCAATGTCAGGGACATTGGCATTTTCAACATTTTGAGTTCCCCCTTGATTATTTGACCCATTAACTACCTCAGCAGGAGCTGCTTCTTCATTGGTAGTTGTTACCTGGATGTGAACTGGGATTGGATCATTCAGTTCATCATTTCCATCAGTGGGATTTGTCTCAGGAAGGTTGCCTTCAGGATGGTTGTCCAATGTTGTATGTTCTGGTAGGTTGATTGGGACAATTTCTATGAGTTCAGTGTCTTTGTCTTTTAGGCTTAATCTGGTTGTCCTCTGTGTGATTTCTTCAGGTTCCAACTGATCATTCCTGATCTCAAAGATAGATTCATCAAACACAACATGAGGTGTTTCTTCCACTATAAGGGATTTCTTGTTGTAGACTCTGAAAGCTCTACTGATTTGAGAGTATCCAAGAAATACTCCCTCATCAGCTTTGCTGTCAAAAGCTTTCAACTGTTCTTTCCCATTACTGTGAATGAAACATTTACAACCAAATATATGAAAGTATGACACTTTAGGCATTCTTCCTTTCCAGAGTTCATAGGGGGTTTTGCCTTGCCCCTTAGTGATCAAACATCTATTTTGAGTATGGCATGCAGTGTTTATAGCTTCAGCCCAAAACCTCTTAGGTAGATTTGAATCAGCAATTAGAGTTCTAGCAGCTTCTTTTAAGGTTCTATTCCTTCTTTCTGCAACTCCATTTTGTTGGGGAGTTCTAGCTGCTGAGGTTTCATGAGCTATTCCATTTGATGTGCAGTACTCATTGATGTATGAATTAATGAACTCAGTGCCTTTATCAGATCTTATCTTGATAATACTAAGGCTTTTCTCATTTGACAATCTCTTGAGAAGTTCAGGTAGTTTGACTTGTGTTTCCTTCTTATTAAGGAGAAATACTACCCATGTGAACCTAGAGAAGTCATCTACTACCACTAATGTGTATTTTCTACCATTTATGCTTGAAGGGGTGATTGGTCCAAATAGATCCATATGTAGAAGTTCAAGTACCCTTTCAGTGGAAATGACTGGTTTTCCTTTGAATGAGGCTTTAATCTGTTTTCCTTCTTGACATGGTTTACACACATGTTCCTTAATGAAAACCTCATTAGGTAGTCCTTTAACTAATGCATTTCTAGCAAGTTTATTCATAGATTTGAAGTTCAGGTGGTTTAGCCTCTTGTGCCATAGCCAACTTTGTTCACTAGAACTTTTAGCAATGAAACATGTAGCATCAGTAGACTTGTCCCAGTCTGCAAAATACACATTTCCCTTCCTAGTTCCAGTCAATAGGGTTTGTTGAGTTTTATCTTTAATTAGGCACTTTCCACTTGAGAACTCAACATTAAAATCTTTATCACAGAATTGACTGATACTCAGGAGATTATATTTGAGACCAGCTACATAAGATACATTGGTTACTTTGATGTTACCAATCATCAAAGTACCATAACCTTTTGTTGTTGCTTGTGAGCTGTCTCCAAAGGTGACATTTGGGCCTTCTTTTTCAATAAAATCAGAGAGGAGTTCCTTGTTTCCAGTCATGTGCCTTGAGCATCCACTGTCAAGGTACCATGCTGTCTTTTTGTTCATGCTCCTCTTCTTGTGGCCCATTGGTACCTGCAATTAGATAGATTTAGGTACCCTTTGAGTTTTTGGGTCCTGAGAGGTTAGCTGTACCTTTGGGAACCCAAACTTGCCTAATAACCCTGATTGATTCAAGGTGGCTAAGTTGATTTCTTAGTGCATACACTATCCTTCCCTTAAATGCCTTTGGGAAAGTATGTGTGAATGTGTTAACTCTGTAAATTTCAGATGAGTTGTCCATTCTTCTGAATTTAAGAGTTCTTTGTGCAGCTTGTTGAAATCTTTGAGGAAAGGTTTTCTTATGACCATTACCCTTTGGCATGAGGGGTTTTGGTTGTCTCATTTTATTCTGCCTTAGAGGATGGTTTTCCTTAGGTCTATTCAGCTGAGGCTTTCTCAGATGAGTTGGCCTAGGCTGATTATACCTTGGATAATTCCTCTGAACATTGTTCAGGAGAGTTGCCCTGCCATTGGGTCTACTCTGCTGACCAATATTCCTCTTGTGTTCAAGAGCTTTGGCCATTTCCTTAGGTTTTGGCCTATTCTCCTGAATCACTTGAGTAGGCATTTCATTCAATTTGCCCTTTCCTTTGTTCAGTGGCTGAATTACTTCATTTTCAGCTTGTTGTGCCACTGACTTAACAAAGATTCTCTTAGTGTTACTTGTAGATGCAACACTAAGACAAGGTGAAGATTCAAATGGATCAAAACCTAATCCACTTCTTTGAGCCATAGGTCTTTGATAACTTTGAATTTCCTCTATTGCTCTAGAGGATTTGTTCAAAGCAGACATCTTTAATTTCAGACTCTCTTCACTTGATTTAAGAATATCATACTCATGTGAGAGATTTTCAAATTTGGCATTTAGAATTTTAAGTTCAAATTCTTTTCTTTTCTGAGAGAGAAGTTGATCATCAATCTCCTTTTGTTGGTCAACTATCCTGAGATTTGCTTCCTCAAGCTTTCTCAAGACTTGTTGATACAACTCAGTAGACTTGACATCAACAGCTACCTCAGAGTTCTTGGTGAGTTCAGTAGCTAGTCTTTCATTTTCTCTCACACAATTGTCATGAAATTCTTGTAATCTAGTGAAATCTTCCATCAACTTTCCCAAGGAAAGTTTCAGGTTAACCTCACTAGTGTTCTGTGAGATAAATGATGGTGAACTAGAAGTAGAGGATACCTCATCATCCTCAAGAGCCATGTTGCAGACATCATCATCATCATCACTGTTGGAGAACAATCCATCAGAAGAGTTGAAACTTTCAGTACTATCAGATTCTTCACCAGCCATCATGGCTTTTCTATTGGTGAATTTTCTGTCTCTTTTTGCTTGTCTTTCTCTTCTTTCTTTAGAGCTTAGTTCAGGGCAGTCATATTGGAAGTGCCCTTTCTTTTTGCAGTTGTAACACAGATCTTCATCATCATCCTTCTTGGATTCATCTCTTCTCTTAGATGATGAGGGTTCAGCTCTACTGGATCTTCTCCTATCAGAGGACTTGTCCTCTGATCTTCTCTCTTCAGGCTTTTTGTCCTCAGCCTGATCTTCAGGGGAATTGTATCTTCTCCTGAATTTGTTATCTTGGTAGAATTTCTTGTATCTTCCAAACCTTGTGTTGAGCTTGTCAAACCTTCTAGCCATCAAGGCTAGTTCTTCCTTCATTTCAGTCTTAGAGACTGACTTTGATGATCTGGGAGTGGGCTGCATTTCTGGTTCAGCAACTTTGGCTTTGAATGCCACTCCCTTAGTAGGATTTGAAGGTTCCTCAACAGGCTTTCTTCTATTGAGGTCAAACTCATAGGCTTTAAGTTCTGAGAATATTTGTTGCATGGGCATAGTGGAGAGATCTTTGGTATTCTGCATCATTACAGCATAGACATCCCACTTTTGAGTGAGACTCCTTAGGATTTTCAGTCCAACCTCTCTCTTGGTGTAAACCTTGCCCAGTGAATTAATCTCATTCATCACATCAGTGAATCTACCAGCAAATTTGTCAATGGACTCATCAGTCTCCATTGAGAATTGTTCAAACTTCTGCACAGCAACTTGGAGCTTGTTCTCCTTGATTTTTTCAGTGCCCTCACATATTTCAGCAAGGGTATCCCAAATTTCTTTAGCTGTGGTGCAGTGGTAGACTCTACCCATAACTGCATCTGGAATTGTTTGATAGAGGGTGTTCATGGCAAGATAATTCAAATTATCTTTCCTCTTTTCATCAGCAGTGAAGTCATCCTCATCTTTGGGAATCAATTCCCTTATATCTGCTCTTTGCTCATCTGTCAATCTGGGGTTAGTTTGAGTAAACACAAAAGGTCCTCTTGTGATTACTCTAAGCATATCAGTATGAAGAGATGCAAGATGAGCCCTCATTCTAATTTTCCAGAAATCATAATTGTCTATTGAAAACATGGGTAGTTTGTGATGAGAAATATGATTGACTGGATTTGTGGCCATGTTGTCTAATCCTTGAACAGCAGGTGGAGGAACAGCATTGTTGTTGGCCATATCTCAATAAGAATCAATCAATCAACAAGTAATGGATTTCAGATAGAGATCAGTTCAGTGACCACACCAAATATGTGAGTTTTGAAAATCAAGATGGATTTTCAGAAGCAGTGGTCTTTGAACCCCTGCTCTGATACCACTTGTTGGTCCTGAAAGGAGTAGATAACAAGTGTATGGGGGGGGAATACACTTGTATGCAATTCTTTTGAACTTTGATCAAACCAGAACTCAGCAAGGTTGTCTTGGACAACTCTGCTGAAGGTGATTAACTCATCTAAGATAATCAATTCACTAAGTACTATTGAGTACTTAGTTGAATAACTATCTAGGGGAGTTATATGTGCGGAATAGTGGTTGGCCCTTTAAGTTTAGACTCCTTTAATTTCTGAAATCACTTAGTCAATGTAAAACAGTCCAGTTAAGCTTCAGGGAAGTTGTCCAAAACAGTTTTGCACAGTCTTTGAATGTGTATCTTTGAAAGATCAGTTTTGTGTGCAGTGTTGAGTGAATGTAAGTACTTGTAAAGTAAATCAACACAAGAGTTTATAGTGGTTCAGAGACTCAAGCTCCTACATCCACTTTCCCTGATTTAACAGGATAATTCCTTCACTCTTGGAATTAACTTGTTTTATAGTGCCAAGGTGCACTTGATCAAGAACACCACTCCTTGGTGAATTGATCCCTAGGATGTCTAGAGTCCTAGTACCCTCTTCTCAACTCAGAACTGAACTGTTCTTCTCTCAACAGTCAGTTCCTACCACTTCTACTACTACAACCTTCTCACTTTCACTCTTGAAAGATATGAGGATTGAAGTAAGGTTCCAACTAATGAGATATCCTTTACAATGATGATCAGTGTATAAGGATAGGATATCTCTCTAAGCTTGTGTATGAATATACAATTGGGTTCAGCTTAGAAGAAGTGTATAAAGACTAAGATAGTCTCTTTGAAAGCTTAAGAGCACTTGTCAACTTGTAGGATAGTTGGATATTCTTGTCAAGGTTGAGGTGCTTTCAAATGGTCTTCACACTTCTGTATTTATAGACAAAATGGAGGATTTGCCCGTTGGAGAGGCAGCCCCAAATTGCTATAAATGTCTTCCTTGAGTTCTTCAAACTGGAAGACAGATTCTTGATAGTGACATGTCCTCATTTGGGTAATAAACGGCTGTAACAGTTTTGTCTTCATTCTGCAGCACTTTTCCCAATGTTTGACTTCTTGTTAGGACTTGGACATGGCTTCTGAAGGTTGATCCAATGATAGGACAACATTCCTTATCATCTGGACAACTCTCCTTATCACTATCAGCAGTTTTGCTTTTCAGCATGGTTGGCTTGCTCTTCTTCAGATGACTTGGCTCTTTCCCTTTATTTCTCTTGTGTATGGTCTTAGCTCATTCCTTTGAGGACCTTTAGGGACTGGTTGTCTCAATCTCTTCATCATAGTTGATCTTAGGCTTTTAGAGCACTTGATCTTGGTCAAATTAGCTGAGACAACTCCTCTGGACAACTATCCTGATCAGCATGATTGGTCTTTTTGCATCAGAGCACTTTATACTTTAGAGTTGGCTTATCTGGACAACTCTTCCTGACCAAAACCTTTGAGTAGTCTTGTCCTTTTGAGCTAGGTAGGTTTGTTCTTGCATATGGCTAGCTTCTTTGGACAACTCTCCAGATCAGTGCTTTAAGAATATTTTCTCTGGACAACTCTCCTGATAAGAGCATCTTAGATTTCATAGAGTGTCCTTACTCTTGTTCCAGAATTTGAGCCTTGGGGAGACTTGATCTTGATCATCTTCAAAGCATAGGTTCCCCCTCAAATTGTGCATCTAATTGTCTAAGAGCTGCCTAACATTTCAGCTTCTCATCTAGCCTATAATCTATATGTTCTAACATTCTTAGAACATATTTTTTCATTGACTTAGGCATGTCTCAGGGGGTTTTTTGGAATTCAATCAAAACATAGCTCATTTTATTCCCAACATTACCCCCTATCAAAACTAATCAAGGCCGTGGGAGCAGTGGAAGTGATGAAGAATCCCAAGAAGATCAAAGCGAGGAGGAAGATGAATTGCAGCAGGAGGAGGAAAACGCACCAATGGAGAATAACGCTGCAATAAAGGAAAACAGAGCAGCATTGAATGATGTTAGTAATTCGCCCTCACAATTTGATTCAAGTAATTCTGGGTGTGAACGCATGCACACAAGTGCCTCCAATGATGGAATGGACGAAAGTGAGATGGAGGGGAAGGCATTGGGGGAAGAAGATAGGTTGCACGCCATGTGTTTGTTAAAAGGTAAAGGCGAAATTGGGACTGAATTGACTAGAAAGCAACGTGAGTTGAAGGACACAGCCGAGAAAAACAGTAAGGTGCCGGAATGGATGACTCAACAAGATGAAGGAGCGAGCTCAAGTAAAAATGGAAACGAAGATAGCCCTAAGGAAAGGGGGGACGAAAATACAGGGGATGTTAGGCCATGGAAGAAGGTGAATCAAGAGGAAGATGGTGATGCAAGTTCACGTCAGGAAAACAGAGCCCCACTGCCTAAAAACAGAGCATGGAAGAAGGGAGAAGTGCCTGAAAGTGTAAGGGGCAATCGCATCCTTAAACAAGAGCATCGTTTGAAATTTGTCCAACCTACGGCGAATAGTGCGTACATACCTATGGAAGCTATCACGAATGAGTGGGATAATACACTTATCGCCTACTTCATGGGCAGATTTCCGGGATTTAAGGCATTGAAAGAAATATGCAATGGATGGAAAGTGAGACACGAAATTAAAAGCCATGAATCCGGATGGTTAATGTTCAAATTCGAGAATGAAGGGGATATGGACAGCGTGCTCAAAGGGGGTCCGTATTCTATTTGGGGACGAAATTTGATGATGAGGCAAATGCCCCAAGGATTTGATTTCAGTGACGCGGAAATCAGTTTGGTGCCGACATGGATAAAGCTCCGTAATCTACCTATGTGCTGCTGGTCGAATAGTGCAATTGAAATAATTACATCCTTCGTAGGTACTCCGCTGTACACCGACCGAATGTCAAACACGATGGAGAAAGTATCTTATGCTCGAGTGTTGGTGGAGGTGGATGCGGCTAAGCCATTGGTAAGGGAGGTGGCTGTTCGAATGGGAAATCTAAAGGAATGGACTCAAAAAATTGAATATGAAGCGGAGCCACGATATTGTTCTAAGTGTCGTAAGGTGGGGCATAGTACGGAGGCATGTAGACCTATGGAAAGAGTTGTAAAGAAAAATCCGCAAAAAGAAAATGAAAATAAGGGGAAGATGCCATTACGAAATCGTGAAGTGGATGAGATGGGTTTTATAAAAATAAGGGGGAGACCTGGAGGAGCAAACAAGGGAGGGGTTGGAATTATTATCGAGCAAGAATCTGGAATTAAATCCAAAGCAGTAACACAATAGAAAACAAGGGACGGAGTTATTGATGTTAATGGTGGCAGGTTTGATGCCCTAATGGACTTGGTTGAAGATGATACTAGTGGGGATAAAGAGGCACAAAATGAGACCGAAGAGAGGGAGGAAGTAAGAGGTATGGAGATCGAAATAGAGGCTGGAAAAGGAACTACGATAGAGGACAGTAACAGGGGAGCTATGTACGAACAGATTCCAGAAACTGGTTCGAAAACAGAGCAAGGCAAAGATGTTATGGACGAAGACATGGAGACGACCAATACATTTGCAAAGGGAGTGAGGAAGGCTAAACTTAATATGAGTAGTAATGAGAAGATGAAGGAGATTGAGGAGGCCTTGAAAACAGTAACAAAAGACAAAGCAATTTAAGGTAATGTGACTTCTTTTGATAGGGGTCGACAAGGAAAGGGGGGAGGCAGCGGGGGAAACCCCTTGGGTCGTAAATGATTGTAGCATCGTGGAATACACGTGGCTTGAGGGTGGACGCGACCCTCAAGAAAGTAAAGAGCGTAATGGGGAGAGATGATGTCGACATTTTCTGTTTTGTCGAGACGAAACTCAAACATGAGGAAGTGGTGGACTGGATATCAAAGAATTTTGGTGACGAGTGGGCTTTTGAGCACAACTTTGATTTATGCCGTATGGGGAGGATCTTAGTTGCTTGGAGAAAGAGGAGGGTTCGTTTGACAACCATTGGAAGGCAAGAACAGGTAATTCATTTTCGTGTTAAATGTGCTATTACCTTACATACTTTCAATTTATCGACGGTCTATGGTCGGAATACTATTCCGTTGAGGAGGCCGCTTTGGGAGCAATTGATGGTGTTTGATGAGGGGCAGAAATTACCGTGGGTAGTGGTGGGGGATTTTAACAATTTGTTACAAAGGGAGGAGAGGAGTGGAGGTGCTCATATGTCGTCTAATACATTTGAGGACTTCCAAAATTGTGTCGTCAATACGGGCTTGGTGGATGTGCCATCGACGGGCTGTTTTTTTACGTGGACGAATACGGTTGTATGCAACAAATTAGATAGGGTGAAGATAAATACGGAGTGGGTTGAGAAGGGATGGAAAATTGTGACGGACTTTAGAGTCGTGGGTGTCGAATCGGACCATGCCCTAGCTATCTCGACTTTGTTTGATAAGGTGAAGAGTAAGAGGAAGCCTTTTCGGTATTATAACATGTGGGGTCTTCATGAGAATTTTAAGGATACAATTGAAGATAGTTGGGGGGAGAGAGTTGATGGGACGAGACAATTTCAGCTCGTGTCGAAGCTTCGTCGCTTGAAAGGGCCCTTGAAAGTGTTGCATAAGGAGGGATTCCAACATATTTCCGAGAGAGTAAAGAGGGAGGAGGCGGAATTAATCGAAATGCAAGCTATGGTTCTTGAAAAGAGGGTGCAGATGACCGATCAATGGGCTGAAAATGTGAAGGGAAAAATCAGGGCAGTAGCTATTTTGAAAGGGTTCGAAAAGGCTTACTTGGGGCAGCTTGCAAAAAACAAATATTTGATCGAGCAAGATAGGAACACGAGGTATTTTTACTCTATGGTTAAAAGGGTGAGCAAAAGGAATTATATTACGCATTTAAAAATTGATGAGGGCCAAACGAAATCCCAAGATGAAGTGGCTCAACGTATGGTGGCATATTATGAAGAGTTTTTGGGCACCACTGTGGAGGTTGAGAGCATTGACGAGCAGGTTTGTAAGGCTGGAATCTGTGTTAGCGAAGAGCTGGGAAGGAGCTTATGTAGGGTGATTACGAATGAGGAGATCAAAGCGGCGATGTGGGCTATTGGAGAGAATAAAGCACCCGGTCCGGATGGATATACATCTTCGTTCTTCAAGAAAAGTTGGAGTGTTGTGGGGGCGGATGTTTGCGCTGTTGTGAAGGAGTTTTTTAGGACAGGTTTGATGCTTAAGCAAATAAATTGTACGTTTTTGACATTAATCCCGAAGACAACACATGATCCGACGGTTCACGACTTTAGGCCGATTGCATGTTGTAATGTGATTTACAAAGTGATTTCGAAGATTTTGGCTAATAGAATTAGTGAAGTAGCCATGGAAATTATTCATGAGTCGCAAGGTGCGTTTGTTAAAGGGAGATCGATCGTTGAAAACATCCACTTGGCACAAGAGCTTGTTCGTAGTTATGGAAGGGCAAGAGTGTCTCCGCGTATGTTTGTCAAGGTGGATATTAGAAAGGCCTACGATTCCTTGTCTTGGGATTTCTTGAAAGGGGTGCTTGAGGGGTTCAAATTACCGAACACATTTATTGGATGGGTTATGGCATGTGTGAGCTCTCCAATGTTCTCTATTCTCATAAATGGGGTGCCGCATGGATTCATAAAGGGGAGACGAGGTGTGAGGCAAGGGGATCCACTTTCCCCTTTCCTTTTCGTCTTGTGCATGGAATATTTGGCTAGACTTTTGAAGTTACGGACGAATGGGTCGGGTTTTGGGTTCCATCTGAAATGTCAAACGCATAGAACTACGTCTTTGATGTTTGCGGATGATCTCTTGATTTTTGGACGAGGGGATGATCATGCGGCTTGGATTATAAGGGAGACTTTGGACGACTTTGAGAAGGTGTCGGGGCTGGCCGTAAATCCTAAAAAATCGACCATTGTGTTCGCTGGGGTTAGTGATGACGAGAAGTGTAGAATTCTGGACAGATTCGGCTACGTGGAGGGCCATTTACCAATTAAGTACTTGGGGGTGCCACTTGGGTCGGCTAGAGTCAAAGTGGAGCATTTTGACCCTTTGATTGATAAAATCAGGGAGCATATTGGGAAGTGGGGCTCAAAAACATTATCTTATGGTGGACGATTGGAGTTGATTACCACGGTCGTTCAAGGGATTTGTGGGTATTGGTTCGGGATCTTCCACATGCCTAAATTGGTGATTACGAGGATAAATTGGATGGTGAGTGCGTTCTTGTGGGGTGGCAAAAGGCACTTAGTGGCTTGGGAGGATATATGCATGGATAGGAAGGAGGGAGGTCTCGGCTTGAAAAATCTCGAAATCTGGAATAAAGTGCTCTTTGTTCGGTATTTGTGGAATTTGCATCGAAACAAGGAGTCTTTGTTGGTTAGATGGGTCCATACTTATTGGCTTAAAGGGGATACCCCTTGGGAGTTGGTGGGAGGACTAAATGGATCGAGAATTAGGAGATTCATGGCAAAAGTAAAGGAGGAGTTGGTTGAGAAGTATGGTGGAGTTGAGGGGGTGATTGAGATGTTAGCCTCGATGGTTGATGTTAAGGGTATTATGGTGGGCAAGCTATATGCTTATATGGTGGACCACCATGATGTGGCCTATGTCTTTAAGTTTGGAGACATTTGGAGGAGTTGCATTCCGCCTAAGTTCTCGTTTATCACGTGGCTTGTGGCTAGGGGCAGATTGGCGACCAAGGATCGTTTATTCTTCATTGATGACGACAAGGGGTGTTGTTGGTGCATTAATAACATTGAGTCGACGTGCCACTTATTGTTTGAATGTGCATTCGCAAGGGCTGTTTGGGCTAATGTGTGGAAGTGGGCCAATTGGAGGAATGAGGCCACAAACATTGATGATCTTTTTGATGACATTAGGCGGAGTCGACGTCTTAAGAAGGGCCATAAGGATGTGGTCCGATTGGCGGCTTGTGCGACATTATACTATATTTGGAGGGCCCGAAATGATCATGCGTTCAATGGTGTTCGGACGACGATCGCGAGAGTCGTCAAGACGGTGCAACTGAGTGTGCTTCGACATGGAAGTAAGATCAAAGACACAAATGCATTTACTGGGCTGTAATTTGCCCAGAAAATGCCCAAAAGGTATAATGCATTTTCTTATGCATTTTATTGTGGCATTTTTGTTGGGGCTTTTGCTGCTTGTTGTATCGTGTTATGGCAGGATACTTGGTGGATGGAGTAATGTTTTGAAGGACCAAAATCAGCAACGTGCCAAGTTCAAGGAGTGGGGCAAAATCTGGATTGGGTCCGGCCGAGCTGGTGCATCCGGACGAGCACCTGTACGTGATACAAGCTGGATATGGAGGTCATCCGGCCGAGGGAGTTCATCCGGCCGAGCTCCTGCTTGGGAGACAATGTGGAAGGGGTGTGCATCCAGTCGAGGGAGTGCATCCGGCCGAGCTCCTGCTTGGGAGACAATCTGGAAGGGGTGTGCATTCGACCGAGTTAGTAATCCGGCCGAGTGTGAGGGCAGAGTAGTTCGTGGTAGGAGCTGGATAAGTTGTTCATCCGGCCGAGTGATGGAATCCGGCCGAGCTCAATGTGGATGTGGAGTACATCCGGCCGAGGGAGTGCATCCGGCCGAGCTCCTGCTCGTGATGCAAGCTGGAAGGAGTGCTTATCCGACCGAGTTCGTGAATCCGGGCGAGGTGCTGAAGGTTCCAGAATCTGGATGCAGGTATCATCCGGCCGAGCTTGCTAGTCCGGCCGAGTTCATGCGATTGCTGGCTGTAGTTTGGCCAGTGGGGCCTACAAGGTACTTGACATTTTATTATGCATTTGTCTTGAAAATATGTTTGGCGGACCCTTGCTGCTGTGGTCAATTTATTATGGTAGGCTGCTTGGAGGGAGTCTTGGAGCCATTGTTCGGGTCAAGGTCGAGGGCCAACTTGGTGCTAAATATGATAGGGATGGCCAACTGTTCGAGCTTGTATACTTGGATTGGAGGTGGAGGCTGTACCGTATTTGTCTTTATACTTGTAAAATGCGTAGTTTGATAGATGCTTTGTATAAGTGGTTGGAGAAGGCTATGTGTAGGCCTTGTGGTTGTATTAATAAGCTGAAATGCTATAAATTTTTGATGGATTTACCTCATATGAAGGTTTACGGTTTTCCATAAGTGGGTTTGTCCCTAAATGGGTTTACCACTATGGTTTTTAACCCGAAAACCTGATGAGGTAGACATAGGAGGCTAGAAAGGATTGTACGGAGTGCGTGGTCCTTTGGACTTTCGTTTTTTGAGCTATATATTTACCATTTTACGCTCAAAAAAAAAAAAAAAAAAATCTCGTAAGAGTTGCTTTAATTTTCAATTACCTTTTTCCACCAACTCTTATCTGTCTTTTTTTCTTTTAAATTTATACTTTTAGATAAGAATTACTTTAAGAAAAGTTTCAAATTGAGCAGGTCAAGTGAGATTGCACAATAGCTGTTTCACAATTTTATTTTTAATTTTCAATTCTCGTTTTTCACCAACTCTTACTTTTTTTTTTGAATTTACACTTTTGAATAAGAATTACTTTAAGAAGCATTTTTCGAATAAGTAGGTCAACTAATATTGCACACTATTTGAATTCATCTAATTATATTCTTTTTAACGATAAAATTTGATAATCATTAGTATAAAATCCTTTTATTGATTTGTACATTGTGAATTCCGTAAAATGCTTCCACATTGTCTTCCTCTTTTGAATTTATTAATGGTCGTATGTGCATATCTTGCCATAGGTTTTGGCATCCATGATAATTGGTTTTTTGCACATTTTTTTAGGTGAAAAAGTTAACAAAAAATAAAATAAAAATTGGTGTTAGTATCATGTGAAAGTGGTGAAATGCGTTGTCAAGTTGCATATGAATTGTCATGTTCTTACATTTTACATTTTTGATATTGGTATCCGTTAAAGAATAGTTGAATAAATTCAAAATTGATGGAGACATCTTCACAACATTGTAGAAACATCATTGTGCAACACACAAATTTCAGTGAATTTTCGTTGGTGGAATTTTCAACTACATATTCGAGTCGATCATGAGAAGACAACTTAAAGGTGGGGGAGGCCTTCCGAGTGTGGAGAATTATGTGATGAAAGGTCTTGATTATAATCCAGGCATATCAACTTATTGGACATCAGAGGAGCAATTGGTCTTTGAATATTTGAGCGGAAAATATGCCTCATAATTCCCCCTCGTTCGTTACGCTTTAATTGCTCAAGCTTTACTTGATAAGAGATTTCAAGATATCGTATTGCACATCAAATTTATGGGTGAGAAAGGGAAGGAAAAAAGAGATGATGTTTTTGGCACCTTATATGAATCTAGTGTTAACGACAATGTTGGAAGGCTAATTAAGCATAATGCTCAGGTGTTGAATCAAATTGATGCAAACTTTTTAAATCAAAAGATTCATGAAAACATTGATATGTTAAGTCAAGCTCGGAATAATATCCTTATAGTCTTGAATGACTTATCGAAAACATTTTACGATGAATTGCCACCTTTTCCGTTTAAGATAAACCAACAACTCATTGACTCCGTTCTTCTTCCAGCATCAGTCTCGAAAAACTAAATGTCATTTCAGTTGCCATTTTCGTCTTTTTCAATTGATCGTATCAACTAGATTAAGTTTTATTCCATCTTTATAGAAATCGAATACTTTCTATGTATGTGTGTGTTTATTTTGGTATTTTATTTATAGTAGCAAATGGTTCTCTTGAGTTGTTAATTTGTGATTTGGAAAATGTCAAATTTAATGAAATCTTTGTTATGCTTTAATTTATTTTTAACATGTATTCCATTTTTACGTATGTTAGAATCCGTGAAATTTATGTTATTTAAAATATATTAAATGAAATATTCACTAATACACGTACATAAAAATATGCACACACTAGATGGTAAAAAATATTGAAGAATTTATGGATTATTGTAGAGAAAAGTTAAGGTTTATAAAAGATGTGAAGTTTTACTTTTAATGTAAACAAAAAAAACTGTGTAATAACTTTTTTTAGCATATAGGTGGTTTTAATTTAGAGGCAAATGATGATTTTATGGAGTTCAATACCTACATAAATTATTTGTACAAGTACAAGTGATTTATGAAGGTGTTAGACTCCATAAAACACTTAACATCGATCTCCATTTCATTACATATCATATAAATAAGTATGAAATGTGTACATATGGACCGTGCATTAAAACATTCATATACATATCATGCACAAAATTTGCACAAAATTTGCACAAAATGTGCACATGACATTTGTATTTTATTCACTACAAGAAAAAAATGTATTTTGTTACACATCTTTCGTCACACTATAATGTATAGCACATCTTTCGTCATCATCAAACAATGAATCTGTCAATATTCACATAGGAGGTCTTATACATCATCCAAATTATTTTCAATTATATATCACATATATATTGATTGAGAAAGTACTCATCTCTCCTTCCATCATATTTGAGCTTTGTGAAGGTCAACTTACTTTTCTATGGCAGGCCAAAAAAATGCTCGAAGAACCCAAAGTTGATCCTATAAAATTTAACATGTTTTTCGAAATGCTAAAGGTTGCAACAAAATTAACTACAATTATATATTACGTTAGTTTTCATAACTTTCTTTGCTAATTGCATCATATACAATTTGTGGTGCAGGAACAAGAAGATGCATTGGTTCAAGCGATTGCGTTGCTTAATTATGGTAATTTTTTTTAATTAAAATTATTATTAGTAAATAAGCATCATATAGGGTTGGCGAGCTCTTACGAATTAAAAGTGTAAACATAAAAAATTCCTACGTATAATTAAAGTGTGCAAATGTAAATATCCACGGGTGACGTCCACCCCTCCCCCCTTAAATTCATCCCTTATTACAAAGTTATATGCTCGCGTGTTGATTCAATTTGATTTGCATTGCATTTCAATGTTTTCCTTAGATGGTGAGCGTTCATCGGACAACGAGCAAGCGTGAATCTGGAAGTCGTTGAAGTATTTAAGGAATAAATTTAAGAACTTGTTGATTTGTTGTTTGTAATGTTTTCAAGAACTTGTTGATTTGTTGTTTGTATTATGATAAACGGAGACTTGTTTGTATAACTTGTTTGTACGACTGTGTTGGTCCCAAAAGGAGTGTAACACGTCCATGGGGGGGGGGAATACACGTGTGTGTGTTTTTCAAAAACTTTTGCAATTAATCAACACAAATAATCAGAGTCAAATAAGTTGTACAGTATATCAAGTCCTATGAAAATATTTTATGAGATATTCTAACAGAATTTAACAGGAAACAACTTGTATGCGGAATAAATGATAGGACCTATTATACTCCTCAAATAATATGCACTTACGTACTAAGTTACCAAATAGCAATAAGCAATTATAACAACACAAAAGCCTAAGAAAGAAGATAAATGCAGTAAATAAGAACACAAGACGTATAGTGGTTCGGAGGCTAAACTGCTCCTACGTCCACTCTTCTAATTTAATAGGATAATTCTTTAATCTCTTGGAATTAACTTACTTTTACAGTGCCAAGGTGCACTCTACTTCTTCTCCTCTTCTCTTGATTTCTTACAACCTTCTCTCGTTGCAATACTCTCAACACTTCTACGAACTCAACAATGCTCTCAATCTATATCTCAAGGTGAAAGTAGGGTTTTGTTCTTGTACCAACTAAGTGTGATATCCTTTACAGTTTAAGAACGAATGTAAAGGCTAGGATATCACTTTTTAGGCTTAGGATAATGAAACAGTAAGCTTGCCTAGTGGGGACTAAAAATAACACTCATAAATGAATATGCTTAAAAGCTTTAATCTCTCGAGTGTTTTGAATACTTTTGAATGCTAAAATATTGCTAGAATGCGTATGGCTTGTGTGTCCCGTAATCTTGAAATGTTTCAAGATATGGCATATTTATAGAAGAAGCAAACTATCCGTTGGTGGAGATAGCAAACTTATCCATAAATTTGAACTTTTAAATTGTTTAGGGGCCTGCATGCAAATAGTACATGCATTCAAGTCCATTCTGAATTTTGCATTCCATTCTCAGAAATACCCCTAATACTTTCTACTATATTCTTAAGTCTAACTTTAGTGTTGCTATTTTAGCATGTCATCAATTAATAACTATGAATAATTCAGCAATGCAATGCATATATGTCTAGAAAAATAACTATAATGTGACTCTAGAGATATTAGCGTGAAAAGAAGGACCTCTCTATTACCATGCTTCACAGTGTTTATTGACTGGTCAATCGAGTTGAGAAGTTGATTATGAATACATAAATTTGATAAAATGTTGAACATGCTATTATGTTTAGGGATTGAAAGAGACATGCCAACTGTTATTATATTGAAAGAGTTTTGGGGTATAACGATTTTTAAAATATTCATATACAACTGGTTGAGTTGTTATGAATCCTTAACAAGTGTATAGCCTAAAAATTCATATTTTTGTTGGGATATTCTATATCCTTATGTTTTGTATCGATAAACCAAATATACTTGTAGTAGGTTAAGTTGTATGAATTTGGATAGATTAGGATAGAAGATCAAAATCAGAAGACAAATCAAAAGTCAAAATCAGACGAGTAAAAGACAGCAGCTGAGTAAAGACAGCTGAGTACAATCTGCTGTGGAAAATCAGTTGTGGTCTACAGCAGTGGAAAGACAGCAGAAATCAGTTGTGGAAAATCAGCTGTGATATATCAGTTGATTTGGAAAATCAGATGTGGTATATCAGCTAATTATCCTTTAGACATCAACTATACAACCTGACGTGGACCAATGGAAGAGCGACAACAATAGTACGAATCTAACACAAAGGCTGCAGAATCTGTAAAGTCAAAGATACTATAAATATTACATGGAAATGTAATATTTAGAATATCAAGCAAAAGATTGTTTTCCTGAAATAGTGGAATTTGCTTGTTACTTTCCAATGGTAACATTCAAGCAAATCACACTATAAATACTGAGTTCATTTCATATCTCATGTAAGAGTGAGGGTGATGCTTATAGGTTGAGCAAATGTTCTAAGTCCAGAAAATCAGAAGAGCTCAAGAACACCATAATAGAAGACATCAAGCAAACATCCATACCCACACCTCCAGTGAGTGAACTCATGATATCTAAGCCTGCATAGTCTTATACACATCCCAAGCTTAGGAGAGAAATTCTCAATCCTAGCTTTAGGCTAACTCAGATTGTAAGGGAATTTCTCATACTTAGTCATTCTCGAGTCCTCCCTTCTATACACCCATTTATGAGGTATGCCGAGTGTTACGAAATAAATTGATTTTAATTAAGATACCAACACCCCTGAATGATGATGGTCAGCTTAGTTGAGATAGATAGAATGTACATCAGTCTAGTCGTCTCAGGATAGTTGAGACAGTGAAATTGTCTAAGTCTAAAATCTCAAGATAGTTGAGATAGTAAAATTGTCTAAGTCCAGAATCTCAGAAAATTTGAGATTATCAGTGTTCAGATTAGTTGTTCAAAGCTGAAATGTTAGGCAACTTGTTATTCTTAGTCCATTTGGTCAAGTCTGTTGAATGCATGAAGACAAGTCTACTGAAGAGGACAACATGACTAAAGCCAATCTAAGTTGCCTGAACTGATATTAGAAGAAAGGCATTGATAAGGGCTATGACAGATCAATTTGAAGTCTTAGAAGATCAAGAGCATTGATTACTATTGTCTCAGAAGACAACATTACTGAAGCATTAAAGCCATCAAGCCTGAGCAAGAATTGAAGATTTAGAAGCATTAAAGACTGAAGCATTGAATGAATGGAAGAACATTCCACATGCAGCAAGAATGTTCAATGTACTTGTCCAATCTGACCGTTGAACAAGTACAAATTCTGCCAAAGATCAACCTTGAAAAATGTGCAAGTTTGGAAACTGATACAAGTCTACTCAGCCGCATTTTTTTGAAGTCAACACATTCATTCAAGCAACCATTGAAGAACATTCTTACACAGTGGATAATAGAAGGGTGATTTCATAACCGTTTCAATGGAACTGCAAATAGACAATTTGAAAGTCTATCTCTCCAACGGATAGATGATCAAATTGCTCTATAAATTCAGAAGTGATCCAAGGATTCAAGAATCCAACTATCTGCTATCAAACTACTATCAAGCATTCAAGGAAACCAAAGCTTATTTCTTAGAATCCCAAGTTTCCTGATCACTTCTTGCTAAGCCAATCTTGTAAAATCCAAAGCTTAACATAGAGATATCCTAACCCCTTTAAACTGTTCTTATTGTAAAGGATATCTCAATTAGTTGGAACCAAACCTCAAACCCTTACCTCTTAAGTGAAGTAGTGTTTGTTGTAGAAGTGAGGAGTTAAGGACTGTTAAGTGAGAATTGTAGTCTTAACTCAGAGAAGTTGAGCACTAGGACCCAGTTTATCCTAGGGGTCAAAACACTAAGAGAGTGTTGTTGATCAGTGCACCTTAGCACTTTAAAACAAGCTAATTCTAGGTGTTAAGGAATTATCCTGTTAAATCAGGGAAAGTGGATGTAGGAGCTTGAGTCTCTAAACCACTATAACTAGTTGTGTTATTCACTTACTGCATTCTTTCTTAACTCACACTGCATACAAAGATTCTTTTTAAAAAGTTATATTCAGCAAAGTTAAGCAAAAGTTATTGAACAAAGTCCCTGATAAACTGGTTTTTCAGAAATTAACTTAGGAGTATTTTTCAAAGAAAAGGCCAACCACATTCCGCACTTAACAACTCTTTTAGATAGTTATCCAACTGATCACTTCATAGTTTTCAGTAGGTTGATTATCTATTAAAGTTATCCACTCAGAGTAGTTGTCAGACAACTTCCCTAATAAGGTAAATCTGTTTTAAAAAGAAAATTTTGCATACACAAGTGCATTCCCCCCCCCCCCCCCCAATACACTTTTGTCATACTCCACCTAGGACCAACAAGTGGTTTCAGAGCATGGGTTCAAAGACCACTGCTTCTGAAAATCCAATTGATTTTTCAAAAACTCATAATCTCTGTGGTCACTGAACTGATCCATTTTTTGAAAACCATTTATGTGTTTATCTAACCCTATTTTCTTGAGATGGCAAACAATGCAGTTCCAGGAGATGCTGTTGAGACCACCAACAACATGGGTCCCAACCAAGTCAATCACATTTCTAATCACAAACTGCCAATGTTCTCAATTGAGAACTATGATTTCTGGAAGATTAGAATGAGAGGACATCTTGCCTGTCAGCATGATGAAATGCTCAAAGTCATCACCAGAGGGCCTTTCACCTTCACCAAGATAAATCCCAAAGTCACTGATGCTCAGAAAGCAGACCCAAGGGAGTTACTGCCAAAGGATGAAGATGACTTAACTGCAGAAGAAAGAAAAAGGCACAACCTGAACTACATTGCCATGAATACACTGTACCAGACAATTGCAGATGCAGTGATGGGAAGATTGTATCACTGCACCACAGCTAAAGAGATTTGGGACACCTTAGCACTTATGTGTGAAGGTACCCAAAAGATCAAAGAAAACAAGCTCCAAGTGGCAATTAAGAAATATGAACAATTCACCATGGAGCCCAATGAAACAATTGATCATCTTGATGGCCGATTCACTGACATCATGAATGAGATAAACTCTCTTAGCAAATTCTATGCCAAAAGAGAAGTAGCACTGAAAAACTTGAGAAGTCTCACATCCACGTGGGACATCTATTAAGTCATGATGCAAAACACTAGCAACCTTGATAACATGCCCATTCAGCAAGTGTTCTCTGAACTCAAAGCATATGAGTTTGATCTAAACAGGAAGAAGGTACATGAGGAGCCAACCACCTCCAACAAAGGAGTTGCATTCAAAGCCACTGAGACGGAAAAAAAGAGTGCTCAGAGATCATCACAATTTGTCTCTAAAACTGAAATGAAGGAGGAACTAGCACTCATGGCCAGAAGATTTGAGAAGCTCAATTCCAGATTTGGTAGATACAAAAGGTTCTACCAAGATAACAAAACCAGGAGAAGATACAACTCTCTTGACAACAAATCAGAGGACAAACACTCTGATGAAAAGAAAGAAGAAAAATATGCTGACAAGAAGAAGTCCAGCAAAGCTGAACCATCATCATCAAGAAGGAAGGAATCCTCAAGCAAGAGAAATGGTGATGAAGATGTGTGTTACAACTGCCAGAAGAAGGGACACTTCCAATATGATTGTCCTGATCTCAGCTCAAAAGAAAGAAAAGAAAGACAGAACAAAAGAGACAAGAGACTAAGCAACAGGAAGGTCATGGTTGCTGGAGAATCAGCAAATGAGGAAAGTGTCTATTCATCTGATGATGGATTATTCTCCAATAGTGACAGTGAAGATGACTGTCAAATGGCTTTTGAGAATGAAGAGGTATGTTCATCTTCTAACTCTTCAAATAACACACATGAATCCAGTGAAGCCCACCTAAAATTCTCCTTTGGAAAGTTAATGGAGGACTTCACCAGACTACAAGAGCTACACAACATTGCATTGAGAGAAAATGAACTTCTAAGTTCTAAAGCTAGAACTCCCAACCTTCCTGAACCAGAGTTTGACATTAAATCAACTGAGTTATATCAGCAGATTGTGAGAGAACATAATGAAATGTCTCTCAAAGTCTCTGAACAACAAAAGTTGATTGATGAACAAAATTTGGCTCTAAAGAAGAAGGATTTTGACTTTAGAAATCTTCAAGCTAAATTTGACAATCTCTCACATGAATTTGATGCTCTGAAATTAAGTGAGGGGAGCCTAAAACTTAAAATGTCTGCCTTGAACAAATCCTCTAGAGCAATTGAGGAAATTCAAGGGTTTCAAAGACCCATGGCTCAAAGAAGTGGATTAGGTTATGATCCATGTGAACCCTCACCTGGTCTTAGTGTTGCTTCAACCAGCAACTCTAAAATGACCTTTGTATGGTCAGTGGCCCAACTAAAAGAAAATGAAATGGAAGTAGATCAGCCACTGATCAAGGATAAAGGAAAAGAAACTATTATACCTACTCAAGTAAACAATATTCCTAAACCCAAACCTAAGGAAAAAGGTTAAGAATGTTGTATACAAGAGAAATGAGATTCAGAGAGGTAGAACCAGTGGAAGGTCAACCTATCTGAACACTCATCAGTGGAGTTGTCCAAGATCTGTTCAGAAAAGACCAACTCAAATGAGGCAACCTCAACTGAATAGATCAAGGCCCAACCCTCCTGATAGGAATAATAGTTTCAGGAAGCCTAGACCCTCTATGCCAAAGGGAAAAGGCCATCCAAGTACTTATCCACAAAGGGCTTACCAAACTGCACCTAAGTCAAGTGACTTCAGGAGATCTGTCCCAAAGTATTTCACTCACCCTCCTGAAGTTTATAAGACTAACACTTATGCACAGAAACCACCTAAGGCATTCAAGGGTAGGACTGTGTATGTAGATGTAAATGGAAATCAAGTCAGTCACTTTGAATCAATCAGAGTAATTAGGCAGATTTGGGTTCCAAAAGGTACAGCTAACCCTCTAGGACCCAACATTCAAAGGGTACCTAAAGTTTAAATTTGCAGGTACACAAGGACCATAAGAAGAAGAGAAGTATAAATAAAAGAACAGCATGGTACTTGGACAGTGGGTGCTCAAGACACATGACTGGAAATAAGGAACTTCTCTCAGACTTCATTGAAAAGGATGGTCATTCAGTAACCTTTAGAGATAGCTCACAAGGAATCACAAGAGGTTATGGTACATTACATATTGGTAATGTAAAAATTACTAATGTCTCATATGTTCTAGGCCTAAAATATAACTTGTTATCTATAAGTCAAATTTGTGACAAAGGCTATAGTGTTGAGTTTGCACCAAATGAATGTATTATCAAGAACAAATCAACACAACAGGTGCTACTAACAGGGGTGAGAAAGGGAAATGTTTATTTTGTAGATTGGAGCAAAACCCCTGAAGCAGTCTGTCTTGTTGCCAAAAGTTCAAGTGAACAAAGTTGGCTATAGCACAAAAGACTGAACCACCTAAATTTCAAAACCATCAATAAGTGTGAAAGGGCTGCCAAACCAAGTGTTCATCAAGAAACATGTGTGCCAACCATGTCAGGAAGGAAAACAAATCAAAGCATCATTTAAGGGAAAGCCTGTCATATCCACTAAGAGAGTTCTTCAACTACTACACATGGATTTATTTGGTCCAATAATCCCAGTAAGCATAAATGGAAGAAAATATGCTTTAGTGGTTGTTGATGATTTTTCCAAGTACACTTGGGTGGTGTTTCTCCTGAACAAAAAGGAGACTCAAGTCAAACTACCTGAGTTGATGATGAAGCTAAGTAATGAAAATGGCCTAAGTATTGTCAAGATCAGATCAGACAAAGGCACTGAATTCATAAACTCATACATCAATGAGTATTGCAACAAAAATGACATCACACATGAAACTTCTGCAGCAAGAACTCCTCAACAAAATGGTGTTGCTGAAAGGAGAAACAGAACCTTAAAGGAAGCAGCTAGAACACTGATTACTTGGCATCATCAAAAAGGGGGAAATTGTTGGGAAATAAATTGATTTTGATTAAGATACCAAAACCCCTGAATGATGATGGTCAGCTTAGTTGAGATAGATAGAATGTACATCAGTCTAGTTGTCTCAGGATAGTTGAGACAGTGAAATTGTCTAAGTCTAAAATCTCAGGATAGTTGAGATAGTAAAATTGTCTATGTCCAGGATCTCAGAAAAGTTGAGATTATCAGTGTTCAGATTAGTTGTCCAAAGCTGAAATGTTAGGCAGTTTGCTATTCTTAGTCCATTTGGTCAAGTCTGCTGAATGCATGAAGACAAGTCTACTGAAGAGGACAACATGACTAAAGCCAATCTAAATAGCCTGAAATGATATTAGAAGAAAGGCACTGATAAGGGGTATGACAGATCAATTTTAAGTCTTAGAAGATCAAGAGCATTGATTACTACTGTCTCAGAAGACAACATTAATGAAGCATTAAAGCCATCAAGCCTGAGAAAGCATTGAAGACTTAGAAGCATTAAAGACTGAAGCATTGAATGAATAGAAGAACATTCCATATGCAGCAAGAATGTTCAGAGTACTTGTCCAATCTGACCGTTGAACAAGTACAAGTTCTGCCAAAGATCAACCTTGGAAAATGTGCAAGTTTGGAAACTGACACAAGTCTACTCAGCCGCATTTTTTAGAAGTCAACACATTCATTCAAGCAACCATTGAAGAACCTTCTTACACTGTGGATAATAGAAGGGTGCTTTCATAGCCGTTTCAATTGAGCTGCAAATAGACAATTTGAAAGTCTATCTCTTCAACGGATAGATGATCAAATTGCTCTATAAATTCAGAAGTGATCCAAGGATTCAAGAATCCAACTATCTGCTATCAAACTACTATCAAGCATTCAAGGAAACCAAAGCTTATTTCTTAGAATCCCAAGTTTCCTGATCACTTCTTGCTAAGCCAATCTTGTAAAATCCAAAGCTTAGCATAGAGATATCCTAACCCCTTTACATTGTTCTTATTGTAAAGGATATCTCAATTAGTTGGAACCAAACCTCAAACCCTTACCTCTTAAGTGAAGTAGTGTTTGTTGTAGAAGTGAGGAGTTAAGGATTATTAAGTGAGAATTGCAGTCTTAACTTAGCGAAGTTGAGCACCAGGACTCAGTTTATCCTAGGGATCAAAACACTAAGAGAGTGTTGTTGATCAGTGCACCTTAGCACTTTAAAACAAGCTAATTCTAGGTGTTAAGGAATTATCCTGTTAAATCAGGGAAAGTGGATGTAGGAGCTTGAGTCTTTGAACCACTATAACTAGCTGTGTTATTTACTTACTGCATTCTTTCTTAACTCACACTGTATACAAAGATTCTTTTGAAAAAGTTATATTCAGCAAAGTTAAGCAAAAGTTATTGGACAAAGTCCCTGATAAACTGGTTTTTCAGAAATTAACTTAGGAGTATTTTTCAAAGAAAAGGCCAACCACATTCCGCACTTAACAACTCTTTTAGATAGTTATCCAACTGATCACTTCATAGTTTTCAGTAGGTTGATTATCTATTAAAGTTATCCACTCAGAGTAGTTGTCAGACAACTTCCCTGATAAGGTAAATCTGTTTTAAAAAGAAAAATTTGCATACACAAGTGCATTCCCCCCCCCCCCCCTATACACTTGTGTCATACTCCACCTAGGGCTAACACCGAGGTATACACACTAGGTACAATCAATAAGAAGACCACTGTAAAGGTTACTTGTTACCTCACCAACAAGTAGATCCGTATCCTCAGAAAGTAGTTGAGGATCTTGATCAACCGTCCTCCTCTTGGGACGTTAAAGTATTCAAGGAGGCCAATATCACATAATGAGATGTGAGAGTGGATGTAGGATATTGAGATCCGAACCACTATAAATACTTGTGTTCTTTACTGTTTTAGCATGCATATTTACATAGCATATGTTTAAAGGAAAATATCTTATATCAGCTGACACCAAGTCAGCTGATATACTCATCTGTTTTGTTATTCGAAAGTTCATAATCAGAAGACATCATGTCTTCTGATATCATAAAATGTGTTTATGCATGAAATAAAAGTTTTAAATTTTCATGAGTATATAGACGAGTATAATCCTTAAAATGAGCACACTACAAATTCCGCACACGCTTCTCTATCAACTGATCTAATCAGCAGACCGATTAGTTCCAGACTCCTAATTAGTCAGCTGACCAAGTCATCTGTATAGAAGAGTTGGTTTTGTTTTCTACACCTGAACTTATATATCAGATGAGACCAAGTCATCTGATTTTCCAGAAACTCGTCTGATTCTTACCCCAAAAAAAGGGACCAACATTATTTTCATGTATAAAAATGTATTATGTGATGGTATAAAAAGGTGAAATAAATATATTATTTTTTTCACACGATGTTTTCTTCAAAAGATCTGTACACCATCTTCGTTGAGAATGTTGAGCAGTACCATGTTGGCGATGTAATAGAATTTGTGTTATTATCCAGTGGAAAAGATTCGTTCAGTTCTTACCGTAAAAAATAATTAAAACAACAACATTTAAGATGAGATTCTTGATTGCTTATGTAAGTTCAGCTTGATTAATTTCATATGTATAAATGTCTTTTAAAAAAAACAATGTCAAATTTAGGTGGTTGCTTCACTCGCTGTATTGGTATGTTGCGGCTTTTGTCCATGTTTATCTAATTTACGTTGATAGTTTATAAACAAAATGTAATTAGGTCTTCATGTTTTTATCTTTTTCAATAGTTTTGCTACAATTATTTAAGTTATTTAGAGTTAGGGTTTTGATATTTATAATTTTATTATTTTTTACATGGTATGGATAAAATATGATTCTTGATTGTTTCAATTTTCATAGGTTAGTTTGTCTTCTCATCTTGTAGAGGTAATAAATTACATTGATTTAGTTGCTCTAGAGAGCATCTGTTTTTTTTTTCCCTAAGTACAGTTATAATGTAATTGACATTTGTCGTAATTTGGAATAAGTTTTATCTCACTTTAATTAGTATTAACCGTAAGTATATCTAACTTATTTTTCTTATTCTTAATTTGCAGGCAATTGTGCATAGACGAGTAAAGGTTTGAATTTTCTATTTTATTGTTCCAACTTAATTTGTATTTTGATAATATGGATAATTGTAATTAGATTAATCATTCTATAACATTTTAAAAAAGGGTTAATTGTAAAAAAAAAAAAAAAACTTTTGTGGATTTATCAATTGCAACATATCATTTTTTTTTCTTTACAATTCGATACACAGTCTTTTTAAGTTTTACAATTTAATGCACCGATAAATATACTTTAAACTCGTTTTATTTTGTATGTTACCGCAGAGCCAAGACAATAAGACATTGGCCTAATTATTCCCAAACTTTAAACTCGATCTCTTTATCTTTTTACATCCCCATCGTATGTTTAATCATTATAGCACAAAACATTTTTGCACAACACAATTTCCTAATCGTGCACAAAACATATTTATTAACTATTAACAATTATAACTTTTTATCAGTACATTTTCCTTATTGTGCACAAAACATATTTATTAACTAATCACACAATTTTATTTTCTCTATTGCCTTATTTTTCTCTAATCGCACATCAATAGTACAAACCACACTTATTGATAAATCCTAAAAGAGTCACTAAATTACACCATGAACAGAAAAAACTCATAATAAGAAAAAAAAATATGTAATTGCATTTAAAATCGTGAACTTATGCAATTGACTAAGTAATGATTATAGGGACAACCATGTGCAAGGATGAGTGAGAATTGAGTAGAAATAATTTACCTCTTCTTGTGTGTGTGCGCGCGTGTGTTTATGAATTCTGTGCAGATAATTAGGTTTGGTTTAATTTTGTATATTTTAGAGTTTTAAAATGTGTGTGTATTTTTTAATAGTTTAAGAATAATTAATTAGTTGGCAGTCTATTTGGCGTACGTGTGACGGTTTTTTTATGTTTCTGGCGCCACATCATATTAAAATTGACCAGAAAATGTACCGGTTCATTAAATTGTAAAACTTAAAAAGATTGTGTATCGAATTGCAAAGAAAAAAAATGATATGTTGTAATTGATAAATCTACTAAAGGTAGTGATTTTTGATATTTGTCAACTAGATCTGAATTCTTGATATTTGTTGCTTTGTGCAATTTATAGAGAAGCAAGATTGATTATAATGGGAATGTCGTTGGGTGGAGGATTTTGGCAAGAAAATCAAGGTGTCCACATTGTTCAGAGTATGTCAAGTCTAATTGAATTAATCCTCCAAAATGAAAGCTAAAGATTTTGGCAAAGAAAACAAAGTCTCCACTCAGAATTTTTTAATTCGATTTAAATTTGTGCATTTAATATTTCACTTTGTAAAGCATATCTATATGAATTTGTAAACATGTTAGGTTGGGAAAACAAAAGTTTTTTTCTATTTCAAGCTCTGTATTTTAATAATATAAATTTGGAACCACACCATTTAACCAGTAAAAATAAAAAACTAAAAAAATTGAAGATATTTAAACAAATTAAAAAAAAAAAATTACCACAGGCTAGTGCATCACACGGGCAAAACACTAGTAGTACACTAAAAGATCGAATATGTTTGTTTACGATCCATCAACGCTTGAAGAATCCCCCCCCCCCCCCCTCCCATTTGCTTCTTAAAGGGTTAAAGAACTTTCTTGCAAGTCGATTGTTGATCGCTCACCGAGCACGCATTCAAGAGGTTTAAATCATTTATCAATGAGCCCGTGTTGCCTCAATAACTATAAACTCTGGCCTAACCTCTGGAAGGACGAAAATCATCTTCAGTAACATATAATCAACGAGGTTATGCAGTCCATCAAATAACTAGTGCATGGGTGTATTAACCACCTTGTGCTTCTTTAGGAAAGCCAAAGCAGGATGTAGCACATTGGATACATCATCTTTATTCTCATGTATAAATTGATATTTAGTATAACCCACTCAACAACTTGTTCAGTATATACACATTCCACAATTTTCTTTACAGTTGTGCTGAAGGTCATGAATAAGTTATGAGACAGGAGCTTCCCGAGCTTAGAGGCTACGGGGTTGTCCCATTTAGGATTTTTATGGTTTTTAGAGCTCTCATCCAATTCAAGAACTTTGTAGTCGTCTTCAGAGCCCTCGTCCTCGTCGGACCCCTACATTATAACTTCACACTCGTCTATAACATTCTATAATTTTTCAATGAGATTTTCGTACCTAGGGAATTTTGTTATAGACAACTTCGATATTGCAGTGGATAAATCTTGTGTCAATTGATCAGATAAATATTTCCTCATTTTTCTACCCTTCTCATTGACCAAAGCAATAGAAAATTTATTGCTCTCATTTTGACTCATGCGTATCAATGTGATATCAGTAGCATATCAAAATAGTTTCATAACGAAATATAACATTAGCAACAACAGATAATAACAGAGCTAAGAAAAAAATTCTAAAAACAAGAAAAATATTAGGGAAAGAAAAACAGTCTAAAAGTAGGCATATGTTTACAAAGCATAAGGGCTAGCTAGTTTTAGTTCGTAAGATTAGGCAAAATATAAATTATAGTCCGACATCATTTGAACTAAACTAACTCTAAAGAACTAATAATCCTTCACAACTACCACCAACATTGTCATACAATGTTTAAAAATTAAGCATAAACAACTGATTATAAAATGGTCACGGGCGAATGCACATTGTGATTATTAAATGGTCACGGGCGAATCCGCAGGCTATCTGCACGTGGATCCCACACAATTCTATTATAAAAAAAAAAATTAGTTTATCTACCCATTATTAATGAGAAAAAAAATAGGCCAAAGTAAAAACAAGTGATGATGCAAGAATCATAGACAACCATGCTAAAAAAAAGGTTTAAAAAAAACACAACAAAAAATCACTAACAATCAATTTATCATAAGTAAAATTTCAATAATATCTACAAATTAAATCTTCTAAAATCATTTCCTGCAATGGAGTCAAACACATAATTCAAGTTTAGAGATGTTATTGCAATGAAAAAATATCATTGATAACCATGCCAAAAAAGGTTTAAAAAACCCTACAAAAAGAAAATAAAAATTCACCAAAATGAGTAAATTGAAGAAACAAAATTTTCATTTGATCATCAATATATAAAATTGAGTTCATAAGGAGTCGAATTAATGAGTGAAATTAAGTAGTACTCACAAGACTTTGTAAATTGACACACTCTCCCCCTCTCTCACTATAAGTGATTATGCCCACAATGACCCACCTCTTTCCACAAAAACCATTGTTAATTTTTTCTTTCCATTTTCTATTTAAACCATGGTTAATTTTATTATGTTTTCACATAAATCATGGTTATTTAATTACTTTTCTTATTTTAAATCTAACCATGGTTACTTGAATCGAATAATCTAATTTTCTATGAATTTTCAAAATTCGATTTAAAAAATTAAAGTTGTTTCACACTTAATTTCAACGCTATATGTTTCACACTCTCAAAAACTCTGAATTTAAAAGAAAAAAGACAGTTAAGAGTTAGAGATTTTCTACGGTTAGGAATGTTTCGCCCAGGAAACTCATTAAATAACATTTGATCATTGATTCAACATATATAATTATATGTATATGATTGCACTTTGTAATAGTGCGTTTGCTCTATGCAATGTGCAATCGCACTGCTAAACCCTACTAATTAATAAATTAATGAATATATATAAAATGACAATAATATCCTTTTAAATTTAAATAACTAAAACTATTTAATTATAAAATTACATGAATATTTAGGATTGTCAAACATGTCGGACCGAACTATCTTTTTTGAGTCGGGTCAGGCCAAGGCCAGCCCACCAAGACACCTTTTTCGGACCGAACCGGGTCAAGGCTAGTCCATTGGGTCACCTTTTCGGGCTGGGCTGGCCCAACATGGGCCTGTTAGGCTTTGTTGGGTTGTGGACCATCGAGTCAAAATGACCAAAGTTTTTATAATTAAAAAATAAAATAATAAATATTACTCCCTCCGTCCCGGAAGTGTTTGCACCACTAAGTGGGCACACTTATTAAGAAAAAAGTGTAATGAGTGGAGTGTTGAGGGGTAATTTTGTAACTTTATATGGATAAAGTAAAAAGGTGATTGGAAAGAGAGTAAAAGTAATGGCATTTTGTGTAAATATGTGAATATTGTGAGGGTGAAGTTTATTAGAGAGTTTCCTTTTATGGGTGTGCAAACAATTGTGGGACGGACAAATAAGGCAAGTGTGCAAACAGTTGTGGGACGGAGGGAGTAATTTTTACAATTAAAAAAACGTAAATTGAATCCCGAAGACGTAAAATGAAAAAGTAAATATTTAAAGGATTTAAACTGGATTATGTCTAAATTACGGGACGTAAATGAAATTATCCATTTATAAATTTTAGGGGTTTTAAAAGGAATATTACAAGAATATTTTTGTAATTTTATATATTTATTTAAAATTTTAATTATTTTATTACATAACAAAGTTAGATCGCACTACAACGAAGATGGACGGCATGTCACGTGTTAATAGGCATCTTATTGTCCGGAAGGGCGAACACCCTTACTAACCATTGAAAATCTCGTAAGAGTTGCTTTAATTTTCAATAACATTTTTCCACCAACTCTTATCTGTCTTTTTTTCTTTTAAATTTGTACTATTGGATAAGAATTACTTTAAGAAAAGTTTCAAATTTAGTAGGTCAAGTGAAATTGCACAATAGTTGTTTCACAATTTTATTTTTAATTTCTCGTTTTTCACCAACTCTAACCTTTTTTTTTTTAATTTACACTTTTGAATAAGAATTACTTTAAGAAGCATTTTTTGAATTAAGTAGGTCAACTAATATTGCACACTATTTGAATTCATCTAATTATATTCTTTTTAACGATAAAATTTGATAACCATCAGTATAAAATCCTTTTATTGATTTATACATTGTGAATTCCGTAAAATGCTTCCACATTGTCTTCCTCTTTTGAATTTATTAATGGTTGTATGTGTATATCTTGCCACAGGTTTTGGGATCCATATTAATTGGGTTTTTGCACATTTTTTTAGGTGAAAAAGTTAACCAAAATAAAAAAAATTAGTGTTAGTGTCATGTGAAAGTGGTGAGACCCGTTGTCAAGTTGCACATGAATTGTCATGTTCTTACATTGTACATTTTTGATATTGATATCCGTTAAAAAATAGTTGAATAAATTCAACATTGATGGAGACATCTTCACAACATTGATGGAGACATCTTCACAACATTGTAGAACCATCTTTGTGCAACACACAAATTTCAGTGAATTTTCGTTGGTGAAATTTTCAACTAAATATTCGGGTCGATCATGAGAAGGCAACTTAAAGTTGGGGGAGGCCTTCCGAGTGTGGAGAATTATGTGATGAAAGGTCTTAATTATAATCCGGGCATATCAACTTATTGGACATCAGAGGAACAATCGGTCTTTGAATATTTGAGCGAAAAATATGCCTCAGAATTCCCCCTTGTTCGTTACGCTTTGATTGCTCAAGCTTTACCTGGTAAGAGATTTCGAGATATCGTATTGCGCAACAAATGGATGGGTGAGAAAGAGAAGGAAAAAAGAGATGATGTTTTTGGCACCTTATACGAATCTAGTGCTGACGACAACGTTGGAAGGCTAATTAAGCATTATGCTCAGGTGTTGAATCAAATTGATGCAAACTTTTTAAATCAAAAGATTCATGAAAACATTGATATGTTAAGTCAAGCTCGGACTAATATCCTTACAGTCTTGAATGACTTGTCGGAAACATTTTACGATGGATTGCCACCTTTTCCGTTTAAGATAACCCAACAACTCATTGACTCCGTTCTTCTTCCAGCATCAGTCTCGAAGAACTAAATGTCATTTCAGTTACCATTTTCGTCTATTTCAATTGATTGTATCAACTAGATTAAGTTTTATTCCATCTTTATAGAAATATAATACTTTCTATGTATGTGCGTGTGTGTTTATTTTGTTATTTTATTTATATTAGCAAATGGTTCTCTTGAATTGTTAATTTGTGATTTGGAAAATGTCCAGTTTAATGAAATCTTTGTTATGCTTTAATTTATTTTTAACCTGTATTCCATTTTTACGTATGTTAGAATCCGTGAACTTTATGTTATTTAAAATATATTAAATGAAATATTCACTAATAAACGTACATAAAAATATGCACACATTAGATGGTAAAAAAATATTGAAGAATTTATGGATTATTGTAGAGAAAAGTTAAGGTTTATAAAAGATGGGAAGTTTTACTTTTAATGTAAACTAAAAAAACCGTGTAATAACTTTTTTTAGCATATATGTGGTTTTTATTTAGAGGCAAATGATGATTTTATGGAGTTAAGTACCTACATAAATTATTTGTACAAGTACAAGTGATTTATGAAGGTGTTAGACTCCATAAATAAGTATGAAATGTGTACATATGGACCGTGCATTAAAACATTCATGTACATATCATGCACAAAATGTGCACATGACATTTGTATTTTATTCACTACAAGAAAAAAAGTATTTTGTCACACATCTTTCGTCACACTATAATGTATTGCACATCTTTCGTCATCATCAAGCAATGAATCTGCCAATAATCACAGAGGAGGACTTATACAACATCCAGATTATTTTCAATTATATGTCACATATATATTGATTGAGAAAGTACTCATCTCTCCTTCCATCATATTTGAGTTTTCTGAAGGTCAACTTACTTACTTTTCTATGGCAGGCCGAAAAAATGCTCGAAGAACCCGAAGTTGATCCTATAAAATTTAACATGTTTTTCGAAATGTTAAAGGCTGCAAAAAAAATTAACTACAATTATATATTACGTTACTTTTCATAACTTTCTTTGCTAATTGCACCATATACAATTTGTGGTGCAGGAACAAGAAGATGCATTGGTTCAAGCGATTGCGTTGCTTAATTATGATAATGTATTTATTAAAATTATTGTTAGTAAATAAGTATAATATAGGTGATTCGGTTGTAAATTGCATAAGATTTCACGTGTTTTAGTGATAAACTTTGAGGGTTTTTCATGCATTTTCACACTAATATGTTTGATTTAATTGAGAAAGGTGTTTGAGCTCGTTTAATAGGAATACGATGTGAATTAGGCATTAAAATCGCAAAAACGAGTGTTAAATCATCATCTTCACTCACTGGACTGAAGAGAATTATACCATTGGATTCGTCTCGAAAAATTGAGTGGAATGAAAAAAAGAATCAAGTCAATCGGAGGTCGGAAGCTCGAGATATGAAGGGATTAAGACGGAGGACGGAATTTGGGCCGAAGCATCCGCCCGACCGGGCCGACCTGCCCGGCCACAGTATCTGTACCTACCCTTTTTTTAAGTTCACCCCCTGCGCGTATTTTGGCAAATTTCAACTTACAAAAGTTCCGCCCGGCTGGGCCACTTGTTCCAGCCCATTTCGCGCATCCAACTTGTCCGCCCGACCACGCCACTTACCCACCCGGCCGGGTGGACCCATTTTCGGGGGGCTCTGGCCCATTTTCTCCATATTTCAAGAGCCTAATTGCAAAATTTATTCAAGACTTCCACCCCAAGTATAAATAGAGTTCATTTTGAGGTTTAGAAGGAGTCTTCCTCCTTTTACATGTTATTCTCATACACATTCACATTGTAGTAGGTGTTATGCATAGTTTAGTTTAATTTCTTCATTAAATTAGATAGAATAGTGGTTTTTACTTCGAATCAAGCTACGATTATCATCGGGCATCGTCTATTACATTGGTTTGTAGCTAGATTCTTGTTATTCTACTATGAGTTTGATGTTATTTGTTGTTGTAGCCATGGGATTCTCTTCTAGAACCATGGGCTAAGCTCTTATTGCCTTGGGTGTGAATGTTTTGATGGGTGTTTAGTGTAATTATGGATTAATTGCATGATTAGCTTATGATTTGGGTGTTTATGTTTCTAGTGTTGTGATTTCCATGATTCAATTGATTAATTCACCCTATTAGCTAGCATTGTTGGTTTTGTCGACTTCAACGACCGTATTGGGTTGCATGATTAAGAGTGTGGGTGTGAGCTTGGATTAATTGATTAGAATTCACATAGTAATTGACTACACCGACCGGGGGTTGATTGCTTAGACCGACAACACTAGACACTAATCGATTAGAGGCCGTCTATTAGATTAGTGAAAGGACGTCTCATAAACATTAGTAACCGTGTTGAACGTGTTTATGAGACACTATCTTAGGAGCTTATGGTATTGATTAGACCCTATAATTGCTAATCAATGCACGTGTTCACCTAAGCCTCACAAAGGATTGGTCTATACATAAGAGTGATAGCCTTTAGCTTAGTCCAAAACCATAGTTTAACTCATGCAATTGGTCCGTTAACTCATTGAATTACCCCCAAAATGAAAACACCCGAGACAATACCCTTCTCTTGCACTTTCTGTTGGGAATAAAATGAGATATGTTTTGATTAAATACCAAAACCCCCTAAGACATGCCTAAGTCAAGATGATTGTGTTCTAAGATTGTTAGAACACATAGCATAAGGCTAGATGAGAAGCTGATATGTTAGGCAGCTCTTAGATGACTAGATGCACAATGTGAGGGGGAACCTATTCTTTGAAGATGATCAAGATCAAGTCCCCTCAAGGCTCAAAATCTGGAACAAACACTAAAGACAAGTAAACTCTATGGAATATCAAATGCTTTGATCAGGAGAGTTGTCCAGAAGGATTATCTCTATGCAAGAACTTGATTTCAAAGCTCAAAAGGACAAGATTAGTCAAATGCTCTGATCAGGAGAGTTGTCCAGAGAGGTTAACTCTATGAAAACATCAGCTCTGAAGCTAAAAGACCAAATATGCTGATCAGGAGAGTTGTCCCAGAAGAGTTGTCTCAGCAAGTTTGAACCAGAACAAAGATTCTAATGTTTGAAGGTCAACCATGCTGAAGAGTTAGAGACAACCATACCCTAAATTAAAGAATCTCAATACAACATGCTAAGATCACCTTGAAGTGAAGGAAAGGGAAAGAGCCAAGTCATATGAAGAAGAGCAAGCCAACTTTGCTGATAAGCAAAACTGCTGATAGTGATAAGGAGAGTTGTCCACTTGATAAGGAATGTTGTCCTATCATTGGTTCAACCTTCAGAAGCCATGTCCAAGTCCTAACAAGAAGTCAAACATTGGGAAAAGTGCTGCAGAATGAAGACAAAGTCTTAACAGCCGTTTATTACCCAAATAAGGACATGTCACTATCAATAATCTGTCTTCCAGTTTGAAGAACTCAAGGAAGACATTTATAGCAATTTGGGGCTGCCTCTCCAACGGGCAAATCCTCAAACTTGTCTATAAATACAAGAAGTGTGAAGACCATTTAAAGCACCAACTACCAAGCCAACTATCCTACAAGAATTCAAGTGCTTTCAAAGCTTTCAAAAGACTATCTTAGTCTCCAAACACTTCTTCTAAGCTGAACTTACTGTATATCCATACAAAGCTTAGAGAGATATCCTAATCCTTATACACTGATCTTCATTGTAAAGGATATCTCATTAGTTGGAACCTTACTTCAACCCTTACCTCTTTCAAGTGAGAAAGTGAGAAGGTTGTAGTAGTAGAAGTGGTAGGAGCTGACTGTTGAGAGAAGAACAGTTCAGTTCTGAGTTGAGAAGAGGGTACTAGGACTCTAGACATCCTAGGGATCAATTCACTAAGGAGTGGTGTTCTTGATCAAGTGCACCTTGGCACTATAAAACAAGTTAATTCCAAGAGTGAAGGAATTATCCAGTTAAATCAGGGAAAGTGGATGTAGGAGCTTGAGTCTCTGAACCACTATAACCTCTTGTGTTGATTTGATTTACAAGTACTTACATTCATTCAACACTGCACACAAAACTGATCTTTCAAAATACACATATTCAAAGACTGTGCAAAACTGTATTGGACAAGTTCCCTGAAAACTGGACTGTATTGACAAATTGATTTCAGAAACTTAAGGAGTCTAAACTTAAAGGGCCAACCACTATTCCGCACATATAACTCCCCTAGATAGTTATTCAACTAAGTACTCAATAGTACTTAGTAGTTTGATTATCTTAGAAGAGTTAAATCATCTTCAGCAGAGTTGTCCAAGACAACCTAGCTGAGCTCTGGTTTGATCAAAAGTTGAAAAGAATTGCATACAAGTGTATTCCCCCCCCCCATACACTTGTTATATACTCCTTTCAGGACCAACAAGTGGTATCATAGCAGGGGTTCAAAGACCACTGCTTCTGAAAATCCATCTTGATTTTCAAAATTCACATATTTGTGTGGTCACTGAACTGATCTCTATCTGAAATCTCCTACCTGTTGACTAACTGCTTTCTTGAGATATGGCCAACAATAATGCTGTTCCTCCACCTGCTGTTCAAGGATTGGACAACATGGCCACAAATCA